>JAYKKT010000077.1:0-610000 GCA_036023115.1 Brasenia schreberi | reverse complement strand
ATGACCCCAATGAATGTGGGAAAAGGCTTGGTTCTGGTTTGGATTTGGTTGCACAAAGATTACAAGGTTGTACAATAAAAAGTTGTTTTCTGCTTCATCCCTGAAAACTCATGCTTTCTTTTCCAAATTCATGGAAATCATGCTGAGAGGGAGTGAATTGATTAACCATTCACTGAAATCTCCCTTATGAGTAAAGTCATAATGTAATGTCTACCTCTTTTTGTTCTGTGAAGTCGCCAAAGGAGTAGATGGAATAAATCAAGACATCTGAGCTTTTCTCCACCAAAAATTATGACAGAACTGCCAATATGTGGTTCATCCCCAAAACAACAACAACAACTAAGCCTTTTCCCATATTAGACGGGGTCGGGTACATGGATTCTTTGTTTCCACATAGCCCTATCATGTGCCATGCTAGCAGCTAACTGAACTCACAATAAGCTAGATCATTTTTTTTTTGTTTCTTTCCAACACTTTTGTGGTTGTCCTCTACCTCTTTTAATACTTTCAAAATCTAGTTTTTCATACTTTCTTACAGGTTCTTCTTTTGATTTTCTTTCTATATGTCCAAACCATCTTAAACGATATTCTCTCATTTTATCCTCTATTGGTGTCATTCCTAATTTGTTTCTAATAACCTCATTATGTATACGGTCTTTTCTTGTATGACCACTACTCCATCTCAACATCTTCATTTCTGTCACAGACTTTTTTTGTACATGTTGATGATTAACTGCCCAACACTTAGAACCATAAAACATGGCAGGTCCAATGTATTACTTTCTAATGTTTCTCTCCATAGTTCCAATTTTCTATTAATTTTTTTCTTAGACTCCTCCACTAACACAATATCATCTCCAAATAACATACACCAAGGTATTTCATCTTAAATATGTTTTGTTAACTCATCAATCACCATTATAAATAAGTATGGACTTAAAGTTGATCCTTGATATAGCCCAATATTAATTTCAAAGAAGTCTGTCATTCCTTGATGAGTCCTCACACATGTTTTTGCACCATCGTACATGTCTCTTATAAGATTTATGTATGTCAATGAGATACCTCTTTTTTCCAAGGTTCTCCAAAGAACCTCCCTTGTTATCTTATTATAAATTTTTTCTAGATCAATAAATATCATGTGAAGGTCTTTCTTTTTTGCTCTAAAATGTTCCATAAGACGTCTCAAAAGGTGAATCGCTTCAATAGTAGATCTACCTGGCATGAATCCAAATTGGATCTCTGTTGTACTTGATATTTGTCTTAATCTACGTTCGATAATTCTTTCTCACAATTTCATATTATGGCTAATTAACTTGATACCCCGATAATTCGCACAATTCTAAATGTCTCCCTTGTTCTTATATATGGGTATAAGTGTACTCGCTCTCCATTCCTCAGGCATCTTTTGGTTTCTCCATATTTCATTAAATAGTCTTGTGAGCCAAGTGATTCCTGTTTCTCCAAGGATTTTTCAAACTTCTATAGGAATATTGTCTAGTCCTACCGATTTACCACCCTTCATATGTTCAAAAGCCTCTTTGACTTTATTCTTTTGAATACATCGGTAGAAATTGTGGTTTATATACTTTTTTTATTTGGTTAACTCTCTTAAGTTAATACTAACATCTTTATTTTCATTAAAAGCTTATAAAAATAGTTTTTTCATTTATTTCTTATATTATCATTTGTGCGAATTATCGAGGTATCAAGTTAATGAGTCATACTATGAAATTATGGGAAAGAATTATCGAACGTAGGTTAAGACAAGTATCAAGTACAACAGAGAACCAATTTGGATTTATGCCAGGCAGATCTACTATTAAAGCGATTCACCTTTTGAGACGTCTTATGGAACATTTTAGAGCAAAAAAGAAAGACCTTCACATGATATTTATTGATCTAGAAAAAGCTTATGATAGGGTACCGAGAGAGGTTCTTTGGAGAACTTTGGAAAAAAGAGGTATCCTATTGACATATATTAACCTTATAAGAGACATGTATGATGGTGCAAAAACATGTGTGAGGACTCATGAAGGAACTACAGACTTCTTTGAAGTTAATATTGGGTTACATCAAGGATCAACTTTAAGTCCATACTTATTTATAATGGTGATGGATGAGTTAACAAAACATATTCAAGATGAAGTACCTTGGTGTATGTTATTTGCAGATGACATTGTATTAGTGGAGGAGTCTAAGGAAAAAGTTAATAGAAAATTGAAACTATGGAGAGAAACATTAGAAAGCAAAGGCCTCCGACTTAGTAGAACAAAGAAAGAATATATGAAATGTAAGTTTGATCATTTGGCTACTTCAGAGGACATAGAAATTAAAATTGGCACACATTGCATTCCCCAAAAGGAAAGTTTTAAATACGTAGGGTCAATTTTTCAAAGTGATGAAGAATTGATGGAGATGTTACACATAGAATTAATGCTGGTTGGTTAAAATGGAGAGGAGCATCAGGTATTCTTTGTGATAAGAAGATACCATTAAAATTAAAAGGTAAATATTATAGAGCAGCAATTAGGCCTGCCATGTTTTATGGTTCTGAGTGTTGGGCAGTTAATCATCAACATGTACAAAAGATGTCTGTGACAGAAATGAAGATGTTGAGATGGATGAGTGGTCATGCAAGAAAAGACCGTATACATAATGAGGTTATTAGAAACAAATTAGGAGTGGCACCAATAGAGGATAAAATGAGAGAACATCGTTTAAGATGGTTTGGACATATAGAAAGAAGATCAAAAGAAGAACCTGTAAGAAGGTTAGAAAAACTAAATTTGGAAAGTATTAAAAGAGGTAGAGGACGACCACAAAAGTGTTGGAAAGAAACAATAAAGAATGATCTAGCTTATTGGGAGTTAACTGCTAACATGGCACACGATAGGGCTCTGTGGAAACAAAGAATCCATGTAGCCGACCCCGTCTAGTATGGGAAAAGGCTTAGTTGTTGTTGTTGTTGTTGTTGATTATCATTTACCATTTTTTCATCCTCGTCTTTGATGTATCTAAGAGAATTAAGATCTTTAATTTTCTTATCTTTAGCCCTAGCTATCATAAAAATATCTCTTTCATCTTATTTTGAGTTGAGTTTTTTATATAAATCCTTCTAAATTTTAACTTTTACTTCACTGACGGCCTTTTTCGCTTTCTTCTTTGCTTTCTTATAAGCCTCTAAAGTTTCACTAGTTTTCTTAGCATAATGTAATTTATAACATGTCCTCTTTGTCTTGATTTTATTTTGCACCACTTCACTCGACCACCAAGCTTCTTTTTATGCTGGTACACCTCCCTTACATTCACCTAACACATCTTTCACCACTTTCCTAATATGTATAGTCATATTGTTCTACATATCACAAGGTGTATCAACATAATTCCAAGCATCTCCTTGAAGGACTTTCTTTTTAAATATATCTTCTTTCTCGCTTTTGAGGTTCCACCATTTAGTCTGAATAGCTCAACACACTCTTTCCTTCTTTGTCCATTTTTTTTATTTGTAAATCCATAACTAAAAGCCGATGTTGGGTAGTTAAGTTTTCTCCTTAAATTACCTTGCAATCTTTAGAACATGCTCTATCTTTTTTTCTACAAATAAAGTAATCAATTTGTGTTTGTCATAAGCCACTCTTATAAGTAATTAAATGTTCATCTCGTTTTTTGAAGACTTTGTTGACTATAAAGAGATCAAATGTAATAGCAAAATTTAAAATCTTCCTACATTTCTCATTTATATCCCCAAAACCAAAGATTTCATGAATACCTTGATATCCTAATACCTCTTTACCGACATGAGATACATACAAGTTTTTGTATATAACCCCCCAACACACACAAACATATGCAATGTGGTTTATTTGGCATCAAAAAGGGTTATAAAGAAGAAAAATAGAACCTCAATCATGATCATGTTTATGTTATTGCATAATATGTAAAGAGTGAAAGCATTTATTAATATGATCGTCACAGTTTGGAAACCCACTAACATTGGAATGAGTGAGATTGGTAGAGGTACATCATATAGAAAAAGTTTTAATTGCTAAGAGCAAAGTCATTTGCAAGAAGACTAATCCCTTTACCTTGAAAAATGATTAGAGAAAAGGGCAAAACCTAGATATGGCGCATAATATCACCCACAATACTATGTGAAATTCTTACAAAAATAGTATTGCATAGTATGATATGATACATGTATTGCAAAACACCATTTATCGCATTGCATCGGGTCGTATCATATGATACGGTGGAGATTTTGAAATTGTGTTTTTTTAATCAAAGCTTGGGTATTTAAACCCCCTCTAGGGCAGCTTCTTTGGCTCCTCTTGCATGTCTACCCTTTTCTCTATTCAAGACCAACTCCTTTCTATCTAAAAACCTCATATGTATTCGCATTGTCACTTTGCTTGTAAAAGTAATTTAAAAATCACCTGCATCGTACCATAACCATATAACACAGGTGTATCGATGCCCCATGCAATTTGGGGTCCAATATGATATTTACAACATTGATATGCGACTTTCCTATACCTTTCAACAGCATATGCTGTACATATTTTACAAACGAAGTAAATGGTAAACACAAAATTAATCATTAGTAGAGCGAATTAAATGTATATGAAGAAGCACCTCTAGTGTCAAATATAAAACAACTCATATCATCCATCACTTGGATGATAATAATAAGAAGAACAAACAATGATTGAACAGGCGGACATATCAGATGTACTATATAAAGCTTCTGCATTTGCTTTTTCAATTGTTCAATACCAATAAGACACCAAGAGAATTCTTTAGTTGAACAAAAACTGGGAAATGATTAAGAGGATTCATCGTCACTTAAGTAGAAACACAAGAAAGAAAAGCAGGCACATAATAAATTTACAAGAAGAAAAAAGGAATTCTATGATGAAAATCTCCAAAATCAAACATATGGACATATTTTTCTGTATACTGACCTCCTCTTGGCATGAAGCAATTTCTTTTCATGTCTAATGGATGACAAGATTGATGCAGCATCCTCTTTTGTATAAACAGGTGCCAAACTGAATAATAATAATAATAGTTAAAATCAGAAAGAACATCATCCCTGTTCCCCTCAGGCCATTGATGCATAGATACAAATACAAACATGTGAGAGAGAGAGGGATAGATGCTAAGTCTCTACATGAAATTATGATGTGTTCAACATCGTTGATTGATTTGATAATAACTAAACCTAAAAGGTTTTGCACTGCAAGTTGTCAAAAAAATAGAAACATACATGTGTTGTTTTGCACTGCTTTACATAAAAGGCCGTATTTTGGCCAAACACCCTATTTCTCGGACAAGCACATCAATATCTGGGCCCAGGAGAAAGGATATTTCCCATGCCAACTGCCATTAGACCTCCATACAATGGGAAGGTCGAAGACAGATGCACGCCCCGGGAATGAAACTCATGACCTTCAACTTGTGACTCAACCCCCTAGCCAGGTGAGCTATTGCTCGTTGTGCAAGACCTCTGTGCTTTTTCACCAGTAATGACCAACAGCCAATCAACTATTTTTCTAAGGATGCGCAACAGTGCATGCAAGGAAGTCAGTATTAACATTGAGACATGCATGGTTGCCCATGAAGACAAGCTTTTTAGCCTAAGAAGGATGTTACTAAAGTCTCTTCCTCCAACAAATAAATTTCATACAGATGATTCAGCAAACACTTCATAGTCACCCTCAACATCACCTAAACTAATCAACCATAGGCCGGCTGGACACAATACGCTCCAAAGTCCAAACCAACATTATTATACTCGAGGAGACAGATTGTAGTATAGTTTGCAATATAGTTACAACGATCAATAAAATCAAAAACAATATCTACAGATCCAAGATGTGCACCAAAGCAAGCCCATCATTCAAAAGTTCAATAAAGAAGCTGTCGAATAAAGTAAGACCCACTGCAACCAGAGTGTCAGCTTAACTTGCAAGGCTCTCTAACGCCCTAGCAGATGGAGAGGGGTTCGACTCCCGGCGGGGTGCATGTGTGTGTTAGGCTTCGGCCTCCCTTTTATAATTCATAATTCATGCCGACAAAACTCCAACTTCCAAACACCAATAACTCCAGCAATACGGTAGAAAGCCCCCTAAAAAACTCTCTTATCTCAAAGAAAACCTTATTTTCTACCCTGAGAAAGAAAAACAGTCTTTAGCATGAAAAACGGAAGAAGATGAGACCAGCAAGAGCAAAACGAGCGAGAGACAATTCTGTTTTTTGTCGCAATACTTTTTTAACCAATGAGGGTCTAAGGCCCGAGTAGGAGAACTATAATTAGTTCCCACGGTCAAAACAAATACCATTTGGTCAGCACACACAAGTACGAACAGCTCCGGAGGAACTTCATGCCATATATGAAGCCATGTTCGAGATCTAGACTCATATTGACAAGCTTGTCAGCGCACTTCTTCACCTCACGATTTCTCGTATCAATATTTAAGGATCAAAATCAATCAATTACTAATATCGATGACTAGACATAAGAGAAAAGCTTTGAAACCTTCTATCTTCATCTTCTTCAGTCGCTATATCTGCCATGAGGGAGAGAGAGAGAGAGGGGAGTGGAACTGAAACAGGGAAGCGGAGGCGAGACGGCGAAAAAGGAGGTTGCAACCGTCCAAGATTGGAGAAGGCCAAAAGCCGATGCCCGTCGGGGAGCGGCGGACTTACCGTCAATTGTTTGCCCGGTTCCGGCTGACCAGCAATCGGCAATGATCAAAATACCAAAGTGGTCACATCTTAAGAGCCACTTAATTAACTAGTAATTATATTCATTAGTATTAGATGAGCATTTTCTATAACTTAATGAGCATTTTTCACTCCTATTTTGGTATTGAAAGGTATTTATTTGAGTGACATTCAGTGGTAACTCTTTCAACATTTTTGAGTCATATTGTGGCATTAACACCCATTTATTTAAGTAGTAATTGTGCATATTAGTAATATATGTAATGATTATAACTTTTGAGTATTTAGCATCCATATTATGAAATTAAGAGTCTCTTTGACAATTATGTTCATTAATAATATATGTGATTTTAGCTTTTGAGTATTTTTCAATCTTATTTTGACATTAAGTAACAATTTACTTAAGTAGTAATTATGTAATAATTGTAACTCTTGAGCATTTAAGATCATGTAATGTTATGACATTAAGAGTTACTTTCTTGAGTGATAATTAAATTTATTAGTAGCATATTATGTAACGTCAAGCGTTACTGCCCATAACGTCTAAGTCATGAAAGGCCTTTAAAAGAATCCTTCATAGCCCCATTATCTAAGAAAAGTTGAGGCAGCCTCAGACTGGCCGGAAAACGAGAGAATCGATTAGAAAACGTGAAGAGTCGGCGTGGTTACCATCGTGAACAGGGTTACCGAGGTCACGTTAGGAAGGGCCGGACGACTCCCGTGGCCTTTGGGGCAGACACAGTAATTATCATAACTAATGATGTGTGCGTGTGTAAGTGTGTGCATATAAATTTGAGATCATGATTTAAAGGTAATTGTGCTTTGTTGTGAAATGATTGTGAGCCTATGCATGCTTTTAGTATGATCTCTGTTTAAAGATGTTTAACCTCCCTATTTAGCTATGTATAGGAGCTCACCCTATTGTTTTACAACTCATCCTTAAGCTAGCACTTCGAAGGCACACGTAACAGAGTAGGAGTTTGATTATAGCTGTGTTTTTATTTTAGATGATATGATAAGTGTTGAATGATTTAAAAAGTCTTTTATTCGGGGTTATTGTTAGGTGGGCCCCACACCATTTTGGATGTATTGTTTAAAACTTCGATATGAATATTTATTTCAGTTAGATATTTATTGAGTTTGAATTAAATTGGTATTGTATTGGGTTATTGCTCACCATCATGCCCGATCGAGAAGCGTCCACGTGGCATCGGCTCGAGCAGGGTCGTGATCGCGACTCGAGCAGGTGTGACATATTATGAGTTACATTTTCACGGTATCTATATAGTGATATTATAAATAAGATTCATACTAGTATATTATTAGTAGCATCCATCTTATGGTCGACCGTCCCATAGCATTTTTTGGTAACTCATGACTTGAAACTCAATTCAATGCATGATATTAAACCATCAATCTTATAGTACTTTGAATCCAATCAAAAAAGAAAGAAGAAGAAAGAAGAGGCAATCCGAAGAAGATTTCAATGATTTGGCAGGTATTTTATTGATTTAATATATTTTTGTAATTGATTTTATGTATTGATTTTATTTTAAATCAGAATCAAAATAAAAAAAAATGAGGTGAAGTTCCCAACAAGAGAGACACGGTTGAGGTGTGTCTCCCTCATTAAGAATTTGACCTCATTTTTTATTTTCTTATTTTTTCATATGTTTCTTAATTTTTTTCTTCTTCTTTTATTCTTGGTTTCATTTTTCTTTTTCTTGTTATTGATTTTATTTTATTTTTAATTTTTATTTATTTTTCCTTTTCTCTTTCTTGTTTGTTTCTTGCAAGAAGGCAACAACAGCAAATAAAATATCAGTCACCAGGGTAAAGAGATCCTACGGCATAGACCCTTATTAGAATTAGGTGGAAGAGGAGAAAGAATTTATATGAAGAGTAATTTGAGTATTTTTGAAAAAAAAAGTGTGAATAGTAAAAGAGGGTGTGCAAATAGTAATTCTCTTATCTTGTAATGACTTGTAGATAGAACACGGATCCATAAATCCCTATGAAGTGTCGAAGCAGGTTGGGTCCGAACTGAAGTGGACCTAGAGCAGAACTGATCCAATTCAGATCCGACCCAACACTGAAGTGGTCCATACCAAGTCGTGTATGATGTGGATGGTCCAGCCGAATCCAGATATGGGGACACTCCCTTTTGGCATCAAAATTCATTTTCCGAAACTGCCTTATTACTAAAAACATACCCTAAATTAATAAGCTCATACCCCTCCCCTTTTCCTTGCTGCACTCTGACGCTCACATATCTTTCTCTCTCTTCGTCATGTTCTCTACTAGCTCCGCGCACATGGCCCTCTCCTCCTCTTCCCTCCTTGACACTGAAGCTACTATCATTGACATGTTTGCATCGCTGGAGCTTGCCACCCATATCTTTGCTTCATTTGGTGTTGTCCATCGCTAGAGAAAGCTGCTGCCAGAGATAAGCCGACTCCTACTGTGAAAACCAAAGAAACGAGCCCGAGGGTGTGTGTCTATTTTAAAGGCGAGACACATCCCAAAGAACGTCTATTTTAAAAGAGGCATGACCAAGGTTGTGGGTTACATATGAAAGAAAAGTACGGGGAATGCATCTCTTCTACAAAAGAAACACTCTTGGGGCACATTTCTCTTCCTTTGTTTAGGAACCATGATATTGTTGTTGATTGTTTACTCCATTCTGGTCTCATACAAAGATATCACAGTGTTGATGTTGATTTGTTGGACTCATATACCATAGTGTTGATGTTGATTTGTTTATAGATGAAACCGACCATTCAAAGTATTTTCATGATGACAAAGCAAATCCTTGAGAGTGTCATGACGATGGTATAGACATTGACACTAATGTTGTAGAGTGATGATAATAAACTTCCTAATATTCTAAAGTTGCTTCCTAGTTTATTAGGTTATATCACTTATAAAATCTAGCAAGATTTTGTAACAATGAACTTTATTTGAATTTATTTATTTTATAAATATAATACTATAAAAGATGAATTTAAATAAACATTCAAACATGCATATGTAAGTTTTTGAAAAGTGGTGACAAGCCACATACTGTACAATGTTTCAAGAGGATGGATAGTTAGAAGAAATAGTGATGTCATTATGAGAAGTTGGATTGATATTATACAACAAAGTAGATTGTAAGGGTAGGGAGATTTGCTATATGAGGGAATAGACCATGACTTGGTGAGTGTTTTTTGGCAACGAGGCACTAATAGTTTTTATATGCCATAGAGTGAGATAATTATCCCTTCATCATTTGCAAGAGATTTCTAATTCTCCAATAGATGTGATGCTTATCTCCTTAATGCGAAAGATGATGGGTCAAAGTAAGAAATATGTGTTGCCTTATTAAGAGATGAGTATCATGAACTTCTACAAAAGATGAAGTCTAGAGCCATTAAGTTTGAAGTGTTTTGAGCCTATCATCGATCAAAGAGACTAGCACCTGAAAGGACAGCTATTTTGTTCTTATTATATCAAATCTGGTACACAATATATTAAGATAAATCAGGAGGGAGAGTGCCATTATAATCGTGCGGCTATTGGCTCATTATGTTTTAAAGTTTGGTAGGTGTGATTAGGTTGCAAGAATGTTAGGTTATTTATAGAGGCAGCTCAAAAAGGTTTCTCGTAAGACACAATACTTAGTGGTTGGATGACTTTAGTTCAAGCAACGATTCATCGTTATGTTTTAGTTAATATAGACTTATTCAAAGAAATGAATTTAAAGAGGCTCTTAAACATATACAGATTGGTAAATTTGTAGGACCACACAATATTCCTCTAAAGTATAAAAAGTCCTAAAAGAAGATGGTATCACCTCGTTTATAGGATTATTTAGTAAAATATAGATAAATCAAATTAGAATTATACAAATTATTAAGATATTAAGTTGATGTCATACTATGAAATTATGAGAAAAAATTATTGAATATATATTAAGACAAGTATCGAGTATAATAGATAAACAATTTGGATTCATACAAGAGATATTATTGAATCAATTCCCCTTTTCAATAGTCATCTTATGAAATATTTTAGAGCAAAAAATAACCTTTATATGATATTAATTGATTTAAGAAAAGCTGAAGATAAGGTGTCAAGAGATATTCTTTAAAAAACCTTAAAACAATAAGGTATCCCACTAACATATATCAATCTTATAAGAGACATGTATAATGATGCATACACATGTGTGAGGACCGATAAAGAAGTGACAAATTTCTTTGAAGTTAATATTACATTACATCAAAGATTAGCTTTAAGTTTATATTTATTTATATTAGTTATTGATACAACAACAACTAAGCCCTTCCCATACTAGACGGGGTCGGCTACATAGATTCTTTGTTTCCACAAATCCCTATCGTGTGCCATGTTAGCAGTTAACTCATAATAAGCTAGATCATTCTTTATTGTTCCTTTCCAACACTTTTGTAGTCGTCTTCAAGCTCTTTTAATACTTTTCAAATTTAGTTTTTAATACCTTCTTATAGGTTCTTCTTTTGATCTTCTTTTTATATGTCAAAACCATCTTAAACGATATTCTCTCATTTTATCCTCTATTGGTGTCATTCCTAATTTGTTTCTAATAACCTCATTATGCATACGGTCTTTTCTTGTATGACCACTACTCCATCTCAACATCTTCATTTCTGTCATAGACATTTTTTGTACATGTTGATGACTAACTACCTACTTAGAACCATAAAACAAGGCAGGTCCAATGTATTACTTTATAATGTTTCTCTCCATAGTTCCAATTTTCTATTAATTTTTTTCTTAGACTCCTCCACTAACACAATATCATCTTCAAATAACATTCATCAAAGTACTTCATCTTAAATATGTTTTGTTAACTCATCAATCACCATTATAAATAAGTATGGACTTAAAGTTGATCTTTGATGTAACCCAATATTAACTTCAAAGAAGTCTGTAATTCTTTCATGAGTCCTCACACATGTTTTTGCACCACCATACGCTTTTTCTAGATCAATAAATATCATGTGAAGATCTTTCTTTTTTGCTCTAAAATATTTCATATGACGTCTCAAAAGGTGAATCGCTTCAACAGTAGATCTGCAGGCATGAACCCACATTAGTTCTCTGTTGTACTTGATACTTGTCTTAAACTACGTTCGATAATTATTTCTCACAATTTCATAGTATGACTCATTAACTTGATACCTCGATAATTCGCATAATTTTGAATGTCTCCTTTGTTCTTATATATGGGTATAAGTGTACTTGCTCTCCATTCCTCGAACATCTTTTGGTTTTTCCATATTTCATTAAATAGTCTTGTGAGCAAAGTGATTCCTGTTTCTCCTAGTATTTTCCAAACTTCTATAGGAATATTATCCGGTCCTACCGATTTACCACCCTTTATATGTTTAAGAGTCTCTTTGACTTCATTCTTTTGAATACGTTGGTAGAAATTGTGGTTTATATACTTTTTTGAGTTGGCTAACTCTCCTAAGCTAATATTAACATCTTTATTTTCATTAAAAAGCTTATAAAAATAAATTTTCCATCTATTTCTTATATCATCATTTGCCACTAGAATTTTTTCATCCCGTCCTTGATGCATCTTTAGTTTTCTTATCTCTAGCCCTATCTATCCTAAAACTATCTCTTTCACCCTCTTTTGAGTTGGGTTTTTTATATAAATCCTCTCAAATTTTAGCTTTTGCTTCACTCACGGCCTTTTTCTCTTTCTTATTTGCTTTCTTACAAGCCTCTAAAGTTTCACTAGTTTTCTTAGCATAATGTAATTTATAACATGCCCTCTCTCTCTTGATTTTATTTTGCACTACTTCACTCCACCACCAAGCTTCTTTTTGTACTGGTACACCTCCCTTAGATACACCTAACACATCTTTTGCCACTTTTCTAATATGTATAACCATATTGTTACACATATCACAAGATGTATCAACATAATTCCAAACATCTCCTTGAAGGACTTTCTTTCTAAATATATATTCTTTCTCGCTTTTGAGGTTCCACCATTTAGTTTGTATAGCTTGATGCACTCTTTCCTTCTTTGTCCATTTTTTTATTTATAAATCCATAACTAGAAGTCGATGTTGGGTGGTTAAGCTTTCTTCTACAATTACCTTGCAATCTTTACAACACGCTCTATCTTTCTTTTTACAAATAAAGTAATCAATTTGTGTTTGTGATGAGCCACTCTTATAAGAATTAAATGTTTATCTTGTTTTTTGAAGATTGTATTGACTATAAAGAAATCAAATGCCATATCAAAATTTAAAATATCTCTACCTTCCTCATTTATATCCCAAAAACCAAAGTTTTAATGAATCCCTTGATATCCTAATGCCTCTTTACCGACATGTCCATTTAAGTCTCATCTTAAACAACCATTTGTGGAATCTTTTGAATCATCTTATCTAACTCTTCCCAAAAAGTTGTCTTTATACTATCTTCTAGTCCTACTTGGGGTGCGTAAGCACAAACTATATTCAAAATGTCTGCTCCTAACACTAATTTCAACATCATGATTCGATCACCGTATCATTGTATGTCTACTACACTATCCTTTAAATCTTTATTTATGATAATACCAACTCCGTTTCAAGCATTTTCTTTACTTAAGTACCATAATTTAAAACCTATATCCTCTATTTCCTTTGCTTTTTCTCAACTCATTTTGTCTCTTGTAAACATAGAATATGAATCTTTCTCTGAATCATAGTATCTACTACCTCTATTAGCTTACCAAATAATATTCCAATATTCCAAAAACCAATACGAATTTTATTATCTAGGAGTAGCTTCCTTACCCCCTGTATTCGTCCATATTCAAAATGTGAAGATACTCTCTGAAAATTATTCATTACATTTGGACGGCAATGTAGCGAAACTAATTTTTTTACTCATACTTGTCCATGACATGAAAACCCTCGTTCATTACATTCGGGCAAAAATGTAGTGACCCTTGCTTACTGATTACTGCATTCGGACTCGTCGTTAGACGGAAACGCCCCAAAGAAAGGCTCATAATTTTTGTAAAATCCGATGAAGTTTTACGCTAACTGTCGAAATCCTAACTCAACCTTAGGACCGCCAATACAAAGGTGATCCCTTACATGGGTGGAGTTCATATAACAAATACATCTAACTGAAATTTTTTCCAAAGACAAATACACCATCAAGACCAAGATAGGATAGTGAAGAAACTACCACAATGGGGATTGTCCCTAAAATAAAGCACAGCTACCGGATTGCTGTATCATCTTCCTGCGAAGTAACAATCCATGCGTGCATCAGGAACTTGACAAGATTTATCTGCCTCTTGAAGTTGCATCTTCAGCCTCTTCACGCGATGACACGAAAAGCTCTATGTAATGACTGCCGATGGTCATCCTGTCCTTGACCATAGCAGCTTTTGAATCATCTGCGCTTGCAAACTCCACAAATGCTTCGACAGTCACCCTTCCCTCTGAATTGAAAACGAAGTGCACATTGTCCTCCAAAACATCAAAATCTTTGAAGAAATCCAGTATGTCCTCCTTGGTAGCAGAAAACGGCAATCCTCTCAGTTTGAGAACCCCAGTGTGCCGAGCAGAATCCTTCGCTTCATCATAGGATCTCACTTTAGGAGCTGGCCTGTCGGGCGAAATGCACCTCGAATCTGAAAGTTCGTCAGCAACAGCCTGGTAGTATTCTTGTCTCTTGCTCCGAAATACCTCGATGTACCGCCTCCCAATGTTCTGCCTGTTCCTTGAAGCGCAAAATCAACCTGGACAGGAAATGCCAGAACACAAAAAGCTTCCCCACTGAACCGCCCATTCTTGTGAACCAAAAGCACATCAACGATATCCAGACCGACGAAGAACTCGGTGATATCCAATTCAGTGCAATCGTAAGGTAATCCCCGGAACCGAACAACCGGGAACGACCAAGGCTGAACGAAAATTTGGTTCATGTACGAGGGATTCCCATACACGAAACTAGGACCAGATGAATTCCCATAAGAGAAACTGGAATCCATTAAGCGCTGCCGTTTTAACCCGTAACCATGCATTGCTCCACCACCATCCATGTATTTCCTTCACTTCCCAAAAACCCAAAACCAAGAGAAAGGACAGCCCACCCGTTAATAAGCGAAAGCAACCCGCCATTCTAAAACTAAACAGATATAGATCAAAATTTCGATGTTTTCTACTCTCCACCATTCTTCCCCAATAAATTAAAAAATACCCAGAAACGAATTAGCAAAAAAGCGAATCCCACAAATAATTAAAGCCCTAAACCCTAATTCATTCAACAACCCGAATCACATAAGAGGAAAACACGATGAATCCAGAAAATTAACGTTAACACAAGAAAATTACAGACAAGGTAATATCATGATCGATTCAAACGGTTACGAGAAGGAAAAAAGGGGAACACTGTGAAAAAAGGAACCCTAGAATCGCAAGACCCGCTTATCCTCTGGAGTACATATCGAACCGACCCCGGATTCCTTCTCGGCCCCCGCCCACTCGATCCCACGCCGAGCCTGAAACCTAACCGTGAAAGAGAGGAGTCCCAGTTGGGGTGTCGAGTATGACATTGTGTTAGTGATGAGTTCAAGGAAAAGGTTGAAATTGAAAGTACGAAGAAAATATTAAAAGGTATTAGCTTTTGATTTATTAGAACAAAAACAGTATATATAGAATACAAGTTTGATCGTTTAGTTACTTAAGATAATATAGAAATTAAGATTAGTACAAATTGCATTCCTCATAAGAAAAGTTTTAAGTACCTTGAGTAAGTTGTAGTTTATTTTATAATAAATTCAATAAAAATCATGTGAAGACCATATGCGTGTGAAGGTTGAAAATACTCTTTTAAGGTTGCATGTAGTTTGAAAAGATAATTCGTATCAATTAAGCTTTTTGATGGAGGTATTAAACATAAAATTAATGCAAATTGGTTAAAATAAAGAGATGCATAAAGTATTATATGTGACAAGAAGATATTATTAAAGTTGAAAGATAAATATTAAATTAGACCCATACTGATATATTGTTATGAGTGTTGCACAGTTAATCATCAACATTCACAAAGGTGTTTATGATAGAAATGAAGATGCTAAGATGGATGAGTGATCACACAAGAAAAGACTCTATACATAATAAAGTTATTATAAACAAATTAGCAGTGACATAGATGATAAAATGAGGAAAGATCATTTAAGATAGTTTGACATATAGAAAGACCATCAAACAAAACTCCGATAAGAAAGTATGAAAAACTATATTGTAAGAATGATAAAAGAGGAATAAGAGGACCACAAAAGTATTAAAAGGAAACAATAAAGAATAATCTAGCTTATGTTGAGTTAACTAGTAGAATGTCACGTGATTGAGCTCTATGTAAACAAAGAATCCATATAATTGACCGCATCTATTATGGAAAAAGTCTTAGTTGTTGTTATAGATTGTTTTATAATAAATTCAATAAAAAACACGTTGAATTATAGGCATAGATTTATGAGTAATTTTCACCCTTAGAATTAACTTACTACTTGGATAGACTAATAGACATCAATGTGCAAGCAAATGGATAAGAAATGTTACTAATACGAATTCTCTTATTGTTTGACGTGCTACTAATCATCAACAATTTGACTTGATGATGATAGGTCATGTCTATGGTCAAATGTTTTAGATATTTCATACTTATTTAACATAAGGAGGGAGGTTATACATTTAACAATAATGTTGATATTGTTTAATTGATTCACTACAAATTTAGTTGTGTCCATACAATATTATCCGTACCGCACCGTATCGTATCGTGAGCACCTAAGAGTATTGTAAAATAGAACTTATTGGTTCGTATTGTGTGATATGGGATGTATCGCACCTAGGAAGGCCGAACGGAAACCCGCATTTTTGTGGGTTTTCTTGGTTTCTTCAAAGCTCCCCAAGCTCCCCTAGTGTGGTTCTTTGCCTCCTTAGTGTTCAAGGCTCTATAAACGTGTTCTATGGTGTCCGTGTAAGCCTCCTAACTTGGATTTGGGTATATTTTAGCATTTTTATTAATTTTTTCCTTTTTATTTTTTATTTTTGCTTTATTTGTATTTTTCTTTTTTTTGAATGACAAAATATGAAGTTATTAAGTGTGTAGATATTATTTTTATTGCATTCATGAAGCGGAAGACACTCTATTTAAGTGTTATTTGACGATTAGGGATTTACGAAATTCTTTTATTTCCAGGTTTTTTATTGAATTAAAGTACTCAATTGAGATGGGAGGAATTGGTGATAGAGACTCCCATTCTTGTTCTGATTATCCGGCATGGTAGTGGGGAGTGGAATGAAGTTGAGGGTTCCAAATTAAATATCAGATATTTATTTTATGAGATTGCAGTTAGTGGTAGAATTTGAAGGTTGAAACACCACCTAATAGAGACTATGAAATAAGTTGCTCTTTACATAGGCAAAGTTAGAAGTTTGCTAGAAGGTATTAAATGACAGTGTCTTCAGATGATTGAGAGTATGTAAGAGAGAAGATAATAAAAGGATAATTTGAAGATGTTTGAAGAAGATGATGATGCTACTGGATTTGAATTCACTAATAGTTTTTGCCTTAAATGCCAGAATAGAGATTGGTATTAGCAGTTCACGAGCACCTAGCAAGGAATAGAGGGTTGCTGAAGACTTTGGATGTAGTAGAAGAGGAAGTTCATGAAGGAGTAGAGGAAGAATTACTTCTAGCATACATTCATTTATTTCTCCTACCACTAAACCTATTGCTCAACTTGAAATTCGTACTGCTATGGATTTAGAACAACTGCATGATCAGGCAGACCTTACAGTGGGTGGGCAAATGATTTTATGATGCATGCATTCCATTCAATGCATCAAACATTTTTATTTTCAAGCAATGGCAGATACAATTACTAACATTTATCCAGTATACAAGATGCCCTCCTATCCGAAGTTGAGAGGAAAGATCTTAGATAAGACCGTCATTGAAATGTAAGAATACTGTTCGACTTTGAGAGAGTCATGGAAGGAGACATGTTACACTATCATGATAGATAGATGGATAGATAGGCGAGGAAGGACCTTGGTAGACTTTCTAATCTACTGTCCTAAATGACTTATGTTTTTGAGATCTCTATACATGTCAGAGGAGAGGTACATTGCGTAGATCCTACGACAAGAATTTGATAAAGTTATATATGAGGTTGGGCTAGAGAATGTAGTCCAATTGATTATTAGATGATATAGCTAATTACAAAGCAGTTAAAAAGGACTTAGTTGATACTTATGAGACTTTCTACTGGACATCATGTATAGCCCATTGTTTAGATCTCATCCTCGAAGATATTGGTTAGATGGATGAGATAAAGGTAGCAACTGAGTGTTGCTAAGATATCACAAAATTCATTTACAAATATGTATTTGTTTTGTGTATGATGATGAGATATACAGAAGGTACAAAGCTTATTCAAACAACTGCAACTTGATTTGCAACAAACTTCTTATCTGTACAGAGTATTTTGAGATAGAATCAAGCATTAAAGATAATGTTCTCCTCAGATGAGTAGTAACAATTTGTAGAGTTGTCTTAAAATAAAAGAAATATAAAGGTGAATGAGATTTCCGAGACAGTCTTCAGGAGTACATTTTGGAATGCATGTGTTAGATTGTTTAGGATTATATGTCCATTAGTGAAGATTTTGAGATTGACTGATAGCGAGGAGAAGTCATCTATGAACTACCTTTATGAAGCCATAGATAGGGCAAAAAAAATCATTAGAAATAATTTTAATGGAAAAAAAAGAGATTATGTGCCCGTGTGAAAAGTCATTGATAATAGATGAAATAAACAATTGTATGAGCCTATTAATGCAGCAACATATTATCTAAACCCATCATTCAGGTACTCAACAAACTTCAAAAGGAGCGGTAAGGTTAATCAAGGAATCATTGATTGTATAGATAGATTAGTCTCTGATGAGAGCATAACAAATACTATATATCGAGAGATGGAGATCTATGATAATGCTCTTCACTTGATAGGTTTGCCTGTAGCAATTCATAACCGCACTATTATGCATCCAGGTAAATTGTTTATCTTCGTATTTAAGTTTCTTAAATCAATATATCTTATATTATTGTGGATTATGTTTCTAGTATTTGTTTTTTTCTATGAATGTTTGGTGGAATAGGTTTCGAATTGATTGCCCGAACCTTAAGGATTTTGTAGTCAAAGTCTTGAGTCAAACCTCTGGTGCAACTGATGTAAAAGGAATTGGAGTGTCTTTGAACATATCCATATAAAAAAAATGCAATAGGTTTAAACATAAGAGACTTAATGATTTAGTTTTTATTCATTGTAACATGCACCTTCGTGAAAGGTAATGTTGTATTACTTAGTACTTAAATGTTCAATTCAATAAATTGTTTGACTTCAATTGTTAATATTATTTACTAATTGATTATCCTTCTTTGTTGTAGGCAATTAAAAAAAATAAATAGACAAGAAAACCAATTTGATCCAATAAGTTTGGATAATTTTGATATATTAGAAGACTCGATTGTAGAAGAAAGTGAAGAAAGTGCCCTCATAACTGAAGAAGACATTCATGGATTAATTTGCAAGGAGCGCAACAACAATATCAAGGAGATGAAGAATTTGATTTCCAAGCATAAAGTGTTGATAATGATGATGATGAGGATCTTCAGCAAGGAGAAGATGAAGATTATTTAGTTGATGATCCTGCTTATAATTTATAAAATGTAAATGTATTTCATTTTTTTATTCAAAATATATAAATTTGGATGTAATTGTTCAATATTGAATGCTCAATCTATACTAAACTTTGCATTATATGAATTTAAAGTAATTACCAGTTTTTTCTTGATTTTTTTTGAATTTTACTAAGTTTTCTTGATTTTTAAAATATTTTATATATTTTTTAGTATTAAAGTACAAGCGATACGATATAATACGATATGATACGCCCGTATCGTGGAGCCCAACGATACGTGATACGATACGCGTCAGACAACACTGGTTTATACTTTTTTACGAACAACTCAAACGATAATATATATAAGTTCTTGTGATACCATGAATGTATTTGTTATTTTATCTTAGAACATCATCACATCATTTGACAATTCAGCCATCCACAAATGATCCTAGCTGCACCAGTTAGGCTCTCTTTGCACCAGTTAGGCTCTCTTTTACAAATAGACTTGAAAAGTCACATTTAAATAGTATATCTATATCAATGCAACAAATTCTACATGGATTAGCATGTTTCTTGGGACATTGGTTTTTATTGAGAGACAGCCAAAGCACTTTGCTGAAATACCTTGCAATTCGACAGTTCACTAGCAACACTTGGCCAAAGATTCCCACTAGTATGACACTCACTTTGGTCATTGTTCGGAGGACAACCGCAATGCCTTTTGCTTCGAGCAGCCATCCTAACACCCCTTTGGGTTCTTCCTTTGACAAAGCACTGCCCACCTCTGATAGTTGTTGGGGCTGGGGGCAGGGCACTAGAAAAATAAAAGCACTAGCTAACTTGTCTCGTTTACCTTCACTATACTTACCCCGCTACCACTACCAAGAAGGCTACGGCCCACGGTCAGCCTTACCCCATGCCCCCCTTACTAGTTTTGGCGGCCCCTACCTATAGCCACCCTAATAGTGTTAGCGGTAAGTAAGCACCGGCCATCCCACCTATAACAACTTTACATCTTACCCTTGAGCTTGAGGCATAGGTGAGGGATAGGGCTTTGCTTTACCATAGGGTTTTTTGGTTGCTCTATAAGCCAACGTTGCCTTACTTTCAGTTGGTGTGGGCCACGTTAGTGGTGGTTGTTCTTCTTGTGTCCCATGGGGTAAGGGGCAGGCCAAAGGCTTCAATGATTGGAGTTTGTGCGTGGGCCCAAGCTCTATAGTCAATCCAATAACATAGGCAATGCAATGGCTACTCTTTTGCTATGGGAGTGATTTTCTTGTAGTTTTGCTTTTCCTATATTGAGGAGTGAAAAGAAATGGAAGAATTTGATGCCTGCTATGTCTTACCGCTTGCTATATAATAGTGGGGGAGAGTACCCTGGTGCTAATTAATGCATCAATATGAGCAAGTTTAATGTGATGCAATATGCACCAAGAAGCATTGATCTTGTTGTAGGTGAAGTAATATAATAACCTTATTCTCAATTGTATATTATACAATATTTAATGATAATAGTATTCTCAATTATTATTTGCAGTATCTTATCTTCATACATGACACAATAACACCTATGGTGTGGTGCTTGGAATGTCTATAACATCCATTGCCTATGGAGTCTATCATCATGGGCATGCTTTACTAGTACTGCCAATGAGTATATATCTCTATGATTTTTTATTATATGATAGTTGATGATGCTGAAAGATGCATGATTTAGGCTTATTGTCATTACTTGGGGTTATGTTATCAACAACGATTAGTGGGTTGTTAGCAGTCGACCCTGTTATAGTGGTAGCGAGGATATAAGGGATTTAGCAGTATAATTGTATTTATGATTAGAAAATTATATATATAATAGATTCTCTAATTTCTAAGAAATATGAAGAAACACAACCACTTCTTTTATAAATATGAGTCAAACTAAATGAACAAATTCTACTTCTAACTTCTAATGAAACAAACAATAAATTTCATGTGACACATGCATATTTAATTGTTAACCTTAAATTAGAAAACAAAAACATAAATGATGGTGATTGTCCTTGAAGAACTCTTTCACATGAAGGACAATTCCGTCTCAATTGGTTCTCAAAGGAAATCATGATATGACCAAAATCAACCGAAAAGTACAAAATTGCTTGTTTAGAGTAGGCTCCCATTATGCAGACAATTGGTGACAATGGGGCACTTATGACCTTATAGATTTTTTCTTCCCTATTTTCTGCATGATCTTAATCTAGTTTATGGATTTCTAGGATTTTTATTTGTATATAATAATTATTCTTGACACATGATAGGGCTCTGTGAAAACAAAGAATCCATGTAGTCGACCCCATTTAGTATAGGAAAAAGCTTTGTCTATAATAATTATTCTATATTCAAGTTTAAGATGGTTGGTCTAACTCTTCTTAACTTTAATTACATTACATGGCTTTTCTTTAAGGGCATCATCCTCAAGAATTGGCCAACCTTCTTATTCTTTTATTATTAACACCCAGGTGATGTCTTATTAAAAAAATTTCGAAGCTCACAACCGCAAAAAGGAAGAAGTGAGCTTTGAGCGACATATCACTTTTCTTCTCTTCTCGCTTTGTATATTCTTGGTATGTCCAACTTTACAAAGAATTAATTTTAGGTGATTACTCATTCAATTTTTGTTCTTGGCTCTCAAGCACCCTAATTAGAGCATCCAAATGTTTGTTTGCCATTTTGTGAGCTGCAATAACCCAATATCACCCACGGGTCTTATGGCTCTTGCAATGTTGGATATACCTATATTTTCTAAATTTCATTGAATCCACCCTCTTGTCATCTAGATGAACTTCGTCATCATCGAGAGTCTTTTTTGGGAGAAATCCTCCTTCACATGAAGTTGTGGCTTCCAACGTTATCAATCTTTCTTAGTGCATTGCTTCGGTACAAGAGAATTGGTAATGATGTGTTGGTCTTGTTGAGGCATGGTGACCTCACCATAGGTATCTATTATAGAAACTTGGTAGTTTGGGCTTGGCATCATAATAGGATTGGTCATGAATTCACTGTACCCGGTATCTCCTAGTAAGGTCCAAGCGAAAACAAAGGGCAAGGTGAGAGAAGAAGCGTGTAATCCTTACTGCCTAGCCCAAATTCGCTTCATTGGATGTATCTGACAATTAGACACCACTCCTCCCTCTAAGGGACTTGTTTAAGTTTCCTTCCAAGCATGATTGGGTTAGACACCCTAATTCTCTCCTCAACTTGAATAGCATTGAACCAGTTAATTACTTGATTATCCCTATCCATAGTGACCTTGGGAATTTGGTCTTGCTAAATATAAACCCTCACATGATAAGCTGCACAATATTCTTCTCCTTAAAGGCATTATTTCAAAATGATGATTGGGATTATGAGAAATGAAGATGTTGAGATGAATGAGTGATCATACAAGAAAAGATTGTATACATAATGAGGTTATTAGAAACAAATTAGGAGTGGAACCAATAGAGGATAAAATGAGAGAATATCGTTTAAGATGGTTTGAACATATAGAAAGAAGATCAAAAGAAGAACCTTTAAGAAGGTATGAAAAACTAAATTTAGAAAGTATTAAAAGAGGTGGAAGACGACCACAAAAGTGTTGGAAAGAAACAATAAAGAATGTTCTAACTTATTGTGAGTTAATTGCTAACATGGCACATGATAGGGCTATGTGGAAACAAAGAATCTATGTAGATGACCCCGTTTAGTATTGAAAAAGGCTTAGTTGTTGTTGCCGATGATTGGGATTACCAAAATCAACTGAGAAATTGTCTCTATCATTTGTAACTCAACCCTTATTGGATGTTATCTTTGACAAGTTATATTCTACCCTCAGTTAATAACATGATTTTTTTGGTAAAGTACGACACATAATAGTTGACATTGATCTCTGATACCTTTTGAGCAATAATGAGTTGCTCGATATAGCATGTGCTAGAGGTCTTTGGTCCCTTGAGTTCAACGGTTGTAACTCCTATGATGGAGGGCTCCCCTTGAAAGTCTAACATTTTGAGATCACGACGAGGTTACATGGCCTCTTACCCATCTTGTCCTAGGTATCCACAGGCATGATGTTTAAGACAAAACCTCTATCGGTGGACATCCTACTGATAGGTGGTTGTTCACTAGTGCTTTAATGTAAAACGGCTTGGTATGGTTGATATTGACCTTGGCAAGTTTCTCAAGTATAAATGGAGAGTCCATTCCATTGATAAGCATGGTCTAACCTAGAGCATGAGCCGTGGCGACATTTTCAAACTCAAAGTAACCATTCTAGTTTGAGGTGAAACTTTGAGGTAAGATATCAGCCATCTCTTAATGCAAGCAAAACTCATAATGAAAGTCATCATATTCTCCTTTAAACACATTAGAGAAAACATAGATTGGCATTTCCCTTGTGAGGGCAAGTAGATGGATCAGGACCCTTGTTTTCCAATACCATTTTCCCACCTTGTTGCTTCCCTATCTGAATTTGTGAGGTCAAGGTGAGATATTGACCAAGCTCTCCTTACTTTTGAGAAAGTTTGAACATTCCTATAATCTAGTCAAGTGGCCAGCACCATCTTTTCTCTAAGAAAAGACTACACCACCAACCACATTGACTTGGTCCTCATGGGATGCTTCAACGAAGCCAATGAACGAAGCCAATGAATGGATAGTTAATTTACAATTATTGAAATTCAGTTTTTTATACTCATGTGCTGTGGCATGAGAATATAGCCTTATATACCTTCCAAATTGTCATAGAATTGATTAGATTCATCTCCTAAGTAGCCAATAACTATAGTCCTCTCTTATGTCTCCTTTTGGGTACATAGTTGTTATTGGCGGTGGTTGCAAAGCAACATTGTCTTCTTGAGAGGAGGAACTCTGAGATGAGGTTGGTGGTTCTTGAAAGTTAGCATTGTGTTGATCATAAGGATCCAACCCTTCTCTCTTATGTATTCTTCATATATGAGAAAGTTGGACTGATAAATTCTTTGGCCTCAAAGCTATATCTTTTGCCAACTTGCCTACTTAGTGTTTGCTCGAGGTTTTTTCAACATGCGACACTACTATAGGAAACCCTTTCTCATTGATATCTTCAACGTAGCTGCCCCTTCACTAATTCGCACTTTAGCTGTTTGTCGATTTTGCCTGGGGTTTTTGTAGTCTTTCATGGATAGCATGTAGAATACAATAAACCAGTGTTGTCTTACGCGTATCGTATCGCATATTATTTTGCTCCACGATATGGGCATATCATATCGTATCATACTTTAATATTTATAAAATAGAAAAAAAATATTTAAAAAATCAGAAAAAATTAGTAAAAAACCAAAAAAATTAGGAAAAATTAGGAAAAATCTGGTAATTGCTTTGAATTCATATAATGCAAAGTTTAGTACATATTGGGCATTCACCATTGAACAATTGCATCTAAAGTTACAGATTTTGAAGCAAAAAATGAAATACATTTATATTTACATATTGTAATAAGGATCATCAACTAAATAATCTTCATCTTCTCCTTGCTAAACATCCTCACCACCTTCTGCTTTAAAATCAAAATCTTCATCTCCTTGATAATATTGTTGCGCTCCTTCCAAATTAATCCATGCAATGTCTTCCTTAATTAGGAAGGCATTTTCTTCGTTATCTTCCATAATCCAATCTTCTAATATATCAAAATTATCCAACGTAGGTCATGTTCAGGTCATGTGTTTGAAGTGGTTTGAAACAGAAGGATGATACAGATAACACCGATGGATGATGTGGGTCAAAATTAGGTCATCTAATTACTTATGATCTTACTTCAAATGCTGAGCTAAGCCTCATACACGCTGGTCATGTTCAACTCAATGGAAGTCATGTAAGGTGAACCGTAAAATAGTGAAGCTCTTAAATGCCCACCCAATGAACTGAGACAACTAAATTGTTCTTCATTGTTTGCGATTTCATGAAATTAGAAACTGGTAGCAACAGAAAGGGAAATGATTTTGTCGTAATTGTTATTTGTTCATAAATTATTCTTATTCAATAAAATTCTTATAAACTAACCTGAATTTACATGTTATGCACATGCAGCTTGCAATACCAAACAAGCATACCAGAGGATGCCTTAAGGAGAAGTGAAGAGAGGCGAACAAAGGCAAGAAAATATGCAAAAATAAATGGAAAAGAATAATTTTTTGCCATATCGTACGATATGGTATCGTATCATGGTACATATCGTACGTATACGGTGCGATATGGATAACACTACATCACATGATCATCATATTCTAAAATTCTCCCGTTACAAAAGAAGAAACTACAAAAGAAAAGCATATAATCAGTGCATGACAAAGCATAACTAGATATAAAGATATCAAGAAATGGCACGGGCAATATATATATATATATATATATATATATATATATATATATATATATATATATATATATATATATATATATATATATATATATATATATGGGACAATACCAACTCTTCCCATGTCAATCTAAAGCTGAAGTAGTGATAAAACAGGTAAAGAAAGAATGATTAAGAAGATGTGAATAGAACTTCAACGATGTGCCTAAAAAAGTATATGCCCAGAAATAAAGGATCTTTTTTCCATGTTGAGAAAATGAGAAGCACATCACATCCAGAATAACAGCTTAGTGATATTAACGGACATGATTGATAGCAATTATTTCATGGTTTTAACTGTTGAGTGAAAAAGTTATCTTACTTCACATTGGAAATTTACAAGATAACTAGAAAATCATACATGAAATATGCATACTATTAGACCTGCTATAAAATTCAATTGGAAACACATATTCCCAAAGCATTCTGGACGCCATGCATGTGAAAGCACCCAGTAAGCAGCAAAAACTTCTTTCATGATCAAGGAAGATTAATTGAAGTAAAAGGTGAACAATAACAACTACTTTTCCTTAAAATCAAGATACATAACAACCAGTGAATTATATAATAATCATACACAATAACAACTACTTTGATATCCTTGATGGTCTAAAACTGTCTGTGTGTGGGTTCTCTTATTGTCTATCATCTCATATCATTTCTTGGGTCACCTACAATTTAAGTTCGATCCAATGCACGGTATTAAACCATCCACCGTCTCATAATGTTTCAAATACAGCTGAAAAGGAAAGAAAAACGAGAAAGGAAAAAAGAATAAGAGGAAAAGAAGGAATGAAGCCTATTCAAAAAAGATTTCAGTCATTTTGAGAGGGTATTTCATTGATTTGATATATATTTTTATCGTTTATTTGATATATTGATTTCATTTTACGAATAAACAACGTCAACTTCTCAACTTGAGACATGGTACAAGCGATGCCTCTCCATTGCCCACAGAGCGACTTAACGGTCGAGTGGGTTTGGGTGTAGGCACCACGATTGGGTATGTGTTGGCCCAAAAGCAATTGACTGCGACGTGAGCTTAGCAAGGTTTCCAAGACTTCACGTACATTTCCCCGAATCCACCGTGTTAGGGTTTCAGAATCCACGGAAACGCCATGCGAATCCACACAAAGCTAACTTCTTAAAGAAAGAAATTATATTAAGAGATCGTGGGATGATATTCATACAGAGTAAACGCCATTATATAGGCAACAGGAAACAATAACGATGGAAGTTGGAGAAATACTAAAAGTAGATAATGCCAACTATAGATGACACTGTAATCCTAAAAGTAAACAAAGTCCATCCTAAGAAACAACGATGAATTTTGAAGATCCACATGGCCGAGGAGCAACATTGCTCTTAATCCATCCTTCTCGTAGAGAAACCCAAAGAGTATACATGACACGCAGAGTCTAACGAGCAGATCAAAAGTTGCGCCGAATGAAGATATGCCAGAAGACACATCTAGCACAATGTGTCGTGTATTCTAGGATATGCCAGAAGATACATGGTTTGCCATTTCAGACGCACCTGAAAGAGGAAGTGTATTTAACCCGACAATGTAGAGAAACCTGGGGACAGCTGCAACTCTTTCATCTCCCGAGTGAGCTTGTGGACTGATCCAAGCCCAAATAAGTTAAAGAAATTAACAATATTTGACATGAAACTACATTTAATAAATATGAGTCTTGCATTCAAGAAAAAATGATAAAAAAACATTTCTCAAAAAAACAAGAAGAACCACAAGTCTATTAGAAATCATTCATACTGATATTTGTGGACTTTTTAGAATAAGGTCCCATAGTGCAAACTATTTGAGGTATGAACTTATGTACCTCTTGTCACATAAAGCTAAAGCATTAGATACATTCAAAGAATATAAGGAAGAAATTAAAAATCAACTAAGTTATACAATTAAGTGTTGACGTTCGATTGAGATGGAAAATACACATCATTTGAGTTTTTTGAATATTGTAAGAAATATGTAATATCTAGGCAAAATACAATGCCTAAAACATCTTAACAAAACAGTTTAGTTTAGAACACTTCTAAATATGACAAGGTCCATATAAATATATCTTTCTTTGCCTAAAGTATTTTAGAGAGAAGCAATAACATAGAGCAATCTAGAGATAAACTAGATAGGAGATCTTTGAGGTGTATTTTTGTTAGATACCCAAAAGGACCAAAAGGGTGTTGGTTCTATTATAAGGACCTCGAGTAAATAGAAAGTAAGGATGTTGGATTATTAAAAAATAATAAAATAACATTCTTATAAATAATAACAAAAATATTAATGATCTACTAGATCTTGATAAGTCATCATTTAACCCATAGAAAAAACAAATAATCTTCCACTACAAATTGAAATATTAAATAGTCATAAGAGATGACTACGAGCTCCTCCATCTTATTTAAAGGAGCATTATACTTATTTGATTGAGGAGACTTGTAATTGAGTAGATTTAGATGATATGACTGATAACTTAAGTGATCAGGAAGCTATGAAGTCATCTAAATAATAAGATTGGGTCAAGGCAATGGATGAAGAAATTGAATCCATTATGAAAAACCCAAGTCTATGAATTGATAATTGTGTTCGGCCAAAGAGAGGAAAAGCAATTGGTTGAAATAGGCATTGAAAAAGAAGTACAAAGTTGATGGTTCAATATTAAAATTTAAAGTGGTGTTGGTTGCAAAAAGAGGGCATAAATTATGTTGATATATATTCTTCTATTGTGAAATTTGCATCCATAAAGATAAATTTAGTAATTATAACCTTTTATGATTTAGATTTATATAAATTAAATGTAAAGACTATCTTTATGAATGGTGACCTTAATGAGACAATTTACATGAAGCAAAAAGAAGCTATGTTAATAAAGGTCATGAGGACATGGTATATATGTTGAAGATATCTCTATATTGCTTAAAGATTTCACCTCACTGATAGTATTTGACCTTTCAAAATGTCATTGTAGAACTTAGATTTGTGGCTAATCAGCTTGATCACTATGTTTATGTTTGGAATAATGGGAGCCATTTTGTCATCCTATCTTTATATATAGATGAAATTTTATTGATTGGTAATGACAATGATATGATTGTCAAGAAGTCATGGTTAAGTTTCAAGATCGAAATGAAGGATATGTGAGAAATATCCTATATCCTAGTTAGAAAAACTACCCATGATAGAGCATTTAGAATATTATGTCTAAGTCAAAAAAGGTATATTATATCCTCAAAAGTTTAGAGTGTGTGACTTTATGTTTGCTAGTATACTCATTCCAAAAATGGTCAAACTTAGTAAAACTACTAATGGTCTAGGTGATACAACAACAATGACAACTAAGCATTTTCCCATACTAGATGGGGTCGGCTCACTAATGGTCTACGTGATGGATAAGAAAAATCAAATGTTTCTTATACTCAAGCTTTTGGCAGCTTGATGTATGCTATATTGTGTAGAGACTTAACATCAACTTCGTTATTGGTTTTATGAGTAAATATCAAAGCATTCTTGGTTGGCAATACTAGGTTGTTGTAAAGAGAATCTTGAGATATCTAAAAGGAACAAGGAATACTTATTGCTTTGCGCCGCACCGCCGCTCCTAAGCTTATAGTCACCAGATTCATATGGGCTACAGGGGAGTGAGCAATGATCTTCTTAAGCGTGCATTATGCCAACAGGTCCCACCCCTAACTCTTGAAATTATGCTATAAGGTCAATGAATGAAAAATAATTGGATACTCAAATACTAATTTTGTTGGGAGTAAGGTTGAAAACAAATCAACCTTCAGCTAAGTCTTCTTGTTTAGAGGTGTTGTTGTTTCTTGATCATGTAAGAAATTTGGTTGTGTAGTATAGTATACAGAAGATGTTAAGTATATTGCTTGTAATATTACTATAATGAGTGTAATTTGGATAAGTCATTTCATTTGCGAATTGAAGTAGAATATAGTCAATGAGCCAATTTTCATTTATTGTGACAACAATGCAATCATAACTCTAACAAAGAGTAGAGTGGATAATATAATGGTAAAATATCATTATATACATGATATGGTATAAAAATAATGAAATATATGTTTCTTACTTTTCTACACGGGATATGTTACCATCATCAGGTTGAGACATATTTAGAGTTTCTAGTTAAGTGGAAATACAATTACTCAAAAAAAGGTGTATTGGTTACGAAACCCCCACAACACATAACTCATGGCAGTTGTACTTCAGTACAACTGAAAAATATGATACAGTTAGGAAAGCCGCTAAATACTTGGAGGGAACCATTGTGTCATGATTCAGCTTATATGTCCAAGTGGGAGATAAAAACCTCTGGTTATGGTAATGGTCATAAGGCCTCTATCATAATTGGTATGCAATAAGAAAGGAGGGCTTCCTTCCTTATCGAATGCATCATTTCCTTTTAATCAAATAAAAGATTTGTTATTAATCATACCATCTTTTCTATTTACAAACTAAATTAAAGAGGCATGAAGCCATTTCTCGTGGTTGGAGTGGACATCTGAGCAAGGCAATAAAACAAGAACAGAAACCGAAAGAGTTGAATACAAAAAACACAAGTAAAAAACTATAGAGACTCATTGTGTGTTTCCTCCTTTTCTTCTCTAGTTGATTCTTTTGGTGAACTCTCTCGACGAAATTGTGACAAGAGATTCAAGTCCAATGATGCCACTCTGCTACAGAAAATATATCAAATGTAGGCAGTGATGGATCTAAAACAATCTTTTATTGTGGTCCATGATTAAAGCCTTGGTGCCATAGCTTTTTGGTGAACATGCCTTTTGTAGTAGAGATGATGGCATTATGGGCTTAGAACATAGTCATTGTTGATGCCGTAGATTGTAAATTGCGGTCCATAATTTTCATTAGTTTTCCAACATGGGGATGGGGGGCAACAACGATAATGAATGTCATGGAGTTGAACAGCCAGACAAAGGCGAAAAAAGGAGGTGATAGACTAGTGAAGGGCGGAAAAAAGAACCTCTCATGGCCAGGCCAGTTCTCACTGGGAAAGGGGAACAAGAGGTAGGGAGAGATGAAGATAGGGAGCGAAAGTCAACCTTCAAGGGAGGCAGGAAGAGACTTCCATGAAGAGATCTCAAATTAAGGACGATGAGGCCTTAATACCCACCAGGGGGAACTCGTTCAACTTTCTTTCCAGATTTTATGAACTAACTGTGATGTCCAATGGTCAAATATCGACATGTTTGGTTCTGATCAAAATATTTTCTTACATATAAGCGTTCTCTAGAGTCAACACCTCACCAACTGCAACGTTGAGCTAAGGATATGTTTATGATAAGGGATTTGGGAAAATATATTTAAAACATAGTGGCGGTTTAGAACTGCTGCTTTCGGTTCTGGTTCTGGTTTCAAACCAATTTCTGGAGATCATGAACCATAATTTAACTGGAGGGGTCCTCGGTTATGGTTATGGTTATGGTTCCAGTATGGCTTGGCATGTCCCGGTTAACACCAGTTTCACGAGGGGTTTGGTTTTGATTCAATCCGACAGGCCAATTCCCTACTGACCATGTCTAGTAAAATGCATAATGGTTTGGATTGAACATATCCACTATCTAAATTTACTTTTAAAGACAGAACTACATCATGCACTTGAGACCTCCAGCTCCCAAGATTTATTATCAAGTATAACCAATAGTAAAGACCATGGACTATATGAGTGAAGGTCTATTTAGGTAAAATTCATGCGATAACTTTTCACAAAATCACCTTGTATCAAACTTTTTTTATTTAATTTGGGTGAGGAGGCTGACCCACCTCAGCCATTAATAGGTTTGCCACTGGCCTGTATTAACATAGTTCATCTTGCAAACATTGTGTTATTTATGAACCCATGGCAATTTTGCCACCTAAAATTCCTAATTACAGGTACGGGTCACCACTCGCCGGGTTGACTCGGCTGCATTGGATTAGTGAAGGCATGGTACTCGTTAACATGTTTTTGGGAGTGAAATGTCAAAATGTGGAATTCAATATGGTACTTTTTCTTTATAGAATACAAAAACATCAAACCTCAACAACACTTACAAAAAGAAACTAATCCTTTTCTCATAGTAGATGGAGTCAGATAATAGACCTTTTGTTTTCATAGAACTCGACCCTATGTCATGCTGATAATTAACTGAAAAAACTTAGATCACTCTTTAGTGCTTACTTTTAACACTTTTATGATTTTCCTTTTTCTCTTTTAACATTTTAACATTTTTGTTTCGCCTTTTCATTTATGACAATGACATGGGGCAAGGATGAGTGTGCCTACGGTGCTTCCATACCCAAATCTCAATTTTGTGCAATGCAATACTATATTATAGTATGCAACTACAAGCAATAATAACATGACCCGCTACCTTACATTAGCTGGTAGCAACTACCTATAAGTGGTAGTTACAGTTTGTTTCACAAGACAAAAATAAACAACATAGGATAACTCTATCCGCTCATGCCACTACTATGGGTGCTGCATACCCAAAACTCAATCACATACCCATGCATGCACCATTAGTTGCAAAGAAGAACAAGATGTCTTACAATTACCCAAGGGTAATAGGTAGATACCACACAACCCGCACCCTTATCCTAATTTCCATATCGTACTCTGTCATAGAATCAGTGTCATCCATCAAGCGATGCGTGCTACCATGCCTCAATGCGACAACACCCCACAACATGTGTGCCTGCACGCTGCACTACCTTAGTGTGACACGCACCTGCACGCCATGTGGCCTTTCTTGCCTTGGTGTAAGAGTACCCCACGACAATAAAACACGAAGGAGGTCTACTCCCCTATGCCTGAATAAAGCTGGGTTGTATCTGGCACACCCACACCCGTTTAGCAAGTAGATCCGACAGATCCACTTGTTGTTAATAAGGTGGCGACAGGTCTGCCTGACCCCATGAAGGGTATTAGAGTCTTATGCTTGACTCCTTGAATATAAAAGAGAGCCGACTAGGAGAGAGAAGGCATTCAACCATTGAAAGAAGAGAGATCTTTAGAGAGAGGGCTGAGAAAGAATGGTATCCAAGACACCACCAGTCGACTTCCACTCCTAGAGCTGAGCCATTCAAGGAATTCTACTAGCTAGCTGTGTCTTGATCAGCTGCGTGGTTTCTCCTTGGAGTGCCTTAGAGTCGACTAGCTTATCTTGGTATAAACCTCTTTTTATCTTCTACAATAAATTCCCCTTTGTTCAACCATGTGTATTTGTTGATTGAAGAAGTGGTTTGGTAAAGGTTGGTTGGTTTAGGAGACCAACGTCGGTTGTCACCACTAGTTCAATAACAATTTGGCATTGGAGTTGGTAGTGTCATCATTCCAGATGGTTTTGGTGGTGACACTTGACAGAAGACCCAACACAGTGAAGTGAGTTCATTGATGGCTAGACGGAGCACTCGATGGAGTAAGGTCCTTGTGCTCGACAAAGAAGGAGAAGAGGCTTCATCATCAAACATATAGCAAGTTGTTGCTATCCTAGTCTCTCTATAACCTTGATTGGAACATGGAAGTTAGGCCATTGACGCTGAGAGCTAACCCTTTTGTGGTCAGTTCCACCACACGAGGATCCGATAGAAGTCGAGGAATCAAAAGCTTGACGACAGGAATTTTGGTTGTCAATCCCCATGCCAATCCCACCCAACGAAAGACAACTACCATTCGATGGCCCTACTCAAGACAAAGAGTAGGTTGGGAGAGTGAGGCCTATGGTGGCCATGGTGGAAGAGGAAAGTTGAGGCCTTTTCATGTGTGCATTTGGAACACACGTGAGTGACGGTGAGCCACCAAGTGCGGTAGGGTTGTTCATGAAGTGGCAGGCGAAGGGAACCATGTTCCATTAAGTGTTTGAATTTCAAAATTCAAACACAAGAAGATAAGAACGATCTGTTAGATCAATCCCCCAAAGATTGAAAGACTTCCTTGACTTTTGGAAGATTCCACAGAGAGGAATTTTAAAATCTAATTTTGAATTTAAAATTTCGGTAGAGCTCACCTCCCTCAAATCAAGGAACTTTCAAAAGGCATAGGACCAGATTTCAAATTCATTGGAGCACACCTTCCTAAATCTAAGGAACCTTTCCAAAAATTGTGGAGCTGGAATTCAAATTCAAATAGAAAACAACCTTTTTGAGATTTGAGAAAACATGAATTTCAAATTTGAAAAGCTAACCGTCCCTAACCTTGGAGGATTTGAATTTCGGATTGAGAGGGAAGACACCTATAAGTAACCCCCCTTATTACCAAGAAAGGCATTGAGCCAACGTGAGTAAGGAGTTCAAATGAGAGTCCAAGTCCTCAAGAAGGGAGGAAGACTCCTTGCCCAACCATTCCAAGGTACACCTAAGATTCTTGTTTCTTCTCTTATCACCCATCTTGTGTTCTTCTTGAAGGCAAGAAGGAATAACCATGGTGCAAATAAGATCACAAAGTACCCCCTCATATGAAAAAGACAGCCCTGAAGATTCCATAAGAAGATCCAATGACAATGCTTGAAGGTGAGCTCCAATGACTTCAGAGGGAGCTTCACGCTTCATGGGTCAATACTTCTACTGCCAATGCAACAATACCTAGGTTGTCTTGACAGCCAACAACAACAACTAAGCCTTTTCCCATACTAGACGGGTCAGCTACATGGATTCTTTGTTTCCACATATCCCTATCGTGTGCCATGTTAGCAGTTAACTCACAATAAGCCAGATCATTCTTTATTGTTTCTTTCCAACACTTTTGTGGTCATCATCAAGCTCTTTTAATACAACAACAACAACAAACAACAACAACTAAGCCTTTCCCCATACTAGACGGGACTGACTACAAGAATTCTTTGTTTTCACATCCCTATCGTGAGCCATGTTAGCAGTTAACTCACAATAAGCTAGATCATTCTTTATTGTTTCTTTCCAACACTTTTGTAGTCGTCCTCTACCTCTTTTAATACTTTCCAAATTTAGCTTTTCTAACCTTCTTATAGGTTCTTCTTTTGATCTTCTTTCTATATGTCCAAACCATCTTAAACGATATTCTCTTATTTTATCTTCTATTTGTGTCACTCCATTTGTTTCTAATAACCACATTATGTATACGATCTTTTCTCGTATGACCACTCATCCATCTCAACATCTTCATTTCTGTCACAGAAATATTTTGTACATGTTGATGATTAACTGCCCAACACTCAGAACCATAAAACATGGTAGCCTAATTGTAGCTCTATAATATTTACCTTTTAACTTTAATGGTATCTTTTTATCACAAAGAATACCTGATGCTCCTCTCCATTTTAACCAACCAACATTAATTCTATGCGTAAAATCTCCATAAATTCTTCCATCACTCTGAAAAATTGACCCTAGGTATTTAAAACTTTCCTTTTAGGGGATGCAATGTGTGCCAATTTTAATTTCTATGTCCTCTGAAGTAACCAAATGATCAAACTTACATTCGATATATTCTGTCTTTGTTCTACTAAGTCGGAGGCCTTTGCTTTCTAATGTTTCTCTCCATAGTTCCAATTTTCTATTAACTTTTTTCTTAGACTCCTCTACTAATACAATGTTATCTGCAAATAACATACACCAAGGTACTTCATGTTGAATAGGTTTTGTTAACTCATTAATCACCAATATAAATAAGTATGGACTTAAAGTTGATCTTTGATGTAACCCAATATTAACTTCAAAGAAGTCTATCATTCCTTGATGAGTCCTCATACATGTCTCTTATAAGGTTAATGTATGTCAATGGGATATCTTTTTTTTCCAAAGTTCTCCAAAGAACCTCCCTCGGTATCCTATCATAAGCTTTTTCTAGATGAATAATTTCATAGTATGGCTCATTAACTTAATACCTCGATAATTCGTATAATTTTGAATGTCTCCCTTGTTCTTATATATGGGTATAAGTGTACTTGCTCTCCATTCCTTGGGCATCTTTTGGTTTTTCTATATTTCATTAAATAGTCTTGTGAGCCAAGTGATTCCTATTTCTCCTAGTATTTTCCAAACTTCTATAAGAATAGTATCTGGTCCTACCGATTTACCACCCTTTATATGTTTAAGAGCCTCTTTGACTTCATTCTTTTGAATACGTTGGTAGAAATTGTGGTTTATATACTTTTCTGATTTGGCTAACTCTCCTAAGTTAATATTAACATCTTTATTTTCATTAAAAAGCTTATAAAAATAGTTTTTCCATCTATTTCTTATATCATTATTTGCCACTAGAATTTTTTCATCCTCGTCCTTGATGCATCTGATATAATTAAGATCTTTAGTTTTCTTATCTCTAGCCCTGTCTATCCTAAAACTATCTCTTTCACCCTCTTTTGAGTTGAGTTTTTTATATAAATCCTCCAAATTTTAAGTTTTGCTTCACTCATGGCATTTTTCGCTTCCTTCTTTGTTTTCTTATAAGCCTCTAAAGTTTCACTAGTTTTCTTAGCATAATGTAATTTGTAACATGTCCTCTTTGCCTTTGATTTTATTTTGCACTACTTCACTCCACCACCAAGCTTTTTTTGTGCAGTATACCTCCCTTAGATACACCTAACATATCTTTTGCCAGTTTCCTAATATGTATAGCCATATTGTTCCACATATCACAGGGTGTACCAACATAATTCCAAACATCTCCTTGAAGGATTTTCTGTTTAAATATATCTTCTTTCTCGCTTATGAGGTTCCACCATTTAGTCCGAATAACTCGATGCACTCTTTACAACACGCTCTATCTTTTTTTTACAAATAAAGTAATCAATTTGTGCTTGTGATAAGACACTCTTATAAGTAATTAAATGTTCATCTCATTTTTTGAAGATTGTATTGACTATAAAGAGATCAAATGCCATAGCAAAATTTAAAATCTCCCTACCTTCCTCATTTATATCCCCAAAACCAAAGTTTTCATGAATCCCTTGATATCCTAATGCCTCTTTACCGACATGTCCATTTTAGTCTCCTCCTAAACAAATCATCTCTCTTTGTGGAATCTTTTGAAATACGTTATCTAATTCTTCCCAAAAAGCTATCTTTATACTATCTTCTAGTCCCACTTAGGGTGCGTAAGCATAAACTATATTCAAAACCTTTGCTCGTAACACTAATTTCAATGTCATGATTTGGCCACCATATCGTTGTATGTCTATTACACTATCCTTTAAATCTTTATTTATGATAATACCAACTCCGTTTTGAGCCTTTTCTTTGTCTGAGTATCATAATTTAAAACCTGTATCCTCTATCTCTTTTGCTTTTTTTCCAATCCATTTTGTCTCTTGTAAACATAGAATATGAATCTTTCTCCGAATCATAGTCTCTACCACCTCCATTAGCTTACCGGTTAATGTTTCGATATTCCAAGAACTAATACGAATCTTATTATCTAGGACTAGCTTCCTTACCCCCCGCATCCGTCCATAATCAAAATGGAGAGACCTTCTCTGAAAAATTTTCACTACATTCGGACGATAAAGTAGCAGGACTAACTTCTTTACCCACATCCGTCCATGATGTAGGAACCCTCTCTACAATTTATTCACTACATTCGTGCGAAAATGTAATGGCCCTTACTTACTTATTACTGCATTCGGGCTCTGCAGCACGTCGCTAGGTGGGAATGCTCTAAAGCAATGCTCATAATTTTTATAATCCATGTTATAAAAATCCGACGAAGTTTCACACTGATTGTCGGAAGCCTAACACAACCCTCCTCCTTTATCCGGGCTTGGTACCGACAATGTAAGTGTAATCCCTTACATGGGCGGAGTTCCTCTAACTCTTTTAATACTTTCCAAATTTAGTTTTTCAAACCTTCTTAGAGGTTCTTCTTTTGATCTTCTTTCTATATGTCCAAACCATCTTAAATGATATTCTCTCATTTTATCCTCTATTGGTGCCACTCCTAATTTGTTTCAAATAACCTCATTATGTATACGGTCTTTTCTTGTATGACCACTCATCCATCTCAACATCTTTATTTCTGTCACAGAAATCTTTTGTATATCTTGATGAATAACTTCCTAACACTGAGAACCATAAAACATGGCAGGCCTAATTGCTGCTTTATAATGTTTACCTTTTAACTTTAATGGTATCTTTTTATCACATAGAATACCTGATGCTCCTCTCCATTTTAACCAACCAACATTAATTCTATGCGTAACATCTCCATCAATTCTTCCATCACTCTGAAAAATTGACCCTAGGTATTTAAAACTTTCCTTTTAGGGGATGCAATGTGTGCCAATTTTAATTTCTATGTCCTCTGAAGTAACCAAATGATCAAACTTACATTCGATATATTCTGTCTTTGTTCTACTAAGTCGGAGGCCTTTGCTTTCTAATGTTTCTCTCCATAGTTCCAATTTTCTATTAACTTTTTCTTTAGACTCCTCCACTAATACAATGTCATCTGCGAATAACATACACCAAGCTATTGTCTTGACTACCAAAGCCCTACAAAATCTACTTCGCCCATCCATGGAAATTTGGTGGAAGATTGAGCTGCCAATTCGTCACGTTGATCGAAGGCTCCTAAATCATTGAAGTATGCCAAAGCACAAGACAACAAGGTTTTAAAAAACTAGATATATATGATGTCAACTCTACTTTGAAGCCGTGAAGATGCTAGTGGAACATCAACTCACACAAACGGTATTGTACCTTGAAGGTAATGTGAGGCTCTGGTGATGCATCAAACAACTGACGATGAATGATCTAGGACAACCAATAGTATCAAACTGGCTGGAGTTGAAGCAAGATCTTCAACAATAATTCATGTCATCCTATGCAAAGTGGCAAACCTAATAAACACTATTGCAAGCAAAACACATGGGTACGTTGAGATTATGTGAGAAAATTCAATACTTCGTTGTCAGAAGTGCAAGACATGTGCCCAAAAGATCAACAATTTTTATTCATGCATGGACTCCAACCTTGGTCTCAAATCGAGCTCAAGAGACACAACCCCACAAGTGTATATGCCACAATCTATTGTGGAAGGGTTAGTTGATTTGTGAGGAGAAAGACAAGCAAAAAGGAAGGAAACGACAACAAACACAACAACCACAAACAAAAAGAAAGCGGTCAAGGACGAGAACAAACCTCAATGTGGAGGATGTGGCACCTCATGAGGAGCTACTACGGAGCATAGGAAGGCACTCGGTGGTACCAACCACTAACTGGAGCAACATTTTATATGCTTCTTTGTTTTGGGGTGTTCGGCGCTTGTTCATTTTGTTTTGGGGTATGTCGTATCAGTGTGATATATGCTTCTTTGTTGTTGAGGTGATGGTTACCTCAATCTTCTTCTCAGTAGGTTTATTGAAATACCGACAAACATTTTAATAGATGTTATATATCACTCAATATTTGTTAATATGTTGTATTAAGTGGCATATTCTTTTCAGTGGTTGATGAGTCCTTTTTATCTAGAGGAGAATGCTGCTTTTAGTGCATTTTACTTGTCTGATGCATGGCCTTCCTGGAAAGCACGTTATTTTGGATGTCAAACAATGTTGCTGTTAAGTGTTAACTAGTTGTTTGCTGCTTGCTAGGTTCAATTTTCAGATTTTTCAGAATCATTTTTTTCTCATTATAGTTTTGGTTGCCTAATTTTCATGTAACGGTTTTGAATGTAAAGGCACAACTTTTCCACTCAAAAGAAAAACATGAAGCATGAATTTAACTATTATTTTGAAGCGAGAGGCTTCACGGAAACATCGCTAGTTCATACAAGGTGAATTTAGATAAGGTTATTATAAGTGAACCACATTCTACTTATTCCTTCTCTGCAGCTATAGACGACCACTAGATTGTTAACAAATAGAGACACATGTGGGCATATCCAGCCATCCAATGTAACAGAAGCAATCAAGTGACCACTTTCCTCAATAGCGTGGCTAGTATCTCACCCACAATGCTAAAATTATTAACCACTTTCCTCAACATTGTGGCTAGTATCGCACCCACAATGTTAAAATTATTAGTGATGGTCTGCAGCCTTGCCTAAAGTCCCTGGCTGCATTTCATAAAGTGTCAACTTAGCTCACTTAGTTGGGTAACGAATTTTGCATTGTCAGCTTTATTATCCATCTTTTGTCAAAGCCCATAGAGTGTACACACTTTGGGGGAATTCCCAATACACTGAGTCAAATGCCTTCCCATATCCAACTTAAGAACATACCTCGTGAATGAATTTTTTCATTGGCAAGAATATCATTTTTTATATGATAACATCCATAATTTATTCATATGCATGGCTTAGCTGGTATCACGTCCGATGGGAAACGTCATGTAGGTGGGCTCTGCCCACGCCACATGGCCAAATCTCATGGGATCATGATCAATATAAAATTAAGCATAACAAGAATATCAAAAGTTCATCACTGATTCACTGCTATAATCTAAACTCTAGAGTTATGGTCGTGGGGTCCACCTATAATCCCTTTATTTAAACATCAAAATAACAAAGGGAAAACACCATAGTAGTATCATGTGTTTTGGCCAAGTCTTGTTTCGGTCCTTGTTGTTTGAAAAGTTCTCTAGGCTACCTTGTGGTTTTCACTATTAATCAAACTAGTTATAAATGCCTGATGTTGTTACCTTTATTCCATCATTGTTATGTCACCTTATATTAGTTAATTTAGCTACCATGTCGATATTACCTACCACGTTAGTTTATATTTAATATTATACTTAAACATTAACTGATATTAGATTTAAATATTAATGAATATTAAATATTTTAATATTATTAATGATTGTAGGTTAAATTTAATAATACTATAATTTATATTAAATTTTAATTTAATATTTAATAATGATATGGTGGTTTAAACGCTTTTTGTGAAATTTATATTAAAAATAATCTTTGTGTGATAAATATTAGTGTCATTACTCTTAATCCATTGTGTGAATCAATTGTCACATCACTTGTCATGTCAGCTTATATTCGTTAATTTAACTGTCATGTCAACATCATTTATCACATGAGTTGCCAAGCTAGCGTATATTTAATATTATACTTACATATTAACTAATATTAAATTTAAATATTCAATATTTTAATATTAATAATTATTGTATATTAAATTTAATAGTACTAAACTTATATTACAGTTTAATTTAATATTTAATAATGATGTGGTTGTTGAGACATGTATGTTGAATTTATATTAAATTTTAATAATGATGCAATGGTATCACCTCAGTCATGTGAAACCACCTTTCGTGTCATCTTTGCATAACATGGTTAGTGAGTTTGAACTAATCTAATAGATGGTAGATATTACAAGACAAATTTTAAATCACATGAACCAAATTGATAAATGCCCAAACCTTAGGGTGATTATATGAAGTTTTTCTTGAAAGAAATATAAAATCGTTGCATTATCTCATACCATCTTTAGTGACAAGGTTCCACACGTGGTGGCATGTAATAGTTTACTACCTCCTCAAATGGCCCTCGTGAGGAACACCCATATAATAGTGATTGCCTTCAAAGAAATGATGATTTCAAACAATTCTTTTTATAAACAAATGAAAAATATAGCATTAGGAGTCAAACCTAAAAATATTTGTAAATTATAAATTTATAAAATTCCAAAACCCCTGATATTAAAAAACAAGTTAAATTCAAACCAGACCTTAGAAATTCGCCCGATTGAGAAGGGACTCATTCCAAGACATGATACCCAGGGTTAAAGTGGTTCGACATATTATACCCGTTGAAGTAGTTAAAGCGTTCGATACCCCACACCCATGAGAAGGGTTAAATGGTCAAGGTGGTTATAGACTGACTCACGGAGCAAAAGTAGGTCACCTTGCAAACAAAAACTGGGAATGAAACCTAGTGCTTTTCCAAAGCAATATTTGAAGATTTCATTAAATTTGATGCTTTCAAATACAAAACAACAAACAACAACAACTAAGCCTTTCCCCATACTAGACAGGGCTGGCTACAAGAATTCTTTGTTTCCACAGATCCCTATCGTGAGCCATGTTAGCAGTTAACTCACAAAAAGCTAGATCATTCTTTATTGTTTCTTTCCAACACTTTTGTAGTCGTCCTCTACCTCTTTTAATACTTTTCAAATTTAGCTTTTCTAACCTTCTTATAGGTTCTTCTTTTGATCTTCTTTCTATATGTCCAAATCATCTTAAACGATATTCTCTCATTTTATCTTCTATTTGTGTCACTCCATTTGTTTCTAATAACCTCATTATGTATACGGTCTTTTCTCGTATGACCACTCATCTATCTCAACATCTTCATTTCTGTCACAAAAATCTTTTGTACATGTTGATGATTAACTGCCCAACACTCAGAACCATAAAACATGGTAGCCTAATTGTTGCTCTATAATATTTACCTTTTAACTTTAATGGTATCTTTTTATCACAAAGAATACCTAATGCTCCTCTCCATTTTAACCAACCAACATTAATTCTATGCGTAACAACTCCATCAATTCTTCCATCACTCTGAAAAATTGACCCTAGGTATTTAAAACTTTCCTTTTAGGGGATGCAATGTGTGCCAATTTTAATTTCTATGTCCTCTGAAGTAACCAAATGATCAAACTTACATTCGATATATTCTGTCTTTGTTCTACTAAGTCGGAGGCCTTTGCTTTCTAATGTTTCTCTCCATGGTTCTAATTTTCTATTAACTTTTTTCTTAGACTCCTCCACTAATACAATGTTATATGCAAATAACATACACCAAGGTACTTCATGTTGAATAGGTTTTGTTAACTCATTAATCACCATTATAAATAAGTACGGACTTAAAGTTGAACTTTGATGTAACCCAATATTAACTTCAAAGAAGTCTATCATTCCTTGATGAGTCCTCATACATGTCTCTTATAAGGTTAATGTATGTCAATGGGATATCTTTTTCTTCCAAAGTTCTCCAAAGAACCTCCCTCGGTATCCTATCATAAGCTTTTTCTAGATGAATAAATATCATGTGAAGGTCTTTCTTTTTTGCTCTAAAATATTCCATAAGACGTCTCAAAAGGTGAATCGCTTCAACAATAGATCTGCTTGGCATGAATCTAAATTGGTTCACTGTTGTATTTGACACTTGTCTTAACTTATGTGTGATAATTCTTTCCCATAATTTCATAGTATGACTCGTTAACTTGATACCTCGATAATTCACATAATTTTGAATGTCTCCCTTGTTCTTATATATGGGTATAAGTGTACTTGCTCTCCATTCCTTGGGCATCTTTTGGTTTTTCTATATTTCATTAAATAGTCTTGTGAATCAAGTGATTCCTATTTCTCCTAGTATTTTCCAAACTTATATAGGAATAGTATCCGATCCTACCGATTTACCACCCTTTATATGTTTAAGAGCCTCTTTGACTTCATTCTTTTGAATACGTTGGTAGAAATTGTGGTTTATATACTTTTCTGATTTGGCTAACTCTCCTAAGCTAATATTAACATCTTTATTTTCATTAAAAAGCTTATAAAAATACTTTTTCCATCTATTTCTTATATCATCATTTGCCACTAGATTTTTTTCATCCTCGTCCTTGATGCATCTAATATAATTAAGATCTTTAGTTTCTTATCTCTAGCCCTAGCTATCCTAAAACTATCTCTTTCACCCTCTTTTGAGTTGAGTTTTTTATATAAATCCTCCAAATTTTAAGTTTTGCTTCACTCACAGTATTTTTCGCTTCCTTCTTTGCTTTTTTATAAGCTTCTAAAGTTTCACTAGTTTTCTTAGCATAATGTAATATGTAACATGCCCTCTTTGCTTTGATTTTATTTTGCACTACTTCACTCCACCACCAAGCTTCTTTTTGTGCCAACACACCTCCCTTAGATACACCGAACACATCTTTTGCCACTTTCCTAATATGTATAGCCATATTGTTTCACATATCACAGGGTGGTGATAACTAAAGGTCGATGTTGGGTAGTTAAGCTTTCTCCTAGAATTACCATGCAATCTCTACATCATGCTCTATCTTTTTTCTACAAATAAAGTAATCAATTTGTGCTTATAAGTAATTAAATGTTCATCTCATTTTTTGAAGATTGTATTGACTATAAAGAGATCAAATGCCATAGCAAAATTTAAAATCTCTCTACATTCTTCATTTATATCCCAAAAACCAAAGTTTCCATGAATCCCTTGATATCCTAATGCCTCTTTACCAACATGTCCATTTAAGTCTCCTCCTAAACAAATCATCTCCCTTTGTGGAATCTTTTGAATCACCTTATCTAACTCTTTCCAAAAAGTTGTCTTTATACTATCTTCTAGTCCTACTTTGGGTGCGTAAGCACAAACTATATTCAAAACCTCTGCTCCTAACACTAATTTCAACGTCATGATTTGGTCACCATATCATTGTATGTCTACTACACTATCCTTTAAATATTTATTTATGATAATAGCAACTCCGTTTCGAGCCTTTTCTTTGTCTGAGTACCATAATTTAAAACTTGTATCCTCTATCTCTTTTGCTTTTTTTCCAACCCATTTTGTCTCTTGTAAACATAGAATATGAATATTTCTCCAAATTATAGTATCTACCACCTCCATTAGCTTATTGGATAATGTTCCGATATTCTAAGAACCAATACGGATCTTATTATCTAGGACTAGTTTCCTTACCCGCTCATCCGTTCAAATTCAAAATGCGAAGACTCTCTTTGAAAAATTTTCACTACATTCGTGCGGCAATGTAGCAGGACTAACTTCTTTACCCATATCTGTCCATGATATGGAAACCCTCTCTGCAATTGATTCACAACATTCGGGCGAAAATGTAGTGACCCTTACTTACTTATTATTCGAGCTCTACAACACGTTGCTAGGCAGGGACACCCCAAAACAATGCACATAATTTTTGTAATCCATGTTAATAAAAATCCGATGAAGTTTTACGCTGGCCGTCAAAAGCCTGACATGACCCTCCTCCTTTATTTAGGCTTGGGACCGACAATGCAAGGGTGACCCCTTACATGGGTAGAGTTAAATTTGATGTTTTCAAATATCAACTATTTTTTTAATAAAGTGTTTGAAACCTGCCATATATAACTTCGTACCGGAAGGAGGCAAATTCCTCGGAAAGAAGAGATGGCATGAACAAAAAAAGGTAACGACCAAGCACCTGCCAATTTCGGCATTGTTGGGCAATGTAACCTATTATTTTTAGTTGTACGTATTAAAAAGGAAAGTCAACATTAAAAAAAAGAAAGTCGACGTTAAAGAAGGAAAGTTGACATCCGAGAAGGAAAGTAGGCACCCATAGGCATCCAAGAAGGAAAGTCAACGTTGAAGAAAGGAAAGTCGACATTCAAGAGAGAGAAAAATCGGTGCTCAAGAAAGGAAAGCAACCTAATTTGGCAAGATATGAACAGCCAGGACCTTCCCAATTTCAGCATTATGAGACCAGCCAACTTACCAAATGACATCTTAGTGCCCGATTTGGTAAGCCATCATCAAGATGGGCGAGCCGACTTCAACATGAATGAATAAAAGGGCTTGCCGTGCACAACCATAGTGCCTAATTGGTGTGATAGATGTGGTTGCCATGGATTGTGAGATGGTAGGGGTCAGCTCGTAAGGAAACAAGAGTGCTCTTGGAAGGGTCACACTCGTGAGTAGCTGGGGAAACATTCTATATGATGAGTACATCCATCCATTAGAGCGTGTTGTGGATTTCCGTTTAGAAATAAGTGGAATCAGACCCCATAACCTTAAGAAAGCAAAGGATTTCCAAAAAGTACAAAAGGATGTTTGGGGATTAATTAAAGATAGGGTCCTTGTTGGCCATGCCATGCATAATGATCTCAAGGCTTTGCTATTGAGTCATCCTAAAAAGGACACAGAGATACTTCTCATTACTTGCCTTTTAAAAGCAAGGAAGGGAAGACGAGGGCCCTTCGAGATCTTGCATTGGAACATCTTGGAGTAGAAATACAGCGAAAGCAACATTGCCCTATTGAAGACGCGAGGGCTACTTTGCTTATATACCAGAAGCATAAGAAAGAGTGGAAAAAGCTTGTCAAGCAGTGATGGAGATTAAAGAATAAACAAAAAAGACCTAAAACTGCCACGAAACCAGATTGAGAAAGATTAAACGCTGCCATTTAATTTACATTCAACAAGATCAGTTATCTTATTATGCATCGAGCTGGCAAAGGGAGTTGGCTGAACACGGCTCCATACTTACCCAAGGGAGTTGAACACGGTGTTCCATACTTGCCCAAGGGAGTTGAACACGGTGTTCCATACTTGCCCAAGGGAGCTGAACACGGTGTTCCATGCTTGCCTAAAGGAGCTGGTACACGGTTCCATACCTGCTTAACATGTTCAACACTTGCCTAAAGGAGCTGGTACACGGTTCCATACATGCTTAACATGTTCAACACTTGCCTAAGGGAGCTGGTTGAACACGGTTCCCTACTTGCCTAAGGGAGCTGGTACACGGTTCCATACTTACACGATAAACATGGGTTTGGAAGGATTGGCCAGCACTTACCTTCTAAAATCAAGCCCCAACCACTAAGGCAACTTGTCTTAGGAGTATTTGCAGCAACTAGGCAGTCTTTGGCCTATGAAAGGAGCTCCAAACAGGCTCCAAAGCATCCAATCCGAGCTGAGAGAATCCAATCCGAGCTGAGAGAATCCCAGCGCATCAAGAGGAAAGAAAGAGAGGGAGAGAAAGAGAGAAAGAAAGAGGGAAAAAGAAGAGGAAGGCCACCACTCGCCATCCACTTCCAGCTGCACGTCATCTTCTATCTCCACCCACAGGTTTCTTTTCTTTCATTAGTTGCATAATCCTTGACGAACCTGTAATTAAGGATGCAAACCTATGGATCATCTTCATCTTTCTTTCATGCTATCGTTGATATAAACTTATATCGATCCTTTCGACTTCATTAACACACTTAAGATCATGAACCTCTTTGTTTCCTCATGATTCACGTGATTTATAGGATTGGGACTGGTTGATTTCTTGCTATAGATCGTTTAAATCACAAATAAAACAAGCATACTTTTACTGCAAATGTGCAATTCTGAAACTACATTATGTACATGATTGATTACGGAATTTTCTGTAATTATCTGTTGATCCAATTAAGTCGAGATTTGATACGTCTAAACTAGACATAGTAAAAGTTTCAAGATTTTATATATTATTAAACATGGTCAATTAAATCTGAAATTTTTTACAAAAAATCAGAACAGGTTCTGGAAAATCAAAAAACTCTGTGATATATGTCTTCTATTTCTTGAATATCTCTATACATTACTGCATCAAATCGAGTGAAAATTATTGTTTTGGAAAGCTAACATCTGTACCTTTCCAACAAAATAAATTTTACAAAAATTGAAGCTCTGAGCAGAGAGATATCTCCGTTTTTATGAGTCTCTGATGTTTTGATACAAAATTGTTCCGAGTTCCTAAATGATATGTAGTTACAGATTTAATTTTGAGAATCTGTAGCATTAAATTCTAAAATAAAAATATTTTTTGATTCTACACATGCATGTTTACCCTTTATAAAATATTTAGAATTTTTTAAAACTCAAAAGTATTTTAAAAAAATAAGATAATAGGTCTCTGAAAACTGAACCAGTTTATGTTTTTCAGAACCTGAAATTTTCCAAAATCAAGAACTAAATTACGATTTCTTCAAACTTTCAAGTTGGGCTTTTGTTTTTCGAAATTTAATGGATTTCAAATAATTTTCCAAGCGTCTAGGCTAACTCTTGAGTGTCGGTTTAAGAAGGCATATGTTGATAAGAACTCACTTATCCATAATCATCTAATGAAGTCAGAAAATCAATATTTGTTAGTTTGAGTAAACTAACTGGCATGCTCCCGCACACGACGTAGCTTCGAGAATTTCGTTTCAAATCTTAATAGGTTTTGAAATAAAAATTCACTTCTACACTCGTGAATGAATTTTTTCATTGGCAAGAATATCTTGGTCATGATTTATTTTTTATTTGATAACATCCATAATTTATTCATATGCATGGCTTAGCTGGTATGACGTCTGATGAGAAACATCATGTAGATGGGCTTTGCCCATGCCACATGGCCAAATCTCATGGGATCATGATCAATATAAAATTAAGCATAACAAGAACATCAAAAGTTCATCACTGATTCACTGCTATAATCTAAACTCTAGAGTTATGGTGGTGGGGTCCACATATAATCCCTTTATTTAAACATCAAAATAACAAAGGGAAAACACCATAGTAGTATCATGTGTTTTGGCCATTTCTTGTTTCGGTCCTTGTTGTTTGAAAAGTTCTCTAGGCTACCTTGTGGTTTTCACTATTAATCAAACTAGTTATAAATGCCTAATGTTGTTACCTTTAATCTCTTGTGGCGAATCAATTGTTTCGTCACTTGTTATGTTACCTTATATTAGTTAATTTACCTACCATGTCGATATTACCTTCCCCGTCAGTTTATATTTAATATTATACTTAAATATTAACTAATATTAGATTTAAATATTAATGAATATTAAATATTTTAATATTATTAATGATTGTAGGTTAAATTTAATAATACTATAATTTATATTAAATTTTAATTTAATATTTAATAATGATATGGTGGTTTAAACACGTATGCTAAATTTATATTAAAAATAATCTTTGTGTGATAAATATTAGTGTCATTACTCTTAATCCATTATGTGAATAAATTGTCACATCACTTGTCATGTCAGCTTATATTAGTTAATTTAACTGTCATGTCAACATAACTTATCACATAACTTCGTCGGATTTTATAACATGGATTACAAAAATTATGAGCATTGCTTTGGGGCGTCCCCACCTAGCGACATGCTGCAGAGCTCGAATGCAGTAAGAAGTAAGCAAGGGCCACTACATTTTCATCTGAATGTAGTGAATCAATTGCAGAGAGGGTTTCCACATCATGGATGGGTGTGGGTAAAGAAGTTAGTCCCGCTACATTGCCACCCGAATATAGTGAAAATTTTTTGGAGAGGGTCTCCGCATTTTGATTATGGACGGATGCGGGTGGTAATTAAGCTAGTCCTAGATTATAAGATTCGTATTGGTTCTTGGAATATCGGAACATTATCCAGTAAGCTAATGGAGGTGGTAAATACTATGATTCGGAGAAAGATTCATATTCTATGTTTACAAGAGACAAAATGGGTTGGAGAAAAAGCAAAGGAGATAGAGGATACAGGTTTTAAATTATGGTACTCAGGTAAAGAAAAGGCTCAAAACGAAGTTGGTATTATCATAAATAAAGATTTAAAGGAGAGTGTAGTAGACATACAACAATGTGGTGACCGAATCATAACGTTGAAATTAGTGTTAGGAGCAGGGGTTTTGAATATAGTTTGTGCTTATGTACCCCAAGTAGGACTAGAAGATAGGATAAAGACAGTTTTTTAGGAAGAGTTAGATAAGGTGTTTCAAAAGATTCCACAAAGAGAGATGATTTGTTTAGGAGGAGATTTAAATGGACATGTCGATAAAGAGGCATTAGGATATCAAGGGATTGATGGAAACTTTGGTTTTGGGGATATAAATGAGGAAGGTAGGGAGATTTTAAATTTTGCTATGGCATTTGATCTCTTTATAGTCAATACAATCTTCAAAAAATGAGATGAACATTTAATTACTTATAAGAGTGTCTTATCACAAACATAAATTGATTACTTTATTTGTAGAAAACAAGATAGAGCGTATTGTAAAGTAATTCCAGGAGAAATCTTAACCACCCAACATCGACTTTTAGTTATGAATTTACAAATAAAAAAGTGGACAAAGAAGAAAGAGTGTATCGAGCTATTCGGACTAAATGGTGGAACCTCAAAAGCGAGAAAGAAGATATATTTAAACAGAAAGTCTTGCAAGGAGATGTTTGGAATTATGTTGGCACACCCTGTGATATGTGGAACAATATGGCTATACATATTAGGAAAGTTGCGAAAGATGTGTTAGGGGTATCTAAGGGAGGTGTACCGGCACAAAAAGAAGCTTGGTGGTGGAGTGAAGTAGTACAAAATAAAATCAAGGCAAAGAGGGCATGTTACAAATTACATTATGCTAAGAAAACTAGTGAAACTTTGGAAGCATATAAGAAAGCAAAGAGGGAAGCAAAAAAGGCCGTTAGTGAAGCAAAAACTAAGATTTGGGAGGACTTATATAAAAAACTCAATTCAAAAGAGGGTGAAAGAGATATTTTTAGGATAGCTGGGGCTAGAGATAAGAAAACTAAAGATCTTAATTATGTTAGATGCATAAAAGACGAGGATGAAAAAATTCTAGTGGTAAATGATGATATAAGAAATAGATGGAAAAACTATTTTTATAATCTTTTTAATGAAAATAAAGATGTTAGTATTAGTTTAGGAGATTTAGCCAACTCGGAAAAGTATATAAACCATAATTTCTACCGACGTATTCAAAAGAATGAAGTCAAAGAGGCTCCTAAACATATGAAGGGTGGTAAATCGGTAGGACCAGATAATATTCCTATAGAAGTTTGGAAAATACTAGGAGAAATAGGAATCACTTGGCTCACAAGACTATTTAATGAAATATGGAAAAACCAAAAGATGCCCGAGGAATGGAGAACAAGTACACTTATACCCATATATAAGAACAAGGGAGACATTCAAAATTGTGCGAATTATCGAGGTATCAAGTTAATGAGTCATACTATGAAATTATGGGAAAGAATTATCGAATGTAGGTTAAAACAAGTATCAAGTATAACAGAGAACCAATTTGGGTTCATGCCAGGTAGATCTACTATTGAAGTGATTTACCTTTTGAGACGTCTTATGGAACATTTTAGAGCAAAAAAGAAAGACCTTCACATGATATTTATTGATCTAGAAAAAGCTTATGATAGGGTACCGAGGGAGGTTCTTTGGAGAACTTTGGAAAAAAGAGGTATCCCATTGACATATATTAACCTTATAAGAGATATGTATGATGGTGTAAAAACATGTGTGAGGACTCATGAAGGAATGATAAACTTCTTTGAAGTTAATATTGGGTTACATCAAGGATCAACTTTAAGTCCATACTTATTTATAATGGTGATGGATGAGTTAACAAAACATATTCAAGATGAAGTACCTTGGTGTATGTTATTTGCAGATAACATTGTATTAGTGGAGGAGTCTAAGGAAAAAGTTAATAGAAAATTGGAACTATGAAGAGAAACATTAGAAAGCAAAGGCCTCCGACTTAGTAGAACAATGACAGAATATATGGAATGTAAGTTTGATCATTTGGTTACTTCAGAGGACATTGAAATTAAAATAGGCACATATTGCATTCCTCAGAAGGAAAGTTTTAAATACCTAGGGTCAATTTTTCTGAGTGATAGAACAATTGATGGAGATGTTACACATAGAATTAATGTTGGTTGGTTAAAATAGAGAGGAGCATCAGATGTTCTTTGTGATAAGAAAATAACATTAAAATTAAAAGGTAAATATTATAGAGCAGCAATTAGGCCTGCCATGTTTTATGGTTCTGAGTGTTGGTCAGTTAATCATCAACATGTACAAAAGATGTCTATGACAAAAATGAAGATGTTGAGATGGATGAGTGGTCATACAAGAAAAGACCGTATACATAATGAGGTTATTAGAAACAAAGTAGGAGCGGCACCAATAGAGGATAAAATGAGACAACATCGTTTAAGATGGTTTGGACATATAGAAAGAAGATCAAAAGAAGAACCTGTAAGAAGGTTAGAAAACTAAATTTGGAAAATATTAAAAGAGGTAGAGGACGACCACAAAGGTGTTGGAAAGAAACAATAAAGAACGATCTAGCTTACTGGGAGTTAACCGCTAACATGGCACAAGATAGGGATATGTGGAAACAAAGAATCCATGTAGCTGACCCCGTGTCTAGTATAGGAAAAGGCTTACTTGTTGTTGTTGTTGTTGTCAACATAACTTATCACATGAGTTGCCATGCTAGCGTATATTTAATATTATATTACATATTAACTAATATTAAATTTAAATATTCAATATTTTAATATTAGTAATTATTGTATGTTAAATTTAATAGTATAAAACGTATATTACAGTTTAATTTAATATTTAATAATGATGTGGTTGTTGAGACATGTATGTTGAATTTATATTAAATTTTAATAATGATGCAATGGTATCACCTCAGTCATGTAAAACCACCTTTCGTGCCATCTTTGGATATCGTGGTTAGCAAGTTTGAACTAATCTAATAGATGGTAGATATTACAAGACAAATTTTAAATCACATGAACCAAATTGATAAATGCCCAAACCTTAGGGTGATTATATGAAGTTTTTCTTGGAAGAAATCTAAAATCGTTGCATTATCTCATACCATCTTTAGTGACAAGGTTCCACACTTAGCATGTAATAGTTTACTAGCTCCTCAAATGGCCCTCGTGAGGAACACCCATGTGATATGTGGGGTGAGCTGCGAAGGCCCATAGGCCTGTCGCTATAGTGGAAAGAAGGGAAACTATTCTTGTAGGGAACATACATAGGACATGTAATTTTAAATATGAAAAACTTGAAATAAGGTATTGTGTGTTATGGGCATTGTTCAATTTGGTCCTTGTGGTTTAAAAATATTGTTGTGATACCTTGTAATTTCTACACTCTATCAGGTTCGCTCAAACACACTAATGATGCCAAGATAACATAGAAGATGGATTCACGTGCCCTAAGTGATGTGGATGCTACATTATTATTAAATGTTAAATTAAAATGTAATATCACTTTCACATTATTAAATCTAACAAAAATAGTTAATAATATTAAAGAATATTTAAATATAATATTAATTAATAGTTAAGTATAATATTAAATATAAGCTTATGTGGTTTCTAATCAACTAATATAAGTTGATATAGTGGTTGACATGATAATTGATGTGTCACATTGGATTAGGGGTTAACAATGTTACGCATTTGCCACTTATTTGATAAACGGTGAAAACCACAGAGCATAGAGGCTTTTTGAACTACAAGAATCAGAAGAAAGAAAAATGGCCAAACCACATGGTACTTTTGTAAAATTTTCCCTTTTGGATAATAATGCATCATAATTACAAAAGATAAATGAAGATATTTACTTGTAAATGGGTGAGCAAAGCCAAAACCTGCAATTATACTGCCATATTCATTTGGTTTCTATATCATGGCACATATGGTGTTTCTAATCATTTCTCATATGGTGTCCAACCAAGTCACACGAATTATCTATTCCTCTCACATGGACCTTGGCCAAACCATCACAGGAGCCACAATTGTTGATCATGGTAGATTGTTCGGGTGTGCACTCTATATTTGGCATTGGTAAAATCACCAGACATGTTTGCTAACATTGTTCATAGAAGTCCATATTATAGTGCTATGGCCTCTTTCATACTCTTGCTTTTTTCTTGGGTTTGACCTTGGTGCCACTAATGAAATATCAAAACCTCTTTGAGTAAAGGTGATTCTCCATTAATTGAGCCCAAATTTTATAGTTGCTGCTCTCCAGTAGATAATTAATCTTCACATTCCTATCTTCTGTAGTTGAAACAAAAATACTAACCTTGGTTATGCTCAAAAAGATCACCAAAGTTGTCGCTAATGAACCTTGAGAAATTCCAACTAGAATACACTCCAAGAAGCCATCAAGATTACCGCCAATGAGCTCCAAGAAGACTTCACAAGATGAGCTCAAATGCCTCCTAAAGGAATCAGCTACCAAACAAGAGTATATACTCTTGGTGCAGATCGAGGTGCTCCTTATGATGCCTATAAAGACTCTGATATCATATGTACAAAATCACCCTTGGTAAGTGTGATTGGTGGCTGCTGCAGTCCACATCAGCCAAGCTGAAAACACTCCACAATGGACTGATATTCTCACGTGAAGCGCAAAAACACTTAACAGATAATAACTCAAGAAGACCTCAATATGTCATTCACACTACATGCCAAAGGCATACAGACAAAGATACAAGAAGTGGCCTTTACAGGCCTCATAGCAAATGAGAGAAATAGCCAGCAGGAATGGGGGCAACAGTTTGGGAAGTAGCTGTTGCACATTGTGCAAGGGCTATATTTCTAACCTCTGCCAGTGTTTGCCCATTCCTAATGACAAAAACAGAAAATAAATAAAGAGAAATTACAAGAATGTCATGAGTACATTCTAAAAATTTTACACTTCAGTCCCTTGTGTACATTCTACTGACAATAAAAAATAAAAGTACACTTATATCACTAATAACGATTACATTTTAACACATGCAGGCCTCCTCCCTGTGGAATCAGCAGTAATAGAGACCTGATAAGTACCTTCAATGGGGAGGCAATCCTCATAGGCTGTTGAAAACAGCTTCCTTTAAGTAAAATCCTACATCCATCTGAAGAAGTCACTTTGGAAAACATCTATTTAATGGGCTTTCCATTCCCTGAGGAACCATACTGTGTCTTTGAGCTCCTCAAGTATATATATATACACAGTCTGCAGAGATTGCTTGTCTGAAGGCATTCTTTGGGAAGGCAGAACTCTCATGGAGCCGCCAACCTAGGATCCATAACGAAGGTGTTTCTGATGGATAATGAAATCTCTGGTAGAATATTGTTCCTTGTGTGCTCTAAATCCTTAAATCATTTGGAGATGACATGATTTGGTCTTAAACTAAACTAAGTATGCTGCTGATAATATGATGTGTCAGACTGTTAGTCACCTAAAATTCAACCATTTGATTTTCCAATATATATCATCCTTATGCCACCAAAAGGCAGTTTGTCTGCCAGTGCCTTTCATCTAGAATCTAATCATCTGTGATTGCCCTCCTCCTGTTGAAGTTTGACTGCAAGGCTGAAAGTTCCACCTCCCGTCAGCTAACTTCTGGATGCTGATTATGGCAACTTTGTTTAATTTTGTCAAAAACTTCCTTTTGTGATCAGCTTTGTGGAGTCCCCATATTAATGTTAATGGAAAACGGTTGCTAATCTGGTAACTCTTAGTTGGTTTGTAAAGGAGACGAAGAAATTCCTCAATGTTTGTGAGGAGACAACTCATGTTTTTGTCTTGATAATGAAAATAATGTACATGGTAGGATATCCATTAACTCAACATAAGCTAAATCATGCTTTATTGTTTCCTTCCAATACTTTTTGTTCTTCCTCTTCCACTTTTAACATTTTCATAATCTAGTTTCTCATACCTTCTTACTGGAGCTTCCTTTGATAATCTTTTTATTTGTCCAAAACCATCTTAAATGATTTTCTCTCATTTTATCATTTATTAGTGCCACTCCTAATTCATTTCTAATAACCTCATTATGTATCCAATCTTTCCTTGTCTACCATTCATTCATCTTAAATTCTTAATATCTTCACTGCCACAAACATCTTTTGTACATGTTGATGATTAAGTGCCCAACACTCTGAACCATATAACACAACGGGTCTAATTGTTGCTCTATAATATTTACCTTTTAACTTTATGTATCTCATGATTCTCATAATCTCACTCATGTGAGTACTAGTAGAAGTTTGTTGAAACCAATGTTGTAAATAGTGTATCGATGTTCGTATCGTACAGGGCATCGATACGCGATAATCGTGTCATATCGGATGATATAGTATATTAAAAATTGAATTATTTTATAAAATTCATAATAAATTCAACAAAATCCAAAAAATATGAAAATTACAATTAAAAAGCAGAAGGTAACCAAGTGGTAGAGAACATAATCAGAATGCAACTAAAAATGACATTTTCACTATTAATAAACTAATACCATGAGTATACAAGCCTAGAAGAGTAAGATTACAATTTATTACATAACACAAATACAATGTTATAAACTATAAAGTCCAATTTCATTCTTTTATTCTAGTGGATCATAATCAACAAATGCATCATAAGCATTATAATCAGGGTCACCGCTATCATATCATCATCGCCACCGTCATCTCTATCCTCTTCTCTCTAAAATTGGGTCATCTAATCTTACGCCTTGTACATCATCATTTTCAATCTATGTTTTTGCTTCTATTGCTCTCCGGTTTGCATCCTCTAAAATAATAAGAGGCTCTTCAGCTTCAACCTAATCATCAACAATTGCCTTTCTTGCATCTCTTTGCATTTGTCCATGAAGAAAACAAAAAAATAGAATATAATTTACTTAGAAGTTAGAAAATATCATTACTTATGGGTTACAACACGATACAACCTAATAAATCGCAGAGCATGATACCATATCATGTATCGTATCATGTTGGCCTACGATATACGATAAACTCATATGAGGTTTATAATATTGGTTCAAACAGACTAGTAGAGTGAACGTGTGATATGTCAGGGCGAGTGATAGATATATAAGATAAGCTCAATCCATTTTCTCTATGACCTTATCCACTCACCTTCTTCATGATCATGAATAACACAATTTTCGAATGAGAAAGTGACTATACAACCGTTGTCATAAATTTGAGCAACGAAAAGTATATTAAGATTGAGTTTTGGTATAAAACTCAAATTGAGTACTTTAAGGATTTGAACTCTTTAAAAGGTTTTAAATCAATTGAATTTTTCGAAATTGGGAGTTTTGGAAAATTTTTAATTTTGGGTGTTTACGCCATATATGGTATTTCTAGCTCATCCTTTGTAAACACGATGGGGCCTTAGCACATATCAGAGAGACCAAGAAGGATAGGGACTCAGGAGTTATGGAGGGGTTAACCTTGGCCCTTTCTAGGATCCCTTCTAAGACTTGTCTATGTCTAGGTGAGGTTTAGATAAACTCTAGGATAGACATATTTATGTGAATTTTAGAAAGGTGTAGTTCGAAATCATAAGGGGTTAACACCACGTTTTTACCCTTATCCATGCCATGAGGTGCATTAGGGATGCATGCTTTTGAAGGGCTGGTTATAACGACCACTTCATTGCTAGAATTTTTAGCTAAGTGTGGGGGTTGATAGATCCTCCTGGACCTAGTCACCTCGCCCACAAAGAGAAATGTCTTCCTTCTTATGTTTTAAAGTTCTTTTAAAGAGGGAGTTTGTTTATAATAGAAGAGACAATAATAGTTTCAGCCATGTTGATCTTATGTTATTTGAAGTTATTTAAGATTTGTTCGAGCTCATGCAATTACTTTGTAACAGATCTACCATCTTATAATTACTGAAAGGAATAATAAGAAATTTCTTACTTATAGCATCTTCCATTATGTACCTCGCTTTAAGTTTATCCTATAGATCCTTGCACATGCTGATGTTTGGTAGGTGTTGACTAAGACATCTAATATATCCTTGAGGATGTAACACATGCAAATATAATTGTTATTATCCTACTTCTATCGTTTGTAAGCTTTTTCAATAGTTTCATTCTCCTTCTCCTCCAGTGTTTGAGTTTTTATGCGAAACCCTTTAGTTCAGTTCCGGTGGTGTAGCTTTGTTTTGACATGTCACAGTTTTTTCTTATTAAAATTGGATCTATAAAACTATAGTTTTATATTAATGACTGGTTTCAGGTTTGATGCACAACAACAACAACAACTAAGCCTTTTCTCATACTAGACGGGGTCGGCTACATGGATTCTTTGTTTCCACAGAGCCCTATCATGTGCCATGTTAGCAGTTAACTCACAATAAGCTAGATCATTCTTTATTGTTTTCTCCAACACTTTTGTGGTCATCTTCTACCTCTTTTAATACTTTCAAAATCTAGTTTTTCATACTTCTTAGATGTTCTTCTTTTGTTCAGAATGTCCAAACCATCTTAAACGATATTCTCTCATTTTATTCCCAAAATCAAGGTGTAGTTTCCCTAAAGCCTTGAAACACATCCTTAAGTACTTGGTCAAAAACTTGGAGGTGATTTGCTTGGTTCTCTTCCGGCCTACCACCAACCATGATCCAACTGTTGGTAGCTTGGAGATAACCAAGTCTTTCTCGAAGTTAAGTGAGGATTTCTTTTCTTAATGTCGATACACTGCATTATTGAGATCTTTGGTACCTCATGAAAACACTCTATACCATGGCCAACTGTTGGTACGTTAATTTGGTACGGCACTTACTCCTCTTAAGCAAGGTCTTGAATTCGAATCTTGGGAGTGGAGCAAACCTTTAAGCCATAGCGGGCCCACGCTGCTTGTACTGGATCAGTCGGGATCCTTTGGGCTTCCAAATACAGGTGGTGTATTTGGAAGAAAAAGAACAGGATAGTCATCAACTATCTCACTGGTATTATATGTGCAAATAGTAGAACTTAGGGAGTTTATATTGGTATATATAAGGATCCTGAAGAATCAATTTGAGAGCATTTAAAAAGAAGAGTAATATTCGTTATAGAAACTAGTATGGTGAAAATGGTTGCCCATTAAGAGATAAGACTAGCTACTTTCTAATATCAAACATATGATTTATGGATCACCTTCAAGAAAGAAAAGTTAGAGCTTTTATGGCAATTATTAGGATTTATTAACCACCATTATACGAGTTGGAGAAGCCAATGAGTTATCTAAAGGAGTCGAGTGGTCGAGAATAATCTTAAAATCAAACCACCCATAACTATAAAAAGAGGTGGTTGCTCAAGTCAAGATCACCCGATTAATCCGGATATATCATCCAAAGGATCAACCTGACATCTATTTCGTTTTGTTTTCTTTCCTAGTTGTAATTTTTATTGTAGTTTTTCTCTTTGCAATTAATAAAGTTTTTTTGTTTTCTTTTGTTTTCCATTCTAAGTTTGGTTTTCTTGAATTTAGTTACCTTATTTTCAAAACTTCAAATTTCTTTTACTTGAAGTCTTATTCTATTGGCCATAAAAACATGATTATTAGAATACTTTTGGCAAGTATTTTTCGAAAAATCCCTTTTGTGTATCATGTGAAAGAATGCATCCGAATTTAAAAACCAAGACATACCTGAGCAATTGTTGATAGCATGTTTTCGGATATGCTAGCCTTCTCTTTGAATATCTCATCTATTTATGCCTTGATATTATAAGGTAGCGCTCCTCCTTCTTTATCCTTAAAGACAGTCACATTATTGTTTTTCTTAATCAAAGTTGGGTAATTGGTCTTGATGTACTCACTCTCTTTACAATAGTGACAAATGATACTTTTGTTAAGTCAAGAGGTTGTGGGTATCATGTAGTTTTTGACTTGCCCTTCAATATTATTGACATGAGGCAGCTTGTATGTCTTTAGATTTGCTCATGTTCTAAATATAGCAAAAACAACACCTTTGGAAGTATTTAGGGCTTTGAATTTGGTTTCTTCCATAACTACTTAACTAGATCGACAAGAAACTCATCTCCCTTTGGTCTCAGTTTTTTATGTATTAAGGTGAATATGATATTTTCAAATTTCTCTCTAAGATCTTGCATAAATAAGAAGAAATATTGATTATCTAGATACTCTTAAAATTCATTTAGTTTTCATAATTTTTCAAATTTATCAAAACTTAGAAGTTGATTCCATAACTCGGAAAATTTATTATGGTAATCTCTAATACTCAAGTTACCTTCTCCATTAAATTGATTTGAAAACCAAAATCATCTTGGGAATGAATTTTCTTCAAATATTCTCAAGTTTTAAAATGATTTTTAAATATGTTAATTCTATTTCTAAGTTTTTCATCAATATTTTGGAAAATGATCTAAGTGATCTTTGGGTTCATTTTCCCACAATTTTAACTCTTGTTTGTATTTTTCTTGGGCCTTCATGATTTCATCCTTGTCAAGCCCAATCAAGAAGCATATTAGATTCTTTAATAGAACCATTAACATAATCCTAATGATCTTTCGATAGAAAATACCTTTTCATCGTTCAACCCCAACTTTGATAAAATTTGAATCAAGCAAACAACAAAGCACTTTATTTTTGCTTTCCATTGTTCACAAACATCAAATTTTTAAGAGTTACCTCAACCTTGGAATGATGAAAACAACCATGCACGATTTTTTCAAACTTGCTTCAAGTCGGGATGTTTTTGAATGCAACCGTGTTTGATGATTTGCTTTCAAATAGGCTTTGATACCATGTAAGAAATAACTCTTTAATTGACTTGAAGAGTGTACGTCAAATCACAATCTAAGAATCATTAAACAATCATTACACCAAACACTTTGGTATTGAAACACACAAGTCAAGTCAAACAAAGAACCAACAAATCAAATAAGTAACCAAGGTGAGGTCCTCAAATTAAAGATTATTCAGGTAAGTTGAGACTCTATTTATAGAGCAAGAAAAGCTCTTTATAACAAGAAGAGAAAAGAGAGAGTGAGGGAGAGTCGTTGGTGGCTCCCCCAATAACTACTTTAACTAGCCATCGGGGGCCATAGTTGGGGGAGCCCCCAATAGCCCCTTGGCTCAGGCACTAGTGGCTCGGGCCAAAGGGACTAAGATCAATAGGCCCCAGGGGCTTGTTCCTTAATACACTTTAGCAAATCCATCCCATCAAATGTGATTACAATATAAAACTTAATTATTTAAGATGAACTAGAAAAGCTATATATTTTGTATTCTATAAAAAAAACTAATCATGTTCATTTTTTGATGAAGATTCTTGTTCTTCTAGTTCTCTTTGCTCTTCATCTGGATTTTTTAAAATTAAATATTGCTTCCTCTTCTTCCATAGACATATTTTTTTTCCCTTATTTTTCCTTCTTTGTGTCTTTCGTGTCCTTGATGTTGTGTACAACTTTCCTTCTTGATGCTTCAAATGCCAAATTAATATCTCGTCATATAAGTGATTCTTCGCCACCAACAAACTTATCATCAGTTGTATATTTGTCATAATTTTTAATCGATGCCAACGTGATGTGGTCGAAATTCTTTTCGTTAGCTTTCCTCACTTCGTACATTCTTCTTAACTTTTCATTATATTACACAAAAGCTAAATTATTAAGCTTTTGACGCAATAATCTATTCCGCTTATTTGTATGAATCTAAGATAAGAGCATAAGTTATGGTTTAATAATAATTAAAAACTCAATAAATAACTTTAATTTTATCATATTATATAAATAATAAAGTGTAATTCTTACCATTTCGAAGTTACATCAGTTGCGCTCACATGGGGTGACACTACAAGTAAGACTTAAAACCCATATAACAAAATTTTATAATTCGAGATAACCATAGCCAAAGGTCATCCACCATTCAGCTATAACAAAAACATATATATGCAATAAATTAATCAAATTTAAAAACAAAAAATCATATCTTAACAATAAAATAAAGCAAAGTTGCTTGAATTAATTACCTTATGCATGTGCTTTCCTCAAACTTATATCTAATTCTAGTATAAAACCACATAAGACACTTCGATAACACATAAGTTGTTGAGTGATTTGTTATTGTTCTTTCTTATTTCGTACTAAGTATACTAGTTAGTGTTATATGTATCGTATAATACAGTACGATACAGAGTGTATCGTATTACAGTGTATCATGTCATACCGTGCGATACGACCAAAAAGGTCCCTGGCCGAACATAAACTCGAATTTTTATGGGTTTTTGGTGTCTATTCACAGCTCCCTAACACTTCTCAAGGCTTCTTTCGATGGCTCTCCCACTCCATGGTGTTTGAGGCTCTTCAACCAGTGCTCCATTTTGTCCATGTAAGCCTCTCAACTCAGATTCTGGTATATTTTTGGTGTTTTTCAGAATTATTTTCTTTGCATTTGTTATATTTTTGTTTTATTTGTATTTTCCTTTTTTGGATGACAAAATATGAAGTTATGAAGAGTGCAATACCTCTTAGAAACAATCACTTTCATGAGCTTTCCAAACATGTTTCAAATGATTACAATTTCATTACACAGAAGATAGAATCATAAGAGGTGCACAAATAAGTCATTCTTTGAGGACAATAAGTGGCACTATTGACCGGATAAAGTAAACCAAACAACCTCCTCTTATAACCCGAACACAACTTAACATATTTTTTCACGTCCAAGAGCCAAGTTGTGTGATTTTTATTGCAATCGTGAAGTGAGAGACTCTATTTAAGTGTTACGTGAAGATTGAGGATTTATGAATTATTTTTATTTTTAGATTTTTTATTGAATTAAAGTGTGCAATTGAGATGGTAGGAAGGGGTGCTAGGGACTCCCAATTTGGGTCTGATGATCCGGCATGAGAGTGGGATATAAGAGTTGAGGGAAACAGATTGAAGATAAAATGTTTGTTTTGTGAGAAGGTAGTTAGTGGTGAAATTTCATGATTAAAATATCACCTAACAGGGATTAGGAAAGAAGTTGCTCCTTACACGAGTAGAGTTAGAAAAAAATTTGTTAGAAACCATTAAATGACAATGTTTGTAGATGATTGAGGGCATAAATGAGAGGAGACAATAGAAGGATGATTTAGGGATTTTTGAAAAAGAGGATAATGATACTATTGGATTGAGTGATAATATTACTTTTGATGGTAGAACAGAGGTTAGTAGTAGTAGTTCTTGACCATCAGACAGGGAAAAGAGGGTTGTTGAAGATTTGGAAGTGGTAGAAGAGGAAGAGCTTCTTCTGGCATATAATCATTTTTTTCCTAATAGTAGAAATGCTGCTCAACTTGGAATTCGTACTGTTATGGCTTTAGAACAACTGCATGAGTAGACAAACCTTATAGTGGACAGATGATTTTATATTGCATGCATTTCATTTAATACAACAAACAGTTTTCATTTTCAAGCAATGGCGTATGCAATTGTTAATATTGGTTCAAGATATAATATGCCCTTTTATCAGAAGTTGAAAGGAAAACTATTAGATAAGACTATCCTTAAAGTAAAAGAATATTGTTCGACTTTGAGAGAGTTATGGAAGAAACATGATACACAATCATGGCAAATAGATAGACAGATAGAAGATGAATGACTTTGTTAAACTTTTTTTCTATTGTTCTAAAAGACGTTTTTTAAATTTCTAGACATTTCAGAGAACATACATAATCCAGAGATCCTAAAGCAAGAGTTTGATAACATGATATCCGAGGTTGGGCTAGAGAATGTAGTCCAATTCATTACAGATAATGCAACTAACTATAAAGCATCTAGGAAGGAGTTGAAAGATACTTATAGGACTTTCTATTAGACACCATATGCAATCCATTGTTTAGAACTCATCTTTGAGGATATTGGTGATATGATAAGATGCAACAATTAAGTGTTGCTAAGATATCACCAAATTTATCTACAACCATGCCTTTGTATTATGTATGTTGAGGAGATATTCAGATGGTGGAGAGCTTGTTCATACAGTTGCAGCTCGGTTTGCAACTAATTTCTTATATGTACAGAGCATTGTGAGTCAAAAGCAAGGCTTGAAGAGAATGTTCTCCTTAGATGAGTAGCAACAATTTCAAGAGTTGCCTCAAAATAGAAGAAACAAAAAGTGAAATGAGATTTCAGAGACAATGTTTATGATTACATTTTGAAATGCATGTGTTACACTATTGAGGATTACATGTCCTTTAGTGAGGGTTTTGAGATTGGCTGATAGCGAGGAGAAACCATTTATGGGTTATCTTTATGAAGCTATAAATAGGATAAAAGAAGCCATTATAAGTAATTTCAATGGAAGCCTATTCATGCAAATCATGTAGAACATTATAGATAATAGATGAAACAAACAATTACATAAGCTTATTTATGCAAACATATTACCTAAACCCAACATTAAGGTACTCAACAAGCTTTAAAAGGGACGATGAGATTAATCGAGGCATCATTGATTGTATAGACAGATTAATCCCTGATGAGAGTAGAGCAGATGCTATACATCGAGAGATGGAGATCTATGATAATCCTCTTCACTTGATGGTTTTGCTTGTAGCAATCTGCAACCATACTAATAGGCACCAGGTAAATTGTTTATCTTCATATTTAAGTTTCTTAAATCTTATATTTAAAGTGGATTAAGTCCTTGATGTTTTTATTTTTTTTACAGATGTTTGGTGGAATAGGTTTGAAAGTAATTACCAAAACTTTAGAGATTTTGCAATAAGAGTTTTGGGCCAAACCTATAGTGCAACGGGTTGTGAAAGGAATTGGGGTATTTTTTAACACATTCACACAAAAAATGCAATAGGATGGAACATAAGCGACTTAATGACTTAGTTTTCTTCTGTTGTAACATGCGGCTCTGATAAAGGTAATCATGTATTAGTTATTACTTAAAGATTCAATTCAATATTTTGTTTGACTTCAATTGTTAATGTTATTTACTAATTAATTATCTTTTTTCTTGTAGGCAATTAAAAAAGTTAAATAGAGAATAAAACCAATTTGGTCCAATACGTTTGGATAATTTTGATATATTAGAGGAGTAGATTATGGAAGATAAATGTACTCCTAACCGAAGAAGACATTGCATGAATTAATTTGGAAGGAGTACAAAAACATCGTCAAGGAGATGAAGTTTTTTTATTTTAAAGCAGAAGGTGGTGAAGATCTTTAGGAAAGAGAAGATGAAGATTATTTAGTTGATGATCCTGATTATAATATGTAAATGTAAATGTAAATGTATTTCATTTTTTTAATTTAAAATATGTAATTCTTTTTCAATTATTAAATAGTGAATGATGAATATGTACTAAATTTTTGCATTATATGAATTCTTTGCAATTATCAAAAATTTTATATTTTTTTGACTTTTTACTATTTTTTAATATTAAATTGTGATTCACAACGATATGATACGATACAATATGATTCGTGGAGCAAAAGATACACAATATGATGGCTTATGCATTTGCTATCCCATCTTTTGTGATCGATCTCTTAAATAAAAGCATATTGTTGTTCTTTAAGTTAACTTATAAAAGATCACTTATATAGTTATTATCATGATTAACAACATATAACTAATTGAACTAAGTAAAAAAGTAAAGTACTAAAATAAACCTTAAAACGTTTACGTACCTTTATTTGCTCCTTCACATGATTTATCTTCTCGGAGATATAACCCATAGTTAATTTTTCATTCATTATCTACCATACTTAAAACATCTTCCAGAAGACCCATTTCTCTAAGTGAAAACTAATGACCTTCTAGAATCCGAATTACAAAATTATTGCCTTAGACTGCTTCCCTTCATTATTATTTAATAAAGGATATTTTTGCCGTTGTTCTGAAATAAGCATAGACCTAAGAGCTTCTTGACTGCCATAGGATGTCTAATATTAAGAATCTAGTAGCAAAATGGGTAACAACTGACCTATGTATGTCTTTCTCTTAGATTGCTTCCCTTTAGTATTATTTGATATAGAATATTTTTCTCATTGTTTTGAAATAACCATAGACCTAAGAGCTTCTTTTGACACCCAAAAGGTGCCCAATATTAAGAATTTAGAAGCAAAACGGGTTATAACTGACCAATATTTATCTTTTCCTCCAATATAATGTCTTCATATGCAATATCTGCTCATTGCTATACATAAATGTCATTAGCTTCTTTGCTATACTAAAGATGTCTTTTAATTTATTTATCTCTTATATCTTTAAGCATCAAATTTATAAAGTGTGCAATACATGGTGGTTAAAACAAATGGTTAAATTCACCTGCTAACATTCTACCAACTAGCATATAATTTGCTACATTATCTGTAACCACCTAACTCCACCCATGTAAGGGATCACCCTTGCATTGCCGGTCCCAAGCTCGGATAAAATAGGAGGGTTGTGTTAGGCTTCCGACAGCTAAAGTAAAACTTTGTCAAATTTTTATAACATGGACTACAAAAATTAAGAGCATTGTTTTGGGGCGTCCCCGCCTAGCGACGTGCTACAGAGCCCGAATGCAGTAATAGGTAAGCAAGGGCCACTACATTTTCGCTTAAATGTAGTGAATCAATTGTAGAGAGGGTTTTCACATCATGGACGGGTGTGGGTAAAGAAGTTAGTTCCGCTACGTTGCCGCCCGAATGTAGTGAACAATTTTCAGAGAGGGTCTCCGTATTTTGATTATGGACGAGTACAGGGGGTAAGGAAGCTAGTCCTAGATAATAAGATTCGAATTGGTTCTTCGAATATCGGAACATTATATGGTAAGCTAATAGAGGTGGTAGATACTATGATTTAGAGAAAGATTCATATTCTATGTTTATAAGAAATAAAATGTGTTGGAGAAAAAGCAAAGGAGATAGAGGATACAGGTTTTAAATTATGGTACTCAGGTAAAGAAAAGGCTCGAAACGGAGTTGGTATTATCATAAATAAAGATTTAAAGGATAGTGTAGTAGACGTAATATGGTGACCGAATCATGACGTTGAAATTAGTGAGGAGCAGAGGTTTTGAAAATAGTTTGTGCTTACGCACCCCAAGTAGGAATAGAAAAACAGTATAAAGACTAATTTTTGGAAAGAGTTAGATAAGGTGATTCAAAAGATTCCACAAAGGAAGATGATTTGTTTAGGGGGAGACTTAAATGGACATGTCGGAAAAGAGGTATTAGGATATCAAGGGATTCATGGAAATTTTGGTTTTGGGTATATAAATGAGGAAGTTAGGGAGATTTTAAATTTTGCTATGGCATTTGATCTCTTTATAGTCAGTACAATCTTCAAAAAACGAGATGAACATTTAATTACTTATAAGAGTGACTTATCACAAACACAAATTGATTACTTTATTTATAAAAAAAAAGATTGAGCGTGTTGTAAAGATTGCAAGGTAATTCCAAGAGAAAACTTAACCACCCAACATCGACTTTTAGTTATGGATTTATAAATAAAAAAATGGACAAAGAAGAAAAGAGTGTATCGAGCTATTCGGACTAAATGGTGGAACCTCAAAAGCGAGAAAGAAAATATATTTAAACATAAAGTCCTTCAAGGAGATGTTTGGAATTATGTTGGTACACCCTTTGATATGTGGAATAATATGGCTATACATATTAGGAAAGTGGCAAAAGATTTGTTAGGTGTATCTAAGGGAGGCGTACCGGCACAAAAAGAAGCTTGGTGGTGGAGTGAAGTAGTGCAAAATAAAATCAAGGCAAAGAGGGCATGTTACAAATTACATTATGTTAAAAAAACTAGTGAAACTTTAGAGGCTTATAAGAAAGCAAAGAAGGAAGCCAAAATATTGTGAGTGAAGCAAAAACTAAAATTTGGGAAGATTTATATAAAAAAAACTCAACTCAAAAGAGGGTGAAAGAGATATTTTTAAGATAGCTAGGGCTAAAGATAAGAAAACTAAAGATCTTAATTATGTTAGATGCATAAAAGACGAGGATGAAAAAATTCTAGTGGCAAATGATGATAAAAGAAATAGATGGAAAAACTATTTTTATAAGCTTTTTAATGAAAATAAAGATGTTAGTATTAACTGAGGAGAGTTAGCTAAATCAGAAAAGTATATAAACCATAATTTCTACCGATATATTTAAAAGAACTAAGTCAAAGAGGCTCTTAAACATATAAAGGGTGGTAAATCAATAGGACCATAAAATATTCCTATACAAGTTTGGAAAATACGAGGAGAAATAGGAATAACTTGGCTCACAAGACTATTTAATGAAATATGAAAAAACCAAAAGATGCCCGAGGAATGGAGAGTAAGTACACTTATACCCATATATAAGAACAAGGTAGATATTCAAAATTGTGTGAATTATCAAGGTATCAAGTTAATGAGTCATACTATGAAATTGTAGGAAAGAATTATCGAATGTAGGTTAAAACAAGTATCAAATACAATAGAGAACCAATTTGGATTCATGCCAGGCAAATCTACTATTGAAGTGATTCACCTTTTGAAACGTCTTATGGAATATTTTAGAACAGAAAAGAAATACCTTCACATGATATTTATTGATCTGGAAGAAGCTTATGATAGGGTACTGAGGGAGGTTCTTTGAAGAACTTTGGAAAAAAGAGATATCTCATTGACATATATTAACCTTATAAGAGACATGTATGATGGTGCAAAAACATGTGTGAGGACTCATCAAAGAATGACAGACTTCTTTGAAGTTAATATTGGGTTACGTCAAGGATCAACTTTAAGTCCATACTTATTTATAATGGTGATTGATGAGTTAACAAAACATATTTAAGATGAAGTACCTTGGTGTATGTTATTTGCAGATAACATTGTATTAGTGGAGGAGTCTAAGGAAAAAGTTAATAGAAAATTGGAACTATGGAGAGAAACATTAGAAAGCAAAGGCCTCCGACTTAGTAGAACAATGACAGAATATATGAAATGTAAGTTTGATCATTTGGTTACTTCAGAGGACATAGAAATTAAAATAGGCACATATTGCATTCCTCAGAAGGAAAGTTTTAAATACCTAGGGTCAATTTTTCAGAGTGATGGAAGAATTGATGGAGATGTTACACATAGAATTAATGTTGGTTGGTTAAAATGGAGAGGAGCATCAGATGTTCTTTGTGATAAGAAAATAACATTAAAATTAAAAGGTAAATATTATAGAGCAGCAATTAGGCCTGCCATGTTTTATGGTTCTGAGTGTTGGGCAGTTAATCATCTACATGTACAAAAGATGTCTATGACAGAAATGAAGATGTTGAGATGGATGAGTGATCATACAAGAAAAGACCGTATACATAATGAGGTTATTAGAAACAAATTAGGAGTGACACCAATAGAGGATAAAATGATAGAATATCGTTTAAGATGGTTTAGACATATAGAAAGAAGATCAAAAGAAGAACCTCTAAGAAGGTATGAAAAACTAAATTTGGAAAGTATTAAAAGAGGTAGAGGACGACCAAAAAAGTGTTGGAAAGAAACAATAAAGAATGATCTAGCTTATTGTGAGTTAACTGCTAACATGGCACACGATAGGGATATATGGAATCAAAGAATCAATGTAGATAGGGATATGTGGAAACAAAGAATCCATGTAGTCGACCCCGTCTAGTATGAGAAAAGGCTTAGTTGTTGGTATTGTATGTGTAACCACCTGCACAATATGCTTTTCTCCAACCTCTGAGATCATTTCTTTTAATAATAAATAGAATTTATTTGCATCCTTCATTTTATTGGATACATCAATGGACTTAAGAAATGTTGTCCTTTGATGAAAATGCACCAAAAAATTTATTAGTGCTCTATGCTTTTTATCAATCATTGTATGTGACATAATAGAGCATTCATATATAGCCCCATGTTTTATGGATTCATTTGTAAACTCTCTTACTCTTTTCACTTCTTTCTCTAATAATGTTTCCCTAACTTCATGGTAGGATAAAGCCTTCATTCTAAGACCAAACTGTCCTATATCATTAATAATCACTTAAAAGATGGGCAATTTAAACACTTAAGGAGATGCTATTTTGATGCATCCACCTACTAATCGATATAAATACTCATTCTCTTTCTTCCTTCTTGTATCAATTTTCTAATGTAGAGAATAAATGTTTTTGAATAGTAGGTGGATGTTATAATTTGATGTTTTTGATTCATATCGATTGTGTAATCATGTTTATTTGAATAGTATATTTAAATCGATGTTTATTTTAAAAAGTAGGTGGATGTATATGTCCAAACCATACTATTCAAATAGAGAATGAGTATGGTTACAGATATACTATTTTAACATGATATCAATTGTTATAATTGTTTAAACACCATGATATACTCATATTCTCTATTATAACATGAGTATATGATTTAAATACCGACTTGTTTTTGATGCATCACAGATGTTTATTTTCTAATGTAGAGAATAAATGTTTCTCAATAGTAGGTGGATGCTATAATTAGTGAATACCCATCACTTACAACATTAACTTTTTGAATAGTATATTTATTTGATTCATATACTCATGTTTTAATCATCCCTATCTTCCTTCTCTGTTTCCTCAAATCGATGTTTTTGACTTCAATTGTTAATGTTATTTAATAATTAATTATCTTTTTTCTTGTAGGCAATTAAAAAAGTTAAATAGAGAATAAAACCAATTTGATCAAATACGTTTGGATAATTTTGATATATTAGAGGAGTGGATTATGGAAGATAAATGTACTCTTAACCGAAGAAGACATTGCATGGATTAATTTGTAAGGAGTGCAAAAACATCGTCAAGGACATGAAGTTTTTTATTTTGAAGAAGAAGGTGGTGAGGATATTCAATAAACTCTTCCAACCATGATAGTTACTGCAGGGTACACCTGCTATTGCAATAGGGGTGATGGGGCCTAGGATCAACTTTGTGGTGGCTTAAATGTTCACTAAATCGAGAATACCATTGACCCCTACATTGATGACGGAGTTATTGCTCAGTAGCGGGGCTGGTATCAGCCTCAGCATTGAGATATCATTAAGGTCTTCTCCTTATCGAGGATATGGGCTGCTCTATGCCTCATAAGACACTCATCCAAAACTCATTGCAAGTCGGTGTGGTCTCTAGAGGTCTTCTTTGTTATAATGGAAGGGAAATCTTGGAGGTCAGTCCCCAACCAATTCAACTTTGATGCATCTCCTCTCTGCTTCATTTCTAGACGTTTCAATTGCAGAGCATGTTGGAAAGAGCTCTTGATGGCCCATTGTTTGTTCTACGGTAAGAGTGCGCAAAACTATGTAAAGAGTTGAGATAAAGCATAAATCAATAAGTGTTGTAAGAATAGGTGGGAAAGGCTTGACATCTGTGATGAACTCTTTGTCAACTGGCTTCAGATCCCCATCCTTGATCACTTTCTGAATCATACTATGAAATTTGACATTAAGTTGTATTATGAGTAACCACATTGTGTCATTTGTCTTTCCACATTATTGATTTCCTCTTTAGAAGGAATAATGTGGCCATCTAACAACTTTATCAATTGATCTTTGAGAAGAACGTCAAAGATCTTATCAGCTTTAGATATGTCGAAAAAGAATCGATCCTAATAGCTCGGGGCCTTCCCCATCCTTTTTGGAGACTTCAATGCTGACCAAGTATATGAAAGTCTGCTAGTGAATCACTGACAATGCTATCAACTGTTCGTGAAGTCTTTGGAATACCCTTCTTCATCCTATATTCTAGACATTGTGAGCACTCGTAATATACTTGATCTCGGTAACACAATTGACTAACTACACAAATTGAGTGTTAAATAGACCAATATATGGATCTATGTCCATCACATCCATATACGTATAATGCATGTGAACATTTAACACATACAGAAAATTGAGCATCCACTAGATTGAAAAATGCTTTACAGAAAATTGAGCATCCACTAATATACTTTATAGTATTGAACATTTATATTCTCCATGCACTCCAAAACATGGCCTTGTTGGACTATTCACTTGGTCACCGGGTAACTCGTTCCAAGTGACCAAGTCAGCAGGTTTGATTAAGAAAATTGGTCATTCTGGTCATCAATGTACCATAATATTGCAGGAATTGAAGAGAAAAGCAGTTGGGTGTGGTCAGAAAAGAAGTGGTTGCTGCTAGTCCTTGCTTCTTTATTTGACTTTGCAACTTAGCCAGCTTTGGCCATTTCCCATAGAAGAAAATGAATGGATCAAAAAGACCTCCCCTGCCAATATTTCTGGAAATGTGTTAAAAGACTAGAAAGAGCGTCACTATCATTGGCAACACACGCATACCAAGGTCTTTCTGAAAGCCTATAAACCTTACTGAACTGCCGAAAGGTTGGAAATGTTGGCATTTGGGTTAATCAATGAAGAGTTGGTGCACACTCGTAAGCAAACCCTATATCCATATTAAGGGCTTCAGCCTTTAATACATGTTTTGAGGCTGAAGGTGGAAATTTCGTGTTCCAGGTCATGTTTGTATTGTACCCCTTTGTATTTCTTGTCTGAAACAGATCATCCAAATCACAACCTTATTTCTCTTCATGACAATTTGGGTTGATGTCAGGTGTTACATTGCCAGCAATTTCGTGTTTTGAATCATGCCATGTCATGTTTGGGTCATGCTCGTCTCAGGTTGTATCATTTCTTACATTTCCAGCCAAATGGCCAACATTCTTCCATGAAAACGAAAAAGGTTTCATGGGACTGACATGCCAAATGAAGTGGCGTAGCCTCTTGGTTCCAACCTGGGGCCAATTACGGTCTTGTGAAATTTTACTAGATCCAATCTGCATTATGACCCTACTGTGCGGCGTGACATAACAATTCAAAGATTTTTTAAATGGACAGAACGTAACGTGCCTTAATAGACTAGGAAAGCACAAAAGGTCCCAAGCCAGGTAGTGGGGGGAACACGTTTTCATGATTAAACCAGCATTTCAATCTCTAAAGCCCAACTTTTAAACTATGAAGCTGAAAGAGGAGCATATCCAAAATGCATCCAAGCAATTTGTAAAGGGTTCGATGACAATTTTATTTATATTTGGAATTTATTCGTTCAAGGTCAATCCAAGGACAAGTTGGAGCTTCTGTCTATTTCAAACAGCCAAGAGTCTCAAGATACTAGAAAAGATTTATGTGCTGGATGTAAATTACAACCAAAAACAGTGAGGTGCCTGGTTTGTTGTCTGCCATTTCAATTCACCTGCAAAAAGAGAGGAAATTTAATTAAAAAATACCTACGATACTTTCTGAGCTCAATAAGGAATTATTTGATATTTTCACTTTCCGCAATCACAGAACAAGTGAATCTCAATTCAGAACTTCCATTTCATTCGGATAATTTGGAAATGATAAAGAAAGAATTCTCTGGAGAAGCAGAAAAAGAGAAGATTGATATGAAAAATAATGTACAGATATATTTAAGCTTGCATTTTGCTACAAGCTATCAGTAATTCTCTAATTCTTCTAAAAATTCACGGTTCGTTGATCCTTGTAGTGACATTTCTAGAAAGGATCGGGATCCCGGTAACAACCAAACAGTTGACAGTTCAATTGTTTCATGCTGTTCCCAAAGAAAGGAAATAAACGTGGCAAGACTTGTTTCAGTCAATACTTTTAGGGAAACGGTGCAATTTCCCCCCCAACGTATGGGTCTGATATAAATTCTACCCTTAACGTTATGTTGGGGCTCAAAAGTGCCACCAAGTTGCAAGGGATCAATTTTAGCCCTTTTCTAGCGTTGACCAAAATTTTTACTTCTTGACCAACGTAAGCTCTCCTACATACAATTGACGGGCCTCTCTCTCTCTCTCTCTCACACACACACCGCCACAATGTTACTCACCGATCTCCCTCTCCACCAAAAACAAAAGCCAGAAAAATATATTCATGGAAAGAACGAAAACCATCAAAATATACTCAAAAGAAAAAGTTGCAGACAACACCCAAAGTAACGCCTACTTGCTCCGTTCATGACGTTGAGGCTTAAAGATTCATAAAACTGTTGTCTGTCGATAAATCGGAAAGGGCTCTTGAGGTCCCTCAATTTTTGTGACAGCAACTTATCATTTGCTAATTGCAAAGAGAACTCGCTTTTCAAGGAGGATCTGCACGAAGTGAGTCATTGTTGCTGAAAATTCTGCAAGTGCCTTCAAATATAATTATATTTCTCCTCTTTTATGGATAATTGATATTTTCTTTTTTAGGGGTAATTCATCGTCACCAGAAAAAGGCAAAACGTAAAGCTGAAGTTTCTGGGAATCTGGGGTCTCAACTTCTCTTACATTGTCCTCTAAATATTGAAGAAGGGAGATAAAGTATCTGTGGTTATTTAAAGTTTGGGCTGAGCCTATGGAGTAAAATTTTAGTGCTTGTTCACCAATTCAAAATTTGAACCATAGATTGGTTTAAGCATAGGATCCACCGCACAAAGTTTTCCAATTATGCATCACCAAGGGATCCCAAAACTTGTTAAAAATGTCGTGCTATGAACTGCTTATGTTATAAGAAGCAAAACAGTGATAAGAGCTTCTCATTAGAAACATGACAGTGCCAGATATACTGATTAGCCTTTAATTTCAGACACAACACAGAACCAAAACTTTTCATATTTCATTTCTGTGTAGGAAAATTCGTCCAACTTCAATATGTTAATCCTATTTCTTGATTTCTCTATCAAATGAAGTGTTCTAGGGTGCCATAATTCTAATTTACTTTAGCAGGTTTAAGTTTTTCTTTTCACTCTAACTTACAGCCCCATAGTGAATCATCATATTCTTCAATATTATTCAGTTCCCTAAACACAAATAGAAATCTTCAGATGGTCTCAATTTGTTAGACATTCAGATGATAAGAAATCAGAATCAATAATGTCGTAATGATAAACATTGCTGATACTTATCCACCAAAAAAGGTCACATCCATGTCTTCCGGCTGGCCTATTATATTTACGACTAAATTAGAATTCAATCCATAAAAAAAAAATTACAACAACAGCTAAGCCTTTTCCCATATTAGATGGGTAGGCTACATGGATTCTTTGTTTCCACAGAGCCCTATCACGTGCCATTAAAAAAGAAAACTAAAGCTAGAAATAGTGTTGTGCAAAGAGAGATGGGTGGAGTTTTAGTTGTGGCCGAACTGGTTGGCAGGTTTTGTGATGGTGGGGAGAGAGGGGGAGAGAGAGACATGGGATTTGGGTAGTGGCAAAGAGAAAGGAATCGTTGGTCTGGTTGGCTGCGGAGGCAGAAAGGAGGTGGAGTTTACTGTGACCTTTGGGCACAAAAGGGTGTTTCAGTAATTAAGGTTAACTTTGGGGAAGAAATAGTAGAAATAGGTTGGTTGGGTTACGTGGAGGGCATTTTAGAGCCAAAAATAACGCTATGAGTATAATTGCTCTGAGGCCCATACTTAAGGGTCAAAATTGCACCTTTTCTCATATTTTTATATATAGGTCAACCCAACCCAAATCAAAAGACATAAAGGACCGAGTGTCTCTCTCCCTCTCTCCATACGCCTTCCATTGCCACCGGCAATAGACTGCCATCCACTAGTGATGGACAGAACCCACTACCGATAACTCTCTCCCTCACTCTCACACCCAACAAGCAATCGCTAGCATTGCAATAACTCTCTATTCAGCAAGCCACGGCTCGCTCCCTCTCTCTCTCTCTCTCTCTCTCTCTCTCTCTCTCTCTATATATATATATATATATATATATATATATATATATATATATATATATATATATATATATATATTAATTCTCTCTGTGTGTGTCTGTCTCTTTCTGTTAATGCTCTCTGGCTCTTGTTATAATTGAGCCCCTTCACTGTTCACACCCTTGGTCGTAGCTCTCCCATGACTGGAACCTATGATGCATGGAAACACCAGCTGGCATTTTGTCAACCAAAACCCTACCGAACATCATATATATATATATATATATATATATATATATATATATATATATATATATATATACGGCAGTTATATTGTTTACCCATAAGTCTGGTGGTTTCCATTAATTCTCTTTTAGTGTGTAATATCTTTTGTCTTGTTAATGTTAATCATATGCTCTATATAATCTTACCAGTTAGGCAGTTACCTCTAATTCTTAATTTCTTAATCTCTTCATTTATTTATTCTGCTTTTTATTATAGTGAGTATGAAATCATGAGTAACTGTAAGTTGTCCAAGTGCCAGTGATACCAATGCTAACACATGTAGTATTCAGTTTTCTAATTCGGCCCCAGCTTCTAACGACCAAAGATGGAATTGTGGTGTGACAAAACCTAAGACAGATAACATTTTAATTTTTTGTACGTTATGCTGTTATATTTTCACTAGTGGAATAACCAAATACAAAGAACATTTAATGAGAAATGGTCAAAATGTGGAAGTTATAAGAATGTAATGGAAGAGATAAAGAGAGTGATTGATGATTATGTGCACGATACAACAAAGAAGAAGGCTCAAAGGATTTCATTTTCATACGTTAAAATGTATGAAAGAGAAACTTCTAGTATGGGAGCAAACTTAGGAGGGCATGTAACATGTATCATTTCTATCATCTGGTTCACGACCATATCTTTGTAAGGAACCCATGGATTCACTTGTTCATTCATTACCTGTTCGTTCATTACCTGACTTATTACAACAATCCACATTAGAAAATTGATACATGAGAACAAATATGTATATCGATTAGTAGATAGATATATCAAAATAGCATCCCCTTCAACAATGTCAAATCACTCAACTTTTAAGTGATAAATGATATAGGCCAGTTTGATCCTAGAATGAAAGTTTCATCTTACCATGAAGTCGCAAAAACATTATTGGAGAAAAAGGTGAAAAGAATAAGAGAGTTCACAAATGGATTCAGAAAAAATTGGAAAACATTGGGCTATATATAAATGCCCTATTATGTCATATAAATGGATTGATAGAAAGTATAGAGCACTATTAAATTTTTTGGTGCATTGTCCTCAAAGGATGTGTTTCTTAAGTCTATTTATGCATCCAATGAAGTCAATGATGAAAATAAATGATCTTAGAGGTTAGAGGAAAACATATGGTGAAGGTGGTTACTGATAATGCAGCAAATTACATGGTAGCTGGTAGAATGTAAATGAACGAATTTAATTATTTATTTGTTAATCACCTAATTTGTTACAACAATTTACATTAGAAAATCGATACAAGAAAGAAAGAGAATGAGTATTTATATCGATTAGTAGGTGGATGCATCAAAATAGCATCTCCTTAAGTGTTTAAATCGCCCATCTTTTAAGTGATGATTAATGACATAGGACAGTTTGGTCTTAGAAGGAAGGCTTCATCCTACTATGAAGTTAGGGAAACATTATTGGAGAAAGAGGTGAAAAGAGTAAGAGAGTTTACAAATGAATTCATAAAACACTGGGCTATCTATGAATGCTCTATTATGTCACATAGAATGATTGATAGAAAGCATAGAGCACTAATAAATTTTTTGGTGCATTTTCATCAAAGGACAACATTTCTTAAGTCCATTGATGTATCCAATAAAATGAAGGATGCAAATAAATTCTATTTATTATTAAAAGAAATGATCTCAGAGGTTGGAGAAAAGCATATTGTGCAGGTGGTTACACATACAATACCAACAACTAAGCCTTTTCTCATACTAGACGGGGTCGACTACATGGATTCTTTGTTTCCACATATCCCTATCTACATTGATTCTTTGATTCCATATATCCCTATCGTGTGCCATGTTAGCAGTTAACTCACAATAAGCTAGATCATTCTTTATTGTTTCTTTCCAACACTTTTTTGGTCGTCCTCTACCTCTTTTAATACTTTCCAAATTTAGTTTTTCATACCTTCTTAGAGGTTCTTCTTTTGATCTTCTTTCTATATGTCTAAACCATCTTAAACGATATTCTATCATTTTATCCTCTATTGGTGTCACTCCTAATTTGTTTCTAATAACCTCATTATGTATACGGTCTTTTCTTGTATGATCACTCATCCATCTCAACATCTTCATTTCTGTCATAGACATCTTTTGTCCATGTAAATGATTAACTGCCCAACACTCAGATCCATAAAACATGGCAGGCGTAATTGCTGCTCTATAATATTTACGTTTTAATTTTAATGGTATTTTCTTATCACAAAGAACACCTGATGCTCCTCTCCATTTTAACCAAGCAACATTAATTCTATGTGTAACATCTCCATCAATTCTTCCATCACTCTAAAAAATTGACCCTAGGTATTTAAAACTTTCCTTTTATAGGATGCAATGTGTGCTAATTTTAATTTTTATGTCCTCTTGAGGTAACCAAATGATCAAACTTACATTCGATATATTCTGTCTTTGTTCTACTAAGTCGAAGGCCTTTGCTTTCTAATGTTTCTCTCTATAATTCCAATTTTCTATTAACTTTTTCCTTAGACTCCTCCACTAATACAATGTTATCTGCAAACCTTGATGAGTCCTCACACATGTTTTTGCACCATCATACATGTCTCTTATAAGGTTAATATATGTCAATGAGATATCTCTTTTTTCCAAAGTTCTCCAAAGAACCTCCCTCTGTGAAGGTATTTATTTTCTGTTCTAAAATATTCCATAAGACGTTTCAAAAGGTGAATCGCTTCACCAGTAGATCTACCTGGCATGAATCCAAATTGGTTCTCTGTTGTACTTGATACTTATTTTAACCTACATTCGATAATTCTTTCCCACAATTTCATAGTATGACTCATTAACTTGATACCTTGATAATTCACACAATTTTGAATGTATACTCTCATCATGGATTAATTTGTCTATACAATCAATAATGCCTCGATTAATCTCACTGTCCCTTTCAAAGCTTGACGAGTACCTTAATGTTGGATTTAAGTAATATGTTTGCATGAATAGGCTTATGTAATTGTTTGTTTCATCTATTATCTATAATGTTCCACACGAGCACATAATCCATCTTTCTTCCATTAAAATTACTTATAATGTTCCACACGAGCACAAAGGATAAGACAAATTGATTACTTTATTTATAAAAAAAAAGATAGAGCATGTTATAAAGATTGCAAGGTAATTCAAGGAGAAAGCTTAACCACCCAACGTCGACTTTTAGTTATGGATTTACAAATAAAAAAATAGACAAAGAAGAAAAGAGTGCATCGAGCTATTCGGACTAAATGGTGGAACCTCAAAAGCGAGAAAGAAGATATATTTAAACATAAAGTCCTTTAAGGAGATGTTTGGAATTATGTTGGTACACCCTGTGATATGTGGAACAATATGGCTATACATATTAGGAAAGTGGCAAAAGATGTGTTAGGTGTATTTAAGAGAAGTGTACCAACACAAAAAGAAGCTTGTGTTAATGTAATAGGGTGGCACGGGCCATTAGGGCCCGTGCACCATTTGGATATGGACCAGGGCCACTAGGGCTAGTACTAGCTGGCCAGCACTAGTTGCATGTGTTATTTATTTGGCCTCCAATGTACATCTTGTAAACTCTATAAATACTCACACACTATCAATAATATATGTTGTCATCGTACAACTTTTGCTTTGTGTTTGGCTTGCTTCCGCTCTCTTGATTGTTATATTTGAGTTTGACACCCATACTCGGGTGACTTGGAATCTTGGCGATTTGTCAAAGTTGCATCGTGAGCATCAACCTTCGATCATCAACATCAATTTGCATGATACCAGAGCCTCGGATTGAAGGAATCGAGTGCATTGGGAAGCGTGTCATGGATGCAAATTTTGAGAAAACATATCAAACTTGAGGTTAGTGTAAATCTTTTGATTTTACATGAAATGAAAAGCAAAAATGAGATGTTTAGATGTATCATTGACCCAAAATGTTATCAAAGTTGGGCTAGAACCATGAAAAAATACTTTTTATCAAAAGATTTTTGGGATTACATTGATAAAACCATAAAAGAACCAATTTTGAATATTGATGGTTTGAATGATGATGAGATTATTAAAGCTCATGAAAAATATAAGCAAGACTTAAAAGTATGAGAAAAAATGAATGCAAAAATTACTTCGATTATTTGTTAAAATTACTTCGATTATTTGTTAAAATGCATATCACAAACTTAGAAATAGAATTAGTGCTTCGAAAATGCATTTGAAACTTGAGAAAATTTAAAGAAACTCTATTCTCAAGATGATTTTGTTTTTGAAATTAATTTGATGGAAAGAATGATAATGCTTAAACAAGGAAATTTAAGCATTAGAATATCACAATGAGTTTTCGGAATTATGGACCCAACTGAGGAGCTTTGATAAATTTGGGAATCTTTATAAATTAGATGAATTTGAAGAGTTTTTGGACAATCAATATTTTCTTTTGTTTGTGGTGGGTTAAGAGATGAATTTGAAAACATTTCATCAAATTTAATACATAAAAAACCTAAACTTGGAGGAAACACGTTTTTGGCCGACCTTGTTACGGAGGAAACAAGGTTGAAAAATATGAATGTTGCCAAAGAAGTCGTTCTTATCGCATCCAAACCGGGAGCTAACTTAAAGACTTACAAGCCTCCACATGCGAAAAATGCCGAAGGAACATCAAAGAAGCCCATGGGTCCGTGGCCTAACAAGGACACCATTTGTCACTATTGAAAGGAAAGTGGGTATATCAAAACCATTTGTCCTCTTCTCCGAAAAAAGTTTGGAAATGTGGGAGCCGTGGAAGAAAAAGGAGGAGTCTTCCCCAATAACATTAAGCCATACATAGAAGAAATGTTCAAGGAAAAAGCAAACATCTCTGCCTCCGAAAGGTATGTCTTGGTTTTTAGATTTGGGTACCTCTTTTCATATGACACATTGTGAAAATTCCTTGATTGAATCTCGTGAAACCATTGGAAAGCATGTGTTTACGATTGATGATACAAAACTTCAAATTAAGAAAATAGAAAATTTTGAAAAAGAAAAATCTAAAATCTAAAATGTAAGCTTTATACCTAAACTTAACTTGAACTTACTTTCAGTTGCTCAAATCTGTGATAATGATTATATAGTCACTTTCTCATCCAAACATTGTGTGGTATAGGATCACCTATCGAGGAAGGTGATTGGTCAAGGCTATAGAGAAAGTGGACTATACAAAATGGATTATCTTGTTATGCCAAATTTTAAGTCTTATAATGTAGCCCAAGATGCTACTCTTTGGCATAAAAGACTTGGGCATTTGGATTTCCAAAAATTATGTAACATTTCCTTGATGAAAAATATTAGAGAACAAAAGTTTGAATGTAAAGAGTGTGTTCTTTGGAAAATGCATCATCTCCCTTTTAGAGAAAGAAACTATGTACCGAACAAAGCTTTTGATTTAATACATTCGGATGTTTGGGGCCCCGCGCCCATTGTTTCTAAGGGAGGAGTTCAATATTATGTGATATTTGTAGACGACTTTACTCGTTTTACATGGATATATCCCTTGAAACATAAATAAGAAGTGTTTGAGAAATTTGTAATCTTTTACAACATGATCAAAAATCAATTTGGAGCCACCATTAAGATTTTTAGATCGGATTCAAGGGAATACATGTCAAATGAATTCCAAAAATTTATTGAATCAAATGGGATTTTTCATCAAAAGTCATGTACTAAAACGCCTTAACAAAATGGCTTAGCTGAAAGAAAACATAGACATATTATAGAAACATGTCGAACTATGTTAATTGTCAGTAATGTTCCTAAATTTTTATGGGCAGAAGCTACTCTTACTGCAGTTTATCTTATAAATAGAATGCCTTAATCCAATCTTGAAAATATTTCACCTTTTGAAAAATTATATAATATTTCTCCCTATTATGAAAGACTTAAAGTTTTTGGATGTAGATGTTTTGTATATACAGATAAAAATGATAAATTGTCTCGAAATGCGTATTTCTTGGTTATGGCATAGACAAGAAGGGTTATAAGTGTTTTAATCCTGTTGATAGACAAATTATATGTTTCTAAGGATGTAAAAAATTTTGAGAATGATGCCTACTATAAGTCTAAATCCTTAGAAAATTCTGAATCTTCCATATCTTAAGATTTCTTTGATCTAAAAGAAGACAATGATTGTGACTCTGTAGATCATAAGGATAATTCTCTTTAGAGTAGTAATGTTCTGAATACAACTGTTGATTCCCAATCCTTTGTTGAACCCTTTCCATTATATTATACACAACGTCATAGAGAACCTGATGACACATGTCTAGAACCTAGGGTCTCAAAACCTCCCCAACGTTGGGATGAACTTAACGCCCTAGACAAAGCTAAGACATAGACAGTTGCACTCATACCAAAGGATAAGAAGGTTATTGGATGTTAATGGGTCTACAAAATCAAAACCCCATAGCAATGGTCATATTGAGAGATATAAAACCAGACTGGTTGCAAAGGGTTATGCACAAGAATATGGAATTGATTATGATGAAACACTTGCCCCGGTTGCTAGGATGACCACAATTAGAATTCTCAAAACCCTTAGTGCCATTAGGAAATGGGATATATATCAACTTGATGTTAAAAATACTTTTCTGAATGGTTATTTGACTGAAGAAGTTTATATAACTCCTCCTGGTTTTAATGTTCCTCGTGGTCATGCTCTTAAATTGCAAAAAGCCTTGTATGGTTTGAAACAAGCTCCTAAGGCTTGGTTTGATCGAATAAAAAAATTCATGCATTTGCATAATTTTACAACTTGTTATACTGACACTGCCTTGTTTGTACGCAAAACAGAATCAGGTATTGTTATTCTACTATTGAATGTGGACGATATGATCATCACTGGGAGTGATAAAGTAAAAATTACAGAGGTTAAACGTAATCTTCACCAAGAATTTGACATGAAAGACTTAGGCCTTCTTAATTATTTTTTGGGCATTAAAATTATTAAAAATAATTGTGGGTATTTTATGTCTCAGACAAAATTTGCAAATGATACCATTGAAAGGTGTGGTCTCACAGATAATAAAATAGTAGACACACCAGAAGTTTTAGGTACTAAGTTAAGATCTGATGGTGAAAAATTAGTTGATCCCACCCCGTACAGACAACTCATAGGTGCTCTTACCTATCTCACTATTACCAAACCAGATATTTCTCATGCAATTCATACGAGTCAATTTCAGCAGGCACCAACTTCTATTCATATGAGTGTTGTTTTACACATCATTCGATATGTTAGAAATACTTCTAAGAAGGGGGTTCTCTTAACTTTCTCTTCGTTTTTTGATTTATCTATATATACGGATGCTGATTGGGATGGAGATGTCAACAATAGATACCCTACGACTGGTTTTTGTGTTTTTCTAGGTGAATCCCTTTTCTAGATGGAAAAACTATTTTTATAAGCTTTTAATGAAAATAAAGATGTTAGTATTAACTTAGGAGAGTTAGCTAAATCAGAAAAGTATATAAACCATAATTTCTACCGATATATTCAAAAGAACGAAGTCAAAGAGGCTCTTAAACATATAAAGGGTGGCAATCAATAGGACCAGATAATATTCCTATACAAGTTTGGAAAATACTAGGAGAAATAGGAATCACTTGGCTCACAAGACTATTTAATGAAATATGGAAAAACCAAAAGATGCCCAAAGAATGGAGAGCAAGTAAACTTATACCCATATATAAGAACAAGGTAGACATTCAAAATTGTGTGAATTATCAAGGTATCAAGTTAATGAGTCATACTATGAAATTGTCAGAAATAATTATCGAATGTAGGTTAAAACAAGTATCAAGTACAACAAAGAACCAATTTGGATTTACGCCAGGCAGATCTACTGTTGAAGCGATTCGCCTTTTGAAACGTCTTATGAAACATTTTAGAGCAAAAAAAAAGACCTTCACAAGATATTTATTGATCTAGAAAAAGCTTGTGATAGGGTACCGAGGGAGGTTCTTTGGAGAACTTTGGAAAAAAAAGGTATCTCATTGACATACATTAACCTTATAAGAGACATGTATGATGGTATAGAAACATGACATACTTCTTTCAAGTTAATATTGGGTTACATCAAGGATCAACTTTTAAGTCCATATTTATAATGGTGATTGATGAGTTAACAAAACATATTTAAGATGAAGTAGCTTGGTGTGTTATTTGCAGATGACATTGTATTAGTGGAGGAGTCCAAGGAAAAAATTAATAGAAAATTGGAACTATGGAGAGAAACATTAGAAAGCAAAGGCCTCCGAATGAGTAGAACAAAGACAGAATATATGGAATGTAAGTTTGATCATTTGGTTACCTCAGAGGACATAAAAGTTAAAATTGGCACAAATTGCATCCCCCAAAAGAAAAGTTTTAAATACCTAGGGTCAATTTTTCAGGGTGATGGAAGAATTGATGGAGATGTTACGCATAGAATTAATGCTGGTTGGTTAAAATGGAGAGGAGCATCATGTATTCTTTGTGATAAGAAGATACCATTAAAGTTAAAAGGTAAATATTATAGAGCAGCAATTAGGCCTGCCATGTTTTATGGTTCTGAGTGTAGGCAGTTAATCATTAACATATACAAAAGATGTCTGTGACAGAAAAGAAGATGTTGAGATGGATGAGTGATCATACAAGAAAAGACTGTATACATAATGAGGTTATTAGAAACAAATTAGGAGTGGCACCAATAGAGGATAAAATGAGAGAATATCGTTTAAGATGGTTTGGACATATAGAAAGAAGATCAAAAGAAGAACCTGTAAGAAGGTATAAAAAACTAAATTTGGAAAGTATTAAAAGAGGTAGAAGACGACCACAAAAGTGTTGGAAAGAAACAATAAAGAATGATCTAGCTTATTGTGAGTTAACTGCTAACATGGCACACGATTAGGGATCTTTGGAAACAAAGAATCCATGTAGGCAACCCCGTCTAGTAAGGGAAAAGGCTTAGTTGTTGTTGTTGTTGGAATGAGCTGGTAAGCAGTGACTGGGTAGCCTTAAAAATAGATGGTCGTTTGCAAGTTGTGATCTCCAAGATCTGAACCTAAAATGCTTGGCCACAAAGTTTCCATAATCAGCATCCAGAAGTTAGCTGACGGGAGGTGGAACTTTCAGCCTTGCAGTCAAACTTCAACAGGAGGACGGCAATCACAGAGATGATTAGATTCTACATGAAAGGCACTGGCAGACAAACTGCCTTTTTGTGACATAGGGATGATATATATTGGAAAATCAAATGGTTGAATTTTAGGCGACTAACAGTCTGACACATAATCTTCTCAGCAGCATACTTAGTTTAGTTTAAGACCAAATCATGTCATCTCCAAATGAATTGGGGATTTAGAGCACACAAGGAACAATATCCTACCAGAGATTTCATTATCCATCAGAAACACCTTCGTCATGGATCCTAGGTTGGCGGCTCCATGAGAGTTCTGCCTTCCCAAAGAATACCTTCAGACAAGCAATCTCTGCAGACTGTATATATATACTTGAGGAGCTCAAAGACACAGTATGGTCCCTCAGGGAATGGAAAGCCCATTAAATAGATGTTTTCCAAAGTGACTTCTTCAGATGGATGTAGGATTTTACTTAAGAGGATTGCCTCCCCATTGAAGGTACTTATCAGGTCTCTATTACTGCTGATTCCACAGGGAGGAGGCCTGCATGTGTTAAAATGTAATCGTTATTAGTGATATAAGTGTACTTTTATTTTTTATTGTCAGTAGAATGTACACAAGGGACTGAAGTGTAAAAATTTTAGAATGTACACATGACATTCTTGTAATTTCTCTTTATTTATTTTCTGTTTTTGTCATTAGGAATGGGCAAACACTGGCAGAGGTTAGAAATATAGCCATTGCACAATGTGCAACAGCTACTTCCCAAGTTGTTGCCCATTCCTGCTGGCTATTTCTCTCATTTGCTATGAGGCTTGTAAAGGCCACTTCTTGTATCTTTGTCTGTATGCCTTTGGCATGTAGTATGAATGACATATTGAGGTCCTCTTGGGTTATTATCTGTTAAGTGTTTTTGCGCTTCACGTGAGAATATCAGTCCATTGTGGAGTGTTTTCAGCTTGGCTGATGTGGACTGCGGCAGCCACCACTTCTTGTATCTTTGTCCGTATGCCTTTGGCATGTAGTATGAATGACATATTGAGGTCCTCTTGAGTTATTATCTGTTAAGTGTTTTTGCGCTTCACGTGAGAATATCAGTCCATTGTGGAGTGTTTTCAGCTTGGCTGATGTGGACTGCGGCAGCCACCACTTCTTCTATCTTTGTCCGTATGCCTTTGGCATGTAGTATGAATGACATATTGAGGTCCTCTTGAGTTATTATCTGTAAAGTGTTTTTGCGCTTCACGTGAGAATATCAGTCCATTGTGGAGTGTTTTCAGCTTGGCTGATGTGGACTGCGGCAGCCACCAATCACACTTACCAAGGGTGATTTTGTACATATGATATCAGAGTCTTTATAGGCATCATAAGGAGCACCTCGATCTGCACCAAGAGTATATACTCTTGTTTGGTAGCTGATTCCTTTAGGAGGCATTTGAGCTTATCTTGTGAAGTCTTCTTGGAGCTCATTGGCGGTAATCTTGATGGCTTCTTGGAGTGTATTCTAGTTGGAATTTCTCAAGGTTCATTAGCGACATCTTTGGTGATCTTTTTGAGCATAACCAAGGTTAGTATTTTTGTTTCAACTACAGAAGATAGGAATGTGAAGATTAATTATCTACTGGAGAGCACCAACTATAAAACTTGGGCTCAATTAATGGAGAATTACCTTTACTCAAAAAGGTTTTGAGATTTCATCAGTGGCACAAAGGTCAAACCCAAGGATAATGCAAGTGAAGAAAAAAAGCAAGAGTATGAAAGAGGCCATAGCACTATAATATGGACTTCTATGAACAATGTTAGCAAACATGTCCGGTGATTTTATCAATGCCAAATATAGAGTGCACACCCGAACAATCTACCATGATCAACAATTGTGGCTCCTGTGATGGTTTGGCCAAGGTCAGTGTGGGAGGAATAGATAATTCGTGTGACTTGGTTGGACACCATATGAGCCATGATATAGAAACACCATATGTGCCATGATATAGAAACCAAATGAATATGGTAGTATAATTGCAGGTTTTGGCTTTGCTCACCCATTTACAAGTAAATATCTTCATTTTATCTTTTGTAATTATGATGCATTATTATTCAAAAGGGAAAATTTTACAAAAGTACCATGTGGTTTGGCCATTTTTCTTTCTTTTGATTCTTGTAGTTCAAAAAGCCTCTATGCTCCGTGGTTTTCACTATTTATCAAATTAGTAGCAAATGCGTAACATTGTTAACCCTTAATCCAACGTGATACATCAATTATCATGTCAACCACTATATCAACTTATATTAGTTGATTAGGAACCACATAAGCTTATATTTAATATTATACTTAAATGTTAATTAATATTATATTTAAATATTCTTTAATATTATTAACTATTTTGTTAGATTTAATAATGTGAAAGTAATATTACATTTTAATTTAACATTTAATAATAATGTAGCATCCACATCACTTAGGGCACGTGAATCCATCTTCTATGTTATCTTGGCATCATTAGTGTGTTTGAGCTAACCTGATAGAGTGTAGAAATCACAAGGTATCACAACAATATTTTTAAACCACAAGGACCAAATTGAACAACGCCCATAACACACAATACCTTATTTCAAGTTTTTCAATATTTAAAATTACACAAGGACCAAATTGAACAACGCCCATAACACACAATACCTTATTTCAAGTTTTTCAATATTTAAAATTACATGTCCTATGTATGTTCCCTACAAGAATAGTTTTCCTTCTTTCCACTATAGCGTCAGGCCTATGGGCCTTCGCAGCTCACCCTACATATCACATGGGTGTTCCTCACGAGGGCCATTTGAGGAGCTAGTAAACTATTACATGCTAAGTGTGTAACCTTGTCACTAAAGATGGTATGAGATAATGCAATGATTTTATATTTCTTCCAAGAAAAACTTCATATAATCACCCTAATGTTTGGGCATTTATCAATTTAGTTGATGTGATTTAAAATTTGTCTTAATATCTACCATCTATTAGATTAGTTCAAACTCGCTAACCACGTTATCCAAAGATGACACGAAAGGTGGTTTCACATGACTGAGGTGATACCAGTGTTGTCCGTATCGCACCGTATCGTACGTATCGTATCGTGGGCCACCACGATACGATACGGGCCCCCGTATCGCAGGTGCGGGAGTATCGCACCGTATCGTGCGATACGGCCCGTATCGCACGATACGCCCTGGGACCCTTATAAAGGGTCCCGGGCCGAGGGAAACCCGCGATTTTTCGCGGGTTTCCTCTCTCTTTTTGAGTTCTTCAAGCTCCCTAAGAGTCGGTTTTCGCCTCCTTGGTGTTCAAAGCTCTAAAATCGTGCCCTACGGTGTCCGTCCAAGCCTCCAAACTCGGATTTAGGTATATTTTTAATGTTTTTTTCCTTTTTTTCCTTTATATTTATTGTTTTTTGTGTTATTTCGGGTTTTTTTTTTGAATGACAAAATATGAAGTTATTAAGTGTGTGTATACGATTTTTATTGCATTCATGAAGTGGGAGACACTCGATTTGAGTGTTATTTGAAGATTGGGGGATTTACGAAGTGCTTTTATTTTCAGGTTTTTTTTTTGAATTAAAGTACTCCATTGAGATGGCAGGAAGGGGTGGTAGAGACTCTCATTCAAAGTCTGATGATCCGGCATGGCAGTGGGGTATACCAGTTGAGGGTTCAAGGTTAAAAATCAGATGTTTATTTTGTGAAAAGGTGGTTAGTGGTGGAATTTCAAGGTTGAAACACCACCTAGCAGGAACCAGGAAAGAAGTTGCTCCATGCACAGGCAGAGTTAGAAGTGTGCCAGAAGGTATTAAATGGCAATGCTTGCAGATGATTGAGAGCATACAGGAAAGGAGACAACAAAAGGATGATTTCCAGATGTGTGAAGAAGCTGATGATGCTACTGCCACTGGAGTTGGATTCACTGATAGTTTGCCTTCAGATGCTAGAACAGATATTGGTAGTAGCAGTTCGCGAGCACCTAGCAGAGGAAAGAGGGTTGCATCTGAAGACTTTGGAGGTGGCAGAAGAGGAAGTTCAGGAAGGAGTAGAGGAAGAGCTTCTTCTTCTAGCATACATTCGTTCTTTCCTCCTTCCACTACACCTGGTGCTCAGCCAGGAATTCGTGCTGCTATGGCTTTAGAACAACTGCACGATCAAGCAGACCTTGCAGTGGGCAGATGGTTTTATGATACATGCATTCCATTTAATGCAGCAAACAGTTTTCATTTTCAAGCAATGGCAGATGCAATTGCTAACATTGGTCCAGGATACAGGATGCCCTCTTATCAGAAGTTGAGAGGGAAGATATTAGATCAGACCGTGATTGAAGTGCAGCAATACTGTTCGACTTTGAGACAATCGTGGAAGGAAACAGGATGCACTATCATGGCAGATGGATGGACCGATAGGCGAGGAAGGACATTGCTAAACTTTCTTGTATATTGTCCTAAAGGACTCATGTTTTTGAGATCTCTAGATATGTCAGAGGAGAGGCACACTGCAGAAATCCTACGAGAGGAATTTGATAAGGTTATACAAGAGGTTGGGCTAGAAAATGTAGTTCAATTGATTACAGATAATGCAGCTAACTACAAAGCAGCCGGAAAGGAGTTAGCTGATATTTATGGGACTTTCTACTGGACACCATGTGCAGCCCATTGTTTAGATCTCATCCTCGAGGACATCGGTGAGATGGATGAAATAAAGGCAGCAACTGAGTGTTGCCAAGATATTACAAAATTTATTTACAACCATGCATTTGTTTTATGTATGATGAGGAGATACACAGAAGGTGCAGAGCTTCTTCGCACAGCTGCAACTCGGTTTGCAACAAACTTCTTATATGTACAGAGTATTGTGAGACAGAAGCAAGCTTTAAAGAGAATGTTCTCCTCAGATGAGTGGCAACAATTTGCAGAGTTGCCACAAAACAGAAGGAACAGAAAGTTAAATGAGATTGCAGAAACGGTTTTTAGAAGTTCATTTTGGAATGCATGTATCAGATTATTGAAAATTACTTGTCCTTTAGTGAAAGTTTTGAGATTGGCTGACAGCGAGGAGAAACCATCTATGGGCTACCTTTATGAATCCATGGACAGGGCAAAAGAAGCAATCAGAAATAACTTTAATGGAAAAAAAAGAGATTATGTGCCCGTGTGGAAAATAATTGATAGTAGATGGAATAAACAATTGCATCAGCCTATTCATGCAGCAGCCTACTATCTAAACCCATCATTGAGGTACTCAGCAACCTTCAAAAGGGACGGTGAGGTTAATCGAGGAATCATTGAATGCATCGACAGATTAGTCCCTGATGAGAGCATAGTAGATGCGATACATCGAGAGATGGAGATATATGATAATGCTCTTCACTTGATGGGTTTGCCTGTTGCAATTCGCAACCGCTCTACGATGCGTCCAGGTACATTGTTTATTTTCATATTTAAGTTGCATCTTACATTACTGTGGATTATTATGTCTCTAATGTTTATATTTTTTTTACAGATGTTTGGTGGAATAGGTTTGGAAGTGATTGTCCAAACCTTAGAGATTTTGCAGTTAGAGTCTTAAGCCAAACCTGTAGTGCAACAGGTTGTAAAAGAAATTGGAGTGTTTTTGAACACATCCATACAAAAAGCGCAACAGGTTGGAACACAAAAGGCTTAATGATTTGGTTTATATTCGTTGTAACATGCGCCTTCGTGAAAGGTAATGTTGTATTACTTTCAAATTTTCAATTCGATATTATTTAACTTCAGTTTTCAATTGTTAATATTACTTACTAATTGTTTATCTTTGTTTGTGTCGTAGGCAATTAAAAAAAGTAAATAGAGAAGAAAGTCAGTTCGATCCAATAAGTTTGGATAATTTTGATATATTAGAAGATTGGGTTATGGAAGACACTGAAGAAAATGCCCTCCTAACAGAAGAAGACGTTGCCTGGATTAATTTGGAAGGAGCGCAACAACATTATGGAGATGAAGAATTTGATTTTGAAGAAGAAGGTGTGGGCGTGGCTGATGATGATGAGGATCTGCAACAAGGAGAAGATGAAGATTATTTAGTTGATGATCCTGATTACAATTTGTAAAATGTAACTTTATATGTAACTGTAGTGTACTGTAAAGTGTAAACTATGTCTGTATTTTATTTTTTGGATTCAAAATATATAAATTTGGATGCAATTGTTCAATGTTGAATGCTCAATCTGTACTAAACTTACATTATATGAATTTAAAGCAATTATCAGATTTTTCCTGATTTTTTCTTGATTTTTTTCGATTTTTTTCGATTTTTTATTAATTTTTAATTATTTTTATATTATTTTAATATTAAAGTACGATACGATACGATACGATACGATACGATACGCCCGTATCGTGGAGCCCAGCGATACACGATACGATACGCGTCAGACAACACTGGGTGATACCATTGCATCATTATTAAAATTTAATATAAATTCAACATACATGTCTCAACAACCACATCATTATTAAATATTAAATTAAACTGTAATATAAGTTTAGTACTATTAAATTTAACATACAATAATTACTAATATTAAAATATTGAATATTTAAATTTAATATTAGTTAATATGTAAGTATAATATTAAATATACGCTAGCATGGGAACTCGTGTGATAAGTTATGTTGACATGACAGTTAAATTAACTAATATAAGCTCACATGACAAGTGATGTGACAATTGATTCACACAATGGATTAAGAGTAATGACACTAATATTTATCACACAAAGATTATTTTTAATATAAATTTAGCATACGCGTTTAAACCACCATATCATTATTAAATATTAAATTAAAATTTAATATAAATTATAGTATTATTAAATTTAACCTACAATCATTAATAATATTAAAATATTTAATATTCATTAATAATTAAATCTAATATCAGTTAATATTTAAGTATAATATTAAATATAAACTGACGTGGTAGGTAATATCGACATGGTAGCTAAATTAACTAATATAAGGTGACATAACAATGATGGAACAATTGATTCCCCACAAGAGATTAAAGGTAACAACATTAGGCATTTATAACTAGTTTGATTAATAGTGAAAACCAAAAGGTAGCCTAGAGAACTTTTCAAACAACAAGGACCGAAACAAGAAATGGCCAAAACACATGATACTACTATGGTGTTCTCCCTTTCTTATTTTGATGTTTAAATAAAGGGATTATAGGTGGACCCAACCACCATAACTCTAGAGTTTAGATTATAGCAGTGAATCAGTGATGAACTTTTGATGTTCTTGTTATGCTTAATTTTATATTGATCATGATCCCATGAGATTTGGCCATGTGGCGTGGGCAGAGCCCACCTACATGACGGCCCACCTACATGACGTTTCCCATCGGACGTGATACCAGCTAAGCCATGCATATGAATAAATTATGGATGTTATCATATCAAAAATGAATCATGACCAAGATATTCTTGCCAATGAAAAAATTCATTCACGAGGTATGTTCTTAAGTTGGATATGGGAAGGCATTTGACTCAGTGTATTGGGAATTCCCCCAAAGTGTGTACACTCTATGGGCTTTGACAAAAGATGGATAATAAAGCTGACAATGCAAAATTCGTTACCCAACTAAGTGAGCTAAGTTGACACTTTATGAAATGCAGCAAGGGACTTTAGGTAAGGCTGCAGACCATCACTAATAATTTTAACATTGTGGGTGCGATACTAGCCACAATGTTGAGGAAAGTGGTTAATAATTTTAGCATTGTGGGTGAGATACTAGCCACACTATTGAGGAAAGTGGTGACTTGATTGCTTCTGTTACATTGGATGGCTGGATATGCCCACATGTGTTTCTATTTGGTAACAATCTAGTGGTCGTCTATAGCTGCAGAGAAGGAATAAGTAGAATGTGGTTCACTTATAATAACCTTATCTAAATTCACCTTGTATGAACTAGCGATGTTTCAGTGAAGCCTCTCGCTTCAAAATAATAGTTAAATTCTTGCTTCATGTTTTTCTTTTGAGTGGAAAAGTTGTGCCTTTACATTCAAAACCGTTACATGAAAATTAAGCAACCAAAACTATAATGAGAAAAAAGATGATTCTGAAAAATCTGAAAATCGAACCTAGCAAACAGCAAACAACTAGTTAACACTTAACAGCAACATTGTTTGACATCCAAAATAACGTGCTTTCCAGGAAGGCCATGCATCAGACAAGTAAAATGCACTAAAAGCAGCATTCTCCTCTAGACAAAAAGGATTCATCAACCACTGAAAAGAATATGCCACTTAATACAACATATTAACAAATATTGAGTGATATATAACATCTATTAAAATGTTTGTCGGTATTTCAATAAACCTACTGAGAAGAAGATTGAGGTAACCATCACCTCAACAACAAAGAAGCATATATCACACTGATACGACATACCCCAAAACAAAATGAACAAGCGCCGAACATCCAATCAATCGGTAGAGATTGGTACCAGTAAAAATGAATATGAGATTGCTCAACTATCCTCATGCTTCCAGATACGCAATCATTGATATATCTCTAAAGCGCAAAACGATCCAAATGACGAACAATAGCCAAAGATATCACCGTAAATCTACCACATAATCAATCAAACGAAGTTTTGTACATAACTAAAGTGAAAAAGGGAACCCTAAAGAGGAGAGTACCATTCAAAACGATGATCAAGTATCAACGATCTAAAAAGAACATAAAAAAAATAATAGTAACCAAGATGAATAAATACACTGAAAAATACCTTCCTGCACAAACTCGAATTGTTTATGCCTCGACCTTCGGACCTACTCATCAAAAGCGTAACAGAACATCAAATAAAATTCTTTGAAAAGGAAATCTAAATGCCCAACAACAACAACATTCCAGCATAAAACCAGGGCAATCGACGAAACGGCGAAATGGATATCTAGGAAAAACGAAATTCCGGCGTACCATGGAGTTCAATGGGTCGGGCCTCCTTGCCCCAGCCAACGCCACGGGTGGCATCGAGGTATTGTTGAACGAGATGGCGGCATTTTTGGAGGTGGTTGACTCCCTCAATCCGATAGCACCATTTGAGCTTCTCACGGATGATCTTCGCCGTCTCGATGTGAATCCATTTCTCTCTCACGAGGTATTCTCTTTGCTCCAAGAAGGCCACGGGATCGGCGTGCGGATTGTTCGCATCGAAGTCGTCCGGCGGACGCTCATCGAATTCAACTCCAGACTTCCTCACCATCGTTGTTGTTCTCAAACAAGAATGCACAGCGAGGAGAGAGGCGACCAGCGAGTACAGAATTTCAGAGAGTTCCTGAGGAGCGGAAAGGGATTCTTGGAGCCCTCGAATCGGATTGGAACTATTGATGTAAATCGGATATCTGAACCCTTATCCAGAAATGTATCCATTTCTCCATATGAGTAAAACAACGTCCATACGCTCATCTCCTTTTTTTTTTGCACACCTCTTTTTACCGTGATTTCGATTTTCTCCTACATAAATCTAAAAATTATTTCTATCGCGATCGATGACTCGAACTTCCATCCAAATATTGAACCATCTATTGTCCTGTAGTCCTTTCAATCCAACAAAAAAGAAGAAGAGAAGAACAAGAGAAAAAGAGAAAAGAAGACCGATTTAAAAAGGAATGATTCGGTAGAGTATTTCATTGATGTATTTTTTATCATTTATTTGGTAGGTATTTTTATCATTTATTTGAGGTGTTGATTTTATTTTCGATCGGAATTAAAACAAAAAACGATGTCAAATTCAAAACTCAAGACACAACAACTTCTTACCTCAATCGCATTTCTATGTTGATAGGAGACATGGCGAAGGCATGTATCCCTATCTCGAGTAAGGAACTTAACATTTCTTTGATTTTTTTCATATGTTTTTTTTTCATTTTTTTCTTCTTTCGTTCTTGATTCTTATTGTTCTTCTTTTTCTATTATTGATTTCATTTTTCTTGTTCTTGATTTTCCACTTTCTTTTTCTTCTTTTTTCTTTCTTTTTCTTTGGTGAGATTCATAAGAAGGCAAAAATGCTAAAAATAAATGAAATATCTATCGTCGAAATAAAGAGATCCAATGAGAAATGGAGAGAGAAACCTTGTTAGAATTAGATAAGAGAGGAGAGAGAAAATAATGAGGGATAATTTTAGTATTTTTTAAAAAGTGTGTAGATAGTAAAGAGGGAATAGTAATCCCCTCATTTGAGTAGATTTATGTTTAGGTTAAGGAAACCCGAACATCTTTAATGAGGACGAATATGAGAGGGAAAGAGTAATTGAAATTCACATTTTCTATTCATACACTCATTTTAGTAGATATATGTTTAGTAAAAGAGTACGAATAGTAATCCCTTTGATTTTTTCAGAACATCAATTATCAAAACATAGATTCTTTTGGTTATTGGTGTGTGAGATTTACAAATAATTTGATTTAGAAACCGGATTGTAACACATTAAAATGAGTATATTGTCGTATCAATGGTGGCAACGGATGTTAGTCTCCTAGACCAACCATCCTTATATCAAACCACTTCTTTTATCAACAAACTCAATGACGGAACAAAAGGAGATTTATTGCAGAAGATGAAAAGGGGTTTACATAATAAAATGGTTGACTCTAAGGCATTCCAAGGGAAAACCATGTAATTGGCCAAGGCAACACGAGGCGGTAGAGTTCCTTGAATGGTCTAGCTCTACCAATGGAGTTAAAGATGGTGGAAGTTGACTAGTGATATTTGGGACACCACTCTCTCTCAGCCCTCTCTCAAGATCTCTCTCTTTTCTCAATAGTTGAATGCCTTCTCTCTCCTAGTTTACTCTCTTTTATAAGGGGCCAAACATATGACTCTAATGCCCTTTATCGGTGGGGTGGACCAATCACTCCCTTATTGACTCCAAGTGGATCGGTCAAATCTACTTGTTAAACGGGTGTGTACAGCCAGGCGTGGCCAACCGTTATTAAGGCCTAGGGGAGGTTAAACCTTCCCCGTGTTTTAGGCATGTGCACCACAGGGTATTATCAAGGCAAGATAGGGCATGGAATACATCCCATGGTGTTGTCATGTTGAGGCATCGTAGCACACTAGTGCATACATCACTTGGTAGACATTGCTAATTTCATAACAATTCTCCTACACTAGTTTCCGAACTCTTCCTCGAGGTCGTGTGATATTCTTGTAGCATATTATAATCTCATAGTTTCATCAATGGAAGCCATGTATCTCCTTTGACTTCACGTCTTTCCCACGTCACCAATACCAAGTGAGCTTCCTTAGTCCTTTTCCACGTTCTTCATGTTGGGTAATCTATGCAATGTATTGAAGGTATGGCTGAACGAGTGGTGGTGGTCGTCTCTCTCTTTGGGATCTTCATAAAGGTTTGAGTTGGCTCACATGGAAGAGAGGTTAAATTTTGAGTCTCTTTGATAAGAGCAACTTGTATGCCACCTATCCAATCTTCTCAAATGTCAAATTGTCAATGCGAATGTAGTTATCCTTGCATGGGCATGTCCTAATTAGGCACATGATTCTTCAAGTATTGTATTCCTCTCTTGGAGTTCTTTGAGTGAACTTGGACAACTCTGGTCGAATCTTCTTTGTGTCAAGTAGAAGTGGGGGTTGTCATCTCATGATGAGTTCTAAGGGGGGTTTTCCGTTCCGGAGCTTGTATTGTGCACAAATTGTACTATCTCTAGCAAACTCACCTAGTTTTTCTAACATGCAGTGATATTGTGCTGCAAATATTCTTCAACTTAGGCATTAAAGCACTCGATTTGTTCATTTGTTTAGGGATGGTTGGAGGTAGAAAAATGCAACTTGGTTGTTGCTTGATGGAAGATCACATTCCAAAAATTGCTTGTGAAGTGGGCATCATGATCCGATATTATCTCCTATGGCATGCCAAAATGCTTTGCCACATTCTTCATGAATAGGTGGGTTGTTTCTTTGGCCGTGCACTCTCTTGAAGTGGCCACAAATACGACAAACTTGGAAAACATGTCTAGAACAAAAAAACTAATTCATATCTATCAACATTAGAGAAACCACCAATAAAATCCTAGTGATCGAGGACCAAGGTCAACTCGGTATAGGTAGAAGTTGTAGTAGTCTCGTTGGGCAGGTCCTTTTTGTTTTATCTTGTTGACATATGGGGCACCACCGGATGTAGTCTTATATATCTCATACCATCCGCAACCAACAATAACCTCATTGGATGAGGGTTATGGTCCTCTCCTTTCCTAGATGTTTGACATAGGGAATATCATGTAGTTCTCCCTACATTGGGTCAGTGGGGGCATGAGTTCTTATTTGTTGTTGTAGGTTACCTTCTAATCTTTTCACGATATCTATCATTTTTGTGACCTTCTTCCGACTAAGGGCGTTGGTGATGGTATTGTGTTTTTCCAGTCAACAGTGTCATTCAAACTCATATTCTTCTATAAGCTCGAACCATCTAGCTTGCATAGCCATAAACTTTTTTTGAGTTTTTAAGAGTGTTGACCAAATTGTTCATGACCACTGTGAATGGTACTCCTAGAAAATACAATGTCCAAACCTGCAAACAATGAATATAGCAAGTAACTCCTTCTCATGAGGGGGATAATGAGTTTTTGCTCCTTTGAGTTTGTGACTTTCAAAATCTACTCATTGTCCCTCTAGGACAAGGATGCCGACCACTATTGTGTCACTTGTGTCTGTATGAAGTTCGAATGGCTTTGAGAAATCCAATAACCTTAGGATTGGTTTGCTGGAAATGACCCTCTTGAGGCTCTCAAAAGGCTTGGGCATGTGATACATCCCAGCTCCATGAGACCTCCTTCTTAAACATCTCTATGAATTGAGTAGCATTTCGGAAAAAGCCTTGGATAAACCTATAATAGTAGTTAGCTAAACCCAAAAAACTTTTAAGTTCAGTTATACCTTTCGATGTTTCCCACTCCATGATGACCCAAATTTTCTTTGGATCTATTTTTACAAGATCGTGCCCTACAATGTGACCCAAAAATAAAATTTCTTTCCTATCAAACTCATACTTTTATCTCTTCACATAAAATTGATGTTCATGCATCCTATTGAACACTTTCTCATGATTCCCTAGAGTATTGATATATATAACAATGTCATCAAGATTAAACAATTACAAATTCATTAAGAAGACTATATAAGACTTTGTTCATCAAGTGGCGGAATATGGTAGGGGCATTGGTGAGGCCGAACGGTATGATGAGGAATTCAAAAGATCCATATGTTATCACCATGACTATCTTCTCCTCATCTCCCAATACTATCATTACTTGTTAATACCCGATCTCAAATCCAACTTGGTGAACCACCGGGACCACTTAACCTTTCAAACAAATCGGCAATCAAGGGTAAGGGATATCAATTCCTCATAGTTAGTTCATTCAATGCCTTGTAATATACACACATTCATAGTAAGCCATCCTATTTTCTTTGAAATAAAATTGGAGAATTGTAGCTTTGTCAATTCCACCGGTGGAGAATCCTATGCTCTTAGATGGTTGTATCATGCCTACATCGAGCAACTTGCTTAGTTGCTTTCGTAGCTCCATCACTTCCACCTATCCCATCCGATATACTGCCTTGCATGATGGTTTACTTCCAAGTGTGAGAATAATATCATGTTTTGTTTGTCATCTAGTTGGTAGTTGCTTTGGTAGCTCCTTAAGCATAATATCTTCATAGGCCTTCAGGACCTTGCCTACCACCTTTGGTATGGAGTTGGTATCAACTGTTGGCTCCTTCTTTAAGTGGATAACAAGCAATGTGGGATATTTCTTCTTTAGTCCACTATGTACCTATAACGTCGATAAGAAAACAAGAGAGTTTTTTGGGTGGCCAGCATGTTTGCACTTGGTTCTAGTGTGTGTGCATGGGGCATGCAGAAGGCATTGTGCAGCGGCAAGGCATTATGTGTAGGGTATAGTGTCTCAGCTATTTCTTTGTAACACCCAAATGCATGACATGTGACATTGTGGTGGCTACTATTATTGTGCAAGGGTACCTGGTGGTAGGTGTTGGAAGTTTGGCAACGATTTTGCTAGAGTTGCATTCAGGGATGAAGCTCGATTATGTTTCATCTACCACCACCAATCCTCTAAGATGAGGGGCCACCATCACCCTTCCTCTTCATTGGAAGTCAATTCCCAAAATAAGTGAGAAGCCATCTAGAGTAGTGACGAGTAGATCTATGATCCTTACCAACTTTCTATTGTCATATTCACGACCAAAGCCATTTATTGGATGTTTTCTGTAGTTGCATTAAAAGTTTTCAACCTTTTATTGGAAGCTACTAACCTCAACCCCATCGCTTAGGCAGTTGCGGTTGCTAGAATGGAATACATTGCTCTACTATCGATCATGGCTCTCAATGAATGTCTTCCAATATGGGCTTAGCCTTGTCCTTCGCAGTTGCTCCACGATCATGGCATTGAAGAGTTGAAAGGGTGTGGTGTGTACTTCTTCTTTCCCAACCATAGTTTAATCTTCAACTACAATAATGAATTGAGATTGGTTGGGGCAGTCACGTGCAAGATGAGGTCCACCACAATCGAAGTAATGAGTACATTGTCCGCAACCAACAACACCTTATTGTTATCTTCTTCCTCATGCAGCCACACCTCTGACCAATTGTGGCCACATCGAAGTTGCTCCAGTTAGTGGTTGCGTACCACCAGGTGCCTTCCCATGCTCCGTAGTAGCTCCTCATGAGGCACCACGTCCTCCACATTGAGGTTTGTTCTCTTGTCCTTGACCGCTTTCCTTTTGTTTGTGGTTGTTGTGTTTGTTGTCATTTCCTTCCTTTTTTGCTTGTCTTTTTCCTCACAAATCAACTAATCCTTCTACAATAGATTGTGGCATATACACTTGTAGGGTTGTTTCTCTTGAGCTCGATTTGAGACCAAGGTTGGAGTCCATGCATGAATAAAAATAGTTGATCTTTTGGGTACATGTCTTGCACTTCTAACAACGAAGTATTGAATTTTCTCACATAATCTCAATGTACCCATGTGTTTTGCTTGCAAGAGTGTTTCTTGGGATTGCCACTTTGCATAGGATGACATGAATTATTATCGATGCTCTCTCCTCAACTCCAGCCTGTTTGATACCATTGGTTGTTCTAGATCATTCATCGTCAGTTGTTTGATGCACCACCAAAGCTTCACATTGCCTTCAAGGTATAATACCATTTGGATGAGTTGATCTTCCACCAGCATCTTCACGACTTCAAAGTAGAGTTGACATCATATATCTAGTTTTTAAAACCTTGTTGTCTTGTGCTTTGGCATACTTCAGCGATTTAGGAGCCTTCGATCAGCGTGACGAATTGGCAACTCAATGTTCCACCAAAATTTCCATGGATGAGTGAAGTAGATTTTGTAGGGCTTTGGCTATCACGACAACCTGGGATATTGTTGCATTGGTAGTGGAAGTACTGACCCATGAAGCATCAAGCTCCCTCTAGAGTCATTGGAGCTCACCTTTAAGCATTGTCATTCGATCTTCTTATGGAATCATCAGGGTTGTCTTTTTCGGATGAAGGGGTACTTTGTGATCTTATTTGAACCATGGTTGTTCCTTCTTGCCTTCAAGAAGAACATGAGATGGGTGAGAAGAGAAGAAACAAGAATCTTAGGTGTACCTTGGAATGGTTGGGCAAGGAGTCTTCCTCCCTTCTTGAGAACTTGGACTCTCATTGGAACTCCTTGCTCACGGTTGGTTCAATGCCTTTCTTGGTAATGAGGGGGGTTACTTATAGGTGTCTTCCCTCTCAATCCGAATTTCAAATCCTCCAAGGTTAGGGACAGTTAGCTTTTCAAATTTGAAATTCATGTTTTCTCAAATCTCAAAAAGGTTGTTATCTTTTCGAATTTGAATTCCAGCTCCATAATTTTTGGAAAAGGTTCCTTAGATTTAGGAAGGTGGGCTCCAATGAATTTGAAATCTTGTCCTATGCCTTTTGAAAGTTCCTTGATTTGAGGGAGGTGGGCTCTACCAAAATTTTAAATTCAAAATTGGAATTTCAAATTCCTCTATGTGGAATCTTCCAAAAATCAGGAAATCTTTCAATCTTTGGGGGATTGATCTAACAGATCGTTCTTATCTTCTTTGTGTTTGAATTTTGAAATTCAAACACTTAATGGAACATGGTTCCCTTCGCTTTCCACTTCATGAACAACCTACCGCACTCGGTGGCTCACCGTCACTCATGTGTGTTCCAAATGCACACATGAAAAGGCCTCAACTTTCCTCTTCACCACAGCCACCATAGGCCGCACTCTCCCAACCTACTCTTTGCCTTCAGTAGGGCCACCAAATGGTGGTTGTCTTTCATTGGGTGGGATTGGCATGGGGAGTGACAACCAAAATTCTTGTCATAAAGCTTTTGATTCTTCCAACTTCTATCATATCCTCGTGTGGTGGAACTGATCACAAAAGGGTTAGGTCTCATCGTTTATGGCCTACCTTCCATGCTCCAATCAAGGTTATAGAGAGACTAGGGTAGCAACAACTTGCTATCTGTTTGATGATGAAGCCTCTTCTCCTTCTTTGTCGAGTACAAGGACCTTACTCCAACGAGTGCTCCTTCCAACCATCAATGAACTCACTTCACCGTGTTGGGTCTTCTGTCAAGTGTCACCACCAAAACCATCTGGAATGATGGCACTACCAACTCCAATGCCAAATTGGAGATTCAACTAGTGGTGACAACCGACGTTGGTCTCCTAAACCAACCAACCTTTATCAAACCACTTCTTCAATCAACAAATACACATGGTTGAACAAAGGAGAATTTATTATAGAAGATAAAAAGAGGTTTATACCAAGATAAGCTAATCGACTCCAAGGCACTCCAAGGAGAAACCACGCAACCAACCAAGACAGCTAGCCAGTAGAATTCCTTGAATGGTTCAACTCTACCAGTGGAAGTCGACTGGTGGTGTCCTAGATACCCTTCTTTCTCAGCCCTCTCTCTCAAGATCTCTCTCTTCTTTTAATGGTTGAATGCCTTCTCTCTCCTAGTCGGCTCTCTTTTATATTCAAGGAGTCAAGCATACGACTCTATGGGGTCGGGCAGACCAGTCGCCCCCTTATTAACTCCAAGGGGGTCAGTTAGATCTACTTGCTAAACGGGTGTGGGTGTGCCAGATACAACCCAGCTTTATTTAGGCACAGGGAGTAGACCTCCTTCATGTTTTATTGTCGTGTGGTACTATTGCACCAAGGTAGGAAAGGCCACATGGTGTGCGGGTGCATGTCACACAAAGGTAGTGCAGCGTGCAGGCATGCATGTTGTGGGGTGTTGTCGCGTTGAGGCATGGTAGCGCACATTGCTTGATGGATGACACTGATTCTGTGATAGAGTATGATATGGAAATTAGGATAAGGGTGCGGGTTGTGTGGTACCTACCTATTACCCTTGGGGAATTGTAAAACATCTGGTTCTTCTTTGCAGCTAATGGCGCAGGTACGGGTATGTGATTGAGTTTTGGGTATGCAGCACCCGTAATGCTAGCAGGAGCGGATAGAGTTATCTTATGTTGTTTATTTTTGTCTTGTGAAACAAACTATAACTGCCACTTCTAGGTAGTTGCTATCAGCTAATGTAAGGTAGCGGGTCATGTTATTATTGCTTGTAGTTGCATACTATAATATAGTATTGCATTGCGCAAAATTGAGATTTGGGTGTGTAGAAATTTTCACTCCAAGCCTATATAGAGACTTGAAATAATCCCTTCAACACTACTTCGTGTGCGAGCGTGCTAACTAGTTTTCAAAAACTAACAAAATTATGAATCTGACTTGGCGATTGTGGCTAAGCGGGCTCTTTTCGCTTTAGGCCTTCTTGAACCGATGCTCAAGGGTCAGCCTAAGCGTTTAATAATTTCAAATGAGAAGGTGATGTTTCAAATTCACGTGAAAATAGGGTGTTGACAAGAATAGACTAGTGCATTTGGTTTTCAAGTTTAAAAACAATAAGTTCTGAAAAACAGAAACCGGTCCTATTTTAGGACTTGTTTCTCGAATTATTTTAACTGACTTAGATACCTCCAAAATTGATCAAAAATTTACATGACAAAGCTGGAATGTGGAGATTCTAGGACACTTTTTGGTTTTAAATTCGGGATTGGGATGATGCAAAATTAATTCAGCAAAGTACCCCTACTGAGATACTCGGAACTATTCTGTTACAGAAATATAGAGAACTAAAGATAGGTCTATATCTCGATGCTCAGAGCTCCCAATTTAGTGCACTTAATCTTGTTGGAAAGCTATGGATGTCAACTTTTCAATGAACTAAGAATCACCGATTTTTGACAATTGCATACAGAGTTACGGGATGAACACCCAGGCTCAGTTGTATGAAAATAGAGTTTACAGATAGTTTTTATAAATTTCTCTGACCTTGCATAGCTTTAATTACATGGTTGCACGACTCTAAATTCTTAAAAAATTTATTGTAAGTGGGATTGTGTGTGTAGATACAGTGTGCAAAATTTCAAGGTGATCGGAGCAACAGTTTGATAATTAAAAATCAAGCAATCAATGTATGTAGTGATGCTGAAAATGAGATTTCAAGTTTTTATAACATACGTGATGCAAAACTCACACGAATTAAAATGCAATAACACAACATCCCAAATTAAATTGCTGAAGTAAAATGAATTGAAATATATCTAATAGCTTAAGCATAGAGAGGATTAGAAGATATAGAGTGTTTATAACATATAGAGAGGTAGAATCAAGAACACAAACATATAGAGTGCATAAGCAAAGGAAAGGGAAATTTCAACACATCTACGACATCAACAATGACCTATATTCTAAGCCCATAATGCCATCATCTCTACTACAAAAGGCATATTCACCAAAAAGCTATGCACTAAGGCTTTAATCATGTTTTATGGTTCTGAGTGTTGGGCAGTTATTCATCAACATGTACAAAAGATGTCTGTGACAGAAATGAAGATGTTGAGATGGATGAGTGGTCATACAAGAAAAGACCGTATACATAATGAGGTTATTAAAAACAAATTAGGAGTGGCACCAATAGAGGATAAAATGAGAGAAGATCGTTTAAGATGGTTTGGACATATAGAAAGAAGATCAAAAGAAGAACCTGTAAGAAGGTTAGAAAAACTAAATTTGGAAAGTATTAAAAGAGGTATAGGATGACCACAAAAGTGTTGGAAAGAAACAATAAAGAATGATCTAGCTTATTGGGAGTTAACTGCTAACATGACACACGATAGGGATATGTGGAAACAAAGAATCCATGTAGCTTACCCTGTCTAGTATGGGAAAAGGCTTAGTTGTTGTTGTAGTGGCATCATTGGACTTGAATCTCTTGTAACAATGTTGTCGAGGGAGTTCACCAAAAGAATCAACTAGAGAATAAAAGAAGGAAACACACACAGGCAGTCTTTATAGTTTTTTACTTGTGTTTTTTGTATTCAACTCTTTTGGTTTCTATTCTTGGTTTCAGATATCCATTCCAACCACGAGAAATGGCTTCATGCCTCTTTAATTCAGTTTGTAAATAGAAAAGTTGGTATGATTAATAAAAAATCTTTTATTTGATTAAAAGGAAATGATGCATTCAATAAGGAAGGGAACCCTCCTTTCTTATTGCATACCAATTATGATAGAGGCCTTATGACCATTACCATCAACAGAAGTTTTTATCTCCCACTTGGACATATAAGCTGAATCATGACACAAATGACACAATGGTTCCCTCCCAGTATTTAGCGGCTTTCCCAACTGTATCATATTTTTCAGTTGTACTGAAGTACAACTGCCATGAGTTGTTGTGGGGGTTTCATAACCAATACACCTTTTTTTGAGTAATTGTATTTCTACCTAACTAGAAACTCTAAATATGTCTCAACCTGATGATGGTAACAAATCCCATGTAGGAAAGTAAGAAACATATATTTCATTATTTTATACCATATCATGTATAATGATATTTTGCCATTATATTATCCGCTCTACTCTTTTTTAGAGTTATGATTGCATTAATGTCACAATAAATGAAAATTGGCTCATTGACTATATTCTACTTCAATTAACAAATGAAATGACTTATCCAAATTACATTCATTATAGTTATATTACAAGCAATATACTTAATATCTTGTGTATACAATGCTACACAACCAAATTTCTTGCATGATCAAGAAACAACAACACCTCCAAACAAGAAGACTTGGCTGAAGGTTGATTTGTTTTCAACTTTACTCCCAATAAAATTAGTATTTGAGTATCCAATTATTTTTCATTCATTGGCCTTATAGCATAATTTCAAATTCCTTGTTCCTTTTAGATATATCAAGATTCTCTTTATAGCAACCTAGTATTGCCAACCAAGAATGCTTTGATATTTACTCATAAAACTAATAATGAAGTTGATGTTAAGTCTCTACACAATATAGCATACATCAAACTGCCAAATGCTTGAGCATAAAGAACATTTGATTTTTCTTGTTCATCACCTAGACCATTAGTAGTTTTACTAAGTTTGACCATTTTTGCAATGAATATACTAGCAGACATAAAGTCACTCATTCTAAACTTTTGAGGATATAATATACCTTTTTTGACTTTGACATAATATTCTAAATGCTCTATCATGGGTTGTTTTTCTAACTAAGATATAAGATATTTCTCACATATCCTTCATTTCGAACTTGAAACTTAACCATGACTTGGTCTTGACAATCATATCATTGTCATTACCAGTCAATAAAATCTCATCGATATATAAAGATAGGATGACAAAATGGCTCCCACTATTCCAAACATAGACATAGTGATCAAGCTGATTAGCCACAAATCTAAGTTCTACAATGACATTTTCAAAGGTCAAATACTATCAGTGAGGTGAAATCTTTAAGTAATATAGAGATTTCTTCAACCTATATACCATGTCATCATGACCTTTATTAACATAGCTTCTTTTTGTTTCATGTAAATTGTCTCATTAAGGTCACCATTCATAAAAATAGTCTTTATATTTAATTGATATAAATCTAAATCATAAAAGGTTATAATTACTAAATTTATCTTTATGGATGTAAATTTCACAATAGAAGAATATCAACACAATTTATGCCCTCTTTTTTGCAAAACTTGTTTTGCAACCAACACTGCTTTAAATTTTAATATTGAACCATCAACTTTGTACTTCTTTTTCAATACCTATTTACAACCAATTGCTTTTCCTCTTTTTGGCATAACATAATTACCAATTCACATACTTGGGTTTTTCATAATGGATTCAATTTCTTCATCCATTGCCTTACCCAATCTTATTATTTAGATGACTTCATAGCTTCCTGATCACTTAAGTTATCAGTCATATCATCTAAATCTACTCAATTACAAGTCTCCTCAACTAAATAAGTATAATGTTCCTTTAAATAAGATGGAGGAGCTCTTAGTCATCTCTTATGACTATTTAATGTTTCAATTTGTAGTGGAAGATTATTTGTTTTTTCTATGGGTTAAAATGATGACTTATTAAGATCAAGTAGATCATTAATATTTTCGTTATTATTTATAAGAATGCCATTTTATTATTTTTTAATAATCCAACATCCTTACTTTCTATCTACTCGAGGTCCTTATAATAGAACCAACACCCTTTTGGTCCTTTTGGGTATCTAATAAAGATACACCTCAAAGATCTCCTATCCATACTGGTCTATGTTATTGTTTCTCTCTAAAATACTTTAGGTAAAGAAAGATATATTAATATGGACCTTGTCATATTTAGAAGTGTTCTATTCTATCGTTAAACTACACGGTTTTGTTAAGATGTTTTAGGCATTGTATTTTGCCTAGATATTACATATTTCTTATAATATTCAAAAAACTCAAATGATGTGTATTTTCCATCTCAATCGAATGTCAACACTTAATTGTACAATTTAGTTGATTTTTAACTTCTTCCATATATTCTTTGAATGTATCTAATGCTTTAGATTTATGTGACAAGAGGTATATAAGTTCATACCTCAAATAGTTTGCACTATAGGACCTTGTTCTAAAAAGTCCACAAATATCAGTATGAATGATTTCTAATAGACTTGTGGTTCTTCTTGTTTTTTTGAGAAATATTTTTTTATCATTTTTTCTTCAATGCAAGACTCATATTTATTAAATGTAGTTTCATGTCAAATATTGTTAATTTCTTTAACTTATTTGGGATTGGATCAGTCCACAAGCTCACTCGGGAGATGAAAGAGTTGCAGGTGTCCCCAGGTTTCTCTACATTGTCGGTTTAAATACACTTCCTCTTTCAGGTTTGTCTGAAATGGCGAACCATGCATCTTCTGGCATATCCTAGAATACATGACACATTGTGCTAGATGTGTCTTCTGGCATATCTTCATTCGGCGCAACTTTTGATCTGCTCGTTAGACTCTGCGTGTCATATACTCTTTGGGTTTCTCTACGAGAAGGATGGATTAAGAGCAATGCTGCTCCTCGGCCATGTGGATCTTCAAAATTCATCGTTGTTTCTTAGGATAGACTTTGTTTACTTTTAGGATTACAGTGTCATCTATAGTTGGCATTATTTACTTTTAGTATTTCTCCAACTTCCATCGTTATTGTTTCCTGTTGCCTATATAATGGCGTTTACTCTGTATGAACATCATCCCACGATCTCTTAATATAATTTCTTTCTTTAAGAAGTTAGCTTTGTGTGGATTCGCATGGCGTTTCCGTGGATTCTGAAACCCTAACACGGTGGATTCGGGGAAATGTACGTGAAGTCTTGGAAACCTTGCTAAGCTCACGTCCCTGTCAATTGCTTTTGGGCCAACACATACCCAATCGTGGTGCCTACACCCAAACCCACTCGACGGTTAAGTCGCTCTGTGGGCAATGGAGAGGCATCGCTTGTACCATGTCTCAAGTTGAGAAGTTGACGTCGTTTATTCGTAAAATGAAATCAATATATCAAGTAAACGATAAAAAATATATCAAATCAATGAAATACCCTCTCAAAATGACTGAAATCTTTTTTGAATAGGCTTCATTCCTTCTTTTCCTCTTCTTTTATTTCCTTTCTCGTTTTTTTCCCCTTTTCAGCTGTATTTGAAACATTATGAGACGGTGGATGGTTTAATACCGTGCATTGGATCGAACTTAAATTGTAGGTGACCCAAGAAATGATATGAGATGATCGACAATAAGAGAACCCACACACATACAGGTTTAGACCATCAAGGATATCAAAGTAATTTTTTAAAATTTAGTAGCGATAAATCAGAATCACTGTGAAAAATATGAATAGTAAAAAGAGTGTGCACATATCAATTCTACAAAAAAGGGAGGGGAGAAGTAATTAGAAATTAAGAGCTTTGTAGTAGGACGAAGATATAATAGAGTCGATTGAAAGAGAAATATCATAGAATATACTAGTTTCATGCTAGTTGTCCGCTACCCAATATTTGTCAAATAGCTATCCTGAAAAATGATTTGGCTGAACATTCTCCGAAAAGAAAATGTTTAAATCAGTTGTTTGGCTCAGACCTGACTCAAATTCAGGTACCGGCCCCAAACTGGGTTCCTATTGGATCTCTCATGTAGAAAAAGAATACTCGTATCAGAATATTATAGAACAAACTTAGACTACTAACATCTTTTTAGCAAAATTTTACATTGGAAATTTGCAAATGTGAAATTGGGCCAGGCAGTCTAACTCGGTTTCATACATTAGTCAGATCCTAGTGATCCGATGAACCAACACAAACAATTATGTTACCTGACTCCATATAGTTGTGGTTGAATCTGGATTGCTCAGACAAATTAGTTGGTGGAGCTTTTTATCTTCTGTTTTCGTTACAAAGGGAGCCCAAAGCCTAACACACATGCACTCCCAGAGAGTCGAACTCCCCACCACCAGCAAGGCACCCTGCCAATCAAGCTAAAGCCCCCCCTCTCTGGTGCTGTGAATCTCATTTTTTTGGTTCGACATGGACTTGGTTCAGGTTAAACCTGGTCCTCGTTGACATCCCTTTTAGATGGTTGTGGTGTGTACCTCAAATCGTTTATCAAAGAAAGGTTTTCTACAATCAGTGTTAGCTGGTCAATAATACAGTTTTAACAGCTTTGGTTGATCTATAGTTTTCTACAATCAGTGTTAGCTGGTCAATAATACAGTTTTAACAGCTTTGGTTGATCCACAGGAAAAAACTGGAAGCTTCAAATTTAGCATGGATCTTGAAAGGTCCGGATCCATATAACACAATCACAATACAAGTTTTTGGCTCTCGTGCCTCAGCTCAAAAAGGGCCGAAGGAAGCCGATCATTCCATGATGTTGAAGACAGGATTAAAAGACTGACATGGATCTGGAAAGGTCCGAATCTGAAACACCAAAATTCTAATAAAGAATTTGTTGCTTTCTTTTGTTTTTGTTCTTCCCTTGTGCCTTTTAATCAGTTTTGCCACAGAAGAGGCAAGCCGGGGAAGGGGAGGCTATGGTGGTAGATACATAACTTGCAAAAAGAGTCCGAGGATGAGGAACAAGAAGGACGAAGAGAGGAAGGAAAGCTCGCACCCTCTAGATTAGGGGTTTAATCAGACTCTCACAAATGTGCAAGGGTAACACCCAAGAAAATATCTACTCAGACTTCGCATTTCAGTAATTCCATTGCTTAGATTTTTTAGTTGAAATCTTGTTTTGGAGCGATACCCATGTTGGGAATGAGAATTTTATGAATGACCTCACTTTCAGCCTCTTTTGTCTCGTGTCCGACTTGGATCTGTTGGAATTTCATTTACATGGTGACTGTCTTTTGATGAGATATGATTTAATAGCTAGATTTATGTTTCGAAATGCACGCACCTTGAGAAATGAAGGTTTTGGCAAGTTATATCATCCTCTGTTATGCATGTTTTGGGGTTACCGTTCGTCTTGTTCATGTGTTTTCACGTAACTTTTTCTGATGAGTGGTTTTCAATATGCTAGTTTTTTTTCCTTTGCGAAATTGTGATTTTTGGTGACGGGAATTGGGTTAGATTTGATGTCCTTCAACTAATATGAAGGGCAGTGATCCTTTTCTTTCCTGCCAACCTTCTTTTTTGGTTCACAAATGAATGTAGATTGCATCATGTCAATTTGGATTTAGTGCGAAGACACTTGAAGAATAATAGAAGTCTTTGGTGGTTTAAGTACGAATATTTTAAATTATAGGACGGTTTGTTGGTGGGCAGTTTTGGTTTGGTGATTTTCTATTTATCTTGTAAATTTCCAATGTGAAGTAAGATAACTTTTTCACTCAACGGTTAAAACCATGAAATAATTGATATCAATCATGTCCGTTAATATCACCAAGCTGTTATTCTGGATGTGATGTGCTTCTCATTTTCTCAACATGGAAAAAAGATCCTTTATTTCTGGGCATATACTTTTTTAGGCACATCGTTGAAGTTCCATTCACATCTTCTGAATCATTCTTTCTTTACCTGTTTTATCACTACTTCACCTTTGGATTGACATGGGAACAGTTGGTATTGTCCCATATATAATATATATATATACATATATATATACATATATATATATATATATACATATATATATATACATATATATATATATATACATACATATATATATATATACATACATATATATACATATATATATATATATATATACATATATATATATACATATATATATTGCCCATGCCATTTCTTGATATCTTTATATCTGGTTATGCTTGATTGCATTTGGATTGCTAGTTCTAAACACCCTAAAAATGTTTTTCGAAATAAACTGGGGCATATTTTAAAATCCATGATTTGAACATGTCTCCAAAATTTCATAAAGCTCCAAACATCATTTTCAAAATAATTGTTTTAGAAAAATATTTTGAAAACCCCTAGATTTGAAAATAGTTGGAAAAAGTGGATATTTGGAATAATTTCGAAAAGGAAATTGAGAGACTGATGTGAAGGTGGATCAAATAAAAACCCGAATCGAAAGGAGGCAAATTCTCCGAAAAGAGGATTTGGTAAGAACAAAAAAAGAGAGTAAGGAAAGCAAACCCAGATAAGGCAAGGAATCAAGATTCATTCAGGGCCAAATCAAGCCCATCTCAAGTCAAGTAGGGCCCAATCAAATCTCAAAGCCAAGCAGGGTTCATCCCAAGCTAAGCTAGATCCAATCTAAGTCACAGGTCCCTTCTTCCATTCTCTTTTCAATACTTTCTTCTCCTCTTTTATTCAATTTAATGGGGTTGTAATTAAGGAGCTTATGTCTCCACTTTGATGTAATAATTAAGGGGTTATGCTACGTGATTTTCTTTACGTTTATTAATGCATGTTATGTGTTTGATTTTTGGTTCCTTCTATTCTAATATACATTATAAGATACTATATCTCTTAATCTCATCTATGCTTATGCTATAATCATAATTTCCTTCATTTACTTCAGTTGTTTACATTTTAATTATTTTAGATTGTCTTTTAATTCGGACGAAATGTATTCATGTATCTTATAAAAAACTGAAACTCTATTTTCTACACTCTATATACGTCTGATGAATGACTTTTATTTCCTTACTCCCTACTCCAAATGCATTGAAATTTTGCACACCTAATCTATACATAGACTCACTATTAATAAAATTTTCAAGAATTTTAAGATTGTGAAAGACCGTAAAAAAAATCGGAGAAAACCGAATGAAATCAAAACAGAGTCTATAAAACCCACAATTCTTGCATGGGTCATAATCTCATAAATTTGTATGCAATGAATCATTTTTATTAAAATTGGTCCCATTGGAAAGTTGAGATCCACAATTTTCTAACAAGACCAATTTCATAGAATTTAAAGATATTGGTACCAAGACACAATCATTTTCTAAGCCTCGATTTCTCTGACACAGATTTGTCTCGAATACCTAAGTAAGGTATATTCTCAGATTTAATTGTACACATCTATAGTACTTAAAATTAAAATAAAAATAGTTTTTAAATCTCCATATCAAACTCTGCTTTCTGTAAAATTTTGATAATTTTTGGAGATTTAGAAGCTATCCAAAAAAATCAGAAAACAAGTCTTTAAAAATAGAACAAGTTTATGTTTTTAGGGATTTGAAATGTTTTGAGTCAAGAATTAAGTTTACGATTTTTGTTAAGCTTTTGGAATTGAAATTGGATTTTAAAAACTTAACAAATCTCAAACAATTTTCAAAGCGCCTAGATTGACTCTTGAGCATCGGTTCAAGAAGATCTACGGTGAAAAGAATTCACTTACCCATAATCGCTAAAGAAGTCAGAAATCATCTTTTACAAGTTTCAGCAAACTAGTTGGTACGCTCGCGCAATCATAGTTTGCGAATTTAGTTTCAAGTCTTTACATGGACTTCAGAACAAAAATTCACATCTACACTAGTGAAATCATATTTGTTTGATCAGGTTGCTTAAAGGGTATATCTTTCCTAGTAAAGTTTTACTAACTCGAAGGACAGAGACTCCTCAATTCAGCCCCTCTGACAAACCCTTGGACATCGAGAGGGGTTTGATAGAAAATGATCTTGGATATGGTGACAGTACCGACAGTTTCTATGAGATAATCTAATGAGTTGTACTTTATAGTTCACTTGCACTCTATAATATATAAAGACTTATCTGCACTTGTAACATGACGTGTCTTTTATGGAACTTAACATGCTTCTTGCACTAAACTTTGGTTCTTTCTCATAGGTAGACAACCAAGGCATTCAAAATGTTACAACAAATTTTGGATGTCAATTTTTGTTCCGAAGTCTATGTAGAGAGTGATCATGCCAAAAACTGGTTGTAGGTAAGTGAATTCTTTTTGTTGTAGATCTTCTTGAACCGATGCTCAAGGGTCGATCTAGGCGCTTTGAAAATTATTTGAGATTCGATAAGTTTTCAAAATCCAATTTCAATTCTAAAAGCTTAACAAAAATCGTGAACTTTAGTTCTTGACTCAAAACATTTCAAATCCCGAAAAACAGAAACTTGTTATGTTTTTAGAGACTTGTTTTCTGATTTTTCTAGATAGCTTCTAAATCTCCAAATTTTTTTAAAATTTTACAAAAAGTAGAGTTTGATATGGAGATTTAGAAACTATTTTTATTTTTATTTTACGTACGATAGATGTGTACAATTAAATCTGAGAATATACCTTACTCAGGTATTCGAGACAGATATGTGTCAAAGAAACCGAGGCTTAGAAAAGTGATTGTATCTTGGTACCAATATCTTTGAATTCTATGAAATTGGTCTTGTTAGAAAACTATGGATCTCAACTTTCTAATTGTACCATTTTCTAATGGTACCATTTGGTTTTCTCTGATTTTTTTTACGGTCTTCCACAATCTTAAAATTCTTGAAAATTTTATTAACAGTGAGTCTATGTATAGATTAGGTGTGCAAAATTTCAATGCATTTGGAGTAGGGAGTAAGAAAATAAAAGTCATTCATCATAGTATAGAGTGTAGAAAACAGAGTTTCAGTTTTTTATAAGATACATAAATGCATTTCATCCAAATTAAAAGACAATCTAAAACAATTAAAATATAAACAACTAAAGTAAATGAGATAAATTATGATTATAGCATAAGCATAGATGAGATACATTGTATATTGGGATAGAAGGAATCGAAAATCAAACATATATCATGCATCAATAAACGTAAAGAAAATCAGGAAGCATAACCCCTTAATTATTACATCAAAATGGAGATATAAACTCCTTAATTACAACCCCATTAAATTGAATAAAAGAGGAGAATAAAGTGTTGAAAAGAGAAGGAAAGAAGGGACCTGTGATTTGGAAGAACCTCGGTGGCTGGCAGATGGTGGCGACGCCTTGGGAAGATGGGCCTTCTCCTCCTCCTTCTTCCTCTCTCTCTCTCTCTCTCTCTCTCTCTCTCTCTCTCTCTCTCTCTCTTTATCTCTTTCTCCCTCTCTTGGGATAGTCAAGGCAAGGCCCCCAAGACCCCTATCTATAGTTTTCAAGGGGGGCCTTCAATAGGTTTGGGTCTTGACTTGGTATTCAATCTGATTCTAATTTGATCCAAGGAAATATCTAGTCCATAGCTGCACATGGGTGCACATAGGGTTGGTGGTGATTCCTTTAGATCAAGGTGTAGCCTGCCCCACATGGCTTGACCATGGGTGCGGTTTGGCTTGCTTTCTTGTTTGGTTCGGGCATGACTAGGCTAGCTCATCTTTAGGTGCAGCCCCTAGTCCTTATCTCATGCATTTTGACTTAGCCATTAGTCCATTCAATTTGTTTTAAACCTTCTTGGCTTGACCTAGCCCATGACTTGATCAGTTTGGCTTGGACTTGTTGTCTTAGTCCAATTCATAGCTTGATCATCGAACCATTGTCCTTGACTTCTTGGCGTGTCTTATTTAGATGCAAGTGCAACTCCTTGGTTGGTCTTGGTCCAGACCATCCAGTTAGCCATTGGGGATCAGGGCACCCCAAGAGCTAGTTAATATAGTCGTTGGGGAGACCTGATCCCCAACAACTGAATGCAGTTGGCCCTCTCCTCTCTCACTACTCTCTCGTCTTTCACTTGTTTTACATATTACTCTATAAATAGAGCATCACTCCATTAATAAATCAAGCTATCTTGCATATCCTTTTGACTTGTGGAATTGTCTCCTTCTTAACTCAAGTTGTGTGTCCTTGACTTGGAACATCCATATTTGGATGTGTTGGTATCTTCACGATTTAATCAACACGTTGACGATTTGTGACTTGGTCGTTTCAACATTCATACATCAACAAATATTTACATAAACTTGTCACCCTTCTAGTGGTTGCATAGTGCCATTATTATTCTGCATTCTTGTATATTTCTTGAGGAAAGGGTTGTTCATATTCAAATATATTTAATTTTTCCTAAAACTTTAATATTTGTCATGCACTGATTATATGCTTTTCTTTTGTAGTTTCGTCTTTTGTAATCGAAGAATTTTAGAATATGATGATCATATGATGCAGTGTTATCCATATTGCACCGTATATGTACGATACGTACCATGATATGATACCATATCGTACGATACGACCAATTTTTTTTCATTTTTTTTCAATTTTTTTTGTAGGTTTTTGACCTCTATTCGCTTCTCTTCACTTCTCCCTAAGGCATCCTCTGGTATGCTTGTTTGGGAATGCAAGCTGCATGTGTGTAACATGTAAATTCGGGTTAGTTTATAAAAATTTGATTGAATAAGAATAATTTATGAATAAATAACAATTATGACAAAATCATTTTCCTTTCTATTGCCAATTTTAAGGTATATTTCTACTACCAGTTTCTAATTTCATGAAATCGCAAACAATGAAGAACAATTTGGTTGTCTTAGTTCATTGAGTGGCCATTATAGAGCTTCACTATTTTAGGGTTCACCTTACACGACTTAATTATTATATACAAAGCCTTTTCCCATACTAAATGGGGTCGACTACATGGATTCTTTGTTTTCATGGAGCCCTATCATGTGTCAAGAATAATTATTATATATAAATAAAAATCCTAGAAATCCATAAAACAGATTCAAATCATGCAGGAAAACAGGGAAGAAAAAATCTATAAGGTCATAAGTGCCCCATTGTCACCAATTGTCTACATAATGTGAGTACTCTAAACAAGTAATTTTGTACTTTTCGGTTGATTTTGGTCATATCATGATTTCCTTTGAGAACCAATTGAGACGGAATTGTCCTTCATGTGAAAGAGTTCTTCAAGGACAATCACCATCATTTATGTTTTTGTTTTCTAATTTAAGGTTAACAATTAAATATGCATGTGTCACATGAAATTTATTGTTTGTTTCATTAGAAGTTAGAAGTAGAATTTGTTTATTTAGTTTGATTCATATTTATGAAAGAAGTGGTTGTGTTTATTCATATTTCTTAGAAATTAGAGAATCTATTATATATAATTTTCTAATCATAAATAAAATTGTACTGCTAAATCCCCTATATCCTCGCTACCACTATAATAGGGTCGACCACTAACAACCCGCTAACCGTTGTTGATAACATAGCCCCAAGTGATGACAATAAGCCCGAATCATGCATCTTTAAGCATCATCAACTATCATATAATAAAAAATCATAGAGATATATACTCATTGGTAATACTAGTAAAGCATGTCCATGATGATAGACTCCATAGGCAATGGATGTGATAAACGTTCCAAGCACCACACCATAGGTGTTATTGTGTCATGTATGAAGATAAGATACTGCAAATAATAATTGAGAATACTATTATCATTAAATATTGTATAATAAACAATTGAGAATAAGGTTATTATATTACTTCACCTACAACAAGATCAATGCTTCTTGGTGCATATTGCATCACATTAAACTTGCTCATATTGATGCATTAATTAGCACCAGGGCACTCTCCCCCACTATTATGTAGCAAGCGGTAAGACATAGCAGGCATCAAATTCTTCCTTTTCTTTTCACTCCTCAATATAGGAAATGCAAAACTACAAGAAAATCACTCCCATAGCAAAAGAGTAGCCGTTGCATTGCCTATGCTATTGGATTGACTATAGAGCTTGGGCCCATGCACAAGCTCCAATCGTTGAAGCCTTTGGCCTGCCCCTTACCCCATGGGACATAAGAGGAACAACCACCACCACCACTAACGCGGCCCACACCAACTGAAGGTAAGGCAACATCGGCTTATAGAGCAACCAAAAAGCCCTATGCTAAAGAAAAGCCCTATCCCACACCTATGCCTCAAGCTCAAGGGTAAGATGTATAGGTGTTATAGGTGGGGTGGCCGATGCTTACTTACCGCTAACACTGTCAGGGTGGCCATAGGCAAGGGCCACCAAAACTAGTAAGGGAGGCATGGGGTTAGGTTGACTATGGGCCTTAACCTTCTTAATAGTGGTAGTGAAGCCCGCTATGTGGTAAGCATAGTGAAGGTAAGCGAGACAAGGTAGCTAGTGCTTTTACTTTTCGAGTGCCCTACCCCTAGCCCCAACAACTATCAGGGGTGGGCAGTGCTTTGCCAAAGGAAGAACCCAAAGGGGTGTTAGGATGGCTACTCGAAGCAAAAGGCATTGTGGTTGTCCTCTGAACAATGACCAAAGTGGTTGTCATACTAGAGGGAATCTTTGGCCAAGTGTTGCTAGTGAACTGTCGAATTGCAAGGTATTTGAGCAAAGTGCTTTGGTTGTCTCTCAACAAAAACCAATGTCCCAAAAACATGCTAATCCATGTAGAATTTGTTGCATTGATATAGATATACTATTTAAATATGACTTTTCAAGTCTATTTGTAAAAGAGAGCCTAACTGGTACAGCTAGGATCGTTTGTCGATGGCTGAATTGTCAAATGATGTGATGATGTTCTAAGGTAAAACAACAAATACATTCACGGTATCACGAGAACTTATATATATTGTCATTTGAGTAGTTCATAAAAAAGTATGGACGCAACTAAATTTTTAGTGCATCAATGAAACAATATCAACATTATTGCTAAATGTATAACCTCCCTCCTTATGTTAAATAAGTATGATATATCTAAAACATTTGACCATAGACATGATCTATCATCATCAAGTCAAATTGTTGATGATTAGTAGCAAGTCAAACAATAAGAGAATTCTTGTTAGTGACATTTCTCATCCATTTGCTTGCTCATTGATGTCTATTAGTCTTTCCAAGTAGTAAGTTAATTCTAAGGGTTGAAAAATACTCATAAATCTATGCCTATAATGCAACATATTTTTTATTGAATTTATTATAAAACAAACTATAACAACAACTAAGTCATTTTCCATACTAGATGTGGTCAACTATATGGATTCTTTGTTTCCATAGAGCTCAATCATGTGACATGCTAGTAGTTAACTCAACATAAGCTGAATTATTCTTTATTATTTCCTTTTAATACTTTTGTGGTCCTCCTCTTCCTCTTTTAACATTCTCACAATATAGTTTTTCATACTTTCTTACCAGAGTTTTGTTTGGTGGTCTTTCTATATGTCAAACTATCTTAAATGATTTTTCCTCATTTTATCATCTATTTGTGTCATTGCTAATTTGTTTCTAATAACTTCATTATGTATACAACCTTTTCTTATGTGACTACTCTCCATCTTAGCATCTTCATTTCTATCATGAACACCTTTTGTGAATGTTGATGATTAACTGTGCAATACTCATAACAATATAACAGTGCAGGTCTAATTGTTGCTTTATAATATTTATCTTTCAACTTTAATAATATCTTCTTGTCACATATAATACTTTATGCATCTCTTTATTTTAACCAACTTGCATTAATTTTATGTTTAATATCTCCATCAAAAGACTTAATTGATACAAATTATCTCTTCAAACTACATGCAACCTTAAAAGAGTATTTTTCAACCTTCACACGTATATGGTCTTCACATGATTTTTATTGAATTTATTATAAAACAAACTACAACTTACTCAAGGAACTTAAAACTTTTCTTATGAGGAATGCAATGTGTGCTAATCTTAATTTCTATATCATATTAAGTAACTAAATGATCAAACTTGTATTCTATATATTCTGTTTTTGTTCTAATAAATCGGAAGGCATTACTTTTTAATATTTGCTCCATACTTTCAATTTCCTATTAACTTTTTCCTTAAACTCATCACTAACACAATATCATATATGAATAATATACACAAAAGCTATTTTATCTTGAATATATTTTGTTAACTCATCAATGACTAGTATAAATAAATATAAACTTAAAGATAATCTTTGATGTAATCTAATATTAACTTCAAAGAAATTTGTCACTTCTTTATCGGTCCTCACACATGTATATGCATCATTATACATGTCTCTTATAAGATTGATGTATGTTAGTGGGATACCTTACTGTTTTAAGGTTTTTTAAAGAATATCTCTTCACACCTTATCTTGAGCTTTTCTTAAATCAATTAATATAATATAAAGGTTCTTTTTTGCTCTAAAATATTTCATAAGATGACTACTCAAAAGGTGAATTGATTCAATAATAGATCTCTCTTGTATGAATCCAAATTGTTTATCTATTATACTTGATACTTGTCTTAATATATATTCAACAATTTTTTCTCATAATTTCATAGTATGACATCAACTTAATACCTTAATAATTTGCATAATTCTAATTTGATTTCTCTATATTTTACTAAATAATCATATAAACCAGGTGATACCAGTAAACAACGAAAATTCTCACTCCTGGTTTATAAGACCATAAATGAACCTTTTCGTGCCTACGTCGCTTTTAGGGTATGTCAGCTAGCTTACTCAAACTAGTGAAGATTTTTGAAAATATCTAACTTTTTGGCTATTGTGAGAAAGCGGGATCTTTTCGTTTAAATCTTCTTGATCGGATGCTCAAGGGTTAGTTTAAACGCTTAGAAACTTTAATTCGAACAATTTCAACTTCAAAACTTATTTGAGCACTAAGTATTTTTGAAAGGTTTTGGTTTCGTGCACTTTGGCGATTTTTAACTTACGGAGGTTGGATGACCCTAAGTCTTTGAATTTTTAGCTATTTAGGCCTGATATGTGTGTGAATATGTGGCCTATTTTCAACGTGGTTTGTGCGAGGATTCGGGGCTTCTTTGGAAGCGTACGAATGCAAGGATGCACAAATATTTTCGGGTTTTGAGATGATGATGTGAGCTAGGCTCGAATTGAAAGTAACTCATACAACTTAATGTAAATACCCGAAATTGAAGTGCAACTCACCCAGCTTTAATGTAAATCCACACGAAGGGAAATGCAACGCGACGTGAAGTAAACTCACACAACTTGAAAATATATAAGTATGTTATATCCTATGAGCAACAAAGGCTCAAAATGTGTGTGAGAGTGGAGAGCGGGAAGGCTCAAGTGCTTTTGTGTGCTTCTCATGTGAAATTGAAATGACAACTCACACAGCTTTCACTAAAGTAAATACCCGAATGGAAATATATACTTTAGCTTAAGAGCGAAAAGGCTCAATGTGTGTGTAAGTGTAAAATTTAAATGACAAACTCACACAACTTGAATGTAACAACCCAAATTGAATTGCAACTCACACAACTTTCACTAAAGTAAATACCCGAATGGAAATATATACTTTAGCTTAAGAGCGGAAAGGCTCAATGTGTGTGCAATCGTATGTAATTAAGAGCGAAAAGGCTCAAGTGCACGTGGGGTGTCTTGTGTATCAAGCACAAATATTACATTTTTGGGGGAGACTTCGCTCCATTATTACAACCTGTATCGAATTGAATTGAATAGGAAAAGCAATTTGATATATATTTTGGAAGACTTACACTTTTCCTAACTTGAATTCGGGATTTAACTAGGTCGTGTCCACCTTCTTTGTGTTGAGCCCAGGTCAAGGCCTCTTCATGTTGGAGCAAAGGGGCAAGCTCCTTCAAATGACGAGCCTTGGTGACGTGCAGCCAAGAGGTAAGCCGGTTGGGAGTGGGGCGACGTGAGAGTTGAGTTTGGGTTCACTTGAGGGCAGCCGAGTATTTGATGGCTTAGGATGGAAGGTTTAGGTTAGGGTGTAATGAGAGTTGAGTTTGGGTTAGGTGGGGTCTTAGGTGAGTTAGGTAAGAGGGGGGGTGATTCACAACAAAAGGCTTAGGTTAACTAAGTAGCTATGGTGCTAGTTAGGTCTAGGTTGGGTTGGGTCGTGGGGGTTGTGTTGGGTCAAGTGGGATAGGTGGCTTAGGTGGGTCACGGTTGGTGAGGGTGTTGATGTGGAAAGGGGCGCGAGACTGGTGTTGGGGTAGTGGAAAGCTGGCTGGGTGTGTGGCGCGCAGGAGGGTGTGTTGGTGTGGCGCGTTGGAGGGCGTGTGGCAGGGGGTGTGGTGAGCAGGAGGGCACGCGACAGGGGGTTGTGGTGTGCGGCATGGGTGTGGCTGGCTGGGGGTGATGTTGGGGCGTGCAGGGGGTGTAGCACGGGTGCAACACAGGGTGTGCTTGGGCTGAGCTTAGGGGCTAGGTTTGGGTTAGGTGGGTTAGGTCAAAGGTCGAGCCTAGGCTAGGCTAGGATGAGGTTTTAGGGGACCTACCTCTTGGAGCCGATCCACCATCTGCATCCACGCCGAGCCCACCTTGTTGCAGCCTCCTCTTTGGTTCAAGGCCACCTTGTTGCAGCTCTTGGTTAGGTCTAGGTCTATTACAAGGCTTGAACCCACACCCTTGATCAAGGCTACATGGCTAGGACCCATAGCTAACCCTCTCTCTCCTCCCAAGATATTTCACGTGAACTTTTTATCCACCCCTCACCTCTATTTATAGGTAAGGGTATGGGCCTTGGATTTGGATCTTGGAATCCAGATCCGATCCAAATATCATTTGGGTTTGGATCTGGATCTTGGATTTAGATTTTGAGATCCAAATCCGATTCAAATATATTTGGGTTTGGATCTGGATTTTGGATCTGGATATTGGGATCCAGATCCGATTCAAATATTATTTGGGTTTGGATCTGGATATTTTGGTCCAGATCCATTCCAAATTTTTCTACTCCTTTCATTGAGTCATTTCTGGTGCTTTCCACAATCGGTTTTGAGTGGGCTCTGGTTCCTCGGCGACCCAATTTCAGCCTGGGTTTTCTCCAAGTTCTTTTTTCGAATGATGTTCTGCTTCTCTAGACATTCTGGCGTTTGTTTTGATCCGCCTTTTTTCGTTTTTGGCCGATTTCTAGTGCTATCGATCTCAGATTTCCCCACGGACTCCGTTCTTCATTCTGACGGGTCGTGTCTTGGATTTTTGTCGACTTCATCAGGTTCTTGCCTCTTTATGCACTCTAGAGATGCTTTTGCTTTTTGACCCAAATTACGATTTTGGCCTTCTGTCGGGCTTTTCTCCGAACGGGCTTGAATTTTTCTTCTTTCTCTTACTTTGGCCTTGAGGTGGCTTTTGAAGTTTTGGGAGTTTTAAAAATTAGAATTTTTGGGGTGTTTACAATACCATCTTCTTTTAGGACTTTTATACTTTAGAGGAATATTGTGTGGTCCTACAAATTTACCAACCTTTATATGTTTAAGAGCCTCTTTAAATTCATTTCTTTGAATAAGTCTATATTAACTAAAACATAATGATGAATCGTTGCTTGAACTAAAGTCATACAACCACTAAGTATTGTGTCTTACTACGAGAAACCTTTTTGAACTGCCTCTATAAATAACCTAACATTCTCACAACCTAACCACACCTACCAAACTTTAAAACATAATAAGCCAGTAGCTGCACGATTATAACTGGCACTCTACCTCCTGATTTGTCTTAATATATTGTATACCAGATTTGATATAATAAGAACAAAATAGCTGTCCTTTCGGGTGCTAGTCTCTTCGATCGATGTTAGGCTCAAAACACTTCAAACTTAATGGCTCTAGACTTCATCTTTTGTAGAAGTTCATCAATACTCATCTCTTAATAAGGTAACACATCTTTCTTACTTTGACCCATCATCTTTGGCATCAAGGAGATAAGCATCACATCTATTAGAGAATTAGAAATCTCTTGCAAATGATAAAGGGATAGTTATATCAGTCTATGGCATATAAAAACTATAAGTGCCTCGTTGCCAAAAAACACTCACCAAGTCATGGTCTATTCCCTCATATAGCAAATCTCCCTACCTTACAATCTACTTTGTTGTATAATATCAATCCAACTGCTCATAATGACATCACTATTTCTTCTAACTATCCATCCTCTTGAAACATTGTACAGTATGTGGCTTGTCACCTCTTTTCAAAAACTTACATATCCATGCTTGAATGTTTATTTAAATTCATCTTTTATAGTATTATGTTTATAAAATAAATACATTCAAATAAAGTTTATTGTTACAAGATCTTGCTAGATTTTATAAGTGATATAACCTACGAAACTAGGAAGCAACTTTAGAATATTAGGAAGTTTATTATCATCACTCTACAACATTAGTGTCAACGTCTATACCATCGTCATGACACTCTCAAGGATTTGCTTTGTCATCATGAAAATACTTTGAATGGTCGGTTTCATCTATAAACAAATCAACATCAACACTATGGTATATGAGACCAACAAATCAACATCAACACTGTGATATCTTTGTATGAGACCAGGGCGGAGTAAACAATCAACAACAATATCATGGTTCCTAAACAAAGGAAGAGAAATGTGCCCCAAGAATGTTTCTTTTGTGGAAGAGATGCATTCCCCATACTTTTCTTTCATATGTAACCCACAACCTTGGTCATGTCTCTTTTAAAATAGACGTTCTTTGGGATGTGTGTCGCCTTTAAAATAGACACACACCCTCGGGCTCATTTCTTTGGTTTTCACAGTAGGAGTCGGCTTATCTCTGGCAGCAGCTTTCTCTAGCGATGGACAACACCAAATGAAGCAAAGATATGGGTGGCAAGCTCCAGCGATGCAAACATGTCAATGATTGTAGCTTCAGTGTCAAGGAGGGAAGAGGAGTACAGGGCCATGTGCGCGAAGCTAGCAGAGAACATGACGAAGAGAAAGAAAGATATGTGAGCCTCAGAGTGCAGCAAGGAAAAGGGGAGGGGTATGAGCTTATTAATTTAGGGTATGCTTTTAGTAATAAGGCAGTTTCGGAAAATGAAATTTGATGCCAAAAGGGAGTGTCCCCACATCCGGATTCGGCTGGACCATCCACATCACACACGACTTGGTATGGACCAGTTCAGTGTTGGGTCGGATCCGAATTGGATCAGTTCTGCTCTAGGTCCACTTCAGTTCAAACACAACCTGCTTCGACACTTCATAGGGTTTTATGGATCCGTGTTCTATCTACAAGTCATTATAAGATAAGAGAATTACTATTTGCACACCCTCTTTTACTATTCACACTCTTTTTTTTCAAAAATACTCAAATTACTCTTCATATAAATTCTTTCTTCTCTTCCACCTAATTCTAATAAGAGTCTATGCCATCGGATCTCTTTATTCCGGTGACTAATATTTAATTTTCTGTTGTTGCCTTCTTGCAAGAAACAAACAAGAAAGAGAAAAGGAAAAATAAAATTAAAAAACAAGAAAAAGAAAAACGACAACAACAAGAACCAAGAATAAAAGAAGAAGAAAAAAATTAAGAAACATATGAAAAAATAAGAAAATAAAAAGTAAGGTCAAATTCTTAATGAGGGAGACGCACTTCAACCGTGTCTCTCTTGTTGGGAACGATTTTATAACATTGTGCAAGATCACTATACATTTGCGCAGTCAGGAATTCAACGACTTGTCTTTAAATTGAAGGAGTTGGTTCGGCGCATTGATGGTACTCTTTTGTCATTGATGACGTTAACTTTTCAAGTTTATATTCACATGAGTCCACATTCAAAGGGACAAACTGTTATATTCTTTTTCCTTCTTGAAAAGTGTACTTAAGTTGCCTGTCATACTAGGCTGCAGAGGTAAAATCCAATAAGTATTCATATAGTGTCGTCAAAATTTCATTCCTCCATCCTTTTCCTCCTTTTTGCAGTTTTTTTTGTTTTAATTGCTCCACTTTTTGTCATATGTCCTCTCTGATACTATTAGTTTTGTGCTTCCTCTCTTAGAACCTGTTTCAAAGGCACACGGAGGAGCAGAGCCTTGAGTTTCTTCAGTTTGCATTCCGCTGGTTCAACTGTTTCTTGATACGTGAGGTACAAAAACAATTAATCTGTTCGGCCTAGAACTTTGACTGAACGCTTGGCCCTTGAGATTCCAGTTTCAATCAAGTGGATAACTGTAGCATTATGTTTGTACAATGTAAACACTTCTTTCCACGTATCTAATGTTGGATAGCCTATTTCTACTCGTTAATATTAACTATCAAAAACCTATGTCAGGTTCCTTTCCATCTAGTAACACGATTTTGGGATACATATATTGCTGAAGGAGATGCTCTGCCAGATTTCCTTGTTTATATATATGCCAGTCTCTTATTAACGGCAAGCTTCTTTCTCGTTCTCTGCTGCTTTCGCATATAAACTTTTCATTTTCAAATTTATCATTAAATTTCTTGTAGTGAACTAATGCAACAAAGATATAGCATATGTGGAGTTGAAATGCCCTTTCCTTTCTAAAAGGTGTTCTGGTCTAGATACCATGAACACACTTCCTACCAGGGCATGTCCAAGCATTTCATATTCAAATACTCAGATGAAACAAAGAGCTTGACAGGAAATTATCTTCTAATCATGTTGCAAAATAAGTTGTTGATTTCTCTTTGCACCATTGGGTTTCTACCTAGGACCAGTTTTTAAGAGTGATGAAAAAATTGATCGAGATGTTACGTATAGAAGTAATGTATGTTGGTTAAAATGGAGAGGTGCATGAGGTATTGTATGTGATTATAGAGCAGCAATTAGACCTGTTATGTTTTATGGTTCTGAGTGTTGGGCAGTTAATCAATATTTTAAAAAAAATGTATGTGACATAAATGAAAATGCTAAGATAGATGAGTGGTCATACAAGGAAAGACCGTATATGTAAGGAGGTTATTAAAAACAAATTGGAGTGGTACCAATAGATGATAAAATGATAAAAAATCACTTAAGATGGTTTGGACATGTAGACACACGAACGGAGGAAGCTCTAGTAAGACGGTATGAAAAACTAGATTGTGAAAATGTTAAAAGAAGAAGAAGACCTCAAAAGTGTTGGAAAGAAACAATAAAGAATGATCTAGTTCATGTTGAATTAACTGCTAGTGTGGCACATGATAGGGCTATGTGGAAATAAAGAATCCATACAGCCTGCCCCATCTAGTATCGGAAAAGGCTTAGTTGTTGTTGTACCATTGGGTTTCTACCTATCATTTTCCTGTTGCTATTTATGTTTCAAATGTCCTGCAAAACAGCTGTTATCAAAAAGAATCTGTTGGGCTCTGTTGGTGGGTGAGGAACTAACTTGAGGCTGATAGGTGCCAACTAAAAGATGTGCACAATTCATTAGTGGGCTCATATGATGTAGATGTCATGCAGCGTGTATGTTGTCAAAGTCTGTACATCTTTCCATAGGGATTGTCGTATCGTTACATCTCATTGAATGGTGGTGTACAATTGCATCTTCAACGGAAGATACATGTGTAGAACGATACATGCTACTCTCTTGTTCAATGTTCGTGTTATTTGTGCATGACAGTTTCTGATACATGTTCTCCTTTGCACGGATGTATTTGTCTAGGTCACTTTGCATTAAATGTGAAAGATTGAAATTTATTGATGTTTTCCGATGGCTGCAGTGGTCTGAGAAACTCCAAAAGCTTGATTTCCAGGAGATGGTCATGTTCTTGCAACATCTTTCAACTCTGAATTGGACCCACCAAGAACTGGAGACGGTTCTTTCAAGAGCATACATGTGGCATACCATGTTCGAAGGTTCGCCGATCAGTCAACCATGTTCCCTTTTTAGCCTTTCGTCTAATACCCTTTCATGTTTCTGCTCTGTCGATTGTCCTGTTTGTAACCAAAATCAAAAGGAAACCGTTTCCGCGATTCTCTGTCTATTTAGACTACTCCCTGTTTGTAACATCTTTGATGGACCAAATTGGGTGTAATGAATCTAGGAGCTGCAACAGGCATGTCCATGGGCAAATGAATTTGAAATACCACAATTGCAATCCCACTGATCCAAAAGAAAGAAGCGCACTAATAAGAAAATCTGGAACCTGGAATTTGGCGAAAATTAAGGTACTGTCATGAAAGACTGTCATGGTAGTGTAGGCGGTAAGATTTGCTTGAAACCAAAGGTATATATGGATATGAAAAAATTGCTGGGAATTTGTTCTTGTGGAAAATTTCTGGACTTGTTTGAACAGGATCTTCATCGTGCTTTGGCAGCATTTTGGGCTTTTCGAGACAGACAGATTGGTAGACATGTCTTTCCATGCCTTGCAGAAAGAATTACTAAATATTTTCACATGGGAAAGCTAATCCTATGATTGAAGCAACCTTCTCGCCACCTACATAACTTTCACTACTCAACTCAGTTCCTGTTAGAACAAAACAACTCCTCGTCGTATAAAAAACTTGCAGACCTTACCCCCCAAGAGTTTGTGGATAATGGACCAAAGGCGACGTATCTTCTATTCATGTATGCGACGTCCAAGGATATGATTTCTATGGAAACAAACAAAACTATGTTATATTCCCATCCGCCATGTGCATGAGGCTGTGTCAGTTTCATAAGGCATCGGTATCATGTCACGGTACAAGGAACGAATTGCCTTTTAAAGATTACACAATCTCAGTTTCACGTTTCCCGTCTCCCGTCTATGCAAAAATTCCATATAAAGCATAGATTCTCATCGACAACCAGACTATTTACAGCTTTCTGGCCGGGGGATTGAGTCAAAAAACATTTTAGTTGAATGTCATGAGCTCTATGCCCTCGGTTGTGTCATGTCTCTCAGGGGTCTGGCAAAGCCATCTTGCCAACCCAAAAAAGGAAAATCTGAACCCACGTTAATCTACTATAAGATCAGGCAGCAAATGAGAGGTCATGCTAATAAGGCCTGCGGCCACTGGCACACTGAAGGAGCCATTTCCGTCATACAGGAGATTTCTGTGGCTGTCCCAACCATTTATAAGCTTAAACCGGTATAGGCACGAGGAGCAAGGTCCTCCGTCAAGAAAGTACAAAGCTCCTCCTGAGGATGGTTTCTCCAAGTAGTAAAAAAAATGACATGTTATCAGGCGAATCTTCATCATCTTTGACAATTTCCAATCAAAACTAAGAAAAGATGAACTCTTCAAGAAAAAAGAAATGCCTTCAATTGCTTAATGTGCATGAATCGTATTCTGTGAAACAGAAAAAGAAGTTGCATATACTTTGCTACAGCTGCTACTACGAAATTTGTTGGCCGGCAATGTTTCCGCAATCCACACCTATGCCAAAAATGGAGCTCTTATAAGACGACAATGGGGGACGATTGCTGAAATCTGCCTCAGTATGTTGTAAGAAGTGATGCTGCATAACTAATATAAAGGTTTCCCAGTTGGACCTCCTCTCCAAAAGTACACATTATGTATACCTCAAATGACTTCATAAGAAGTGTATTAATACCATCAGGATCAAGGAGGATGCAAGGATAACAGGTGACGTTCAATTCCTGCAAACAACTCTAGTACCCTTCATACAAATACAAAAGGTCCCGCTTCGGCTGTGGCAGTCGAGTAAATTAGTAGCAAGAAAATTAGATTCTCCAAAACTAAAAGAAAAAACTATGTAGAGAGAGATGTTTTCAAAGTTGTCATATCATACTCTATAGATTCGCACCCTATGATTATGTGATGGATTGCAGCCCTAATAAAATGCATATGAAGTCGTTTTAGATGTGTGCCTAAGGTGGCACTTCCTCACTCCTATTTGTGTCTTTCCCCCAGGATTCAAGGTCAAGCATTTTTCTTTAGTGATTTTGTGGATGCGTCAGAAGTTCGTGCGGCCTTGACAAGAACATTTGTTATGTATGTATGTATGTGTATGTATCTATGTATATATTTATTATTTCATATTTATTCAAAGTAAGATTGTTTCAACGAGTGTTGTTCGTATCGTACTGTACAACAATAACAATAACAATAACTAAGCCTTTTCCCATACTAGATGGGGTCGGCTACATGGATTCTATTTTTTTAGAATCCATGGTAAGTCCGACAAATTTTTACGCTGGCTGTCGGAAGCCTATCACAACCCTCCTCCTTTATCCGGGCTTGGGACCGGCCATGCAACGGTGATCCCTTACATGGGCGGATGTTCGTATCGTACTGTATTGAAAAAAAATTGATAGGATACAAGGCCAGTATCTCAATTCTTACAGAATGCTACCCAGAGGATATTGCTTTTTAGGATAAATTTCATGTTACTTTAACTGATGCTGGTTTGAATAGACTGAGACAGAAGTTTCTTCTTATGGCCTGGATGCATAGGGTTACAATGACATCTTTTCTTTTGTGGATAAGGTCATCATGCTTTTACAAAATGTAAATCAATACATCCATTGCATATAATGTTGACCTAGTTACTTTTCACGCACATCTGTGCCTGTGCGTGCACGCATCCATGCTTAGATGTATGATCTATATTGCAATGGTTTTGGGCAGACTCTATACTAAATTATGTCGGTTGTTTCACAGAAATCTGATTTAGCTTCAGTCACTACCATTATAATATGATACAAATATCCATACTCCACCGCTTGTGTCAAAATCACACACAGACAAACAAAAAGACAAAAAAAAAAGCACACGTACAGGGAGTTCGGAATCTTACGTATTCCCTATCAACTTTGCTGAGAAACTTCTCTGGGAAATCTATACATTCCGAACAGTCTTTTCTGATATTCGAGGCAAGCTCTGTTTCTCCAATTTTCTCAAGGTTTCTGATAAGAAAATGTTAGCTTATCTGGTGCACAACCTTCCTCCTCCATTAATCTGTAGGTCTCCATTGCTTTTTCTACCATACCCACTTGCAGAAAGGCTCCTACCATCTATGTGTATACCCTTGTATCAGGTTTGAGATCTTCATTCTTCAGTTCAGTGAAAAGCTCCTCAGCCATATTGATCAGTTTGTTCTTCCCCATCAGAAAAAGCATCTCACTGTACAATGATAGATCTGGTTTATACCGCTCTTCCTTGCGCACATAACCAAACACCTAAAATATGGCTCCAGCTCATACAGTTGATGGATCAATAAAACAAGAACAATGAAGTGAATGAAACAAGAGCTATTATAAGACGCATTTTCATGCAATACAGCATCTGCCCATAGAACAAGAAGAGAAACCTGAAAGAGTACTCAACCAGCAGAACAGAAATAGGGAAAGAACATGCATGCGACTTCTTTTCATGACATAAGACACAATCGAACAAACAGCTGATGATTGTCTTTAATAAAATTGACAATGAGTAAACGTTTAGACAAGGAATCTAAACAGAGAGTATGTAGGCAGCCAAGATAAACGTATCCACTTCCCACAAGCAACAGTCAATACTTGATCAAGAAATGAAGCAAAAACAAACCCAAAGTATGAATAGCTCAGGGAAAAATAGCACCTCCACAAAATGTACGAATTTCATTGAAGTTGTTCCAAAAGAATGAACTAGAATTTCAACGTAACAAGAATCAAATGTCATATAATGATATGAAACACCTAAAAACCTTCCAGTGTCTCCACCATCATATAACATAAACAGAATTGTTTCAAAACATGCAATATACAATACCAGAAACTTTGACTTTATTTAGTTGGAGTTTACGGTTCAAAACAAAAACTAGCTTCTTGCGAAGATTAAATTTGGTTTTCTCTGTCCATTATTTGTGTTACTCGATTCTGTTATATTAGCGTTGAACTCCAATAGCAGTATCATGTTTATTGGTTTTTTTTTAAACTTTTGAGACCATCCTCTACCTCTTTTCGAAGGGTTTATCATATATTTTCTCCCATTTTCTCACTGGAGATCCATCGGCCAGGCTCTTATTAAGTACAGACACCTTAAGCATGTCTCATTTTGTCTTTTTATTAGTGTCATACAAAAGTCTTCTCTAATAATCACATTGCAAAAGACTTCCCTTGTGTGGTTACACATCTACTTCAATATCTTCTGCACATGTTACGCGACTACCAAACGCTCACCCAGTAGAGCATTGTTGATCTTATTATTGCTTCATAATACTGACCTTTTAATTTCAGTGTTGTTATATAAAAGCATCGGATACACTCTCTATTGTAGACAAGCTGCATTAGTTCTAATGCATGTCATTTCCATTAATTATCTATTTTCTGAATATGAGTACCTAATATATAAAATTAGCTTCCTATGGGAATGTAATATGCAGTGGCTGTGTTTTGCTAAGGCAGGCCCTCCCCCCACTTGAAATTATGAAAATATCTTGTAGCATAAATTCTGAAAGAGTTAAGGACCGTCCTACAGTAAATTAAGGACTGCTCAGCGCAAATTTTGAAAATGACTAGGGGCATCAGAGAGCCATTGCCATTGGGTGTGTGCACCTAAAAAAAGGTAGAAGCACAAAAGAGTTTTAATCACAACTTGGATAAACTAAATGCCAAAATAACATACACTACAAAAAAAATATTCAACATGATGATAGTACATGTACCAAATATCAGTCATAGCTGACTACTCAATGGCTGACACTGGTAGTAGAAATATCATAGACCCTCTTATAGAGAAGAGTACAAATGTTACGTTTTATCGAGTAGCAATGACCAAACTCATGTCTCGCATGAATATCTAATAATTACTAAGACATGACACATCTTTAATGTATGCAATACGACAATGAATAACAATATCAACACCACCATCCTCTATGAAAACTCATGAATATATATATATCATGCTTACGTATCACTTCCTTTAAGCATTCTCTTCAAGTTTCATGTCACCACTCTTCTTCTTGTCTTAAAAGTATACCAATAACTCGATATCTGTAATTTTCATCTCCAATAACATTCATCCAAATATTTACAAAGATGCTCATAAAGTGTGGTATCGTTATCTCATATGTTAGTTCAAAGTCAAATTATCTCAAAATGTTCTTCTTAATAATTGAAAGAAGATCACAACTCCTTCAAGAGGAACAATCCTCTCTAAAAGAGGCCTCGCACCTTGACCACGTGTACGTCCACACTTTCCTTTGAGAGAGGCATTTCTATCTTTATACTCCAAAGTTGACAAATCTCTCTTCGTAGATTTGTTACATTGTCTCTTTACGATGACAATTGGGTGGATCCTCTAGGATGGTGTATTCAAAACTCAATTGCTCATCTAATATTTTAACAAATTTGTCTCGATGTGAATGTTTCTTAACTTCTTCTAAATAGTCTCCATCATAGACGTTCTTTCATCATTTTCTACATGATCATCAATATATGGTATGTCTCTATGTTCAGTTTCGATTCATCACATTTAAGGAAAAGTTGATCTTATAAACACACGAGAACCCATGTGAATGTCGATATATACAACAATATATTTTTGGGTTTAAACCTACTATCTCCACATGATTCTAAGGTACTTTGTCACACTATACTTAGATCAACTCAATCTCTCAAAAAATATGTCCGTAAGATACAAGCCTAAAGGATGGTTATGTCTCATTCACTATATAAAAATTCTAATAACTATAGACTACATATTTTTCTCTTAGTAAAAATATACATTCTACCTTCTTAGTGTCCATCCACCTATTATTTTATCCGTCACTCCTTTCACACCCAAACCATACATTGTTATGTCTTTACTATTCGAACAAAAAATAACAATAACAATATTATGCTTCCTTCTAACATTTATTACATACTCAATAAGTTCATTGTGACTGCTAAACACATCTTCCATCACAAACATGAATAAATAATCAATTCCATCACTCTCATAATCAACAAACGTTTCTTCTACTTCATCGACCAATTAGTCAAAAAATACATCATCTAATATACTATAATTTTAGTCTCCTTAGTCTCGGTATAATAAAATTTTGATCACTCATCTTCTCATAATTGATTTCATTGTAAGTGCTTTCATTCAAGTTGTTTGTCATTTTGTACTACATAAAAGGATATTAAGGTTTGAAACATATATCATTCTATAATACATAAAATGCTATAAAGTTTGAAGCATATATAACACAACATATGTCTCATTTGATGGAGACGCAATCCAATTGCATCTAACCTTGGAGGGAGACATGACTCAAGGGCCAACTATGTCTCTCCTTGAAGGGGACGTGCAATGAAACTACCTCTCTTTCCAACAAGAGACACAAACCAGTCGCATCTCTCCACGGAGAGAGACACGCCTAGTCCGCGTTTCAAATTGAAACTCCAACAAGTGAATCCTTTGACATAAAACTATGAAACATCAACCAAAATGAAAAAATAAAAAATAAAAGACAAACCTACAAAAAAAAAAAAGATATCGCTAAGAACCAATCTCTCAAAAATTAGAAAAATCCAAAAATCGGTCATATCAAGTGTCTTTTTTCATTTTTCTTTTTCTTTTTTTTGTAACTCTTCGATGAGGTTCGTAAAGGAATAATCATGTATTCCTTAGCTGCCAAGAAAACAATAATAGCTCTCAACAAATGAAATGCCGATCACGAGAGTAAAAAAAGAGAATATCACATTTGGGTGTGGAAAAAAGAGAGAAATTTATGGGGTATTTTCAATATTTCAAAATTAAGAATGTGTAGATAGTAAAAAGGGTGTGCACATAATAATCCTGTTATGAAAGCCCAATAATACCCTTAATTGTTCTAGCTTCTTCACCTTTCGGGCCAGGGTTACTTCGGGTCCAGCGAAACGTAGCTGGCCAACCGTAATCAAAAGGATGACAATTTGATGTTTTGGTTCGTCTTTGTGCTGCATCTGATTTTGTGTTTGTAATGGTCAACGCGAAAACAATTTTATGTTTTACTCTGGTGACACGAAGGACCTTTCGGATCATTCTCGTGTCGAGCATTATCCAACATGACCCGGATATTTTTTGGATATTCTAGGTGAGCACGACTTGAAAACTCTTTGGGTTGTGTTTGTTTAGCAATTAGGGAATGGAAATCGGCACTGGGTTGAGTTGGTTGCTCCGTCAAATTTCGTGTATATATGTTCAATGTATCAAAATGTATACATACACAAAGTAAGAACTCGGCGGGACCCGACCCCTCCTTATATAAATTTCGTGTCACCAGCTCAAATCTGGTTCCTGACATATGGTTAATTTACCATTGACAACGTGAGCTAGTATTATTCTGCCACCCTAGTTATAGGCTTTATTTACAATGTGTGGTGAGAACATGGGTAGGAAAAAGAAACTAATAGAAACATCCAAAGCAAACGACAGATTCAAAGGAAGAAGCAATTCTTTCAAACCGAACATGTCAATTTATTGTAGGTTTCAATAGCGCTCAAAACCAAATGACAACCATCAATGTCCTTTTCTGAGATCATGACAAAACTAAACAGAAAGAATCACAAATGCTTTGCGACTATTAATTTTCATGTTCACATTGGATTTCCATGGATCCAGATTCTACCCAATTCCTTGTTTCCATTGTACAGAGTGATGCAAATCCAAACCTACATGGGTCAGTTGGACCCAAATAAAACTAGTCAGCGATATTGGGCTTCGAGCCACATCAATCTTGTGGGATATCTGCATTTAAATCCAGAAAAATAAGATCTCCTTTTGGGGTTCCTTTTCAACAATTTTGAAAGTTTTTGCAGGCTCTTTTATTTAACTTCTAACATCCTCAACAGCTTCATTTATAGGGGTGGCAATTTCAGTCACAGCTACATTAAAATTTGACGTAACGAGAACCTGAAAAGTCCGTGTTTGGATCAGCTTCATTTTGCGTCACTCGTGTTCGCACAGAACAATAAGGAAAAAATCGTGTCAAGTTTGGGTCAACCCGAACACTACAAGATAAAAAATAAAAGCACTGAAATGTAGTTGTAGTTGAAAAGTAGGTGGGATGCAATATGAAATAATACTTAAACATGTCCCTCCCTATTTCCAAAAACATGTATGCACATCCTTAAGAATTCAGGTCCGTCCCGTCTAGACATTGTTTGGATGAAGCAGTCCTTTGGCAGCCCACCGAGGTCACCAAGGCAAATGTGGTCTCCCTCCTGTGTTGGGTCGTGTCACACATAAAACTGGCATTCGTATAAATCGTGTCCATAACCAGTAGTGGATCTAAAAAATTTAGTGTGAAAAATATGTTTCCAATTACAGTACAGTTATTTTTATGTACAATGAACTTTTTAATGTAAAACAATATTTTGACACAAATATAGCTAATAATTGTCCTTAAATTGATAACCAAACCACCAAAGTATTTAACAGCATCACTAAGATTCTATAAATGCCACAAAGATGAAACGTCATCAATAATAGAAACGTGTTGTGTTACATAACTGCTCGTATAATACAAATATCATATCAAATAATTATTGATAATGATCACTTGTTAACTAACAATCACAGTGTCAAACACCTGCTCATATAACAGATTTAAGCTACTAAGTAATTAAAACACAACTGTAAAAATCTTTTAGAATCTTTGGTGACCTTTTTAAGAGAACTTTATACAATGTAACATCAATCTACAAGCTTGTAATACTAAAACAAAATGGTGTATACCTAACTCTTCTAACTAAACTCAATTGTGAAAAAAAACTCTCATACTTCAAGAAAACTTCCAATCAAGTATTAAGAATATTACTCTATTTGTTCTCCCTCTCTCATTCACGATTTTGCTAGAGTCAGGTTACCACTCTCGTCCTCAAAGGTGCATCCATACCACAAAAACAAGTCATTTAGAGACAATCTAAGCTAACTAACAAAACCGTAACTACGGTCTTCATCTGGGGGCTCCTCAAGCAAGTGAAGAAGGTGCTCCTGGGACAATTCCCAACCCCAGCTATTATTAGATACAAAAATGGGTCTATCATACTTGCAAGGGTGTTTGCTTAAATTTGCTCTAAAATTTTGAAGTTGACCACAACTAACAGAGCCAGCGTGTTTATAGTGCGATTTACCAAACAGAAAAATGAAGTGAACTACATTTAACAAGCCATAAATCTGGAACAAAAAGACGGTAAACACATAATATGGAAAAGAAAATAATACTAATAATTCAATATGACTTGACTTTAAACATCAATATCTTCCATAGAGGAATACCATTCATCTATTTCAAAAGAAATAGAGATGGCTACTAAGTCTACATACATTTGTGCAGGTAAAATACTTGCATACCAATAGTGTGTTTCCTTGAAATAAAATGCATAAATCATGGGATGAAAATCTACACGAGTGGGAATTTCAGTCTTCACAGATGAACATTTGTAGAAGTTGGCGCCAAGACAAAGTTTTGGGGTTGATTCTTTGTACTCAGGTGGACCAATTGCAAGGTTCATTGAAGGCACTTCGAAAAGGCAATACCAACAGTTAAGGAAGTTCATAGCTCAGGAATGAAAGCTGCAAATTTGAATATCGGCATTTATCTTCACTGTTACATGAACTGTTGAACATCACCGATAGATATAACACATTCATGACAAGAAAACTAGAGTGCAGGTACAGTCTACACTACAGATCACCTGTTATATAGCACAATAGATATGAAATGTGGTCAGCATTCTTTAACTAGAAAGAATTCTGTTCAGCTTGGAAAACAATCAAGACCAAATGTGAATTAAATTTACAGATTCACTATGGTCACACTAATAGAGCTTCTTATTAGCTCTACCGAACCGATTATTAAATTTGCCAAAGGCTTATGGCTAGAAGTCCTGCATTTATTTGGTAATTTTTGGAGACCATCAAGTGGGTCAAAGCATTTTGTTACAGAATTGAGAATACATGATAAAGAGATCACAAAGGTCTAGAATTAGCGTTTTGGTTAACATCATACAAATATGAGTTAAGTGAAAGACAAATAACATGGTAAGCCAATGGAATACCTCAGTGTGAGTCACCGACGAATATATATATATATATATATATATATATATATATATATATATATATATATAGAGAGAGAGAGAGAGAGAGAGAGAGAGAGAGATCGGCTTCCAAGTTCGACCAAGAGGAAGAGGAGCCCATAGCCCACGGTGGTCCAGGACTTGGGGGCGGAGGAGGGGGGTGGCCGCCCCCCAAGGACCTAACTCTTGTTTGAGTTTGCATTGAGCAACATAATAGGATTCGGTCATGCTCGGATTGACTTTGACGTGGATGAAATGGACACAACCTCAATACTCGAATTACAACCCTAATTCATTTTTCTATCTTTTTCAGTCTCAAACTAAATGTGTCTTTTTAGATAGGTTCAACTCAAACACTAACCCGCCTTTTCCGAATTAGGAGGAACACAAACACAAAACCTTCACATTGCACATGAAACCTTCATATCATTTTTGTGATGTGGTAATATGGTCAGCGTCAACCTCAATTACTGGTGCTATAGCTTTGCAACCAGTTTGAAACTGAACAAAAGAGAGATGAACTCCAATATATGCTGTTCCCCAGATCAGGATGCACATCCAACGATCCCATGTAATACAAAGGAATTCATTTACAACCCAAACAACAAAAAAACCACAATCTTCGTTATGTGCGTCCACCCAAAGCAAACTCCGATGAAGACTCAATCAATCAGAAATTTTCCAAATTAAGCAAAACCAACTTCAAGATTCCATCGGATTCTGAACCAAAGTCTACATCAACCCCAGAGAACCCTAGCCAATCCTTGACAAGCATTTTTTGGATAATACCACCAATCTGAAAAAGCAAATCCTCAGAAACCCTAGCTCGCCGGTTTGACTCAACCGAAATTGTTAATGAGTAGGGGTGAGAATTGGTCGGTTTAGTTCAATAACCGACTCGAACCAAAAAAATCGATAATGACTTAGTTTCGGTTATTTGGTTTATATTAAAATGATGAACATAAAATTTCACTAAAATGTCCTAATCGATTAATCGGTCTATACTACCCCAAATAGCACAGACACCAATTTGCTATGTTTCTGTTCATTTGGATGTCCAAATGTCCACCTAGGAGATGAGAAATGGAGAGTAAAACTAGACAGTGTATAACAAGAGCAATGAAACCAAAGACTAATAGATAACAGATAAGCAAAAGTTCAACTTAGCAATTTAAGTTGAGCTGACATCTCCAATGTTAAACTAATAGATAAACATTAAACAAGAGTGATGGAAACGTGAAGGTCCAGACTTGGTTTGGAAACCAAAATTTATAAGTGTATGCAGAGAACAAGGTTCACCTTCATCAACTTGCCTAAACTGTAACGGAACCCTCAGTGGTTAACAGTGATAATCTTGTAATGAAGTCAAGAGAAGCTAGCATAACCATTGTCACGATTAAATGCTAGAACAACAAAAACAGGGACTTCAATTAGCAAAAGAATGATCAAAATGCATATCATACTCATGCAGGATGAGACTATTTACTACAAAGCCATCTTTGAAAAATGAGAATTTACCCTAGTCTGAATTAGCATTCCAGTTCACTGGAAACATTGTCCGGTAATAATCACTTGGCTTAAAATGCAAAGTCATTACTGTATGAAAAGAATACCTGGAGGATGATATAAACAAAACATTTCTAAGAAAGGATGTGATAAATAAAGAACGTTAGGAACTGATCTTAATGAGCTTAATCGAGACCTAATCTTAGGTACTTTATAAGACCAGGCATCATTGTGCGCCTGTGGGTTTTGCTGAACACTAAGCAAAATACGAACAGGTTGACTCTATTCCAATATTCATAGAATGCAAAGCCCTATAGTATAATTAACTCATAATAATATAACATAGCCATTCACTAAGTCAGCATCATTACATTCCAAAAAAATCGATCTACCTAAACCTATACCTCTATTTGACCAACGTTAGAGGAATGTTCCAATACCGAGAAACTACAATTAAAAACATTAGAAGAAAATAATTTCTTATTTTTCAGATCCAATACTGGTCTTCCATCAATATAATAGAGAACAATACAAATCAGGAGATCTCCATGTTCGGGGAGCAACAATGTCTTCCCACCAGAGCTTGGCTTTCATCTACGATGAGTAAAAAAGGAAACAAAATTCAAACTGCATATGTTCAGGCAATTCCGCTAGTGTTCTGTGTGCTCCAAACCAAAAAGCTTCTTTATTCCAAAATCTGATCTTAAAACTTGATTAGTCCAACTGCTAAAGTTTTGTTGCATCCCCTACTCGTGACAGATAAAAACACGATAATTAAGAAGACACAGGAAATGGAATTGGGTATCACACAATTCAATATAAATGACCGATCTTACTAACTGCACAACAGATTGGCATTGCACCCAAAAGCTGGTTTCATTGCAAAGTAGTAACTATACAGCAGATGGACATTGCTCTAAGTGAACATAGAAGAAGATTTCAACCCCTGAACATACTAATGGCCCATTTGTAAGTCAGTTCTACCAGTCATTTCCTAGAATAACACATGCACACGCACACACACACAACTCCAATAACAAAGTGATTATGTAGACAAATTAATGGCCCATAGAAGATACCACAAGACAACAAACCAACATCCTTCATTATCTACATTCTTTACAATGAGACCTACCAAACAAAGGTAAAAGATGTCGTTAAAAGGTCAATGAAATAAATAATTGAGAAGTTAGAATCGAAGTACCTAATGAATATGTGTTGTTACTCATCACTTCCATATTCCCACCAAATCTCAACAGTTTGCAAATCTGGACTGTTATAAGAAATAGTTCAATGATACCAAGCACATAGACATAAAAGGTAAAGGCAATTAAAGAGACAAATAAGTATGTCTTATCCTTTTGAAAATTTTCTACATCTTCTAATTCTTCCTCAATATTCAAACTAATACCATCTCGTAACCAATCATGTGAAAAGTCAAGATTCAGCCACCTCAAGAGTTAAAATACATCAAGAATCCTCCCTCTAGTGCTAAATGCCGACTTAAGAGCTACTATAGATATGAGGACCAAGAAGACAACCCTATCATCTTAAAATACTGATATTATTGGGATATTCTATCGTTTTCTCACCTAAATAAACTTAGTTTTCTTTTTTTCTCTAGCACTTTCATTTCTATTTTGCTTTTGAAGTACTTTTCCTTAAAACCACCAAACTTTTGCTTCAATTTCCATAATAGCCAACTCATTTCACATAAGACTGCGTATAGAGCTTCTACTCGATTGGGAGGTATTGTCACTTTTAGGTTGGATCACTCTTCTATGTCTATAATACAAGTGAAAAGTCAAAGAGAGCGTCTATCACTCTTAAATAATTTTTTTCTATTTCTTACCATAAATTTTACAAAATGGAAACTCTATATCTTTGAATTTTTCTCGAGGATCAAGAACAACTGCAATAAACAAAAGCTTGTTCATCTTTTTATGCTCACCCAATATATATCAAAATTTGCTTTCTTCTCCATGCTCATAGACTTTACCTCTAAATCATTGTTATTAGTCCAACCAGGTCACTAGTCTCTATCCAAAATATATTTGATATGACATAAGTTGACCTTGAAATATGTACACTCATATCACAAAATTGTTAACATATTACTTATCTTCTTAATAGAGTCCTAATCAATAAAAGCAATTCCATCATTATTGTTTAATTCCAATGTTATCCGTATCGCACCATATCATATGATAAAGTGTGATATGTATTGTATCATAGGACTTCGACGACAGAACTTATCGTGGGGTTTCTGGCTTCCGTCTGTATCTTTCAACTGCTCGAAGATGACTTTCAGCTTAGGTGAGGTATTTCCAATGGTTTTCAAGAGTCCCCAACACCACAATCACTCTAGCAGTAACAACATTGGCGATTTGGTGGTTGTGCTATAGCTTTTTTTTACTTTTTCTCTGTGTATTTAGTATTTTCTTATGTTATTTATTGTTTTCTTTTTTGAATGACTATATGAAGTGTGAATATCTTTTTATTGTATTTGTGAAGTGAGAGACACTTTATAATGGTCTATTTGAGTGTTTTGGTGGTTTATAAAGTGAAGATTGGAGATTTATCAAGTGCTTTTATTTTCAGGTTTATTAAGATTGAAGTGTTAAATTAAGATGGCAGGAAGGGGTGTTAGGAACTCCCAAACTCGGTTTGATGATCTGGTATGACAGTGGGGTACTGCAGTTGAAGAAAACAGATTGAAAAATCAAATGTATTTTTTGTGAGAAGGTGACTAGTGATGTAATTTATCATTTAAAACATCAACTAGCAAGGACTAGGAAAGATGTTGCTCCTTTTACAGGCAAAGTTAGGATAATGCCAAGGACTAGGAAAGTATAATTTAGAAGAAGCAAGAAAAAGAAGATGCAGGGATGTTAGACTTGGTGGTGGTGGTGGTGGTGATGATAGCATCCCTTCTGATGCTAGGACATATATTGGTAGTAATAACTCTCGACCACCAACTAGGAGAAAGAGGGTTGTTGAAGAGGTTGCAAGTGGTAGAAGAGGAAGGGTTAGAGGAAGATCTTATTCTGGCATACAACCATTTTCCCTCCTAGTATTACACCTGATACTCAACCTAGAATTTATGTTGTTATGACTTTAGAGCAATTGCGTGAGCAAACAAACCTTGCATTGGGGAGATAGTTTTATGATGCATGCATTTCATTTAATACAGAAAATTCTTTTTATTTTCAAGCAATGACAAATGTCATTACTAACATTGGTCTAAGGTATAAGATGTCAAAAGTTGAGAGAGAAACTACTTATCTTTCTTGTAAGCAATTAACAAAGTTAAATAGGGAGGAAAGTCAATTTGATCCAATAAGTTTGAACAATTTTGATATCTTAGAGGAGTGGATTATAGAAGATAGTGAAATAATGAAGAAAACATTCAATTGATTAATTTGGAAGGAGCACAACAACATCAAGATGATGATGATTTTGATTTTGAAGTTGAAGGTGGTGATGATCTTGAACAAGGAGGATAAGATGAAGATTATTTAGTTGATCCTTATTACAATATGTTAATGTAATTCTTTTTTCAATTACTAAAGTTGTAATTTTGGTAAAGATGTACTGCTTAAATGCTTTATAAATTGAAAATTGAATGGTGATTGATGAATATGTATTCAACTTATGTATTATATGAATTATTTTCAATTTGTGTGATTTTTTCTGATTTTTTCTAATTTTTTAGTATTAAAAAATGATATGGGGTGATACGATATCATGGACCAAAACGATACATGATATGATATGCATCGAACAATACTGTTTAATTCTACCTCACATGAAACATGAATCTTGTATGTCAAATAACTCAAATACCCTATCAAATTCTTTCTTCAATACTCAACATTTTGTAAGTAGGGTTTCATCTAGTTGCAACATCTAAATATAATTGATTCTTACATGGGATATTATATTCTTCAATACATTCTTTGAGTTTTTTTTACCTTGGTTGAAGATTGCCTAACATATTTCACAACTTCACTTAACCAGATAACATAGCTATTTGTCTTTGTTAGACCATCTTGCACAATTAGGTACAATATACGAGCAATACAAAAAATTAAAAACTGTAACACTAGTTCCTCAACTTATAAATTTATTTTTCATATGTGAAATAGTAACATTATGAGAGCTTGTCTTTTATAACCGTAAATACATTTATAACCCCCACTCAAGCAAGTAGTCAACAAGTAGCCTACTAATAGAGTGACTTTTGTTATTAGATGTTGAGTAGGTGTTGTACTTATATATTGTAATTCTATCTATGTTTTGGTTGTGTGATTGATTTTGCAAAGGACATGAACTTTCAAGAATCTGGTCTATTGCTTGCTAACAATTTTATCTAGTTAGTTCCTTATGTTAACTATGGCCATATTTTGGTCTGAGATCAAGCTCAATGCACAAGAAGAAGTAGCTCTCGAACTCCGAGCTAGTCAGATATGAAGCAAGTTTTGTATTTATGGTATGAGTAAGTTGTTTTAGATTCCTGCTTCACATGCTTGAATGCATTTTGATCTCATATAGGGGGTTCCAGTTGATGTCAACCATGGTTTAAGTGTAGACTTTGTTTGGAAGTGCACCATTTTTTATCGTATGCAGGGAGCAACGAAGACTTTCGGTGTTGATGAAACCAGTGTTAGCCAATTGGCTGGAGGTCAGTAGGCTTTGGCTGTGTGGAGAATATAAGATAGGGTTTTAATTCCTTTGCTTAATGCTTAGAATAACTTTATTACATTTCTGTTTTTGTTTTCTAATTTGAGGTTAATAATTCAATATGCATGTGCCACATGGAAAATATTGTTTTTCCTTAGAAGTTAGAGTAGAATTTGTTTATTTAGTTTGAATCATATTTATGAAAGAAGTGGTTGTGTTTCTTGATATTTCTTAGAAAATAAAGAATTCATTATATATAAAAAAATTTCAATCGTAAATAAAAATGTACCGCTATATCAAGAACAACCGCTAATTGCTATTGATAACATAAGTGATTGGAGTGGTTGTGTTTTTCATCTAGCAGCACACTATCTTGACATGTTCACAAGTGATTGGAGTAGAAAATGTGAGTGCATCTTTACAAAATTTGAAATCCAATGATTAATTTTTGTTGCAATGTAAAAGCAGCTCTTTTATGTGAATGTGGACGCAAGGTTGTAAAAGGAATATCAAGAAAACACGATCAGGGTGGCACATGCATGCGTGCCTCAGGGAATCGAAGTCCCACCTACAGCCTGGGAGTCGAAGGGAACTGTCAGTAGAACCAACGCTCTGGATGCAACATGATTGTACCATCTATAAAGTTAAATGCTGTTAATACACAAGATAAAGATCAACGGAAACTAAGAATCGATGTAGTTGACTTCACTTAATGTGAGAGCCTTGGTTTTGGTTTGCTAAAGAGAAAAGGCTTTTGGTTTGCTAAACCTAGCTTTCCTTCGACAAAACAAAAGGGGCTATGATGCATATCTGGAACTTCCTTTAACAACTCATAATTTACACCCCTGGAGATATCCAATAGCAAAGACGAGCCAGAATCACAATAAACAAAATGTAAGCGACCATTATATAAGCTCCTTAAGTTACATGGCCCGACCACAACAAATAAAAAAGGCAAATTGGAAACTTCATAATAACTGAGTATCAATAACATCTTATTTTATTGGGAAAGAATTTAAAGTACAAACCAACTCAAATTAGGCTTCAAGTTCTTTGCGATAATAATGCATCGCAAACCATTGCAGCGTCCACATTATCCTTGACATTGTGCACCCTTATGATATTAGCACCAGCCAAAATTCCTGCTGTAACAGAAGCAACAGTAGCAGGATCACGTTCTATTGCATTTGGACGATTACAAACTTTTCCAAGAAAACTTTTCCGAGAAGGTCCAATCAAGATAGGTGCATTGGAAATGGCTAAACTTTTGCAAGCAATTTTTTCGCGAATAGTCTTTGCACCGATAATAAGTTCTAGATTCTGTCCAACAGTCTTAGAGAAACCAATTCCAGGATCTATTATGATTCTCCATGACGGAATTCCTGATAGTTCTGCCTCTTTGACCCTCGAGTACAACTCACCAGCCACTTCTTTACATACATCTTCATATGATACATTTCCAGTGTTTTGCATTGTGGTTGGATCCCCTCTCATATGCATTATGATGTAAGGTGAACCAAGTCTTGCAACAGTTGAGAACATCCTCGGATCTAACCTACCTCCAGATACATCATTAATAAAATGAACTCCCTTTGCAATCACCTCAGATGCAACTTCTGAATAAAATGTATCAACTGAAAAATACTTTCCTTCGGCTTCAGGAATATTTAGAACGGCTTCTAAAATGGGGATGAGCCTATTCAGTTCTTCCTCAGGAGATACCCTTGCTGCCGAAGGGCGTGTGGATTGCGCACCAATGTCAATAATATCAGCACCTTCCGAGATCATTTGCTTGACATGAGAAATGGCAGCATCAATAGAAACAAAATTTCCACCATCGCTAAAACTATCAGGAGTTAAATTTAGAATACCCATAACATGGGTTTTCCTTGACCAGTCCCATAGATGGTCACCAACAGGTAAAACCCTTCTAAACCCCTCTCTTCCAATAGACAACTCACCACCAAGATTTTCCCATGCCTTAAATATGCCACCAGATGGACTTGCAAAAGAATGCCAAGCAGCAACAGCATCAGTGTCAAAGGAGGAACCCAGCAGATCAGTTAGAGGAGCAACAACAAATGGCCTCTCCCAAATACGTTCATGGGGCACATTAAGAACCTCAGATCTTATTCTGTACTTCCCATAAAATAAAATATCCAGGTCCATAGGCCTTGGACCATATCTTATTCCTTCTGTTCGACCAAGTTCCTTCTCAATTTGTTTGAGAACTCTTAGCAACTCGTGTGGTCCAAGTTTAGTAAAGCCTCTTACTGCAGAATTAAGGAATAAGGGTTGGTCAGTCACATAAGCTGGCTCTGTTTCATACAAACAAGCATGCCTTGTGACACTAATGCCTGACTTTTTCATCAAAGCTAGAGCCTTATCAAAATTATGCATCCGATTGCCCACATTGCTACCTAGAGCAATCACAACTTCTTCCTCTGGTGAATGCACTTCCATTATGAAATCTGTGAGTACATAAACAATCAAAAATTGGTTTCAAAAAGAAGATATATATGTGAAAACTCAAAATAAAACACTGCAAGGAACAAAAAGGTCAAGCTCTATCTTTTACTCTGATTAAAAGTAACAAATGCATAAGCTTCAAAAAAAATTTTCTTACCGGCAAATTGGCGAAAATTACTGACTGCTCTAAACGCATGTGTAACTCTAGGGATTACTTTCTTAAAAATCTTCATTCTACAAAAATTGGAACATACTAACTTTTCAAAAATTATTATGTGCCCAGAAAAAAGAGGCAAAACTGTGAGTATTAGCCCAAATATAACCACTGCAAGAATGCCTGAGGATGGAAATGGAAAATTCCTGGAACCGATTCTTTCAGCCAGCTATGGTCCACTTTCAACTGAAAACAGCACAAGAACTTAGATTGAATCATGTAAAATTCAAACATCAGACATGCTGACAGTTTAGATCCTATTCATATTTGAAATGGCAAAGCTTGTTGTTACCTTGAAGAGAAAAGAGAATCCAGCTATGCAACACGCTATACATGTCCCTGTCCCAGAAATGTGAACACTTGTACATGAGAAATTGCATAGCTTTCTCTAGTTAGGTATTTGCTGTAATTTTATTCAAATACCTAGCACCAGAAGTTGCACATGATAGGGATCTGTGGAAACAAAGAATCCATGTAGCTGACCCCGTCTAGTATGGGGAAAGGCTTAGTTGTTGTTGTTGTTGTTGTTGTTGTTGTTGTACCTAGCACCAGAAGTTGTCCCCTTACATACATATCCAACAAAATGGCACCTAATAAGGTCATGGGCACCTATAGAAGAGAGAAAAGTAAGTCACTACATTTTCATTTTTGTACCATGAAGATTTGTAAAGAGAAGCACGTGCATTGATCGCCATTATAGTCATGCCGACCTTGTTAGAAGAGAAACCTAAATAAACAAACAACAACAACTAAGCCTTTTCTCCATACTAGATGGGGTTGGCTACATGGATTCTTTGTTTCCATAAAGCCCTATCATGTGCCATGTTGACAGTTAACTCAACATGAGCTAGATCATTTTTTATTCTTTATTGCTTTCAATTTGTTTCTAATAACTTCATTATGTATATGGTCTTTCCGTGTGTGACCACTCATCTATCTCAACATCATCATTTCGGCCACTGACATTTTTTGTGCATGTTGATGATTAACTGTCCAACACTCATAACCATAAAACATAACAGGTCTAATTGATGCTCTATAATATTTATCTTTCAACTTTAATGTTATCTTCTTGTCACATAGAATACCTTATGCTCCTCTCTATTTTAACTGACCTACATTAATTTTACGTGTAACATCTCTATCAATTTTTTTCATCTCTAAAAAATTGATCCTAGGTATTTAAAGCTTTCCTTGTGAGGGATGTAAAGTGTATCGATCTTAATTTTTATATCCTCAGAAGTAACCAAATGATCAAACTTACCTTTCATATATTTTGTTTTTGTTTTACTAAGAGGGAAGCCTTTACTTTCTAATGTTTCTCTCCATAGTTCTAACTTTCTATTAACTTTTGCCTTAAACTCATCCACTAACACAATGCCATCTGCAAATAACATACACTAAGGAAGTTCATCTTAAATATGTTTTGTTAACTCATCAAGAACCAATATAAATAAATATGAACTTAAAGTTGATCTCTGATGTAACCCAACATTAACTAAAAAGAAGCTTGTTATTCCTTCGTGAGTCCTCACACATGTTTTTGCTTCATCATACATGTCTCTTATAAGATTTATACATGTCAATGGGATACCTCTCTTTTCAAGGTTCTCTAAAGAACATCTCTTGGCATCCTATAATTCGCTTTTTCTAGATCAATAAATACTATATGAAAGTTCTTTTTTGCTTTAAAATGTAACATAAGACGTCTCAATAGGTGAATTGCTTTAATGATAGACCTGTCTGACATGAATCCAGGTCTATCATGAATCCAAATTGGTTCTCTACTGTACTCGATACTTATCTTAACTTACGTTCACTAACAAGATTACATAATCGCTAGTTTTATGGGCTTTAACCTGACACCTAGAATTTTTTGCATTGATATTTATTTAAAACCCTAAACAACATCAATATAGAAAATTCTAGGTGTCATAATAAAGCTCCTAAAACTAACGATTCTATAGTGATCAATTGAATAGTCTCTAACATGACAACTTAGCCAGGTCATTCTAAATCAGTATTCCAATAGAATTAGCCATTATGTTACTCGGAGTGATGAGTTATGAATCTAATTTGCCAACTTGCATAGAAAAAAAGGTCACTTGCATAGAAACAACATTGACATCTCCCAGTTGTTGGAAGACCATCAAACAAACTCCTACACTAACATTCATATGTGCAAATATATAAAGAGTTGCCGATACTAGAAGGCCGACAATGATTACATGGGCGTGCTTTCTTTGAAATAGATCTTGCAAGCGGGCCTTTAGATTGCACCTAAGACTTTCGGTGTACTGCTGCATATTAAAACAGAGAAACTGTAGGCATATATTCATATATTTTGCAAACTTATTTACAAAAAGAGGAATGTATGAAGCACTAGCAGGAAGACAACAAATACACAACAAGAAATCATTAGCTACAATATTAGCATTTTGATAAGAGAAGACATTGAAGACAACTTATACCTGGCAACTTCTATGTCATATGAAAGTATTCGTTTAATTTCAAATGCTCCGATTCTAATTAGTAATAATACAAACTCATGAATACGACAGGCTCATGAACCGCCATCTAAGTCCAATATTTAAAAAAGACCACGACCATTCAACTTGTTAGAAAAATAAAGACATAAAACGAATCCCATTTATAACCTTAAAAATGAACAACACATGCAACCAACTCTCAAAGCAAAAGAGGAGTATAGCATAAAACCAGGAATAAAGTAGCTCCAAAAGTTAGAGCAACAATAATCTGAACACAACACCATGGTAAATCTAGCCAAACAATGAAGAAAAAGATGGTAGGGAAAGGAAGACGAAGAAAGGAAGGAGAAAGTTATCTAACTGCCAATGACAGTATGAAATGAACAATGGCGGAAAAGAGCAGGAATATGCAGCACATGCACTAGAGGCAGATCGCAGAGGAGTGGAGACATCACACAGATTGACAGAGAAAATGGTAGTGCAGAGTGGGAGGCAAAGTGTGTGAGATGAGAACAATTTGAGGAAGAAAATTTGGTGGCTCCTGATCGATTTCAAGTAAGTGGAGCCAGAGTGACACACCTAAGTTCGTGTCAATGCGGCAATATTCTCAAAATAAAGTGTTCTACTTGAGCCAAATTGGCTTGCACAAGGAGTCCTTATTAGACCTAGGAATGGAAATCTCTACCCAACCCATCACGCTGCATCATGGAGAGAGGTAGAGAAGACCCAGATACAAGGTAAGATAGGGTTTAAGGTATATATATAAAATGATATATTTTGGGAACATATACTCCCGAATCTAGCCATTCCATCATTTTTTTTATGGACGATCAGGCAAGACCTTAATATGGTGTTGTTTGTAGCCCTGCCATGTAATAAAAATGGGGCCTTGTGGGAGCCATCTGTCATCATTTATGAAAGGGTATATGATGATACTTCATGATTATATCCTTTCAAAGTACCCTATCATTTCTAATATATGTGAATGATGAGTACTTCGGGAGTATAAAAATGATAGGATATTCTACAAGTATATACTTTTAGAACTCACTCATCCAAACATTCTTAATGAACGATTAAAGATGGTCCTAAAAAAGTGACATCCTTGTCACATGGGCAACCCCCGCCACGTGATAGGGACGCCATCTTGTTTGAGCAGTCTCCAAATCATCCAATAAGGGCAATTGGTCGGTGATACTCCAAGAGTACTATCATTCTTAATATATATATATATATATTAACATATTTTCTTCATAGAGATACATTTCACCAATAGAATTATAGGTATCTAACATATTTGTACCTAACAATTTTCTACATAGTGGTGAAAAAATGTATAACTTAGTACAAATCTCAGCCTCGTTCAGATATGAATCTATCTGGCTCAAAAAGGAAGAACTTGAATCACTATCTCAATTCTAATTCAAACATGGGTTTGATTCACACCATGTTCTAAGAAGTACCATTCGCAAAAAATGGAATCTTATATATATTAGGAATGATAGTATACTCTTACAGTCAGTGTTACTTGTATCACGTTTCGTATGATAGGTGTATGTATTGTGTATCGCATAGTGTAAACTTATCGGCCTGTATTATGATGTACTACGTGATATGGGAGTGTATCACAAGTGTCATACGATACATGATACACCCTCAGTTATTATTTATAGAGTTCCAATGATAAGAGTTATTAACTCTTAGAGTCTCTATCAGAGATTTAGTAATTGTTAGAATTCCAAGGATAAGAGTTCTTACTTGTTAGTTCCAAGCATATATTTATTGATGATGGATAGTATTAGTCATTATTTATAGCAGTGTTACGTATCGTATCGTGGGCCACCACGATACGATACACCCCAATGTATCGCTATAACCAAATTATCGCACCGTATCGTGTGATACGGTGCGTATCACCCGTACCGTACGATACGCCCTGGGACCCTTATAAAAGGTCCCCGACTGAATGAAACCCACGATTTTTCACGGGTTTCCTCTCTCCTTTTGGGTTCCTCAAGCTCCCTAAGAGCCGGTTTTCACCTCCTTGGTGTTCAAAGCACTAAAATTGTGCCCTACAGTGTCCGTGCAAGCCTCCAAACTCAGATTTAGGTATATTTTTAATATTTTTTCTATTTTTTTCTTTTATATTTGTTGTTTTTTGTGTTATTTCATTTGTTTGTTTTTGAATGACAAAATATGAAGTTATTAAGTGTGTGTATACGATTTTTATTGCATTCATGAAGTGGGAGACACTCCATTTGAGTGTTATTTGAAGATTGAAGATTTACAAAGTGCTTTTATTTTCAGGTTTTTGTTTGAATTAAAGTACTCCATTGAGATGACAGGAAGGGGTGGTAGAGACTCCCATTATCGGTCTGATGATCCGGCATGGCAGTGGGGTATACCAGTTGAGGGTTCCAAGTTAAAGATTAGATGCTTATTTTGTAAAAAAGTGGTCAGTGGTGGAATTTCAAGGTTGAAACACCACCTAGCAGAAACCAGGAAAGAAGTTGCTCCATGCACAAGCAGAGTTAAAAGTGTGCCAGAAGGTATTAAATGGTAATGCTTGCAAATGATTGAGAGCATACAGGAAAGGAGACAACAAAAGGATGATTTTCAGATGTGTGAAGAAGTTGATGATGCTACTGCCACTGGAGTTGGATTTACTGATAGTTTGTCTTCAGATGCTAGAACAGAGATTGGTAGTAGCAGTTCACGAGCACCTAGCAGGGGAAAGAGGTTGTAGCTGAAGACTTTGGAGGTGGTAGAAGAGGAAGTTCAGGAAGGAGTAGAAGAAGAACTTCTTCTACCATACATTCGTTCTTTCCTCCTTCCACTACACCTAGTACTCAACCTGGAATTTGTGTTGCTATGGCTTCAGAACAACTGCATGATCAAGCAGACCTTGTAGTGGGAAGATGGTTTTATGATGCATGCATTACATTTAATGCAGCATACAGTTTTTATTTTCAAGCAATGACAGATGTAATTGCTAACATTGGTCCAAGATACAGGATGCCCTCTTATCAGAAGTTAAGAGGGAAGATATTAGATAAGACCGTCATTAAAGTGCAGCAATATTATTCGACTTTGAGACAGTCGTGGAAGGAAACGGAATGCACTATCATCACAGATTGATGGACCGATAGGCGAGGAAGGACATTGCTAAACTTTCTTGTATATTGTCCTCAAGAACTCACATTTTTTAGATCTCTAGATATGTCAGAGGAGAGGCACACTGCAGATATCCTATGACAGAAATTTGATAAGGTTATACAGGAGGTTGGGCTAAAAAATATAGTCCAATTGATTACAGATAATGCAACTAGCTACAAAGCAGTTGGGAAGGAGTTAACTGATATTTATGGGACTTTCTACTGGACACCATGGCCAACCCATTGTTTAGATCTCATCCTCGAGGACATTGGTGAGATGGATGAAATAAAGGCAGCAACTTGATTGTTGCCAAGATATTACAAAATTCATTTACAACCATGCATTTGTTTTGTGTATGATGAGGAGATACACAGAAGGTGCAGAGCTTCTTCGCACAACTGCAACTCGGTTAGCAACAAACTTCTTATCTGTACAGAATATTGTGAGACAGAAGGCAGCTTTGAAGAGAATGTTCTCCTCAGATGAGTGGCAACAATTTGCAGAGTTGCCTCAAAACAGAAGGAATAGAAAGTTGAATGAGATTGCAGAAACAGTTTTTAGAAGTTCATTTTGGAATGCATATGTCAGATTATTGAAAATTACTTTTCCTTTAGTGAAAGTTTTGAGATTGACTGACAGCGAGGAGAAACCATCTATGGGTTACCTTTATGAAGCCATGGACAGGGCAAAAGAAGCAATAAGAAATAACTTTAATGGAAAAAAGAGAGATTATGTGCCCGTGTGGAAAATAATTGATAGTAGATGGAATAAACAATTACATCAGCCTATTCATGCAGCAACCTACTATCTAAACCCATCATTCAGGTACTCAGCAACCTTCAAAAGGGCCGATGAGGTTAATCGAGGAATCATTGAATATATCGACAAATTAGTCCCTGATGAGAGCATAGCAGATGCGATACATCGAGAGATGGAGATATATGATAATGCTCTTCACTTGATGGGTTTGCCTGTTGCAATTCGCAACCGCACTACGATGCGTCTAGGTAAATTGTTTATTTTCATATTTCAATTTCATCTTACATTAGTGTGGATTATGTCTATAATGTTTGTCTTTTTCTACAGATATTTGGTGGAACAGGTTTGGAACTGATTGTTCAAACCTTAAAGATTTTGCAGTGAGAGTTTTAAGCCAAACCTGTAGTGCAACAGGTTGTGAAAGAAATTGGAGTGTTTTTTAACACATCCATACAAAGAAGCGTAATAGGTTGGAACACAAAAGACTAAATGATTTAGTTTATATTCGTTGTAACATGTGCCTTCGTGAAAGGTAATGTTGTATTACTTTCAAATTTTCAATTCAATATTGTTTAACTTCAGTCTTCAATTGTTAATATTATTTACTAATTGTTTATCTTTGTTTGTCGTAGGCAATTAAAAAAAGTAAATAGAGAAGAAAGTCAGTTCGATCCAATAAGTTTGGATAATTTTTATATATTAGAAGATTGGGTTATGGAAGACTCTGAAGAAAATGCCCTCCTAACTGAAGAAGACGATGCTTGGATTAATTTGGAAGGAGCTCAATAACATCAAGGAGATGAAGAATTTGATTTCCAAGAAGAAGGTGTCGATGATGATGATGATGAGGATCTGCAACAAGGAGAAGATGAAGATTATTTAGTTGATGATCCTGATTACAATTTGTAAAATGCAATTGTGTCTGTAATCTGTATTTCATATTTTGGATTCAAAATATGTAAATTTGGATGTAATTGTTCAATGTTGAATGCTCAAACTGTACTAAACTTATAGTATATGAAGTTAAAGCAACTGCCAGATTTTTCCTGAATTTTTTTTATTTTTTTCGGAATTTTACTAATTTTTATTGATTTTTAATTAATTTTTATATTATTTTAATATTAAAGTACGATATGATACGATACAATATGCCCGTATCATGGAGCCCAGCGATACACTATACGATACACGTCAGACAACACTGATTTATAGAATTCGAATGATAGGCATTATTATTTGTTAAAGTTCCAAGTACAAATTTATTAACCGTTAGAATTCCAAGGGTAGGAGTTATTACCTTTTAGAGTCACACACCCCGATTTATTGATAATAATCTCAAGTTTGAGTCATTAGGAAACACATCCCCAAACCAAGCCTATACCAAACCCAAGGCCAAAGGCTGGCCGGATTGACTCCACCCTAAACCAAGTTCACTCGAGCCACCTTGGGCTCGAGTCACACAAGCAAAACCTAAGGCCGAGTATTGGCCGAACCCTAGAGCAAGTCACTCCTACTCGAGCCACCTTGGCTCGAGTTTCACAAGACCAAAACCTAAGGCCAAATGCAGGCCGAATCCTAACTCTATCCTATACCTAAACCAAGGCCAAGTATCGGCCGAATCCCATACAAAAAAAAACCAATCACTCGAGCCAAGGTGACTCGAGTCTTACCTTGCAAAAACCGGCCCCAACTAGCCCCAAACCCATTGTAGCTTGCAGCTCCCGGAACTCCAAGTCTCTCCAAGCTCTCAAGCTCTCCGGCTTCGCTCCCACATGCCCCGGAATCCATAAGAAGAAGGCGGATTCGCCCCTTTTACGATCCTAACTCAAAAGGCTGGAAAGTGTAAGTTGATTTCGATATATATCAAATCCCTTTCTATTCAATTCAATTCGTCATATGGGGTTGTAATAACGGAGCATCGTCTCCCCCCGGATGTAATATATGTGCAAAACACACACTAGTACACTCGAGCCTTTTCACTCTTATATGCACACTTTTGCACACAAACGGGCCTCAACAGCCCATAGGATATAGCCCTATTTATATACATTCAGCTGGGTTTTAAGGTTCAAGTCGTGTGAGTTGTCTTTCATTTTATACACTCAAAGCACTCACTCACATTGAGCCTTTCCGCTCTTACGTATATATACGTATTTCCCTTTTAGTTGGGTTTTAAATTTAAGTTGCGTGAGTTGCCTTTCAATTTATACACTCAAAGCACTCACTCACATTGATCCTTCTCGCTCTTATATATATTTATATCTCCCTTCTGTTGCGTTTTACGGTTCAGTTGCGTGTGTTGCATTTCAATTTATACACAACACCCACGCACACATTGAGCCTTTCCGCTCATAAGATATAGATATATTTAAATTTCTGCAATTTACATTCAAGTCGTGTGAGTTGCATTCAATTTGGGTTTTCCCTTCTGCTAAGTCTTTAAATTTCGGGTTTTACATTCAAGTTGTGTGAGTTGCATTGCATACTCGTCATACTCGAGCTAGAGTGCATACCTGCATCGAACAAACCTGAACAAAACGTGCAAACACTCCTAAGTGGATAAAATTGAAAGACTTAGGGTCGCCCAAATCAAAAACTCGCCAAGTGCATGATTTCAAAAGGATTTTCAAAACACTTCCTTATTCAAAAATCGAATTTGAGTTTAACTTGTTCAAAACGAAGTCTCTAAGCGTACAGACTGACCCTTGCGCGTCGGTGGAAGAAGGTCTGCGACGAAAAGATCCCGCTTGCCTACAATCTCGTTTCAAAAGTCAGATATTTCAAAACTACTTCGCTAGTTTGTGTAAGCTAGCTGGCACGCCCTAAAAGCGAACGTAGATTGCGAAAAGATTCACTCCAGGCCTAAGAAACCTGGAGTCGAGGATTTTCCGTGTCTACACATCCCTAACCTCAACCATTCATCTCAAAGATCGACCACTTATAATGGGCTCCTTGTGATTCTCTAATTTTATAGTGTTATAAATCTAAGCTCAATCTTTATATATATATTAGAGGAAAAGTGGTAAATGCATTGTCTTTCATTGCATAATCTTTCATAAACATCTCTACTATTCGATCTTTGATATCAGCTATAGAGATTCGAATTAAATGTCGTGGTATACTTTATATCAATGTTATGAGTATCACACCACAGTGTATCGCAATGCGTAATTTATCGGCCTTTATCGTATGATAAAGCCCGTATCGAGGACCTTTATAAAAGGTCCCTGCCCGAACAGAAACCTTCCTTTATGGCATCGGTTAAAAGCTCTCAAGGTACTCTACGACGTGTGTGCAAAGCTCCCAACCCACATTTTGTCGTGAGTTTTTCAAAAAAATCTTTATATTGGTTTTTGAATGACACCATGAAGTGCATGGATATGATGTTTATTATATTCATAAAGTGAGAGACATTTTATTTGAGTGTTAAGTAAAGATTGAGGATTTATAAAGTACTATTATTTTTAAGTTTTTTATTAGATTGAAATGTTCAATTAAGATGACATAAAAGGGTTTTAGGGATTCGATGATGTGGCATGGCAGTGGAGTACACCAGTTGAGAGAAAAAGATTGAAGATAAAATGTTTGTTTTGTGATAAGGTGGTTAGTGATTGAATTTCATTATTGAAACATCACCTAACATAAACTAGAAAATAAGTTGCTCCTTGCACGGGCATAGTTAGGAAATTATTAAAAACCATTAAATGACAATGTCTACAGATGATTGAGAACAAACTTGAGAGGAGACAACACAAGGATGATTTAGAGATGTTTGAGGAAGAGGATGATGTTGTTGGATTGGGTGATAATATAGTTTCTCATGTTAAGATAAAGGTTGGTACTAGTAGTTCTTAAAAAAGAGGGTTATTAAAGAGGTTGCAAGTGAAAGAAGATGAGCTTACTATGGCATACATTTTTTTTTTCGTCCCACCACTTCACATGGTGCTCAAGTTAGAATTCGTGTGAGCAATTGCATGAGCAAGCAAACCTTGTAGTGGGCAGATGGTTTTATGATGCATGCATTCTATTTAATACAACAAACAATTTTCATTTTCATGCAATGGTAGATACAATTTCTAACATTAGTCAAGGGTATAAGAAGATCTCTTATCAAAAGTTAAGAAGAAAACTATTAGATAAGACTGTTATTAAAGTTCAAAAGTATTGTTTCACTTTTAGAGTCATAAAAGAAGGCAGTATATACTATTATGGCAGACGGATAAACAAATACACGAGAAAAAACTTTATTAAACATTCTTTTCTATTGTCCTAGTGGACTTATGTTTTTTAGATCCCTAGACATGTCATATGAGAGGCATACTGCAGAGGTCCAAAGGCAAAAGTTTGATAAAGTGATATCCAAGGTTGGGCAAGGCAATATGTTAACTCCTTCTCAATTGTTTTATAATTAGTTGCATTATTTGTAATTAATTGAACTACATTCTCTAAACCAACCTCGGATATCACTTTATCAAACTTTTGCCTTAGTTTTGCCTTACGACCTCTATAGTATGCCTCTCCTCTGACATGTCTAGGGATCTCGAAAACATAAGTCCACTAGGACAATAAAGTTTAATAAAATTCTTTCTCGTCTATCTGTTTATCTGTCTACCATAATAATGCATCATGTCTCCTTTCATGACTCTCTAAAAGTACAACAATACTCCTGAATTTTAAGAACAGTCTTATCTAATAGTTTTCTTGTTAACTTTTAATAAGAGAGAATCTTATATCCTTGACCAATGTTAGCAATTGCATCTTTCACTGCATGAAAATGAAAATTGTTTGTTGTATTAAATAGAATGCATGCATCATAAAACCATATGCCCAGTGTAAAGTTTGCTTGCTCATGCAATTGCTCTCAAGCAATAGCAACACAAATTCCAACTTGAACACCATATGTAGTGCTAGGAGGGAAAAATAAATTTATGTCATAATAAGCTCTTCCTCTACTCCTTCCTCTTCTATCACTTCCACTTGCAACATCCTCAACAACTCTCTTTTTCGAAAACTACTAGTACCAACCTTTATCCTAACATGAGAAGCAATATTATCACCCAATCCAACAACATTATCCTCTTCATCAAATGTATCTAAATCATCCTTATGTTGTCTCCTCTCAAGTATGCTCTCAATCATCTTTAGACATTGTCATTTAATAGTTTTTAACAATTTTCTAACTATGCCCGTACAAGGAATAACTTATTTCCTAATCCCTCCTAGGTGATGTTTCAATCATGAAATTCGACTACTAGGTGATGTCTCACAAAACAAACATTTTATCTTTAATCTGTTTTCCTCAACTAGTGTACCCCACTGTCATGCCATATCATCAGACTAAGATTGGGAGTCCCTAACATCCCTTCATGTCATCTCAATTGAACTCTTCAATCTAATAAAAAATCTGAAAATAAAAACACTTCATAAATTCCCAATCTTCACTTGATACTCAAATAAACTGTCTCCAACTTCACGAATACAATAAAATGCATACCCACGCACTTCATATCATATAGTGTTATTCAAAAAAAGAAAAACACAAAAAACAGCAAATACAAAGAAAAAAGTTTTAAACAATTCAAAAAGTATACCACATGGGTTGGGAGACATGCAAAGACGTCATAGAGCACCTTAAGAGCATTGAGAGTCATCGGAGAGCACCTTGAGAGCTTTCAATAGACGCTAGAAACCCACATAAACATGGGTTTCTGTTTGTCCATGGACTTCTATAAAGGTCTTTGGTCATATCGTCCGTATCATACGATACGGGCTTTATTGTGCGATACAGGTTGTATCGCACGATACAACCAAATAAGTTACACATTGCGATACATGAGGTATCGTATCGTGAAGCAACACGATATGACACGATACAGTGTGATACGAATATCATTCGATGTATATATATAAGAGGGAGAGTCTAGATTTAAATAATCATAAAAATAAAGAACCACAAGAAACTCATTACAGTCGTTCAATCTTTGGGATGGATGCTTGAGGTGATGAAACAAAAGCAATTATGCAAAGTACAGAAGTACAATGATACTTTTAATCAAATCTCTATTGTCGATCATGCCAAATAAACGATGATGGGTTCCTTATGCTTCTCTACTTTTGTTGGTTCCTTAAATCTAGATTTCACATATATATATATATATATATATATATATATATATATATATATAATGATTGAGTACTTTGTGATTATACACTCATGTATGAACAAATACAACCTCTATAAAGTGTCACCTTTGTCACATGAGGGGCACCACCATGTAACAAGAAGGGTACCATGTTGAAGTCGTCTCTTATCATTTATCAAAAGCGATCATATAGTGATATTTCACGAGTATATACTTTCAAAATATCCTATAATTCTTAATATATATGAATAATAGGGTACTCTAGGAGTACATACTTTCAAATTATAGTCATCCTATTGTTTTTAATGGACGATCAAAGATAACCCAAACAAAACATCATTCTTATCACATGAGCAGTTTCACTACCTGACGAGGATGATGTCCTGTTGGTATTGTTTTTAATCATTCATCAAAGGCGATCAAATAGTATCATTGTAAGAGTATACTATCATTCCTAGTATTTTGCATATGGTAGATATTTATCAGAACAACGAGTGTGAATCAAACCCATGTTTGAATAGAAAGTAAAGCATTACAACAACAACTAAGCCTTTTCCCATACTAGACGGGGTCGGCTTATAGAAAGTAAAGCATTGATGTAAATTATTTCTTTCTCTAAATCAAATAGATTGATATATGAAAGACGCTAACAATGAATTTAAAGAGGTATGAATATGTCAAATACATGTAACTCGATTAGTGAAAGATATCTCTAAAAAAAACATGTTAATATATATATATATATATATATATATTGATAGTATACTCCTATACCACAATCCAATCATTCTTCATGGATGATTTTAGACGGTGCCAATAAAGTGCTCTCCTTGTCAAGCCATGGGGTTACCCATGTGACAAGGACGGTGCTTTGTTAGAGCCATCTTGGAGCATCCATTAAGAACAATTGGATGATTATGGTCTGAAAATATATACTCCTAGAGTACACCATGATTCATGTACTTTCGGAGTATCCTATCATTCATATATATTACAAATGATAGCATACTCTGAAAGTATATACTCTTGAAATATGACCGTTCAATCCCCTTTGATGAATAATTAGAGACAACACCAACCTATTTTGCATGGATACAAGTATGTATATGGGGTGTGAATTTCAGAAAATCTAAGATACATGTGCATCACTATTAAAAATATAAAAAATTCAATATACATTATATGTAATTAAAATTACAAGAAATTAAATATGATAGCACATAATTGACAACATAATATTAGACATTTGAAAATAATTTAATGTATTAGACATTAGAAAAGCATAGTAGACGTTATGCTTTAATGAAAATTACACATGCATATGAGAAGCGCGCACAAAAAACATTGAAAAAAAGGATGACAGAATTTGAAGAACACCAGTCTAATATCATAAGTTCAAGAACACATAACAGGAGGCAGGCAAGACATCAGAATCTCATCTATATAGAATAGGAGGCAATAGATTACAATTGCTTTCCTTAGCAGAGGGACTCAAGAATGCATGGTGATCGCTGCCAGATCTTAAGAACGTCAAAACAACCAAATATCTACAAGTTAGGGAATTGGATGTACCTCTACGTGACTATTTACCTTAACAAAGGAACTCCTGTGTTATGGTTGATACAGGATCTTAAGAATATTAAAACAGTCAAATATCTACAGAGGATAGATAACAATCAACAGCAGAACTGAAGAATACCAAAATGACTTTAGAAAGAGTACAATAGATGTGTGCCAGCATACCACCACCCACTCTGTCTAAACCGCACCTACCAGTTGCCGACTCGCCGGAAAATAGAGAGAGAGAGAGAAGATGATGATGATATTATGAAACAAAAAAGGATGAGGAATTCGATACTCATCAATGAGTGTTGAGTCCCTCATTTCATGATATCATCTTCCTCTCTCTCTATTTTCCAATCCGAATTACTGATATCAAGTATCATTCAGTTTATCGGTTAATTCAAATCCTATCTTGTAAAGTGATCTGACATTTGGTTTGAGTAACATAAATCAAAATCGAGACTATCTAAATACATTTTACTTACCTGATTCGAGATACTTGATACGTATCAAACAATATGAGGTCTATCTCTTCAAATGAATCTGGCTCTTCCCTCCTTCAACTGAAGTCATAAACCACCATTCTTATCAAACAATATGAACCGTGAATGAAACCATTTACGAAGCAAGAAATGCTTAGCCCTCACCAATAGAGTCATTGGTACATAGCATTGCACCAACATAAATGTACCTATCATCAAAAGCAAAAGGGAATCATGTTAAAGAATGAACCAATAATAGCAAAAGCTATAGGAAAACAGCAAAGCTAGTTTTACAAGCCACTAGAGTTACCATAGATTTGCCTTCAACATGCAACATCAAGAATCAGATGATGCCAATAAACAATAACAAAGAGAAGCATACATAGATATGACACAATGGAATGGGAACCCCTTACCATTCAGAGACACAAGCGTGGATGACCCAATGGAAAATAACAAACATCAAAATCCAATGGAAGATGTATGCGATATAATGCATTGAGAACCCTAGTTAGAGAACAAGGGTGTTGCTTGATGAAGAGGGAACAAGATTGAAGGCTTGCAACTGCTTGATGTGAAAGAGAGAGACTGACCGGTGACGAAGATCTCATCGCACAACATGGTGGTGATAGTCTTCGAACAGAAGCGGCAAGAGAGGGGGAAACCGAATAGGGTTTTTGGATGAAGTGGGGAGGAATTTAGGAACAAAACATAAATTGCTTATTTGGTGTATTCAATTTTGGATCTCTCATAACCGAACCCGACCGAAAACCAAAATTCTTAATTTTACTAAACCAACCCCGAACCGACTCTGAATATAGATCGAACCGAACCAAGAATTCCAGTTCGGTTCGATTTAAACCGAATTTTGCTCACCCGTACTCATTATGGTTTTAATTTGGGTTTTGGATTAGATCAACCAATTTGGATACGGGTCAGCCTAGTCCATTCTCATGAAATAGAAACAGAAAAGAAAATTGAATATCAGGTATATGTAGACATGATCAGTTTGAAAAGGAACTGCACCGACGGCAAACCGATGATAACAGAAACTGATGACCTCATGGTTTGGTTACGATTCATGGTATCCAAAAACCAACACAAAACTAGAGATTTTAAGCCGCCTCTAAATATGTTTGATATATATATTTTCAACACCTATTATTAACACAAACTCATCAGTAGCTCAATTTCTAGTGCCTTTACCAACTTGTCGCACTCACACAGAACCAATGAGAAATTAACAAGTAGTGGTTTGTACTTGTAGTTCATTTCCACCTCTAGCATCTACATGGACATACTTTCTCAAATTAGTTATACATAGCTTTATGTGCCATAATTGTAAACATTAAGGAGGGTCTACCGTCTACTTTACTAGCATTATACGACTGACACAAGTACCCTTCTAAAATGAATATCTTCCCATCACCTTCCTCCCCTATATAAAGTTCTCACTTTGCATTATCCTTGACTTATAAACTTCATATACTTACGGAATGAGATTCTTAATCATCTAAGACTAATCGATCTATTAAGAATTGGATTGAATGGTGATAAATCAGATGGACTCTCCCTCTTCAATGCTCTTTCATTTTGTTTCATTATATATGTGCTAATGAGAATTTTGCCCATGTAAGGGATCACCCTTGCATTGCCAGTCCCAAGCCCGGATAAAGGAGGAGGGTTGTGTTAGGCTTCCGACAGCCAGCGTAAAACTTCGTCGGATTTTTATAACATAGATTACAAAAATTACAAGCATTGCTTTGGGACGTCCCCACCTAGCGACGTGTAGCAAAGCCCAAATGCAGTAATAAGTAAGTTAAGTGCCACTACATTTTCGCCCGAATGTAGTGAATCAATTGCAGAGAGGGTTCCCACATCATGGACGGGTATGGGTAAAGAAATTAGTCCCGCTACATTGCCATCCGAATGTAATGAATAATTTTCAGAGAGGGTCTCCGCATTTTGAATATGCACGGATGCGGGAGGAGGTAAGGAAGCTAGTCCTACAAAATAAGATTCGTATTGGTTCTTGGAATATCGGAACATTATCCGGTAAGCTAATGGAGGTGGTAGATACTATAATTCGAAGAAAGATTCACATTCTATGTTTACAAGAGACAAAATGGGTTGGAGAAAAAGCAAAGGACATAGAGGATACAGGTTTTAAATTATAGTACTTAGGTAAAGAAAAGGCTCGAAACGGAGTTGGTATTATCATAAATAAAGATTTAAAGGATAGTGTAGTAGACATACAACGATATGGTGACCGAATCATGACGCTGAAATTAGTGTTAGGAGCAGAGGTTTTGAATATAGTTTGTGCTTACGCACTCCAAGTAAGACTAGAAGATAGTATAAAGACAACTTTTTGGGAAGAGTTAGATAAGGGGATTCAAAAGATTCCACAAAGGGAGATAATTTGTTTAGGAGGAGACTTAAATTGACATGTCAGTAAAGAGGCATTAGGATATTAAGGGATTCATGAAAACTTTGGTTTTCGGGAAATAAATGAGGAAGGTAGGGAGATTTAAAAGTTTACTATGGCATTTGATCTCTTTATAGTCAATACAATCTTCAAAAAAAGAGATGAACATTTAATTACTTATAAGAGTAGCTTATCACAAACACAAATTGATTACTTTATTTGTAGAAAAAAAGATAGAGCATGTTGTAAAGATTGTAAGGTAATTCCAGGAGAAAGCTTAATCACCCAACATTGACTTTTAGTTATGGATTTACAAATAAAAAAATGGACAAAGAAGAAAAGAGTGCATCGAGCTATTCAGACTAAATGGTGAAACCTCAAAAGCGAGAAAGAAGATGTTTGGAATTATGTTGTTATACCTTGTGATATGTGGAACAATATGGCTATACATATTAGGAAAGTGGCGAAAAATGTGTTAGTTAAATCTAAGGGAGGTGTACCGGCACAAAAAGAAGCTTGGTGGTGGAGTGAAGTAGTGCAAAATAAAATCAAGGCAAAGAGGGCATGTTACAAATTACATTATGCTAAGAAAACTAGTGAAACTTTAGAGGCTTATAAAAAAGTAAAGAAGAAGCGAAAAAGGCCATGAGTGAAGCAAAACTAAAATTTGGGAGGATTTATATAAAAAACTCAACTCAAAAGAGATATTTTTAGGATAGCTAGGGCTAGAGATAAGAAAACTAAAGATCTTAATTATGTTAGATGCATCAAAGAACGAGCATGAAAAAATTCTAGTGGCAAATGATGATATAAGAAATATATGGAAAAACTATTTTTATAAACTTAAAGATGTCAGTATTAGCTTAGGAGAGTTAGCCAAATCAAAAAAGTATATAAACCACAATTTCTACCGACGTATTTAAAAGAATGAAGTCAAAGAGGCTCTTAAACATATGAAGGGTGGTAAATTGGTAGGACCAGATAATATTCCTATAGAAGTATTGGAAAATACTAGGAGAAATAGGAATCACTTGGCTCACAAGACTATTTAATGAAATATGGAAAAACCAAAAGATGTTTGAGGAATGGACTGCAAGTACACTTATACCCATATATAAGAACAAGGTAGACATTCAAAACTGTACGAATTATCGAGGTATTAAGTTAATGAGCCATACTATGAAATTGTGGGAAAGAATCATTGAACATAGGTTAAGACAAGTATCAAGTACAACAGAGAACCAATTTGGATTCATGCCAGGCAGGTCTACTGTTGAAGCGATTCACCTTTTGAGACGTCTCATGGAACATTTTAGAGCAAAAAAGAAAAACCTTCATATGATATTTATTGATGTAGAAAAAGCTTATGATAGAGTACCGAGAGAGGTTCTTTGAAGAACTTTGGAAAAAAGAGGTATCCCACTGTCATACATTAACCTTATAAGAGACATGTATGATGGTGCAAAAACATGTGTGAGGACTCATAAAGGAATGACAGGCTTCTTTGAAGTTAATATTGGGTTACATCAAGGATCAACTTTAAGTCCACACTTATTTATAATGGTGATTGATGAGTTAACAAAACATATTTAAGATGAAGTCCCTTGGTGTATGTTATTTGCAGATGACATTGTATTAGTGGAGGAGTCTAAGGAAAAAGTTAATAGAAAATTGGAACTATGGAGAGACACTAGAAAGCAAAGGCCTCCAACTTAGTAGAACAAAGACAGAATATATGGAATGTAAGTTTGATCATTTGGTTACCTCGGAGGACATAGAAATTAAAATTGGCACACATTGCATCCCCCAAAAGGAAAGTTTTAAATACCTAAGATCAATTTTTCAGAGTGATGGAAGAATTGATGTAGATGTTACGCATAGAATTAATGATCTTTGGCTAAAATGGAGAGGAGCATCATGTATTCTTTGTGATAAGAAGATACCATTAAAGTTAAAAGGTAAATATTATAGAGCAGCAATTTAGGCCTACCATGTTTTATGGTTCTAAGTGTTGTGCAGTTAATCATAACACGTCCAAAAGATGTTGAGATGGATGAGTGGTCATACAAGAAAAGACCTTATACATAATGAGGTTATTAGAAACAAATTGGGAGTGGCACCAATAGAGGATCAAATTAGAGAATATCGTTTAAGATGGTTTGGACATATAGAAAGAATATCAAAAGAAGAACCTGTAAGAAGGTATGAAAAACTAAATTTGGAAAGTATTAAAAGAGCTAGAGGATGACCTCAAAAGTGTTGGAAAGAAACAATAAAGAATGATCTAGCTTATTGTGAGTTAACTGCTAACATGGCACACAATAGAGATATGTGGAAACAAAGAATCCATGTAGCCGACCCCGTCTAGTATGGGAAAAGGCTTAGTTGTTGTTGTTGTTGTTGTTGTTGTTGTTGTTGTTGTTGTTGTATATATGTGCTAATGAGGAAGATGTCAAAAGTGTAAAGTAAATGATAAACCATGATCTTGCTCTTATGAATTTAAGTGCCAATGTGACAATTGATCAAGCATTTGGGCCACCAATAGTTCATGTAGGAGATCAACTTAGTTGGGAGGACATTGTTAGTTTGGTGATAAACTTATACACTCACCGTTATTCCTCTTTTTCTTGAGATTGCTATGCATATTAATTATTGAAGAGTCAAGTGTATAATCTTTGCAATTTTTGTAGAATAAAGATTTTTAAGAAAGTAATCCCCAGAGTTAAAATTCCTTATGCATTTCCCACTTTTCATGCAAGTAAAAATCGAGCTTGACCTTTTTTCCCTTCCAGTATTCCATTTTGAGTTTTCACGTATATCATCTTCTTTTCGAAACCATTTTTAATTTTTTTACTCACAAACTTCATAGTGGAAGTGCATTCCCAGAGGAAGAAGTTGTGATTGCTCTAGGTAGCAATGTGGGGGAATTGTATGAACAATTTTGATAATGTGCATAAGGAATAAGGCATGGTTCTCCTCTTTAGTATGGCTCTCTCTAATTGATTTGTTGGCTTCCTCCTTCAACATTCATGTTGTTGTTACTTGGCACTCTTTTGCAAGCCTATATGGTAGCATGTTTAATAGGGATGCCAATACGGAGGAAAATGTGGGCCGGGTGGGGCAGGTCCACGTACTAGGGAGCTTCAAATTAATAACACATAGCAACTTCAACAATTTTCAGATTAATAACTATTAGCAGCTTTAAGAAATATCAAAAGTAATGTTGCTAACAATGCTAAAGGGAAAAAATTTGAAAATGTAACATTTTAAGTATTAGGATGTTATGAATTAAAATGAGAAGGTTAAAGGTAGCCTTTCAAAATGGCCTAAACATAACCAAGTCGATTGTTGCTTGATATATTTTCTTTGCAAGAACTTAATTTCGTTTAGGTTTTCCCATTTGCTTTCTTGTTTTAATAACAAGTCTCGCTCACCACTTTTGGCATGATAAAAATGCTATCGTTAGTGTGTGATTCATTCGTACTAAGTGTTGCAACCTTTTCTAGCAGCACATGATAGAAATCTAAAAGTAAAGGTCAAGATGACAAGATCCCCAACAAAATCAAGAATATGATCTAACAATCATAAGAAAAAAAGAATTTTACAATGACTGATGAAAATTTTGTGGGTTTTAATGTGCCACGGCCCACAAATGACAATGTTTTACACTTCTATTCGCACATGTTAATTCGCCGGCAATGGGATTCAAGCTGTCAAACAAAGTTAACAAACTAGAGAGAGACGATTACCTTAGTCACAAACTACCAAAAGAAAAGAAAAGAATAGTGTCAGTTTTGGCAGAGAAATACCCACGCAGCATGCTGTCGGCCCGGCGTGCAGATTGCAGCGGGAAGTGAGAAGGCGGTGAGATGCTGCCTTTCATAAATCTCTAAACCCTAACCTTTTTGTGGTTTGTATTTTGGAATTGTTTGTTGGATCGGGTTTTTATTTGTAAGGACCCATATCTGATAAAGTTTTTAAAATTTATATTTTAATGTCTTAAAATCAATTATTTTATTCCGCTACCTTTTTAGTTTTCAAATTTCTAGGTGACGTGGATCTTGGTGGTGAGTTGTGTTATTGGAAGAGAGGAGCTTAGGAGGGTTTTACCTGGTGGTAACCATCTATGGGACTAATCAAGGAAAACCCGTGCTATGGGTATTCTACGTTTAACTCCCAATAGGTTTAGTTATGGTAGAAATTTTGTCTCCGTCTGTCTATGCTGCCATTTCTCGTGTCAAGCTAATGAAGTCAAGGAGTTGACATTATTGTCATTGGTGCAAAATTCACGCCCTCTTTGGCTGCAAAAGTATCTCGTAGAAGGAACTAAATAGTCTCATCCCCGTTTTAGAAGCCCAATGGAAGTATTTTTCAGTTGATGATGTATCTGGAGGTGGGTTAGATCCGAGGATGTTGTAAGACTTACCTTACACCATAATATACATATGAGAGGGGGATCCGACGACAATGCAGAGTACCAAAAATGCATATGAAGATGTATCTAAAGAAGTGGTTGATGTGTTGTACTCGAGGGTCAAAGAGTCAGAAATATCAAGAGCTTCTTCTTGGAGACTCATAATAGATCCTGGAATTGGTTTCTCTGAGACTATTGAACAAAGTTTGGAACTTCTTATTGGAGCGAAGACTATTCGCGAAAAAAATTCATGGAAAAACTTGTAATCGTCTAAATGCAACAGAATCTGATCCTGCTACTGTTGCTTTTGTTACAGCAGGAATTTTGGCTGGCTGTGCTATTTCATACGAGTGCACAATGTGGAAGATAATGTGGACACTGCTAAGGTTTTGCGATGCATTATTGTTACACATAAGAACTTAAGCTTAATTTGAGTGGGTTTGTACTTTAAATTCTTTCCAAATAGAAAAAGATCTCATTGATGCTCTGTTTTCTTGTAGTTTTTAGTTTGCCTTCTCTATTTGGTATCGTCAGGCCATGCAACCTAAGGAGCTCATATAATGGTTACTCAAATTTTTTTTATTGTAGTGTTGGTTTTGTCTTTGTTGTTGGATATCTCCACGGTGTAAATTATGAGCCATTGCACCCTTTTGTTTTGTTGAAGGAAAGTTGGGTTTAACAAACCAAGCCTCTCATATTAAGTGGGGTCAACAACATGGATTCTTGGTTTCCGTTGAGCTTGATCTTATGCATTATTAGCATTCAATTGCAAAAAGTAGAATTATCTTGCATCTTAGCCCAACTGGCACGGTTCTTAGACTACTACATTGCCAGTGGGAGTTCGATTACCCCCGGGAGTGCATTCAGGTGTGTGGTAGTAGGTGAAAAGCTCATGGATTATATCTTGCATCTTAGCTCCGCTAGAAGTATTAGGTGAAAAGCTCATGAATAATCAGTCTTATTAATGCCCAACCCTACGACCTACTAAGGCAAAAGAAAAATAGGTTGAATCTAAGGAGACTTAATTATTTTATGTGTTCAAAACTAAGGTGATCTTCAACTATCTCCTAAAGGATGGGCAAATCAAACTACTTGCATGTCACAAAAGCGACGATAGAGGAGTTGCAAGGAAAAAAGAAGTGTCATTACAAGTAGCATAATATGACCACCTACAACACGGGTAATTCACTCATATTCCGCAACCAAATACAGACGGCACTCAAGGAGAGAAAGTTGTGATTCAACGAGAAGGAAATGTCTATAGATGTAGATTTCATCTCTAAAATAGTATTGACCTATCACCAAAATGTTGTGCCCAATGACAACCCAAACAAGCAAGTCTCGTGACCCAAGGTCAATGGCAAAATTGTAACTCATCAAAGGATTAGTGAGGGAGAGTTGCAAGGCAAGAAGTCAGATAGAATGTACTCACCATCATCACTGATCATGTTAAAGGATTGGAGGAATCAACAAGTTAAAGGTATGCAAAAGGAAGGTGGATGATACATCCTCCAAATATCCATGCACCTCCTAAGTTACAACAATGAGGACAATGTGTGAGGGTGATCAAACCACATGTTGACGTGCCTATGGGCAAATGTTTTGAGAACTAAACCTATACACAGGAGACCAAACTATGCAGACACCACAAACCTACATGCACCTAGAAACGATGACTCCAAAGACAGTGTGCTCAGCAAAGAATGGAAACTGGTACATCGAAACTCGACATGCAGCTTGCCAATCAACGAAAGCAAGGACGATCATCGCTCCAAATGATCCTGAGGTAAGTTACTCTCAAGAAACCATGTGTCAAGGAGGCGTTGAACTCAAAATCGGTAGACATGAGTATTTTGGGATGAGAAAGAAAATGTTTTTCCTTGCAGTAGACATGTCCAATTCCAAATCATCGGTTCTGGTTTGCCCAAAACCCTAATCGGTTCTAGTTACACTTACAAAACTGTTAGTTTCGAAGAAATTATGGTTTTGATACCGAAACCGCCCTGAAACTAGTTTAAAAAACTTATTCTTTTGAAAAGAGAGGGTATAGCACCCTCTATCAATTGAACTCCCCACCATCGACAGTGGTGGGAAGAGACTTGTCATTGATGACTTGGTTTGTAGATTGTATTTAACCCTTTCCTGTTTTTCCTTCTTAGAATACAAAAGACAAAACACACTCTCTGAGTCGAACTGACCCACCTAGGCTGAGTACATACAGCACCATGTCATTGAGTTAGGAATTGTTATTGATAAAATTTCTAAAAAATATATAAACAATAAATATCGGCCATTGAAACCACCAGTTATGGTTCTGACTGATTTCTAAAAATCATGAACTGTAAATGAACTAGGGGTCCCCAATTCCAATTATGGTTTTAGGGCGGAATCTAGTTACCAATGGTCCACGATTGAGACGATTTTGAACCAGCCATATCTACCTGCGACAAGGATGTCTAGTACGAGTTTAACTCGCCATTAGACCTTGATATGAATAGGATACAAACATCAAATTTGCTAGAAATGAAAAAAACAACGAGAATGGAACAGAGTTCACTATCCTATGGTGAAGACCATAGAGCAACAACACGAGGCTAAATTCATTGAACCAACAAACCACATGTTGTGACATCTCTAACCCTTGTACATCAATGCTTTGATTAATGAAATTATGATAAGCAAAATACTAGTAGATGGCAATGCTTTCATCAATGTAATGCTTGTCATCTCCCTTAAGAAGATTGGGAGACTGATCCACAATCTCACGTAAGTTGAGATGACGATAACAAACTTCACCAACGATAAGCATGCCTACTGAGGCAAGATTGGATACATTTGAACCATTATGTGCCTTCCACCCTCCACCAAAAGTGAGTGATGTGGAATGAAAACATTGTTGACACCATGAAAAGGGATCATAACCCTTTTCCATCCAACATCAGCATAACCAAAACGGTTTTCTACTGACTTCATGTGCAACACATAATGATTCTCGAGAACTATGAGGTTGGTGAAGATGACATATGCCAACTTACCTGAAAGATTTTTAGATAAAAAGATTGATTGTATGACCCTAATCGGTTAAGCATCATGAGTAGTCCACAAGCGGCTTTGGGAGACCGTTAAGCCTAGCTAGAGGCTCATTGATAATAACAAAAGACAACTATAATTCTAGAAGAATTTGCCTCACCAATTGAAGACTAACTTAACTTGATCGGTGATGAATCAAACCAAGCCATGCTTGGGAGGCAACAACACAAGACACTCAGACCGTCGGAAGGAGGAGGCAAATTCAACTCAGTAGAGAAGTGGGATGAGCCTAAGACTATCAAAATTAGTGCTCTTCTACTTCTTTAAGCTTAAAGAGAATTGATCGACTTAAAGAAGAAGTTAAGATCAGCCTGGAGGCCTTGGGCGGAGTAGGCCCGAGATGTTCAGGAGGTCGTTAGAATCTCATCCATAAAATCTAGAGGTGGCAAGCCTGTTACAAAATTAGGAGAATGAGGCGAAATGCTTTGACACATGGTGCTCCTCTTTGAGTCAAGTAATACACATCTTCTATCGATAGCCCTTAGAACATACTAGTGGTGATGCTTGTAAAGAATAGCAAAGCTCATAAGTAAAATACATGTTATTTGGAGGATAAACAAATACAAGTACATGCACATCAACGATTACCTAGCATAGGACGACCCAATCATGATGGAGTTGATGTGAGATGCTCGACATTTACTACCTAAAATAATTTTAAATTGGAACCAAACGAACCCACTAGTGGGTCAGGATGACGCTCGATGGCGATCTCAGGTGTATTCTCCTTACTGCTAGCAAGGGGAGTGATTAGGTGATACCTTGGGTGCAGTGGCTCGATAGGCGGAGGAGGAGGAGCTTGTTTACTTGATCGAGTCACGTGCTTTGGGATCAGGCCCGTATATCCCCTTTGAGTCTATCTTGCTTCTTAGATTTCTCCTTTGAAGGTTGTGAGGGGAGCGAAAGAGGTTTCGACACTCGAGACTTCTTGTTGTTCATGCCAAAATTGTCAAGCTTCACATTGTATGCGTCTAATTGATCAAAGAATATATAGGCAATAACTTGTTCTCACTTCTCATAGAAATGAATAGTCTCTCTAGGAAAGGGGGAGATAGGCAAATGGAGAACGGGTCTCTAGCGAGTACTCAAATCCCCAATGAGCAATTTTGCATAGGCAAAAGTAAGGGAGTAAGGGAGGAACTTCTCTTGTATTTAACACTAGAGTAAAACAGAAAGATGAATGTCTTGAACCAAGCTTAATTGCCAAACCATGCACATAGGAAAATACAAGTCCACATACAATGCATGGGAGGCCATGGAGGGTTTAGGACCATACAAAAGATCTCGATGAAGCAGGACAAATTACCAACCATAGCCTCAGTTTGCAGAATCATACAAGTTACAAATCCAAGAAACACAAGTTTCCCCCTATCAGTCAACCCCGAAGTAGATTGAGAGAAAGTCTTCTAGGTTTCGAGACCTAAGAGATAACAACTCGGCAAGGACGTCAATCGGAAAACAACCATCATTTAGGATCCTAAGGAATTGGAGGTTAAGGAAGCTCGCAAAAGCCAAACTGAGGGATGTACATATGGAGCCACAATCAAAGAGCTCACATGGAACCCTCCACAAGATCAGTAGCTTCCTTGATAAATTTGGGGAAAGATTTGTAAATTAAGGAATACTACGTTCCTAAGAACAATGAAGGTAGTGAAATTGACCCACTAGACGTAATCATGGCAACATAGAGGAATACGATTTCACAACCTCTATAGCCAAAGTACAAACTTCATAAATATATATCTAATACAAGAGGAAAACAAAGTGTTTAATCTCACTTACTTCTACGTTTGATTGCATGTAGGCCTTGATGAAGGTCAATAGTAAGAGGTGTGCTTATTGAAGACAATGGCAAGGATTGGAGAATCCACACTCACCAGAATGGTCATATCCACACCAATGACAAGTATACAAGTAATGGGCATGATGTCAAAAAGGATAGGAGATATCATGCTAAAGGAAAAACTAGTTGGTTAGAATCCAAAGAGTAAAAAAGAGAGGAATTCAAAAAGCAACCTGGTATCACATTCTATATCTATAGAAGAAAACATGTTAGTTTGAAAGATACTCCATTCTTTCCACTTGTCAAATATCTGAGAAGATACTCTCTTCCAACATTGGTACTAGGAAATGGACCGTTCGAATAGCAGAGGGCCATCCCGCCCCCATGAACCACTTAGAGAGGAGCGAAATCAGGGACGGTATTGGGTAAATGAACTCCTTGAAGTCACTGCTACGATTGGCAACATCCCAAAATCAACCCGTGGCCATCACTCAAGGAGAGACCAATATCAAAAGAAGAGCCATAGAAAGAACCCCCAACATTTGGGATGGAAAGGAGTTCATCGGAAGCGAGGACAAGCCTTAGACGAGGAGACCGAGCGAAAGATAATGACAATAGAAGCATGGGGATTTTTTAGGGAGATAGAAGAGAGAATGAGGGTTTCCAAATGAAAGGGAGAAATCATCGAACGGGAAACATGACAAAGTATTTATAGCAAGCTTGGGCATGCTTATTAGACAAGCCCGATTATGGGTAAACTGGAACCAGCAGTTCCAAACTGCTAGTTTCGAGTTACTCAAAACCAGAAACCATAACTGAACCATCCAGTGGACGGTTTTGGTTTTGGTAGTTTCAAATATAGTTTTGGATGTGTTTGAATCTAGTTTCGAGATCCGATTTCGGTTTTGGGTGGGTTTGGAACTGGTTTTGGGACAATTTTGAATTTAGTTCCAGGACGGTTTTGGATCCGAATCATATTTCGGTTTTGGTTTCGAGATGGTTCTAGTTCCTTTTTTTGGAGGGATTTGAATCCAAATAGTATTACATTATCTATATGTTATATGTAATTAATATTTATATTATACAACTACATAAGTATGTATAATTGGACTTGGATACAAGTTTTTAAAGTGTATAAGACTAAGAGTAAAACTATATAAGTGTAAGTTATATAACTATATAAGTTTATAAGTATTACATTATACATGCGTATATTATATTAAAAAGGGTATAATTACATTACAAAAGTTGTTATAAGTTATAACTTATAAGTATTACATTCATTAAGTTATTCATACATGATATGTTACATTACAAAATGTATGTAGAATATGTAGTAATGTAAGTATATATTATATACATAATGTAATATTGTAACTATGTAAGTATATAGCATATAACATATATGAGGTATGTTATATATGGTCCAATGCTTCGGGCATCAGTCAACATGTAGCAACAAGTTTCGTCACGAAGACGAATGCCAAAATGCCCGAGTGAGGAACTGACCTTTCCCTGACATGGTCTCCAAAGCCATACTTTTTTATCAAGAAAGATCAAATGTGGTTAAGTTAAGTGTGGTTAAGCTTTCTTCTTTTCGGACTTTGAACCTGGTTACTGACAAGTTGGGGAAGTTTGATTCGTCTTTTGGTGACGTACTTTGCGCAAGGTTACATTCGAGTTATGGCTAAAGCCCTCAGAGATCAAAGATCGACATTCTCTAGTATACCAACAACTTATCAGGTTTTGCACTTGGTCAATACATTCAGTGGGACATTTCGTGTTATCTTAAGTTGAGTCATTTCTCACAATGACACATCCTTTGGTATGTTCAATGGGACCTACGATCACTCGATCTCATCGAAGCTATAATATGGTGTCTAATACCACCAATTCATCCAACAATATTTAAGGCACTCTATTCATGGAGCACGTATGCCCTAGCTTGAAGATCAACTTGGACCCTCATTAGCTTCCGGTCCACAATGGCCTCAATATGAGTAGGGACAATCTAGCTCCCAACTGCTTCCAAATGATGATCATTCATTAATAGACAAGTTGAGGCCAACCCTCCAAGTATTGCTTCATTTGTTTATGAACGAAATTCATGGGTAGGTCCTTATGAGGGAAACATTATCACCCATGATAATGAACTAGTTGGCTAGCATGCAAGAACAAGAGTGGCTTGCCGAGAGGCAAAGGCATATACAAGCAGTTGCTTATCCTCGACCCTAGCATTAGCTATTGTTTGGAACATACAGTAGTGTTTCAGTACCCTACAAATCAGTCGTGTTACATTTTCTTTACGCTATGGCCATGTGAATACTGCTAGAAGACCATTAGAAGGTGTTGGAACCAGGCTAGCTCTATCATTTTTATCATAGATGGCACATATGATGGCCATCTTTTGGATCCTCCTTGATCCATCATTTTGTCACTTCACAACCAAAGAATGCAAGTGTGCCACTAAGTGTGCCATCTCTATCAAGTTGCACCCCACAAACTGATCCTAGATATCATGCACAGATAACAACTGAAACGCTTAGGTGCATGCGCCAACCCTCACCATCTCAGTCGACACCACCCATACTAATGGTGATGATAATGCCTCGGCCACGTCGCTTTGAACATGAAATTTTTTTATATATTCTCATGCTTCTTTAGCGTTGGTGAAATCGGCCAAAGTGTTCCTAGTGTGCTCATTTACATTATTCATAAGCACACATAGGATTGTTCTATGACCTCCTTCATATTCCTTTTTTTGTTCTGTGGCATTGATAGATGGTTCCACCTTCAAACCACTTACATAGCCCCATAATTTTTTGAAATACAAATAGTTTTCCATAGATTGGGCCCATGTTTTATAGTTCAAAGGTGTTAGACGAAAATCGAAACCCCCTTTATCATCAATATTTCAAGGAGAAAAGAAATTAAAGAGTAAACTTACAAAATACGATCGGCACGCTTCTTGAGGCAATGAACAATACTCCCACGATCAAAAAATGGCTCTAATACCATGTAATAAAGGCAATACTTCAATATAGTTGCGGAAGATTGATAAGTGGACAACACCACAAAGTAATAATCATGAAGCCTTAGAAAAGGCAATAGCCGAGAGCAACAAGTGTATACGAAAAAGAGAACGAACACAACACAAACTTGAATAAATAATCTTTATTCATTAGCCACAAAAGACTTTAATTTACAATGGTTTACAAGAGGTATTTATAGAGAAAAAGGAGTGAGAGAGAGTGAGAGTAAGGGAGAGGGTCGAGGAAAGAAAGGGGGGCTGGCCCCAATGGTTAGTAGCCCCCCTGGCCCTGCCAGGGCCTGCCAAGGCGGGCTAGAGGGGCCTGGTTTTCTAACAGTCATATGACTTCAAAGTTCAAACATAATGTCCTTTTGGATAATAGACCAAGAAGTTCACTAAAAATCTATATTGGTTTTTTGTCTACCCATCATTCATAGTAGAACAATTAGTAATATTTGATGACCCTAAATTCAAAGGTTCATTCATTGATAATGTCTTTAACACATTTTTTTAGCAATTTGCCCCTCAAGGTAGGATAAGTGGGTACCTTATGGCTTGGTTTATACTAGTTATGACATCTATTATGCATGCAAGGAAAATGAATGTGCAATACCAAAAGGCAAATAACTTTCATAAAAAACTACACACTTGATAATTTTTTTCATTTACCTCTTTTGATGTCACACACGATCTGATGCTTGGTTGAACTCTAAAGGTTATATGCGGTGGGGAAAAGGAGGGTATTGGTTGCACATTGCTTTTATCTCTACCACTCTCATGATCAATGGGTGAGTAGGGGTTCTTGCTGTGGAAGAAAAACTCTATTGATACTACTATTAGAACCCACACTCTCACCAATTTCTTGTCATCCCCTTATCTTCTCAGTGGTCTCCTTCATCTCCTCCTCAACCATGTCATGCGTTTTATATCTCTTAAAAAGCACATACTTGAACAACCTATTTATACTCTCTATGCCATAATCTTTTGATAGCCTCTAAAAGTTGTATTTTATACTATAGTTTTGGTCCCACAACTACAAGCTATCATATTTCTTTTCATTTTCATAAGATGGTTTTCATGCATAAAGTGCATTCATGCTTAATCTCATTATAAGAGTTGTACCTATTTACAAGCTTATTGCCTTCATATACGAGAGTATAGTACTTTGAGGATGGATTAAACCGATTAAATTTCTTTATATAAAGTAGAGGTGAACTACAACTAGAAAAGGGTTTAGGGAAAGTGAGGGAGTTTGGAATCTATTAAAAAACAATTTATTTGAGTAAAAAATGTAAAAAATGATAGAGAAACCAATAAAAAGAGTATGTCACTAATTTCACAAAAACATTATGAATCTTCATAAGTTTGGAAGAAAATCTTCTGATTTCTCTATGAAATCCAACAAAGGGAAGCTAGCGAGAGGGTCTGAGAGCAAACATTGGCAGTTTGGAAGCCTTGCACATCTACAATAATACCAATATGTAACAAACAGGTATCGTACAATACTATACAGTTTTTATAACCTTGGTTCAAAATGTTGGGCTAAGATTATAAAACGTAAAATGATATGGGCATGCTTAAGGTGGTTAAGACATTTAGAGATGGATGTAAGAGATACAATAAAGGACTAAGAAATCAGATGTGTATATAAATTCACACTTGAATAGGCATAGAAATGCTTAAAAGTGTTAGAAGGAAACCATAAGCCATCTTCATTTTTTTCAGCGAAGTACTATTGTAACATAGGATAAGTACAGTAATGACAATGAATCTATGTTGTCAGCCCCAATTAGTATGGGAGAAGGCTTGGTTTTCGCTTAGTTTACAATTGGCTGGACTTTGGCTTCAATCTTATAAGAAATTGGGATTGGATCAGCTGGTTTAATCCTTAGAGGATTTGTTAATATGATTCATAATCCAATAACATTCTGACTCAGACCTGGAGACTAACAACTTAGATTTGGATGTTGAATCAGGATGAGGTTCAAATACAACAACAACAACAACAACTAAGCCTTTTTCCATACTAGACAGGGTCGGCTACATGGATTCTTTGTTTCCACGGATCCCTATCATGTGCCATGTTAGCAGTTAACTCACAACAAGCTAGACCATTCTTTATTGTTTCTTTCCAACACCTTTGTGGTCATCCTCTACCTCTTTTAATACTTTCCAAATTTAGTTTTTCATACCTTCTTACAGGTTCTTCTTTTGATCTTCTTTCTATATGTCCAAACCATCTTACACGATGTGTCACTCTTAATTTGTTTCTAATAACCTCATTATGTATACGGTCTTTTCTTTTATGACCACTCATCCATCTCAACATCTTCATTTCTGTCACAGACATCTTTTGTACATGTTGATGATTAACTGGCCAACATTCATAACCATAAAACATGGCAAGCCTAAATTGTTGCTCTATAATATTTACCTTTTAATTTTAATGGTATCTTCTTATCACAAAGAATACCTGATGCTCCTCTCCATTTTAACCAACCAACATTAATTCTTTGCGTAACATCTCCATCAATTCTTCCATCACTCTAAAAAGATTGACCCTAGGTATTTAAAACTTTTCTTTTGGGGGATACAATGTGTGTCAATTTTAATTTCTATGTCCTCTGAAATAACCAAATGATCAAACTTACATTACATGTATTCTGTCTTTGTTCTACTAAGTTGGAGGCCTTTGCTTTCTAATGTTTCTCTCCATAGTTCCAATTTTCTATTAACTTTTTCCTTAGACTCCTCCACTAATACAATGTCATCTGCAAATAACATACACCAAGGTATTTCATCTTGATTATGTTTTGTTAACTCATCAAGCACCATTGTAAATAAATATGGATAATATTAACTTCAAAGAAGTCTGTCATTACTTCATGAGTCCTCACACATGTTTTTAAACCATCATACATATCTCTAATAAGGTTAATGTATGTCAATGGGATACCTCTTTTTACCAAAGTTCTCCAAAGAACCTCCCTCGATACCCTATCTTAAGCTTTTTCTAGATCAATAAATATCATGTGAATGTCTTTCTTTTTTGCTCTAAAATGTTCCATAAGACGTCTCAAAAGGTAAATCGCTTCAATAGTAGATCTGTCTGGCATGAATCCAAATTGGTTCTCTGTTGTACTTGATACTTGTCTTAACCTACATTCGATAATTTTTTCCCATAATTTCATAGTATGACTCATTAACTTGATACCTCGATAATTCGCACAATTTTGAATGTCTCCCTTGTTCTTATATATGGGTATAAGTGTACTTGCTCTTCATTCCTCGGGCATCTTTTGGTTTTTCCATATTTCATTAAATAGTCTTATGAGCCAAGTGATTCCTATTTCTCCTAGTATTTTCCAAACTTCTATAGGAATATTATCTGGTCCTACCGATTTACCACCCTTCATATGTTTAAGAGCCTCTTTGACTTCATTCTTTTGAATACGTCGATAGAAATTATGGTTTATATACTTTTCTAACTTGGCTAAATCTCCTAAACTAATACTAACATCTTTATTTTCATTAAAAAGATTATAAAAATAGTTTTTCCATCTATTTCTTATATCATCATTTGCCACTAGAATTTTTTTATCTTCGTCTTTTATGCATCTAACATAATTAAGATCTTTAGTTTTCTTATCTCTAGCCCTAGCTATCCTAAAAATATCTCTTTCACCCTCTTTTGAGTTGAGTTTTTTATATAAGTCCTCCTAAATCTTAGCTTTTGCTTCACTAACGGCCTTTTTCGCTTCCTTCTTTGCTTTCTTATAAGCTTCTAAAGTTTCACTAGTTTTCTTGGCATAATGTAATTTGTAACATGCCCTCTTTGCCTTGATTTTATTTTGTACTACTTCACTCCACCACCAAGCTTCTTTTTGTGCCGGTACACCTCCCTTAGATACCCCTAACACATCTTTCGCCACTTTCCTAATATGTATAGCCATATTGTTTCACATATCACAGGGTGTGCCAACATAATTCCAAACATCTCCTTGAAGGACTTTCTGTTTAAATATATCTTCTTTCTCGCTTTTGAGGTTCCACAACTGAGCGTGTGAGAAGAAAATACAACTGACCCGATCCAAAAGTCCTATATGTTAGTTTTGGTAACTAAATGAGCTATCCGATCCAAAAAACAAATATTCCTCACAGCTACACACGCTCGACTCATACTTGACCCACTTGAGTTTGCCTTTGTTTTGGTAAATAAATGAGCTAAACTTGAGGATTTGTCAACATTGACTGATATATCCTTAATCCAGTGACTCTCTGATCCACACCTAAGACTAAACTTTAGAATCAACTATCCAACCCAAATATTAAGCCAATCTTGCTCAAGAATAAATGGACAAGAAGAGAGAACAACTGCTAGTTAGTCCGACCGAAAAGTCCTATTAATGCAAGATTCGCCCGATCCAGCAAGTTGGCCAGTTATTCTTAGGGTGCATTAGAAGCCAAACTACTCGAACTTGACTCATAGTTGAGTCATCTTAGTTTGATTCGACCTTGTTTGGTAACTAAATGAGCTAAGCTGGAGCAGTGACAACGACCTTTTAAAACTTGTTCTCGACATGTTTAGACTCCTCAAACACATTGAAGAAGTCGCATTTAAGAACAAGCAAACCTGGTCATCCGTTGCCGTTTTGCCAATTTGATCATGTATAAAGGAGAAGATTTTCCCTCTTTAAATCTTGAGTGTTCATAATTGCTATTGCCACACCCTGAATTACTACATAACACCTTTTTTACAATTTTCAAAAATACCTCATCCATTTTCAAAAATTTCCACACTACTCATGACCTCAATAATGTCTCTCTCCCCTGTTGCAAACCCTCTCTCTCGTCTGCTCTTGTTGCACCAACCCCACCGAAGTAAACTATGGCATGCATCAAATAACTGAAAACCCTATTTTATTAAAAAGCCACCACCTGATGGAGGGAATGGCGTTGATCATCCCTTATGACATAGAAGACGGGGAGGCGATGAGGTTCAGCCACAGCCTCCAGGGGAAGGCCGTCAAAACTGCTCTCTCAGCTTCGCCGGTTGGTCTAACTTACCATCTGTTGCTGACCGGAATGCTAGAGTTGTCGTCCTGACCAGAAGTATTTGCCAATGCATACTTTTGTATGTGACATAGCGGTCTTGTACATTAACTAGTCGTTTGCAGATTTCCGCAACAAGAACCAGAAGAAAAAGGTCAATCGAGGGATAAAACAAGCTCAGATAACGGAGAGTTGTGTTCAATAGAAGATATTCAAACAAGTGTTCCCCAATGGCGAGTTCTCAAATTCTTTGGCTGCACCGTCTAGCATACCCCACACACATGAGAAACTTGCTTAATATTAAGGTGTTCAATGCCACTTTAGTTGATTGGCTCCATTTAACTGCCGTACAAATTACAAGAGTAAATCTCTCTCGACATAGAGATCCACGTTCGGGAAAATTGGATTCTCTCAACTAAGAGATCCAATTACAACGACTGTAAAATGGTGGTTTAGTCTGCCTCAAGGATCTGCTTTCCTAGATGGCTGTTTCTCAAGCTTGTTTCAGCTGCTCAAAATCATATTCACAAGTCAACAAGACAGTACCCCTCATCTTAGATTTTGTTACCCAAGCCATCAGGCTTCAGCTCATAATTGAAGCATTTGTGAGACTCAAAATTACAAAGCCAAAATTGACACGGTCTTGCCTTATGCAATCTTTCCTCTTCCATCAAACAAGGAATTACGTAATTACTACTAATGAAAGAAAAGATTCTTGTGATTCTGTCACCATTCAGCGGTTACTAGAAGAACCAAGTGCTAATTAATCACAAACAGCTAATTTCGAGGATCAGAAGAGGCAACATAGCAGGATGCATCTTAAAATTGGCTAACGCGGATATTGCTGCTTCTTATAACATACCGATTCACAAGTCGTGCATATCAAAATTTAAGGCATCTCCTTTTCCCCTTCTTAAAGGAACTCGTATTTGGGTGTGAATCTTCTTCATGCCAAATTCATGTGAATCAATCTTGTTTCAAAAAGGATTCAGCAATCAACATTCGAATAACTTAAAAAAAACTTCTAGCAACCAGACGGTACAACTTGACCTAACAAGACATACAAAATTCCTACAGCAAGGGAACCACAATTCATAGAAGCAAAATGATGGAAGCATTCTTCTGGAAATAGTAAGTCCAAAACACTACGAGTTTAGCAGTAAACTGCTACGAACGAAGGAAGAAGGATCCGACATTCCTATAATTCAGATATGTTCGACACAATATACACATAAATCAGCAAAAAATGTACAGACAAGTAAATATAATCAAGATTCGCATACTACATGCCCAGAAAAAAAATAAGTGAAAATTCAAGGAATCGACAAGAACATGCTCCCACGGAATATGATTGAAGAAATAGAAACAGGAAAGAAGATTCAAGAAATGATTCAAACCAAAAGGACGCACCATCTTCGTCGGCCCCTAGCGGCTCTCGTTCTCCCAACCCTATTCCATTCTCTGACTATCGGGGACAGAAGCCATGGTTTGGAGAAGGAGAAATACTTATAGTTACATGCCTATCACGGAAACCCAATAATGCCCTTGATGCTTCTGGCTTCTTCCGGCCGGGGTTACTTCGGGTCCAGCAAAACGTAGCTGGCCAACGGTAATCGAAAGGATGACAATTTAATATTTTGGCTCGTCTTCGTGCTGCATCTCATTTTGTGTTTGTAATGATCAACTCGAAAACAACTCAAAACTTTTATGTTTTACTCTGGTGACACGAAGAAGGACCTTTCGGATCATCGAGCATTATATTGTCAGAGATCTCATCTTTCGTGTCATGTTCGTGTTGGAAACAGGTTGGTCCGACATGACCCGGTTATTTTTGAAATACTCTAGGTGAGCAAGACTCGAGTACTCTTTCACTTTGGGTTGTGTTTGTATAGCAATTAGGGAATGGGAATGGGCATTGAGTTGAGTTGGATGCTCGGTCAAATTAAGCAATTCAGTAGCGATCTAAGTGAGATCCGAATCGGACCATTAGTGAGCTAGGTTGACACGGGAGATTTCTGAATCTAGGTATGCCCATTCCCAAGTCGGATTGGGGTCGGTTAAATACATAAGAAAGGCCAGATCCTAAGACCATGCTTGTTGCTTGTTTCATGGTGAAGACCTTATTTGCACCCAGAGTGTAAGCTCAAAGGTGAGAAATTTTTTAGCTAAATGTAAATGGATCCAGATCCATTTAGATTGAGCTAAAATGGATTCGGATCAATCTGGTATTTCCTTTCCTAAAGAACAGTAAGTTGTATTTGGGCCACGACCTGCTATTTGCAACAAATAACGAATTAAATAAGTGGACCCAAGTCAAAAACTAATTTTTGGATGAACCGATTCGACCTGCTTATCGCTGACTTAATTTAATTTTTAAGTGATATTCATAATTTCTAAAAAACTTACTGAATCGATTTATTTGATTATGACGATCCTCTCATCAAAACAGTTCGATTTAGAAGCAGGTCCTGATGACATTACTTGGACGTAGACCTAATACTGGCACCCGAGAGTCAGATCTGGATTTAACCTACCAGATTCTGATACCATTACTGTAAGTGACTCTGACTTGATCCGCCTCAGGATACCCGAACCACTATCTAAACCTCGGTGATATCCAGGCCAACAATTAACCAGATCCAGCTTGCAGATTAGCAGGGGAAGGGAAACATATTGACTCTGCCCGACACCAAAGGTCCGACAAGTCATTGGCTCGACCCAATCTGATAAGAACCGGGCTGGTTTGTTGGCTTGTGATGGTCATTTCGGATCTGACAAACAAACCTCATGATGCATCATTAACTCAATAGCATTACCGAAAGTAGCCAGCTGTCACAGCTCTACAAGGTAATTTTTACTCATATGGTTTCGGTTAAGATCCTAAAGAGATCCAGGTCCAGATCAATTAGTTGAATCCAACTATGATTGGATCCAAATATTGGACAGATATCCCTAGGAAAAGAAAAACTTTTTTATGGGCACGACCTGGTTAGGCAGATCCCTACCTGAGACGCACCTAGGTATTCAACTCCTGACCTTATGTCAGTGAGTGAAACCCCCTAACCAGTGAGTTATGCCCCTTTGGCGCATGTATATACCCACATTTCCACAATGAGCAAAATCTCACCTGGCTAATGGGTCAACTCACAAGTTAAAGGTCATGAGTTCGCTACCCTGGGCTTGCAACTGCCTTCTTCTACCTGCCGCAGCGAGTTAGTAACTCATTTCACATCGATATGAAATAAAGTTTGCTATAGAGCATTGATAAGTCACTTTGATGGTGTTAGTTTCTAGCTGGACCATCTTGTGTTTGGATATCGATATTAATGAAATAAAGTTTGGCACAGTCATGTAAAGTTGAAAAAAGTATCTGAAAAAGCAGGAATCGTACTGATGCCATGGAAACCAAGAAAAAAGAGGGAGAGCATCGTCGGACTTTGAATCACCAAGCCTAGTTCGCTTCAAAGAGGTTTTTCATAGGGGAAGAGTTTAGAGATATAATATTGTAAAAATTTTGTTTGTCTGCTTTCTGCTTTTATAGTTTACCTTCCTTGGTTTTCCATTAAAGCTTACCTGATTTTTGTTCTAGTATCTTCATCAGATCCTTCTACATTTGAATATAAAATTGTTTTTAATCCCTTTGTAGAGTGTATTTAATATTCAAAAATAATAGCCGGTGAAATCGGGAAAGAAGGCCTATCTTTCTTGATTTCATGAGCACATTAAATTGAGGCTTAACATGGCCATATGCACTTATTGCATTGATCACAATGAAGGATCAATTTGCATTCATGCAAGGAAGATCTACTATTGAGGTTATTTACATATCTTATGTAATATTTTAGAGTAAAAAGGAACAACCTTCATATTAGAAAATACTTATGTACATGATTTCATTGGAGAACCTTGAAAAAGAATTATTTCATTGATATGCATCAACCTTATAAGGGATACATATGAAAGTACACAAACATGCATGAGGACTAAGGAAGGAATGAGTGATGTTTTTTATGTTAATTTTATATCATATTAAGGATGAGTTTTAAGTCTGTATTTATTTACCTTATTTATTAACTAGTTAACAAAATATATTCAATATGAAGTACCTTGGTGTATGTTATTCATAATTGACATTGTGCTAGTGGATGAATCTAAGAAAAGTTAACAAGAATTTGAAATGCTGGAAAAATATTGAAAAATAAAAATTTATTAAAGACATAATATATAGATTGTAAGTTTGATCATGTAGTTATTATATATGACATGAAATCAAGATTGACACATATTATATTTATCAAGACAAAAGTTTCACATACTTAAATCAATTTTTTGAAAATGATAAAAAAATTGATGGAGATATTATAAATAGAATGATTGCAAGTAAGCTAAAATGAAAATGTACATCAAGTATTCTATGGGATGAAAAGATACCATTAAAGTTGAAAGCTAAATATTATACAATAATGATTAGACCCTCTTTGTTATATCATGTTGAGTATTAGACAATTAAATCATCAACACTTGTATAAGACGTCTCTGAAAGAAATGAAAATTTTGAAATAAGTATTTTATCATAAAAGAAAAAAGGGTACTCTAATAAGGTTGTTAGAGATAAATTGAGAGTAGCACCACGCCACCAATAGATGGAATGATAAAAAATTGTTTAAGATAGCTTGCACATGTAGAAAGGCGATCAAAGAAAAGCTATATAAGAAGGTATGAAAATGTATGATAAAAATGTTTAAAAAGAAAAAATGACTGCAGAAGTGTTGAAAATAAAACATAAAAAATTATCAAATTTTTGTTAAGTTAACTATTAACATGTTGGGTGATCAAGGTGTATAACCAACCCCATCTACCAAAGAAAAAGGACGAGAGAGGATGAGGATATGCACGGCATAGCTACGAAGGTAATGGCATGCGGGAGATGATTTTCAAACTTATTGGCTTTCGTATATGAACAGTCCTGAACTTTGATGAAGGAACGAACTAGATAACCATTTGCATTGGGATGCCGAACAGCCATGCCCGTCTGGTTGAACACGAATGGTCCTATGGTCATTAAATGACATGATGGTTATGCATGTGACCTAAAGAAAAGCCATTTTAGGCTCTGCATGTGAATGCTTGTATGAATGCCCATGTTTGATGGCCAATGACAAATCCAGAAACTTATTTCAGGAGATTCAAATGGGCGAGCTTTAAAAGTTTTAAATTTTTTAAATTTCAATAAAAAATATAAATTTTCAGAATTTCAGATCACCCGTTGCCCCACCATGCTACAATGCGAATCTGCCTCTATCAAAGTTCATGCACATCTCATGGCATATGGGAATGTTCATGGGGAGGAGTTCTCCCCCTTTCCGTATCACCTGTCTCGAATGGGATGGATTTGGAAAGTGGAAACGGAGACCGGGACGAGGACATGGAGTGCAAGAAAATCCCCAATGGAGATTGGAGGACAACAACAACAACTAAGCCTTTTCTCATACTAGACGGGGTCGGCTATATGGATTCTTTGTTTCCACAGAGCTCTATCATGTGTCATGTTAGCAGTTAACTCACAATAAGCTAGTTCATTCTCTATTGTTTCTTTCCAAAACTTTTGTGGTCGTCCTCTACCTCTTTTAACACTTTTCAAATTTAGTTTTTCATACCTTCTTAGAGGTTCTTCTTTTGATCTTCTTTCTATATGTCCAAACCATCTTAAATGATATTCTCTCATTTTATCCTCTATTGGTGTCACTCCTAATTTGTTTCTAATAACCTCATTATGTATACGGCCTTTTCTTGTATGACCACTCATCCATCTCAACATCTTCATTTCTGTCACAAACATCTTTTGTACATGTTGATGATTAACTGCCAAACACTTAGAACCATAAAACATGGCAAGCCTAATTGTTGCTCTATAATATTTACCTTTTAACTTTAATGGTATCTTCTTATCACAAAGAATACTTGATGCTCCTCTCTATTTTAACCAACCACCATTAATTCTATCCATAACATCTCCATCAATTCTTCCATCACTCTAAAAAATTGACCCTAGGTATTTAAAACTTTCCTTTTGGGAGATGCAATGTGTGTCAATTTTAATTTCTGTATCCTCTAAAGTAACCAAATGATCAAACTTACATTCCATATATTCATATATTTTATCTTTGTTCTACTAAGTCGGAGGCCTTTGCTTTCTAATGCTTTTCTCCATAGTTTCAATTTTCTATTAACTTTTTCCTTAGACTCTTCCACTAATACAATGTCATCTGCAAATAACATACACAAAGGCACTTCATCTTCAACATGTTTTGTTAACTCATCAATCACCATTATAAATAAGTTTGGACTTAAAGTTGATCCTTGATGTAACCCAATATTAACTTCAAAGAAGTATGTCATTCCTTTATGAATCCTCATACATGTTTTTACACCATTGTACGTGTCTCTTATAAGGTTAATGTATGTCAATGGGATACCTCTTTTTTCCAAGGTTCTCCAAAGAAACTCCCTCGGTACTCTATCATAAGTTTTTTCTAGATCAATACATATCATGTGAAGGTCTTTCTTTTTTGCTCTAAAATGTTCCATAAGACGTCTCAAAAGGTTCTCTGTTGTACTTGATACTTGTCTTAACCTACGTTTGATAATTCTTTCCCATAATTTCATAGTATGGCTCATTAACTTGATACCTTGATAATTCGCACAATTTTGAATGTCTCCCTTGTTCTTATATATGGGTATAAGTGTACTCACTCTCTATTCCTTGGGCATCTTTTGGTTTCTCCATATTTAATTAAATAATATTGTGAGCCAAGTGATTGCTATTTCTCCTAGTATTTTCCAAACTTCTATAGGAATATTGTCTCGTCCTACCGATTTACCCTCCTTCATAAGTTTAAGAGCCTCTTTGACTTCATTCTTTTGAATACGTCAATAGAAATTATGGTTTATATACTTTTCTGATTTGGCTAACTCTCCTAAGCTAATACTAACATCTATATTTTCATTAAAAAACTTATAAAAATAGTTTTTTCATCTATTTCTTATATTATCATTTGCCACTAGAATTTTTTCATCCTCGTCTTTGATAAAAATAACACACACTATAAGAAAATTAATTAAATAATCACTTTTTGTTTGAACTCATGAATTCATTGTCATTCGTCACATTTCGTCCATAATAATATGTTTGAATTTAACATTTCATATATAAAGTGAGCTCAAACGTGTGTTTCAACATTTCTCTTTTTTTCTCATGGGTCCTACTATGACCCACGGGGACACAGAGACGGCAATGAGGTTATTTTTTTAGTCCCGTCGTGGGAACAGAGACAGAGTTATAAAACGAGGATGGAATGAAAACCTTGATTCCGGTCCTCATCCTGCCCCGTGAACATTTTAATTGTATGAAAGAGCGCCATATAAAAGGGGTATAACTGATTCTGCAGTGAACACTACATCAATATGAACCAACGATATACGTATTAGTTCATAGGAAGAGGTTCCAATATTATATTGCATATATATGGCTTAATGGCTTGAACAAATGAATCATTTTACCTAGTGGCAGAAAAGTCATCCCTTTGGCCACTGAAGAATCCGGTTAAGGCTTATATATTGCATGCCTTGTGCTGATGCCTGAGAGTTCTATATTTAATAGCTTCACTCTTCCTCTTGTTTTCGCCACTTTGGTTTTGAAACAATCTAATACTTTGCTTTGGCACGGAAGAGCAATAGCTTAGCCATTTTGGTATACCAGTATTATCAAGGACTTCGAGTAGCTTGTGCAAAGTCCAAAAGCTCCTCATAACTTGTAGGTGATAATCTAGCCCTTTGCATCCAAAAAGATAATCCGAAACAAACAAAAAAAAAAACTAAAAACCAATGCTTAAACATGCTTTGAAAAAAGATGCGTAATAACCTTTTATTGCAATCAGATATCTTCAAGTGTTCATCCAAGCAATTCCTCAACTTTATGGCGTTTGAATGCTTGCAAGTGCTGGTTCTAAGTTGATCATCCCTTTCAAGTAAGAAGCCCAACTTCCCCTGGCCTTTAAGATCCAACAGTGGGAACCCCAACTTACCCACAGTCCATCTATGAAGGAAGTATTCCCCCAGCGAGAAAATGGATTCCAACTAAGGGGTTTCATGAGAGGGTTAACCGGATTTAGATTACTCCACTTGAGAATGAATAGTCCTTAGGGACCGAGTTCAGCTGTCAAGCTCGACTGACTTCGCAAAAATTTTTAAATCAACATTAACATGGTAAGATAATTTGTTGCCTTCACGAACTTGACAAGCCTATCCAGCACATTTCACACACACACCGAGAGCAAGGGATTGGAAGGGAGAGGAGGGATAACAATGTCCCAGCAACTGAATCGATTGAGATGTTCTCAAGTTCTGGAGTGGTTTGCGAAAGCCTACACTAACACAAAATAAAATTTCAGACTGCTACACAAAATTGTGATGTCCTTTACCACCATCTCCAACTCTCTAGACAAAATTCCAACAAAAGGCCAAACGCAAATACAGAGCCAGATGCACCCGGAGGAAGTCCAACTCAAGCATGTGATACCTTAGCGCTAAATAATGTAAAACACCAAATTCAAGCCTACTCCCCAAAAATAAGATCAATAATCGGACGGGCTGATGACATCGTCAATCTTCAGTATCATTTTAACCACTTGGGTAGCCAGAAGTATCTGTTGCTGTTTGCCTATCAGGGTCTCAAATACATTTTGTTCGCGCATGTCATTTGTCCCAACATCATTGCAATCTATTCCGAAATGAGGGTTATTCTCCTACAAAAAGTATAACAGAATCGTTAACGAGTAATCGACACATTGACAGGTACAAGACAACTAAAAAGCATAAAAAGAATTATTTGGAAAAACTTGGGACCGAACAACTGAGTTTTTAGAAGCTCCACCAATGGACTTAAGAGAAAGATACACAACCTATGCTTGAGACAGATAAAAGGGCGTAAATGAGTTATATCACCAGATCTTGATTTTTCATATATAAATGTAACTAATGTATCTCCTTCGTAAAAGATTTCTCCATAATCACCATGAACGGTTGCTCCTCGGGTGGCCAAATAGGGTTTAGCTGATCTTATTATGAAAGAGTCAACATTAACCATTATAACTTGACCTGATTTTATGCGTGTTCCGCGTTTGGATAGACACACATTGACAGGAACAAGACAACTAAAAAGCATAAAAAGAATTATTTGGAAAAACTTGGGACTGAACAACTGAAAGTTTTTAGAAGCTCCACCAATGGACTTAAGAGAAAGATACGCAACCTATGCTTGAGGCAGATAAAAGGGCGTACCTTGATTTGCTGAGATTTGACAGCAGTCAATGTGTCAATCGGCTGCAGGCCACTGTTCTCTGCTAATGCCATTGGGATGGAATCTAATGCATCTGCAAAAGCCCTGATGGCGTACTGGAGGAGAAGAAAGAAACATGTTAATTCCTCTCTCTCTCTCTCTACCCACAAAGAAAAACGCATGCATGATGATTCATGCACACAGATATGTGACGCAAGTGAGATGGTAACATGTTTAGGCAAACCAAGAGATATCCAAAAGATGACGTGGAAGCATATCACTAAAAATAAAAGTATCAAAGGAAGGAAGGAATTTGAATAGTACCTGCTCAACTCCTGGGTTTCTATCTGCTGCTGCCTCCACGGCTACTGCACAAGATATTTCGGCAGACCCACCTCCATACACAATTGAGTTATTACGGATTAAATTTCTTGCAACGCAGAGGGCATCATGAATACTACGTTTAGTCTCCTCTATCACCATTTTGTTACCTGAACCAGCAACGTTTAGCACAAATCCTTACATCAGCAGGAAGATACAATAAAACCTCAAGTACTGAGTAGTGCATGCGAATAGCATCAAGACTTTCAGAAAGAAAATATCCATGCGGATACAATGCAATGCCAACAAAAATTTCTGTGTATCCAGCTAAAGCAGCTATGCAATGAGAACAAACAAATCTCAGTTAGCACGGCCAGCAAACAATACTGCAGATCCATAACCTGAATACCAAGAAGGGCCACACTCGAACGTATGCCTCATGACTGGCAATGTGTTTTACAAACATTTCTCAGTTAGCATGGCCAGCAAACAATACTGCAAATCCATAACCTGAATACCAAGAAGGAACACACTCGAACGTATGCCTCATGACTGGCAATATGTGCATATTTTACAAAGAGGCATGACTAGAAACAGTAGTAGACGTAATCAAAGCCAGAAAAATTCTAGATTAAGTAATCATCATCTTCATAAACAGTTCAGCATTACCATGTAAAGTAAATATCATTTTGAAGCTGGTTGAAACATATAGGAAATATGTTACCGCAATGTGCAATCTAAGATTCAATAATGGTAGATAAAACTAAAGACAGTATAACATACCACCACGAATGAAGACTGTGACAGCCCTTGAGTTTGCACACTGTTCAATGTAAAGCATTCTATCTTTTGTAGTCCCAAATGATTTTTCTCGAACTAATCCAGCCTGCAATGTTCAATAAAGAACTCATAGTTAGTACTGCTGCCACGTTCTGTCAACACACGTGCAGTGAATTGTAGCCAACCCTACATTCTGCCATACTAAATACTTTTAAAGTCATGTAATTGAGAACATAAATTTAGCAGAAAACCATTTTCCCACCCAATATTGATTCCTTCGGACGTATCAATTGGGCAAATACGTCCTAAAGTGCATCAATTGCATATCAGTAAAATATTTAAAGAGAATAAATTATTCAAACATATCAGGAAATTCACATAATGGTACAACAATTTAATATCTGCAGAAAATTGGCAGTTGCGCACATCCTTTTTAAGACACTATTAGAGGACAAAGGTATCAAGAATTAAGATCATAATTCTTACACCCATGAAACGTTCCCAATGAAACATGCCCATAGGTGTCTACTTCACTACCTACCAACAGTTGACAATTGATATAGTGTATTTATGAAATTTTCACTTAATCACAGGTGAGAAAACCTGAACATTGGAAATAATTACCTTTCCCAGCTTCTCTGGTGTTAGTTCTTGAAACCGTGGGACAATCCTTCCACCTAGAGAGATCCATTGTCATCACTTAAAGATCTGTTTGATAGTAAAAGCTTTAATTTCTAAAATAAAATATATCAGAACACAATGTAAACCTGTGGCAATTGCAATCAACTCCAATTCTACACCACCAACCCATCTAACTGCAGGAAGCCCACGATTCATTAGCAAATGATTTGCTTCATCATCAAAACCCCATTGACAAATAACAAGAGTGGCGCCTGCATCCTGCAGCCACCAAATTATACAGCAGCAGACTTGTCATACGAACATGTGCAAGGTAATCTACTGATGCAGAAGGTAACGAATATCACAAAGATGACCAAGAGAAAATAATCCATAAGCACCCAATTTTGCAAATGATTTGTCCTGGACTATATGAGAGGGACACAACATACTTCTTTCAGTTTCAACAAAACCCTACTACAGAAGGCAGCAACAAAGTTGTGTATGGAATTTCACATCCCAGAATAGAACAACACTGAAAACAAAAAAATACAACTGCCATGAAAAGCTCAACTTAGTACTTACTTTGCACTTCTGAACCATCTCATCAAAGTATTGCTGTTCCTGTTTCCGCAAAGCTTGAAACTTTTCAACAGTGTCAATGTCCACCTTATGCTTAGTTTTTGGCTTTGGTGGCTCAAAGGGGCAAGTCAAAATAGCAATTCTAGCATCTTCTATCCGCTTAGGCATCTGGGGATGGCTCATGTCCTTGTCAACAATTATGCCAGAAATAAGCTCTGTATCTTCCAATTTCCCCCCAACTTTACCCTCAATCTTGATTAAATCTAGATTTACATCCTTCCTTTCTAAATCAGCAACAGAGAGTACTGCTCTGACAGCAATCTCAGCTAGTGAGTGCTTGCACCGATTGACTCTGCCAATTCAAACATTTCAAATAAACATTCACCAAGTGACTTGACATGCCACATCATCAACATAGACATACAACCTCAGACTGATAATCAAAGCAAACATGAAAATTCATGCATACAAATTCTTGTATAAATAAATTATGGATCAAAAAAAGTTATTAGTATACCACTATACCTACCAATTATAACCTGTCAGGCATACACCATCTGTTACTTTTTTTAAAAATAATGGCATATATTCATACATAAACATGAGAGGGACATGGAGAGTTCTTCAGTAGGTGACAAGGCAACAACAAATAAAGCTTCGCTTTGGCTTGTTCAGGTGCCAATGAGCACCTACGAATATTGCTGTCCTTGACATCAGAAGCAATAACAGATGAGTTTGTTTTCGAGTTGAAATGAGAAGGAACTAACTTGTAAGAGAGGAAAAGCAAAAAAAACAGTATTTTGTTATGTCCACCAAATAAAAATAACAAAATCAGCAATTACATACTTCTGACAAACTCTGCAAACATCCCAAAGCTCTCAAGGTCCAATAAACAAAATAGTCAATATGTGAAAGGTCACTGGAAACCCCACAGGGCCACAATTAATGTCAAATGAAGGATAGGACTCACATCTTTGAAGATAGAGTAGTCATGCAAGTCTGGACCAATGGTTTGATGTTCGTCAAGCTGAAATCAAACTTATGAGAGATATGTTCCAAATGCTCCACAGCAATTCTAGAAGCCATCTCAAAGCCCTCTGCTATCCTTATAGGATGAATTCCCTGATCTAGTAGTTTTTCGGCTTGCTCCAGAAGTGCACCTGCCATTACAACAACGCCAGTGGTGCCATCACCGATTTCATAATCTTGACTCCTTGACAATTCAACCATTAGCTTAGCTATTTGGTTGTCAACATCCATCTGCTCCAAAATTGTTGCTCCATCATTAGCTGCCATACAGAAACACTTATAGTGAGACTTCACAACTTGAAGAGACAACATCCTTCTAAACTAATGCTGAATATTTCTTCTATAAGATGAAAAAAACTTGACATCTGCACATTAGCAGGAATAAAATAGAATCACCTTTTCCACCACCGTCATTCTCTTCTACTGATTGAATACTTAAACGTGGTTATAGAAGATGCATTTGAAATGCAGATAACAAGTAGCATATTCACAGAAAACTATCCTTCAGAAACAGAGCAAACCAAAGGGTGTCATCACTTAAAAGCCCTTGGTAGATGACTTCAATGAAATGCTTAGCTTTCAATTTTCTCCAATTGAGTCCATCAAGCTTCCTACAATTTGAACAATCACAACAACTTTGTTCAGCTGACATGCTACAGTTGTCAGAAGTCAACCTGATCAACGTTGTTCTCCTACTTGATGATAGATGGGTTCTTAAGTTGGTTATGATGAATCATAGCCAAAGTGTTTTAGAGGAAAACTTTGACATGAGATTAGAATAACAGACATGAAAAAGGATTAGGATCAAGACCGATAATAAGAGGCTCCAAATCAAGGAATAGTTACTGGTAACCTCTAAAACAAGAGCTCATTTGGAAACATAAAATGTGCTTTAAGACTTTAAGTTTTTAACATTTCCAAAATTGTACAAAACTAGATCTTTTCTCATGATTGAATGTTTGCTTTTGTGCACTTACCCGCTCTTCATGTGCTCATTCTAGAGTAACTGTATTTACCTTGAACCCTACAGTGTGATGACACCATTCACTCTTTTCTATTAGAAATGCATTACTCATGATAGAATTGTTATAATTCCCTCATAGATGTGTTTATCCAACTCAAACATGTAGCGGGCACTTCCATGAAAAAGATTGAAGAAATAAACTTATGAAACCACATGCATAGTTCAGCTCGTGGTGACTGGTAGCGACTTTTATGTTGAATAGACTATCCATGATAGAGATAGACCAATTATACTTCCCTCGCATTTATTTGCAGCAAACAAAATATGTCATGGGTATGTTTTTTGAAAAAGAGGTTCAGTCAATGAACTAATGAAACCATATGCCCAGTATAGCTTCATGTCACTGTCCGTTTACTTCTACAGATATGTTATGCTCGCCAAGTTGATTCCTGCTTACAGTATAAACATTTCTTTGGACACTTGCTTCCCAGGCTAAGTTTGAAATGCCCAATGTTGCGAACAGGTGCTAAGTAAGTAAAGTATGAAACTAACTACGCAACAACAACAACAACAACTAAGCCTTTTCCCATACTAGACGGGGTCGGCTACATGGATTCTTTGTTTCCACAAATCCCTATCGTGTGCCATGTTAGCAGTTAATATGAAACTAACTACGCAACAGAAAAAATATAATTCAAGCCCAAGTTCGTAACTTTGTCAAACAGAAAAACCACCAAGAGTTAGAACACGGTGATATTGTATCTCCATTACACAATCCTATTGAAGTGCCTCCTAGATGCACCAAATGTTCCGTCAAACAAGCCAAAAAGTTCTGCATAGTTATTTCATTTCCTATAACTCGTCGAACTTTTACTTGGACATCATTCAGTCCAAAAAAAAAGAAAAGCGTTAATTTGTTGTTAAGTGCTTATACCTCAATATAATCAGAATGATTATTGAACAGATCTGCCAATCGTAAAGATCCACCTAAAAAAGAAATACTCATCTTTGACATGCCAACTAAGCAAAGATCGAACCAAGAAAACCAACAAGCTCGTTAAAGATGAGAAACCAAATCCCTCGCCAAAATCGAAACTTTTCAACATGGAAACCCGTAAACTAAAAAACCAAAACCACCAGCTAAGCAAAGAACAGGATAGATCAGTATCCGAAACGAAGTGGATCATTACTGATTGTAACGTCTCCGTCGGGCGACTGGAGCATCTTGTCCATCCCTTTGGGGCCGAGAGACGTCCGTAGAATCCGGGCGACCGCCCTCCCTGCCGCGATGTTAGCCTTCTGAGCATCGAGACCCCTCAATCGCGTCTTCTGCTCCTGCTCTCTGATGATCAAGAACGGCCTCCCGAACTCGTCGAAGGCCAGAGCCATCTCCCTCCCTCCCTACTTCAAAGCACAGGCGATCGAATCCTTAAGAAGCAGGTCTACAGTTTTTCCTCTTTCAATCCGACATCTGAAGGACGGAACCCAAGAGAGACAGAGGACTTAGGGTTTTAAATTCCTCTAAGAAAACACGAAGGAACTAAGAGGAGCCATGGCCCCGGTTTGAAATATTCGTGTTCGGATCTCGTGTAATCAAGTGGAGTCGAGTTAGGTGGATCTAGTAGACAACCGATTCAGGAAACCTGTCAAGTCATTGAAGCCACTACTAGAAATAACTCGTCTTCCAACCAGATAGCGAGCATATTATGAAAGATCATGCCAGTATAGTAGCCGCCACCTTAGAATAGGAAAATGGACTCCCTTTCTTATGGGCTATTTTTTAACCACTAAAAGCATCTTATAAAATAGGTATAACAAAACTAATTTTTTTGTTTTTAGAACGTAGGAAAAATTATGAAGTTGTTTCTATGAAGCACTAAATAGATAATAACAAAGGAAGGTAAAATATATATAAAAAAAACATAGCTTTGTTTTTAAGTACTTTGAACTCTCTGATTGATAAAAACCTGATTGAAGCAAACCAAGTCTAGTGATTCGTAGTCCAACAATATCTCACTACTTAACTCTTTTCGAATTACCACAAGCTTTTTCAAGTATCATCTTTATTTCTATTGGTATCAGAGTACTCATCGATCTATAACATCTACTTTTTCACTCTCAATAACAAAAAAAAATCTTATAAACAAAAGGTGTCTTGTTCTTTTTATTGTCAAGTATAAAACCAAAAAGAGGAAATAGGAAATTTTTTAAATAAGAGTAGCTAAGTTTTATTTTAATCTACTTTTCCACACTCACTACATCTACTTGCCACATTTCTTATATATATATATATATATATATATATATAATAACAAAAAAGGGAAGCAACATCAAACCGAATCTCTCTTCCTGATTTTTGGCTATGTCTAGCTTTACCATTTAAGAGTTTTCATCAAATTGTTTTAGAACCATTTGAGTATTTTATACACACCTTGTGGTCGTCCGACATCAAGGAAAGCACTAAAAGTTATATTTTGATTAAATAATTCTCTAACTTTACAAAAGTATCATATAGGTTTGAGCAAGGTTTCCCAAATTTTATACTTAAAAACCTCAAATTCTCAACATTTTATAAGAAACATGAGGTTTTCATTGTTAACTGAATAAGAACCTAAGGTCTCTCTCGTTAATAATATAGAGACCTAAGGTTTTACAACGTGTACGCAGAACTAATTTCATTAGCTACAAGGTGCATATTTTGGTTAATGATTAAAATCTTTAGTTTTTAGTTGATTAATTGTAGAAATCACACGTCCCCCCAAAAATGTTATAAAATTAAGGTTCCAAAGTATAAAATTTGAGAAACCACAAGGTATCTTTCTAAAATTTCTCTAAGAAAATAACAAGGTACCTTTGTTTAAGTTTAGATGGTGATTTACAAAAATAGATAAGCATATATTTAGAAGAACAGAAAAACAGAAATAAAAACTGCTTGATCATTGGGTTGATCTCGACAATAAAACTACACCTGACCTTCCTCGGCATTCAAATTCATCCCTTTCACATAGAATCAATTACGCTTGTGAAAACGAGTTAGTCTTCTCTCTAAACAATCAGGTAGAGGGACAGTTTGAAGTAGTTGAAGTCAATCGGTTGGAAAGACTTTTGATTTTTGGAGAAATGAAGCATGAAAGGGAAAAATTGACCACAATCGGTCCTTCTGCCTCCCAAAACTATCAGTGGCACTCTAACATACTTTGCCAAAGGTGAACCCTTTCTCTCTCGACTTGGGTGTTTGTTTACTGTAAAAACTAATCATCACCTAGTCTCATAAACCAGAGACCATCTGGTTTTCTAATTCTTTATTAATATTTAAATATATAATAAAAATATTATAATAATGGCAATAAGATTACAAGCTTGTCTTCCCCTTTACTAAAAAATACCAATGGAGTTTCAAGATTTACGCTTAAGTAGAATTCGTATTTGAAATATATGACATTTACAGACTAATGCGTGGTATTATTTGCAAACTACTAACTTATTTTTAAAAATTATAATACAATGCTTATTTATCCCAAAATAGGAATAATTACAAGCCCATACATGCATCTTCACATTGAGCAGGATAGATTTCGGCATTATATTATGTACGAATTAAAATATGTATGTTTTTAGTATACATGTGACTGTGGAGAGATCATATCCACCCACCAATACGATTGTTGGTGCTTAAATTTTATAGTATTCAAATAAGTCAAGGTGGTGCCGTGGTCGAGGAGGAAGTTGCAGCATTGGGGACAACATACCAGCAATGCCATGGTATTAAGTTAGATTATAAATAGTTGTGTTGTTTTCAGTTATATTACTACATATATTTGAACTCTGATTACAAATAAATAAATAAATAAATATTGATCTTTTTAAGTTATGCAATTATTGAATTTTCAACGGTTCATAAAATTCGGTTATGTGGCATCAACAAGCCCTATGTCCATGTTGGATGGGTTCGTTGGGGGTATGACAAATATGCTCCCATTTAATACCGTGGTCTTTGGATATTAGATTCGGATATGGGTAGAATTTATAACAACAGTGTTTGAGAAAATATTCTCATCCGATCCGTTTGCGAGCCCATATCCGATCCAACTTGTCCAAGTTTGTAACCTGAAAAAATAAAATAATCCCAAAAAATCATGCACTTCCAATCCCCCAACTAAACTCTCGATCCTCTCCCAATAGAGAAATAAGCGAGATCAAAAATGTTTTGTTCAGTGAAATAAGCCAAGAGCAATCTCATGCTTTGGCTTTGTTGGTGACGTGGCCCATCGCGAGGGAAATCTGAAGGCATCTATCAGAGAAGTCTCCGATCTTTTCGGTTTCGGGTTCTTCTTCAACATATTCTGAGATTGCTGGTTTTGTTGTGTGGGTGGTGGGGAAATTCACGATGGCCTCCTCATCCTTGGTGAACGTTAGAGGGTTTAGCATGCGACCGTCGACGCCAGCACCGCCATCGTCCTCATCGTCCTCGTCGGCAATCCGCGCTTGTTCGCTCAGATTGCTGCATCCCACCGCAAAGAAAGGGTTGGTGTTGTCTAAAAGTAGGAGGGTTCACCTCTCTTCGCCGGTTTCCGTCAAGAGGACCTCCTTCTTCAATGGTGGAGGTGTGCTTCCTTAATTCAAGTCTCTCTCTCTCTCTCTCTGTGTGCGTGTCTCACCTGCAACTTTGCGAGGGAGGCATCAGTTTTAGTTGGTATCAATGGTGGAGTACGTGGGAAGAGAGAAAAGCACCGCCCATTTTCCTTTGGGGTTGGTCATGAATCTGCATTTATGTTCACCTTTTTCTGTTAGTGCGGTTAATGCAAAAAGGCGGTGATTTTTTGGGAATTGTTCCTTGCTTGAAACATAGGATGCTTGGATATCTCTTACATCTACAGACTCATGTCTCATGTTTTCAGAAACTTCATTTTCAGCATTTCAGATGATACCGGAGTCGGTTGGTATTCTTTAGTATGAGATCGTTTTTTCGCCTGTTTCTTGATCTTCTTTATTCAGGTTCACTCGTAGACGAGTCAATTTTCATCCTAATGAAGAACGAAACATAAATAGTAAAACGAGTGTGGAAGCAATTCTCGCTTAACTGGGGGTCTGATGAGTCAGGGTCAACCTCCACGTGGTCTGATCGTATGTTATTAAATGCTCGAGTACTCAAATATTTGCCTTAAATTGTGTGCTTGGGTGAATAGTAGATTGATACAGACCTGGTAAGGAGAGGGGTGATGTTAAGTTTTTGTCAAGTTCTAATAGGTTGTAGACAAGGGATAAGCGATTAGGTGTGTGGATATAAGTGTCTAAAATGAGGTTTTAGATGTGTGGTAATAGGCTATGAATTAGATGGCCCATGGAATTTAGTCTAGGTTGGATGTCGGTTCAGCTCTACCTAGATTTGGATTGGGCACGCTAGATTCAGTTCACTTGGGTTAAGTTGAACATGGGTAGGAGTAGGAGGTGACACTAGTATTGTAGGATTTGATTTAACTCAGGTGGTTATGAATCTGAACATAGCAAGACCTATGGTGAGATTTTTGTGAAACACAAAACTTAGGATGTGACAATAACCAAAGTTAGCACGTAGACAACATATAACATAATTACATGCGACACAATTTAACAATCAGCCCAGCGCATGGCCTTGACCAATTTCAGCGCACAATAAACTCAACCCAAACAGTGACTAACCTCAGGATATAGTAATGATCAAACTCAGCCCGTAACAGTATTTAATTGCATCACATTACAGTGACCAATCCGAACTGTGGCTATTAGAATGGGTTGACTGGTAAATTGAGACAGGATGGTTACTGAGAAAACATGGTGAAACTGGTGGTGGTAACTGATAGAGAACCAACTTGCGGGTCATTGATGGGATAAGTAGGTAGAAGATGGATGCAGCAAAGGGGATTGGAAATGATGGTGATGGGAGGCCTGGCAAGTAACCAGAAGGGAAAAGGTTTTGCTGGTGAAGGAATTTGCATGGCACGATGGAGTTTGTGAGTCTTGCTGACAGAGAGAAAAGATTCAGGCTGGCAAAGTAACTGCACCTGAGTACAATGTTTGTGTAGGTTATATGCAGGTTTGTGGTTCAGCTGGCAGAGAGAAAAGGATTCAGGCTGGGATTGGTGCTAATGACAAGAGGTTGTGCACCTAAAGGTGTACAAAGGCACTTAGAATGCCAACAGGTTAAGGCCATTGATGAGCATTGATTGTATGCTGTTTGATGAAGCAACAAGTCAGGAAGATGGGTCTCTTTTGATGAATTTTTGTTATCTAAGCAGATCAACGTTTTAATAGTTAAGGATGACGAGAGTCGATGAGGAAGAAGGGTGTAGCCATTTGGTGAAAACAACTGAAGGCAACGGCTATGCAGGTGGATGGTATTGCTGATAATGGTTTAGATGGTTGACAAGAATTGGTAGATGGGACATTGCAGGAGTGGAGAAGGGAAGGAGAGGTGATGGGTGTTAACATAACAAGAATTCAGCAAGAACAAAAATTAATTACAGAAAACCAACACATTACAAATCAATCACTGCACAGAATATCTATATGGACGCTTGGGCAGAAAATGCTAACAAATAAGAGAGCTGATCATGACACTAACAAGACATAACAAAACCACTTAACCTATAGAATGGATCTATGAGAACAAATTTTGAAAACCTAAATCACAGAATAGAAACGAGACAAGGAATTAAAAACAAAGTCAATGACAACACAATCATGAAATTGAAAGGCCATGCAATGAGAAAACACTTAGACACAACAACAACAACAACAACAACAACAACAAAGCCTTTTTCCATACTAGTCGGGGTTGGTTACATGAATTCTTTGTTTCCATAGATCCGTATTGTGTGCCATGTTAGCAGTTAACTCACAATAAGCTAGATCATTTTTTATTGTTTCTTTCCAACACTTTTGTGGTCATCCTCTACCTCTTTTAACACTTTTTAAATTTAGTTTTTCATACCTTCTTAGAGGTTCTTCTTTTGATCTTCTTTCTATATGTCCAAACCATCTTAAACGATATTCTCTCATTTTATCCTCTATTGGTGTCACTCCTAATTTGTTTCTAATAACCTCATTATGTATACGATCTTTTCTTGTATGACCACTCATCCATCTCAACATCTTCATTTCTGTCACATACATCTTTTGTACATGTTGATGATTAACCGCCCAACACTCAGAACCATAAAACATGGCAGGCCTAATTGCTGCTCTATAATATTTACCTTTTAACTTTAATGGTATCTTCTTATCACAAAGAATACCTGATGCTCCTCTCCATTTTAACCAACCACCATTAATTCTATCCATAACATCTCCATCAATTCTTCCATCACTCTAAAAAATTGACCCTAGGTATTTAAAACTTTCCTTTTGGGAGATGCAATGTGTGTCAATTTTAATTTCTATATCCTCTAAAGTAACCAAATGATCAAACTTACATTTCATATATTCATATATTTTATCTTTGTTCTACTAAGTCGGAGGCCTTTGCTTTCTAATGCTTCTCTCCATAGTTTCAATTTTCTATTAACTTTTTCCTTAGACTCTTCCACTAACACAATGTCATCTGCAAATAACATACACCAAGGCACTTCATCTTGAACATGTTTTGTTAACTCATCAATCACCATTATAAATAAGTATGGACTTAAAGTTGATCCTTAATGTAACCCAATATTAACTTCAAAGAAGTCTATCATTCTTTCATGAATTCTCATACATGTTTTTACACCATCATACATCTCTCTTATAAGGTTAATATATGTCAGTGGGATACCTCTTTTTTCCAAGGTTCTCCAAAGAACCTCCCTCAATACCCTATCATAAGTTTTTTCTAGATCAATAAATATCATGTGAAGGTCTTTCTTTTTTGCTCTAAAATGTTCCATAAGACGTCTCAAAAGGTGAATCGCTTCAACAGTAGATCTGTCTGGCATGAATCCAAATTGGTTCTCTATTGTACTTGATACTTATCTTAACCTACGTTCGATAATTCTTTTCCACAATTTCATAGTATGACTCATTAACTTGATACCTCGATAATTCACACAATTTTGAATGTCTTCCTTGTTCTTATATATGGGTATAAGTGTACTTGCTCTCCATTCCTCGAGCATCTTTTGGTTTTTCTATATTTCACTAAATAGTCTTGTGAGCCAAGTGATTCCTATTTCTCCTAGTATTTTCTAAACTTCTATAGGAATATTATCTAGTCCTACCGATAAGATATGTTTAAGAGCCTCTTTGACTTCATTCTTTTGAATACGTCGGTAGAAATTGTGGTTTATGTACTTTTGTGATTTGGCTAACTCTCATAAGCTAATACTAACATCTTTATTTTCATTGAAAAGCTTATAAAAATAGTTTTTCCATCTATTTCTTATATCATCATTTGCCACTAGAATTTTTTCATCCTCGTCCTTGATGCATCTAACATAATTAAGATATTTAGTTTTCTTATCTCTAGCCCTAGCTATCCTAAAAATATCTCTTTCACCCTCTTTTGAGTTGAGTTTTTTTATATAAATCCTCCCAAATTTTAGCTTTTGCTTACTCATGGCCTTTTTCGCTTCCTTCTTTGCTTTCTTATAAGCCTCTAAAGTTTTACTAGTTTTCTGAGCATAATGTAATTTATAACATGCCCTCTTTGCCTTGATTTTATTTTACACTACTTCACTCTACTACCAAGCTTCTTTTTGTGCTGGTAAACCTCCCTTAGATATACCTAACACATCTTTCGCCACTTTCCTAATATGTATAGCCATATTATTCCACATATCACAGGGTGTACCAACATAATTCCAAACATCTCCTTGAAGGACTTTCTGTTTAAATATATCTTCTTTTTCGCTTTTGAGGTTCCACCATTTAGTCCGAATAGCTCAATGCACTCTTTTCTTCTTTGTCCATTGTGGGTTGTGGTGGTGCTTTCACCGCTTTTATTTATCTCTTAAAAATAATATGAATTTTATGTACATATAGTAGCTTCTCTATTTCTATAGCAGATCACCCAAGGATTTAAGAAGCAGTTAAGGTCCTGGAGAGGTGCTTGTTGTGAAGCCCTCTTGCTATATATAAGCGTGAATCCCAGGTAACATTTAAGAGCCTGATTCTTACCAACTCGTTCTCTAAGACCCTGAGAATCAGGACTTTACATTAAGGAAAGTTGAGCTATGGCAGAACCATTTCCAAAAATGTACCTCATCACATGCATATCCTTCAAATTCTGGACTGGAAAATAATTTACTTTTTGGATGTCGCTTGGTCTTGGTCTGCAATGCAACACTGATCGTCTTCTGTGAATTGGATTTGTATCTTTGTCTTCAAATCATGTCACCAACTCAAACTTTATTCTTTCTCTTCTCCACATCAAATCCTAGTCCCAATTCCGACTTTGGATCTTCCCATATTTGCACCAATTCGAGTCTCGAATAATTTGACTTTGAATTAGATCCCTTTGATGCTTTTCTTGTTGTTTGAGCTCCAAATCCAATAATCTTATGCTTTTAGGCACTTTTAATATACTTTCAAATTATTTTATTATCAAAGCATTTTTATTTAAAATTTACTTTTGGAAGGAAAGTTTTAGGTGTTTATAACTATTACCTTTTATTGGTCAAATATAAGCTTAATGTTTTTCTATACTGCATGAGCTGATTTAACGTATTTAGACATTTTTGCAAGTCTCTTTCAGGAAACAAGCTTTTGAAATAAAAGTTCACTAATACAGACCAGGTACTGTGTGGCTTTTTTGTCTTTGTAAATTAAAAGTTGTGCAGACGTACATGGAACACTTGCTGAAGGACTTCATTTTCATAGCCTTTTGTTCAATGTACGAAAGGGAAAACAGAAATCTCTGCAGATTTGCATTACTTGATTGCATATTTTAAAGATGAGCTCATTGGTTACTGTCAGTCTGCAAAGGTTGAACAAGTAGGGTTCTTTTGGTGCGGCTACATAAATAAAGTGGATTAAGTGTTAGGTCATCTTCACAGTTCTCAATGCAATATGCTGTTTTTCGTTTTTCATGAGAAACCACATATATTTGTAATCCGGCTATAGTTTATGCTATTTTATAGTTTATTAGTTATCTCATTGCCACAAAGTGTTCATCTTATTTGGCGTGAGGGAAGTGTTGAGAGTGTAGAAATAGTTCTTGTTAGTACAAGGCATTCTTGGTGATCATGTAAGGGCATCCTGGTTGGTTAAAATGGAGAGGAGCATCAGATGTTCTTTATGATAAGAAGATACCATTAAAGTTAAAAGGTAAATATTATAGAGCAACAATTAGACCTGCAATGTTTTATGGTTTTGAGTGTTAGGCTGTTAATCATCAACATTTACAAAAGATTGTGACATAAATGAACGTGTTGAGATGAATGGATGGTCATACAAGAAAAGACCGTATACATAATGAGGTTATTAGAAACAAATTCGGAGTGACACCAATGGAGGATAAAATGAGAGAATATCGTTTAAGATGGTTTAAACATATAGAAAGAAGATCAAAAGAAGAACCTGTAAAAAGGTAGGAAAAACTAGATTTTGAAAGTATTAAAAGAGGTAGAGGACGACCACAAAAGTGTTGGAAAGAAGTAATAAAGAATAACAACAACAACAACAACAACTAAGCCTTTTCCCATACTAGACGGGGTCGGCTACATGGATTCTTTGTTTCCACAGATCCCTATCGTGTGCCATGTTAGCAGTTAACTCCCAATAAGCTAGATCATTCTTTATTGTTTCTCTCCAACACTTTTGTGGTCGTCCTCTACCTCTTTTAATACTTTCCAAAATTAGTTTTTCTAACCTTCTTATAGGTTCTTCTTTTGGTCTTCTTTCTATATGTCCAAACCATCTTAAACGATGTTCTCTCATTTTATCCTCTATTGGTGCCACTCCTAATTTGTTTCTAATAACCTCATTATGTATACGGTCTTTTCTTGTATGACCACTCATCCATCTCAACATCTTCATTTCTGTCACAGACATCTTTTGTACATGTTGATGATTAACCGCCCAACACTCAGAACCATAAAACATGGCAGGCCTAATTGCTGCTCTATAATATTTACCTTTTAACTTTAATGGTATCTTCTTATCACAAAGAATACCTGATGCTCCTCTCCATTTTAACCAACCAGCATTAATTCTATGCGTAACATCTCCATCAATTCTTCCATCACTCTTAAAAATTGACCCTAGGTATTTAAAACTTTCCTTCTGAGGAATGCAATATGTGCCTATTTTAATTTCTATGTCCTCTGAAGTAACCAAATGATCAAACTTACATTCCATATATTCTGTCTTTGTTCTACTAAGTCGGAGGCCTTTGCTTTCTAATGTTTCTCTCCATAGTTCCAATTTTCTATTAACCTTTTCCTTAGACTCCTCCACTAATACAATGTTATCTGCAAATAACATACACCAAGTTAACTCATCCATCACCATTATAAATAAGTATGGGCTTAAAGTTGATCCTTGATATATCCCAATATTAACTTCAAAGAAGTCTGTCGTTCCTTCATGAGTCCTTCAAATAAGTATAGACTCTTCTACTAACACAATGTCATCTGCAAATAACATACACCAAGGCACTTCATCTTGAACATGTTTTGTTAACTCATCAATCACCATTATAAATAAGTATGAACTTAAAGTTGATCCTTAGTGTAACCCAATATTAACTTCAAAGAAGTCTGTCATTCTTTCATGAATTCTCATACATGTTTTTACACCATCATACATGTCTCTTATAAGGTTAATATATGTCAGTGGGATACCTTTTTTTTCCAAGGTTCTCCAAAGAACCTCCCTCAGTACCCTATCATAAGTTTTTTCTAGATCAATAAATATCATGTGAAGGTCTTTCTTTTTTGCTCTAAAATGTTCCATAAGACGTCTCAAAAGGTGAATCGCTTCAACAGTAGATCTGTCTGGCATGAATCCAAATTGGTTCTCTATTGTACTTGATACTTATCTTAACCTACGTTCGATAATTCTTTTCCATAATTTCATAGTATGACTCATTAACTTGATACCTCGATAATTCACACAATTTTGAATGTCTTCCTTGTTCTTATATATGGGTATAAGTGTACTGGCTCTCCATTCCTCGGGCATCTTTTGGTTTTTCCATATTTCATTAAATAGTCTTGTGAGCCAAGTGATTCCTATTTCTCCTAGTATTTTCCAAACTTGTATAGGAATATTATCTGGTCCTACCGATTTACCACCCTTCATATGTTTAAGAGCCTCTTTGACTTCATTCTTTTGAATACGTCAGTAGAAATTGTGGTTTATATACTTTTCTGACTTGGCTAAATCTCCTAAACTCATACTAACATCTTTATTTTAATTAAAAAGATTATAAAAATAGTTTTTCTATCTATTTCTTATATCATCGTTTGCCACTAAAGTTTTTCATCCTCGTCTTTTATGCATATAACATAATTAAGATCTTTAGTTTTCTTATCTCTAGCCCTAGCTATCCTAAAAATATCTCTTTCACCCTCTTTTGAGTTGAATTTTTTATATAAGTCCTCCCAAATCTTAGCTTTTGCTTCACTAACGGCCTTTTTCGCTTCCTTCTTTGCTTTCTTATAAGCTTCTAAAGTTTCACTAGTTTTCTTGGCATAATGTAATTTGTAACATGCCCTCTTTGCCTTGATTTTGTTTTGCATTACTTCACTCCACCACCAAGCTTCTTTTTGTGCCGGTACACCTCCCTTAGATACCCCTAACACATCTTTCGCCACTTTCCTAATATGTATAGCCATATTGTTCCACATATCACAGGGTGTGCCAACATAATTCCAAACATCTCCTTGCAAGACTTTCTGTTTAAATATATCTTCTTTCTCGCTTTTGAGGTTCCACCATTCAGTCCGAATAGCTCGATGCACTCTTTTCTTCTTTGTCCACTTTTTTATTTGTAAATCCATAACTAAAAGTCGATGTTGGGTGGTTAAGCTTTCTCCTCGAATTACCTTACAATCTTTACAACACGCTCTATCTTTTCTTCAACAAATAAAGTAACCAATTTGTGTTTGTGATAAGCCACTCTTATAAGTAATTAAATGTTCATCTCGTTTTTTGAAGATTGTATTGACTATAAAGAGATCAAATGCCATAGCAAAATTTAAAATCTCCCTACCTTCCTCATTTATATCCCCAAAACTAAAGTTTTCATGAATCCCTTGATATCCTAATGCCTCTTTACCGACATGTCCATTTAAATCTCCTCCTAAACAAATCATCTCCCTTTGTGAAATCTTTTAAAACACCTTATCTAACTCTTCCCAAAAAACTGTCTTTATACTATCTTCTAGTCCTACTTGGGGTGCGTAAGCACAAACTATATTCAAAACCTCTGCTCCTAATACTAATTTCAACGTTATGATTCGGTCACCATATCGTTGTATGTCTACTACACTCTCCTTTAAATCTTTATTTATGATAATACCAACTCCGTTTCGAGCCTTTTCGTTACCTGAGTACCATAATTTAAAACCTGTATCCTCTATCTCTTTTGCATTTTCTCAAACCTATTTTGTCTGTTGTAACATAGAATATGAATCTTTGTCCGAATCATAGTATCTACCACCTCCGTTAGCTTACCGGATAATGTTCCGATATTCCAAGAACCAATACGAATCTTATTATCTAGGACTAGCTTCCTTACCCCCCGCATCCGTCCATAATCAAAATGCGGAGACCCTCTCTGAAAATTTTTCACTACATTCGGGCGACAATGTAGCGGGACTAACTTCTTTACCCACACCCGTCTATGATGTGGGAACCCTCTCTGCAATTGATTCACTACATTCGGGTGAAAATGTAGTGGCCCTTGCTTACTTCTTACTGCATTCGGGCTCTGCAGCACGTCGCTAGGCGGGGACGCCCCAAAGCAATGCTTATAATTTTTGTAATCCATGTTATAAAAATCCGACGAAGTTTTACGCTGGCTGTTGAAAGCCTAACACAACCCTCCTCCTTTATCTGGGCTTGGGACCGGCAATGCAAGGGTGATCCCTTACATGGGCGGAGTTGGAAAGAAATAATAAAGAATGATCTAACTTATTCATATTGTGAGTTAACTGCTAACATGACACATGATAGGGCTCTTTGGAAACAAAGAATCCATGTAGCTGACCCCGTCTAGTATGGGAAAAGGCTTAGTTGTTGTTTTGTTTTGTTCTTGTATGTGAGGGCATCCTGTATCTCCACATCAAGAGCTATTATATTTCTTCCTTTGCTGATTAGCTCTAGTTGCTCTTGAAATCTAAGGTGATGGGCTTCAATCATTGACAAAATGTCTGAATATAGCGCTAAGAGAAGTTATCCGAATGAGAAAATCCCAAAGTAATAGGTTAATACCTCCTCTTGTGACTACTTTTTAAAGTGTTTTTGCATTTCATTTGTGCTTTCTGGGCACTTCTGTTGGCAAAATCCTCTGAAAAGTGCCCCACGTAGTAGGGTCATTTCTCTAATAGCTTTGACTAACCAATCTCCTCATATTCTCAGGCTTTACATGTAGTGAACAAAATACATAACCACTCTCTAGACTTCAAGATAAAAGCCTAGAGACTGGTTATGTATTTTGTTCACTATATTCTATCTGGGTGCCATTTCAGTGTAAACTTAAGTATCATTGCGCACACTCTTATGTGTGGGATTGTTGTTTACAACTTAGGAACTTATTTTGTGGCTAAAGGATGCAGGATTATTTGCTTTTAAATGTTGTTATGTAACGTTTACTGATAGTTGTTAAGCTGCATGAACTCAAAAAAAGTGTTGCTGATGTGTTAGCTTGAGTTTTGGAAAGTTATCATATTTTTTGGCATCCCCTAGAGAAGAAGGATCTGATTTATCCTCTCTTTGTAGTTGAAGCTCTGCAAGTATCAGGCATATGCACTGGTTATTCTAATAGATCCCGAGGTGCCCTTGGTGCCAGGATGAACTTATTTGGCCGTCTTGCAAGGGTGATCAGGGTGAGGCTTGTGATACCTTTTTTGTTCGGAATTGATTCTTCTGATTTTGGTGCTAGAAATAATCTCTTTCTTTCGATTACAGTCATATGCAAATGCACTATTAAACTCTGTAGAGGATCCAGAAAAGATATTGGACCAAGCAGCGCTTGAGATGAATGATGATCTGACAAAGATGCGCCAAGCGACTGCCCAGGTTCTTACTCATCATCTCTAGGGATATTATTTTCTTTGATATGAAAAAATGGCTTTAGGTATACTTACTATATGAGTACGTATTTCTTATGCAATTTCTTTATATTGGTATTTCCTTATTGCGCTGATTTTTCATAACAAACTCATGCTTTATTTATACCTCTGTGAAGGTTTTAGCATCGCAGAAAAGGTTGGAGAATAAGTATAAGGCTGCAGAACAAGCTTCAGATGACTGGTGGGTATTGACTGCTGCTCGAGATTTCTTTTGGTTCTTGTTCCTCATCTTTCGAGATTATTACAGGTATCAAAGAGCTCAACTTGCCCTTTCAAAGGGTGATGAAGATCTGGCTCGTGAAGCTCTTAAGAGGCGCAAATCTTATGCGGTACTGATTATGCTATTCTTACATTAAATTCGAGTCAAATCTAATGTGGAGCATTACATGCTGAATGTGATGCATAGGTTCATTACTTTTCTGAAAGCCATTAACAGGCACTTTTGTGCATATGATAGAGGTTTTGTTCTATGTACTGTTACTTCTGGAAAAATCTTATGTATCACAAGCAAATTTTATTTCTGATTTTGTAAAGTTCAGCTTATGAACTATCTTGGCCTTTTACTACAGATCTGAGTCACCATAACTAGAGATAGTCAGTCAGGCTGTGTGTACCCCAACCTACTCATATAAATCAACGAGTCGTGCTTTTGAGGGATGCTTATGCATGGAAACAAATAAGATGCTTTTGGGAGACAAAGGTGCATTTTGCGGCCAGAGGTTTAGTGCCTAACAAAGGCACAGGGAGGTGGTTTATTTCAGAAGTTTTTATCATCAAATTGCTTACATTTTGGATCTGTGTCATCATGGAAAAGAATGGTTGTGCATGAGTAGGAAGACACCTTTCAGAGTAACGGAGTACAAACAACAACTAAGCCTTTTCCCATACTAGACGGGGTCGGCTACATGGATTCTTTTGTTTCCACGAAGCCCTATCATGTGCCATGTTAGCAATTAACTCATAATAAGCTAGATCATTCTTTATTGTTTCTAACACTTTTGTGGTCGTCCTCTACCTCTTTTAATACTTTCAAAATCTAGTTTTTCCTACCTTCTTAGAGGTTTTTCTTTTGATCTTCTTTCTATATGTCCAAACCATCTTAAATGATATTCTCTCATTTTATCCTCTATTGGTGTCACTCCTATGCTGGTTGGTTAAAATGGAGAGGAGCATCGGATCTTCTTTGTGATAAGAAGATACCATTAAAGTTAAAAGGTAAATATTATAAAGCAACAATTAGGCCTGCCATATTTTATGGTTTTGAGTGTTGGCAGTTAATCATAACATGTACAAAAGATGTCTGTGACAGAAATGAAGATGTTGAGGTGGATGAGTGGTCATACAAGAAAAGACCGTATACATAATGAGGATATTAGAAACAAATTAGGAGTGGCACCAATAGAGGATAAAATGAGAGAATATCGTTTAAGATGGTTTGAACATATAGAAAAAAGATCAAAAGAAGAACCTGTAAGAAAGTATGAAAAACTAAATCTGGAAAGTATTAAAAGAGCTAGAGGACGACCACAAAAGTGTTGAAAAGAAACAATAAAGAATGATCTAGCTTATTGTGAGTTAACTGCTAACATGGCACACGATAGAGATTTGTGAAGACAAAGAATCCATGTAGTCGACCCTGTCTAGTATGAGAAAAGGCTTAGTTGTTGTTGTTATTGGTGTCACTCCTAATTTGTTTCTAATAACCTGATTATGTATATGGTCTTTTCTTGTATGACCACTCATCCATCTCAACATCTTCATTTCTGTCAAAGACATCTTTTGTACATATTGATGATTAACTTCCCAACACTCATAACCATAAAACATGGCAGGTCTAATTGCTGCTCTATAATATTTATCTTCTAACTTTAATGGTATCTTCTTATCACAAAGAATACTTGATGCTCCTCTCCATTTTAACCAACCACCATTAATTCTATGCATAACATCTCCATCAATTCTTCTATCACTCTGAAAAATTGACCTTAGATATTTAAAACTTTTTTTTTGGGGATGCAATATGTGCAAATTTTAATTTCTATGTCCTCTAAAGTAACCAAATCATCAAACTTACATTCCATATATTGTCTTTGTTCTACTAAGTCGGAAGCCTTTACTTTCTAATGTTTCTCTTCATATTTCTAATTTTTTATTAACTTTTTTCTTAAACTCCTCTACTAACACAATGTCATATGCAAATAACATACACCAAGGTACTTCATCTGTGGAATATGTTTTGTTAACTCATTAATCACCATTATAAGTAAGTATGGACTTAAAGTTGATCCTTGATGTAACCTAATATTAACTTCAAAGAAGTCTCTCATTACTTTATGAATCCTCACACATGTTTTTGCACCATCATACATGTCTCTTATAAGGTCTATGTATATCAATTCTTTTTTCTAAGGTTCTCTAAAGAATCTCTCTCGGTATCCTATTGTAAGTTTTTTCTAGATTAATAAATATCATGTGAAGGTCTTCCTTTTTTGCTCTAAAATATTGACGTCTGAAAAGGTGAATTGCTTCAACAGTAGATCTACCTGGCATGAATCGAAATTGGTTCTCTGTTTACTCAATACTTGTCTTAACCTACGTTCGATAATTCTTTCCTATAATTTCATAGTAGACTCATTAACTTGATACCCCAATAATTCACACAATTATTAATGTCTCCTTTGTTCTTGTATATGGGTATAAGTGTACTCGATCTCCATTCCTCGAGAATCTTTTGGTTTTTTCATATTTTATTAAATAGTCTTGCGAGCAAGGGATTTCTATTTTTCCTAGGATTTTTTAAACTTCTTTAGGAATATTGTTTGGTCCTACCGATTTACCATCCTTTATATGTTTAAGAGTCTCTAAAGTTTCACTAGTTTTCTTAGCATAATGTAATTTATAACATGCACTCTTTACCTTGATTTTATTTTGCACTACTTCACTCTACCACCAAGCTTCTTTTTGTGATGGAACACCTCCCTTAGATTTACCTAACACATCTTTCGTCACTTTTCTAATATATATAACCATATTGTTCGTTCGACATATTACAAGGTGTACCAACATAATTCCAAGCATCTCCTTGAAGGACTTTCTTTCTCACTTTTGAGGTTCCACCATTTAGTCCAAATCAGTGTTGTTATGATACGATACATATCGTGTATCATTTTGGTCCATGATATGATACATATCGTATCATTGTGTATCGTAATTTAATATTAAAAAATTAGTAAAAATAAAATAAAAAAATAGAAAAAATCTGATAATTACAAAGAATTCATATAATGCAAAAGTTTAGTACAGATTTATCATTCACCATTTAATAATTGAAAAAGAATTACATATTTTGAAGCAAAAAATGAAATATATTTACATTTACACATTGTATGAGGATCATCAACTAAATAATCTTCATCTTTCTCCTTGTTGAAGATCCTCACCACCTTCTGCTTCAAAATCAAAATCTTCGTTCCTTTGATGATGTTGTTGCACTCCTTCTAAATTAATCCATGCAATGTCTTCTTCGGTTACGAGTGCATTTTCTTCATTATTTTCCATAATCCACTCCTCTAATATATCAAAATTATCCAAACTTATTGGATTAAATTGGTTTTCTTCTCTATTTAACTTTTTTAATTGCCTACAAGAAATAAAGATAAGTAATTAATAAATAACATTAACAATTAAAGTCAAACAAAATATTGAATTGAATATTTAAGTAGTAACTAATACAAGATTACCTTTGTCGAAGCCGCATGTTACAACGGATGAAAACTAAGTTATTGAACCACTTATGTTCCAACCTGTTGTCCTTTTTTGTGTGGATGTGTTCAAAGGCACTCCAATTCCTTTAACAACCCGTTGCACTATAGGTTTGACTCAGAACTTTTATTGCAAAATCTCTAAGGTTTGGGCAATTATTTTCAAACCTATTCCACCTAATATCTATAGAAAAAGACAAACATCAGGGACTTAATCTACAATAAATATAAGATTTAAGAAGCTTAAATACGAAGATAAATAATTTACTTAGGCACATATTAATGTAGTTGCGGATTGCTATAGATAAACCCATTAAGTGAAGATCATTATCATAGATCTCTATCTCTCGATGTGTAGCATCTCTATCTCTCGATGTGTAGCATCTGCTCTACTCTCATCAGGGACTAATCTATCTATATAATGAATGATACCTTGATTAAACTCAACGTTCCATTTAAAGCTTATTGAGTACATGAATACTGGGTTTAGGTAATATGTTGTTGCATGAATAGGTTGATGCAATTGTTTGTTCCATCTATTATCTATAATGTTCTATACGGGAACATAATCCCTCTTTCTTCCATTGAAATTACTTCTAATTGCTTCTTTCGTCCTATTCATGACTTCATAAAGATAACCCATAGATGATTTCTGCTCGTTATCATCCAATCTCAAAACCTTCACTAAATAACATGTAATACTTAATAGTCTAACACATGCATTTCAAAATATACTGTCTTTGAAATCCAAAATATATTTCTAAAGACTGTCTTTGAAATCTCATTTAACTTTCTCTTTCTTTTATTTTGATGCAACTCTGCAAACTATTGCCACTCATGTGAGAAGAACATTCTCTTCAAGGTTTACTTTTGTCTTACAAAGCTCTATACAGATAAAAAATTAAGTTGCAAACCGAGTTGCAGCTATACGAAAGAGCTCTGCACCATCTGTATATTTCCTCATCATACATAATACAAAGGCATGGTTGTAAATAAATTTGGTGATATCTTGACAATACTGAGTTGCTGCCTTTATCATATCATCTCACCAATATCCTCAAGGATGAAATCTAAATAATGGGCTACACATGGTGTCCAATAAAAAGTCCATAAGTATCTGCTAACTCCTTCCCAATTGCTTTATGGTTAACTGCATTATCTCTAATGAATTAGACTACATTCTATAGCCCAACCTCGGATATCACTTTATCAAACTCTTGTCTTTGGAATTTGGATCTTTGCAGTATGCCTCTCCTTTGACATGTTTAGAGATCTCAAAAATATAAGTCCTTTAGGATAGTAAACAAGAAAGTTTAACAAAATTCTTCCTTGCCTATCCGTTCATCCGTCTACCATGCTAGTGCATCATGTATCTTCCTATGACCCTCTCAAAGTTGAACAATATTATTGCACTTTAAGGACAGTTTTATCTAATAGCTTTCCTCTCAACTTCTGATAAGAGGACGTCTTGTATCTTGGATCAATATTAGCAATTATATCTGCCATTGCTTGAAAATAAAAAATATTTGTTGCATTAAATGGAATGCATGCATCATAAAACCATCTACTCACTGCAAGGTCTGCCTACTCATGCAGTTGTTCTGAAGCTATAGTAGCACGAATGCCAGGTTGAGCATCATGTGTAGTGCTAGGAGAGAAAAATGACTGTATGCCAGAAGAAACTCTTCTTATACTCCTTCTTCTACCACTTTCACCTGCAAAATCTTAACAACCCTCTTTCTCTTAGTTGATGGTTGAGAACTACTATTACCAACCTCTGTTCTACCATTAGAAGGAATACTATTACCCAATCCAATAACATCATATCATTTTCCTCAAACATCTCTAAATCATCCTTCTATTGTCTCCTCTTATGTATGTTATCAGTCATCATTTAATAGCTTTTGATAATTTTCTAACTCTACCCATGTAAGGAGCAACTTCTTTCCTAGTCTCTGCAAGGTGATGTTTCAATTGTAAAATTTCATCACTAACCACATTCTCACAAAACAAACATTTTATCTTCAATCTATTTCTCTCAACTGCTTTACTCCACTCTCATGTTGGATCATCAGACCGAGATTGGGAGTCCCTAACACTCCTTCCTGCCATCTCAATTGATCACTTCAATTCACTCAAAAAGCTGAAAATAAAAGCACTTCATAAATCCCTAATCTTCACATAACACTCAAATAAAGTATCTCCCACCTCACGAATGCAATAAAAATCATATCTACGCACCTTATAACTTCATATTTTGTCATTTAAAAAAAGAAAAACACAAATAACAACAAAAAATAACAAATAAAAAAAAATCCAAAAAATCCAAAAAATATATCACAATCCAAGTTGGGAGTCTTGCACGGACGTCGTAGAGCATTTTTTTTAAACCTTGAACACCAAGGAGAGAGAGCCATTGGAAGGAGCTTTGGGGAGCCGTGAACACAAGGCGATACAGATAACACTGGTTCGAATAGCTCGATGCACTTTTTTCTTCTTTGTCCACTTTTTTACTTGTAAATCCATAACTAAAAGTCGATGTTGGGTGGTTAAGCTTTCTTCTGGAATTACCTTGCAATCTTTACAACATGCTCTATCTTTTTTCTTATAAATAAAATAATCAATTTATGTTTGTGATAAGCCATTCTTATAAGTAATTAAGTATTCATCTTGGTTTTTGAAGATTATATTGACTATAAAGAGATCAAATGTTATAGCAAAATTTAAAATCTCCCTACCTTCCTCATTTATATCCCCAAAACCAAAGTTTCCATGAATACCTTGATATCCTAATACCTCTTTACTGATATGTCCATTTAAGTGTCCTCCTAAACAAATCATCTCCCTTTGTGTAATTCTTTAAATCACCTTATCTAACTCTTTCCAAAAAGTCATCTTTATACTATGTTCTAGTCTTACTTGGGATGCATAAGCGCAAACTATATTCAAAACCTCTGCTCCTAACATTGATTTAAACGTTATGATTCGATCACCATAACGTTGTATGTCTATTACACTATCCTTTAAATCTTTATTTATTATAATACTAACTCCGTTTCAAGCCTTTTCCTTACCTCAGTACCATAATTTAAAACCTGTCTCCTCAATCTCTTTTGCTTTTTCTCCAACCCACTTTGTCTCTTGCAAACATAGGATATGAATCTTTCTCCGAATCATAGTATCTACCACCTCCATTAGCTTACCGAACAATGTTATGATATTCCAAGAACTAATACGAATCTTATTATCTATTCCTTAGTCTCTGCATCCGTCCATATTAAAAATGCGAAAACCCTCTCTGTAATTTATTCACTACATTCGGGCGATAATGTAGCGGGACTAACTTCTTTACTCACACCTGTCCATTACATGGGAACCCTCTCTATAATTGATTCACTACATTCGGGTGAAAATGTAGTGACCTTTGCTTACTTTTCATTGCATTTGTGCTCTACAACGCGTCACTAAAAGGGTATGCCCCAATGCAATGCTCATAATTGATGTAATCAACAACAACAACAACTAAGCCTTTTCTCATACTCATAATTTATGTAATCGATGGTATAAAAATTCGATAAAGTTTTACGCTGGTTGTCGGAAGCCTAACGCAACCCTCTTCTTTTATCGGGGCTTGGGACCGGCAATGCAAGGGTGATCCATTACATGGGCTGAGTTTTCAGAGTAATGGAGTGTATGAGGGAATTCACTCCAGAAGTTTGTACCATCAAACTGGCTGAATATGGATCTTGGTGTCATCATGGAATGCAATGCGCATGAATAGGAAAAGTAATGTCTGGTTGGAACATAAGAGTATTTCTCTGACCCAAGTTCAAACAACTGACAATTTATTGAAAAGCATGTCGCTTGAGGCTGTTTGCAGTTGGTAGTTTCTAACATGGTAGATGTGGTTCTTGTTCTTGTCCTATTTATTCATGAGGTGGAATGGCAGGACCCTTGTTTTCATTCTGTCTTGGCGGCATAACACCTTACCTCTTGTTGTACAGGGCTAAATAATAAATATTTTCTATAATATTCGAATTATTATTCAGTAGTCATGAGGTATGTGTAAAAGGTTTTTAAAATATTATGTACTTTTTGTTATGTATATATGGTAATGGATGACGCTAAAGTGTAGCAGACTGCACATTTGTGTTGATAAAGTCCATGCGCTAGATACTGATTCCTAGATCTTTTGAGAAGTGAAGAAGCTTTGTTACATACTTGGGCATGAGATGCTGCTTCTGCCATGTTTTCAGTTGCTAAACTCTATGCATGTGGACAGAGTACTATTCTGAAGGTCGTTGAATATGTTTCCTGCTTTTATTTGTAATTTAGTTTTTCTTTTCACAATCCAAACTTTCTTATATTAAGAATGTTTCTGTTCCAGTCAGTATGCAAATTCGACTTTTCTATTGATCCAGTATTTCTGATAAATTTATTTGACCTTACAGGATAATGCGGTCTCATTGAAGAGTCAACTAGATCAGCAGAAAACTGTGGTGGAAAATCTTGTTAGCAATACACGAGTATGAGTTCCTTCTAAGCAAACCTGAAAAGGAAAATCTCTACTTTTTTAAGCTCATATATGTTAAGGATGCCAGAATTTACATGATTATTGTGTTATGTGTCACTGGTATATTCATGATATGGGCAAATCTGCTCCTACCGTGTAACATTGAGTCTTTACTTAAGTGAGGGTAAATTAGTCATTTAAGTTAGAATAAGTAGTTTAGTTAAGAGAAAGAGATAGAAGGCACCCGCCGCAAAACCCAAGAAGGGCTGCACGTTGCTGAATGAAGCTCCATGCTGTAATTTGATATTTTCTTCTTCCATAATACGAAATTCCATGCATCTTTAACATGGTATTATAGCGGATTGCTTGAATCGAAGGTGAAGGTGAGTTGTTGATGCACGTCAAGTGTGTAGAAGAGACAACAGGAGCAACCGATCATATTTATGCATAGCAGCCAATCAGATTTTTGCACTTTTTTTTGTGAAACCTACATGCAAGACAACATTTAGGTTAGTTTAAACTATTTTTTTGAAAGAGAAGATGGCTGATCGTCTAAGGTAGACAGAAAGAAACGAATCATTTATTATAGCCAATGTGAAACTAGATGGAAAAAACTACCTAAAATGGTCTAGGTCATTTCTTCTTGAAGTCAAGGCCAAAGGAAAGATATATTATCTTACTGGTGCATGTGAAAAACCAGATTCAGGGAGTCTTGATTGCCCACGATGGGAGGGATGATACTCTTGTGGATGCATGACTCATTAACTCTATGATGCCCAATGTTGGACGATCTTTCCTTCACCTTGAGATAACCCATGAAATATGGGAGGCCGAGAGAGATGTATCTTCACGGAATAAAAATATTACAAAAGAATATGAGCTCTTTAAAAAGATACAAAAGTGCAAGTAAGGATAGAGAACAATCAGTATAGAAGTGAGAAGTCTGTATGATGAATTGGCTTTACCATAATTCATTACAAAGAATGCACTAGAGATAGGGAAAGTGAATTTGAAAAGAGGAAAATCTTCGATTTATTACGAGAAATTTCAGCTGAATATGAAAACGTAAAATAACTCCGCCCATGTAAGGGATCACTCTTGCATTGTCGATCCTAAGCCCGAATAAAGGAGGAGGGTTTTGTTAGGCTTCCGACAACCAACGTAAAACTTTATCGGATTTTATACCATGGATTACACAAATTATGAGCATTGCTTTGGGGCGTTCCTGCCCCGAATGCAGTGATAAGCAAGCAAGGGCCACTGGATTTTCACCCGGATGAAGTGAATCAATTGCAGAAAGGGTTTTCACATCATGGACGGGTATGGGTAAAGAAGTTAGTCCTGCTACATTGCTGCCCGAATGTAGTGAATAATTTATAGAGAGGGTCTCTGCATTTTCAATATGGATGGATGTGGAGGTAAGGAAGCTAATCCTAAATACTAAGATTCGTATTGATTCTTAGAATATCAGAACATTATCTGGTAAGCTAATGGAGGTGGTAAATACGTACATATTTAGAGAAAGATTCATATTCTATCGTGTTGGGATGGAAAGGTACCCTTACAATTATTGTCTCCTAGTGAAAAATTGTTCAATTTGACTCCTAGGGTATTTAGGTGTGTATGCTTTGTACATATTCATCATGTCAATAGAGATAAACTTGATCCTAGAGTTGTTAAATGTATGTTTGTTGGTTATTTTCCCTTTCAAAAGGGCTATAAGTGCTATGATTCAACTACACCAACAACAACAACAACTAAGCCTTTTCCCATACTAGACGGGGTCGGCTACATGGATTCTTTGTTTCCACATATTCCTATCGTGTGCCATGTTAGCAGTTAACCCCCAATAAGCTAGATCATTCTTTATTGTTTCTTTCCAACACTTTTGTGGTCGTCCTCTACCTCTTTTAATACTTTCCAAATTTAGTTTTTCTAACCTTCTTACAGGTTCTTCTTTTGATCTTCTTTCTATATGTCCAAACTATCTTAAACGCTGTTCTCTCATTTTATCCTCTATTGGTGCCACTCCTAATTTGTTTCTAATAACCTCATTATGTAAACGGTCTTTTCTTGTATGACCACTCATCCATCTCATTTTATAATTCAACTACGAAGAATTTTTTTATATCTAAAGATGTTACCTTCCATAAATATGTGTATTGCTATAGTAGTGATGGGGAGACTGAAAACACAATAAAACAAAAGGAACCACTATTGCCGATACTCTATGAAGAAGATGATGAAGAAGATAAGGGAAGATGTCATGAGGAGGATAACAAAAATGAAGGATAAAAGGGACGTGTTTTCAGTCAAGTATACACAAGAGGAACAAGAAATAAATTTCAATCACGTGAGGATGATATTCAAGTGCATTCAACACAAGAACTGTCCATTGTTTTGCGGAAAGAAAAACGCAGATGTGCGTATCCAATTAGTAATTACATTGATTATAGGAGAGTCTCATCAAATTATCAATCCTTTGCAGCGAATTCAGGAGATGTAAAGATTCCAAAAACCTTGGACAAGGCCAACACATTTAGAGAATGGGAATAAATAAGTACCTTAAGAAGTACCAAACTTGGGAGATTGTATCTGTACCTAAGGGGAGAAGTGACAAAATGATATAATTAATTTGATAGGATTGACTATAATGAAACTTTCACTCTTGTGGCAAAAATGACATCGGTATGAGTATTGATAAGTATAGTAACAAATAAGGGATGGAAAAATGTGATAATTGGATGTTAAGAATGCATTCTTACAAGGAGATCTAAGCGAAAAGGTATATATGGAAATACCTCAAGGATTGAGACATATCTATGGTCCCAACGAAGCTTGTTTCTTAAAGAAAGCTCTATACGGACTAAAACAGTTATCACGTGCCTCTTTTGAAAAATTTAGTAAGGGTATCATTAGCCTTGAATATATAAGTAGTAAAATGATCATAATCTATTCTTTAATTATGGAAATTGAATCTCTATATTAATCATGTATTTGGATGAAATTGTGGTAACAAGTGATGACATAGAAGAAATAAGCCACCTAAAGAAAACACTTGCATCAATTATTCGATTTAAAAGACCTTGGACAACTTCATTACTTTTTGTGAATTGAGGTCCTACAGTCATAAAAAGGTATGTTCCTAACACAACGCAAATATGTGATGGACTTACGGTACATTGGGAACAAAACCAAGTGAGATTCCCATGGACATTAATCACAAGTTGGTACTAGAAGGTGGCATAGAACTCAGTGATACTATGAGATACCAACAACTAGTAGGAAAGTTGATATACTTAACTATCACAAGACCAGATATAACCTTTGCAATTTGAATTCTTAACAGCTAAGCAACCACATATAGATGCAGTCTTTAAGGTACTCAAATACTTGAAAAATACTCTTGGTAATGGGATTCTATACTCCAAACATGGACACACAGATCTAGAGTTATATACAAATGCTGATTGGATATGATCTATGGATGATAGAAAGTCCACAACCGGTTATATTGCTCTATTTAGAGGAAACTTAATCTCAATGAAAAGCAAAAAACAATCTGTAGTGTCCATGTCGAGTGCAGAAGCATAGTATAGGGCAGCAAAACAAGGAACCAATGAAGGATTATGGCTTATTTCTCTACATACGGAACTCCAACAACAAATCAAACTTCCAATATCTTTATATACGGACAACAAGACAACAATTCAAATCGCTACCAATCCTGTTTAGCATGAAAAACGAAACACATGCCATTTTATAAGAGAAGATTGCAAACAAAATACTACAAGTGCAACATGTGAGATCAGAAAGTCAAATGACAGACGTACTAACCAAAGCAGTTCCAAAGGCCATATTAGACAGGCCACATTAGACAGATTATGCAGTAAGTTGAGAGTTTCAAACATCTTCCTCCCAACTTAAGGGAGAGTGTTGAAGGATACCAGAATTTAGACGAGTATTGTGTTATGTGTCACTGGTATTCATGACATGAAAAATATGCCCCTACCCGGTAACATTGAGTCTTTACTTAAGTGGGGTAAATTAGTCATTCAAGTTAGAATAAGTAGTATATAATGGAGTGTTTCGTTAGGTTTAGTTAAGGGAAAGAGATAGAAGGCAGCAGCCGCAGAACCCAAGAAGGGCTGCATGCTGCCGAATGAATCTCCATGCTGTAATTTGATATTTTCTTCTTCAATAATACGAAATTCCATGCATCTTCAACAATATAGACACGGTCATGATCTCTTAAAGGGGATATACATGATATTGTTCTACATCTTCCTGCTCTTTCTTTTCAATTTGGAATCCAGTGATGTAGCTTATGGTTGTACCATTTGCTGGATTGGTCAAATCTGCATGTAACTAATATCCCGACTTTTCAGCATGCTGTAATACTGACTAGGATATTCATTAGTTGCTCCTCTGAAGACTATACCATTCATGTGTAACTCAACAATTCGCTGGTTTTTGAACTGCTAACATGTGTGCTTTCTCTAAGACTAAAATCGAGGGGTGCTATAATGATAATATTCATTCATCCGGCCTCAAAGGTAAGTCCAGAGGTGCCATTTATATCTACTCAATGCTCAATCATCACAACTAGGGGCTGCTTTCCTGTATCGGTCCCTGACATTCTCCAACTTTTGTCTGTTTATTTCTCTAATGATTTATTGAAGAGTGTCCATGCAAAGTGCAGTCATTCATCATCATGGAAAAGAGGTTAAATTGAGAGTCCAATTGGTGATAGTTGCATATCCATTCAAAGCTGTATGCTTTTCAAAACTGCAACCTAATTATGAAAACTTAAGCGCTTACATCTTGATTTATGAAAAGGTCGACAGTGTAGTTTATAGAGGTGGTGAATTTTGTTGTACTTGTCATACCTGGTGAAGAAAATATAAGCTACTTCTTAAGTATAGCTGAGAGTTATGTTTGTCTCAATATGGACATGTCATGCTGAAAGCATTCTTTTGACAGCTTCTGGAGAGCAAGATCCAAGAAGCCAAATCAAAGAAAGACACTCTAAAAGCGCGGGCACAGTCTGCAAAGTTTGACGTTAACTCAAGCTTTATCATTTGTTATTTCAGTGAAGCACTATTAGCTTATTTTCAAACTGACCTCTGGTCTATGTTATTAGGACTGCAACGAAAGTGAATGAGATGCTGGGTAATATCAATACCAGCAGTGCACTTTCTGCATTTGAGAAAATGGAAGAAAAAGGTAGGGTGTTTCTTTTACGCCTAGACTTCTCCTCTTTTCCATTCTTGAGATGTAAATGAAAATATTTTGCTTGGGTTTGTCCAGAGATCACACTTAATATATATTCTGTTTTGTAATGTGATACTGTGCAACTTTGGATTATGATAGATGTCACTGTAGCTCCACTTGGTTCAGTTCAAGCTGTGATTCTTTATGACTTGGTAACCAGATTTTTTTTTCTTTTGATTTATTCAGCTGTGCACTTGTTCTAAGTAGTATAAGTCCATCTCCAAGTCAGTGGACCTCATTCTCCCAAGCATCAGAAAAGAGCCAGTGGCTCGAAAACTGGAGACTACATAAATGGAAATCAATATCTGACAGAAAATTTATCCTGTTCTATGATGCCAATGAAAACATTTGCTTCTCTTTCCCAGTGTTGGCAATGGAATCACAGGCGGAGGCTCTTAATCAATTGTCCACTGACGACCTTGAAGGGAAGGTAATGATAATTCTTTAGGGTGATATCTTTTAGTTCATCGGTGGTTATCCTAATAATATCTTCCTATTTTTTGCAGTTTGCTTTATTAGAGAGTGCATCTGTTGATGATGATTTTGAAAAGTTGAAAAAGGAGTTGGCTGGGAGCTCTCCAGTATGTACAATCTATTCTCTTGGCTCTGAGGGTTTCTTCTTTTGCCTTTTCTGATTCCACAATTGATTCTTTGGTCAAGTGTGATTGTGAAAGGTCTTCCTTGATCTTCTGGTCTAGTGTTTAGTTGATTTGACTTTTCTTTTTCGACAAAAAATTCTTGACGACATCTTTGCAGCACTTGCTATGCCGCTACCTGTTCAACCAGGAGGCCTTTGTCCAGTCTTTAATAACCAGGAACTCACGTGGCTCACCTGAGTACGTTCTTATTAGGCTGCAAGTTAATTTGCTTCAACAGAAGATTACGGCAATTAGCCAGTAACAACTTAAAGTTATTACTATTAGTTTAGAAGAGAAATATAAACTTTTACAGAAGCCAATAGAAATCTGTTAAAGCATTTGTATTTGTCAAATTAATATCAATTAAGACATACCAGTTTTGTCTCACTAGTAGCACTTTAAAATTTCTAGCTTTCTTTTTTTCCCTCTTTGATTTTCTTAATCTTCATATGTTTTACTTTTACCAATACTATGTGTTTAAACATTTTCTTATGATTTCATCAGAATCAATTCTAAATTTATCCCAAGATTGAAAATACTGGAAGTGGTATTACTTTTGCTCTTCGGTAAATTATCCAATTTTGTGGTCGCACCAAGGTTTTGAGTTTTGATCTCGGAATGATGTTATTAGATTTCGTGTTTCTCTTCTCTTTCTTTGAATTGACAGAGAGGTGAGCTTCCAGCTGGGAGATCAGCTGCTAACAGCAGCTCAAGTTCGGCCTTTCCTTTTCGTGACACAGAGATTGAAAGAGAGCTCAATGAACTGAGAAGAAAAGCTAAAGAATTCTAGATTTTGTGTTCAATCAGAGTTTTTGAAGAATTGCTACAAATTCAATCATGAGGTTCCACTCGATTTTTTACCTGTAATGTCTATCTATCTATTCTCAAATATACTTGAGGTGCAGAAAGTCTAGAGCTTGTCAAGCATTGATTATGGCTTTTGTTTTCAGGATCATACCTCCAATGTTAATGTACAGATTTTCACCAATGTTTAAGCATTGCTTTACAAGACGGGAATATTGTCAAATTATGTCCCTTCTTGTGCTCTGAGATCCCCTGATATAAAACAAGATCATGAATCATGTGGATCATGTGCCATTGATTTTTCTCTACATGTATAGGAATAAAGGGAGCATTATAAAACCATCGAAGGGCACTGAATAAGTCATACTTTCTTTGATATTTTAAGTAAGATCAAGTTTAAATTATGGTACTCAGGTAAAGAAAAGGCTCGAAACGGAGTTGGTATTATCATAAATAAAGATTTAAAGGAGAGTGTAGTAGACATACAACGATATGGTGACCGAATCATAACGTTGAAATTAGTATTAGGAGCAGAGGTTTTGAATATAGTTTGTGCTTACGCACCCCAAGTAGGACTAGAAGATAGTATAAAGACAGTTTTTTGGGAAGAGTTAGATAAGGTGTTTTAAAAGATTTCACAAAGGGAGATGATTTGTTTAGGAGGAGATTTAAATGGACATGTCGGTAAAGAGGCATTAGGATATCAAGGGATTCATGAAAACTTTAGTTTTGGGGATATAAATGAGGAAGGTAGGGAGATTTTAAATTTTGCTATGGCATTTGATCTCTTTATAGTCAATACAATCTTCAAAAAACGAGATGAACATTTAATTACTTATAAGAGTGGCTTATCACAAACACAAATTGGTTACTTTATTTGTTGAAGAAAAGATAGAGCGTGTTGTAAAGATTGTAAGGTAATTCGAGGAGAAAGCTTAACCACCCAACATCGACTTTTAGTTATGGATTTACAAATAAAAAAGTGGACAAAGAAGAAAAGAGTGCATCGAGCTATTCGGACTGAATGGTGGAACCTCAAAAGCGAGAAAGAAGATATATTTAAACAGAAAGTCTTGCAAGGAGATGTTTGGAATTATGTTGGCACACCCTGTGATATGTGGAACAATATGGCTATACATATTAGGAAAGTTACGAAAGATGTGTTAGGGGTATCTAAGGGAGGTGTACCGGCACAAAAAGAAGCTTGGTGGTGGAGTGAAGTAGTATAAAATAAAATCAAGGCAAAGAGGGCATGTTACAAATTACATTATGCTAAGAAAACTAGTAAAACTTTAGAAGCTTATAAGAAAGCAAAAAAGGAAGCAAAAAAGGCCGTTAGTAAAGCAAAAGCTAAGATTTGGGAGGACTTATATAAAAAACTCAACTCAAAAGAGGGTGAAAGAGATATTTTTAGGATAGCTAGGGCTAGAGATAAGAAAACTAAAGATCTTAATTATGTTAGATGCATCAAAGACGAGGATGAAAAAATTCTAGTGGCAAATGATGATATAAGAAATAGATGGAAAAACTAATTTTATAATCTTTTTAATGAAAATAAAGATGTTAGTATTAGCTTATGAGAGTTAGCCAAATCAGAAAAGTATATAAACCACAATTTCTACCGACGTATTCAAAAGAATGAAGTCAAAGAGGCTCTTAAACATATGAAGGGTGGTAAATCGGTAGGACTTTATAATATTCCTATACAAGTTTGGAAAATACTAGGAGAAATAGGAATCACTTAGCTCACAAGACTATTTAATGAAATATGGAAAAACCAAAAGATGCCCGAGGAATGGAGAGTAAGTACACTTATACCCATATATAAGAACAAGGGAGATATTCAAAATTGTGCTAATTATCGAGGTATCAAGTTAATGAGCCATACTATAAAATTGTGAGAAAGAATTATCGAACGTAGGTTAAGACAAATGTCAAGTACAATAGAGAACTGTAAACACCCCAAATCTTCTATATTTCAAAAACTCTCAAAACACCAAAAAGCTCGTTTGAGCCAAAACGATGACCTGTTTTGAAATGTGAAAACAGGTACAGAAGGCAAAAGAAGACCCTAGGCCCGAAGAGGATTCAAGCCCAGAGCTTCAGAAGCCACTCCCTGATAAAAAAACAAAAGAAGGCTGAGCCCGTTTGATGAAAAGCTCAACGGAGTCCAGAACGGCGAGACGGAGTCCGGACGACAAAGTTGGGGAAAACCCAGCACCAGACGGAGCGCTGATGAAGCCAGTGCCCGCACAGATCGTTCGCCTCGAGAAGCCAAGAAGGACTGTCCGAAGAAATTTTGATTTGGATCTGGACCATATATATCCAGATCCAAATCCATGTAATGAATAGTGTTTGGATTTGGGCCAATCCAAATAGTGTTTGGGTCGATCCAAATAGTGTTTGGATTTGGATTGGATCCAAATAGTGTTTGGATTGGATCGGATCTGGATCAAAATATCCATATCCGTATCCATAAAAATATTGGGTTTGGATCGGATATAGATCTCAAAATATCCGAGATCCAATATCCAGATCCAAATAGTGTTTGGATTTGGGTATGGATCCAAACCCCAAACCCAAACCCAAATCCAAGACCCACCTCAAATCTCTATAAATAGAAGTGAGGGGGTCCATGTAAAGGGTTCATGCAAATATTTGGGAGGAGAGAGAGGGAGTGATAGACCTAGCCATGTGGGCTCATTGGGTGAGGTGGGTTCAAGCCATGTGGGCTAAGTGGGTCTGGACCAAGTGGCTGCAACCGTGGAGACGTGGGCTCAAGCCAAGAAGGACCGGCTCAAGAGGTAAGCCTAACCTAACCTAGCCATTCTCTCTACACCCCTCTAAACCTAACCCCAACCTAGCCTAGGTTCGAACCTACCTAACCCCAACTGAACCTAACCCTAACTAAACCTAGCCCTAACCCAACCTAGGTTCGACCAAACCTAACCCTAACTGAACCTAACCCTAACTGAACCAACCTAACCCTAACTGAACCCTAACTAGACCTAACCTAACCCCAACCGCCTCAAACCATCCCTAACAAACCCCAAAAACTTCACCCCGGCCGGCCGTGAGCAACCAGCGCCTGCCGCGCGCCCCTTCTGCTGCCGCGCGCCCTGCTTCCTGCCGCGCGCCCCCCCTGTTGCCTGCCGCGCCACGCGCCACAGCGCTCCCCGCAGCACACCGCGCCCTGCTGCCTGCCGCGCGCCCCCTCGCCTGCCTGCGCTCCCCGCAGCACACCGCGCCCTGCTGCCTGCCGCGCGCCCCCTCGCCTGCCTGCACGCCCCGCGCCGCAGCGCGTCCTGCGCCACAGCGCGCCCCGCGTCACTGCAGCCGCGCCAGGCGCCCGTCTGCTGCGCCAGGCGCCCAACAGCCGCGCCAGCCACCCGACCACCTCCCTACTGATTTGATCACCCCCCTGCTGACCTAACCTGCACCCTGGCCGTGACCTGTACCCTAGGACAGACCCTAGGACAGACCTTACACAGCCCCCGTCTTGGCCGAACCTTAGTTCCCCTAAGACCCTAACCGTGCCTCATAGAACCTCTCTCAAAGCCCCCTAGGATAACCCCCTCTTGGCTGCCCAAGGTGAACCGTGAGCCCACGTGCAAGCAAGTTGAACATGGACCAGCTATTTGTAAGTGTCTAAACTTGGTCTATTACATTAACTTGCTTTATATTCAATTAAATTTTGATACGGGGTTGTAGTAAAGGAGCTTCGTCTCCCCCCGATTGTAATAACGTGGTTTGACACACCCACACACACGCACTTGAGCCTTTCCGCTCTTAGTCGTACACTTCTTGCACACACACGGGCCTAACAAGCCCTTAATATATAGTTATATTTATATATTTTAAGTCAAGGGGGTTTTTAATTAAGTCGTGTGTGTTGTCGTTCCATTTTCCACACGCACACACATTGAGCCTTCGCTCTTACTCCCAAGACCTTAGTAAAGGCCTTATTGCAGTTATATTTGGGTTTCATTTATGTCGTGTGCGTAGTACTTCAATTCTACACTCACACACATTGAGCTTTCGCTCTTACTCCCAAGACCTTAGTCAAGGCATACTGCAATTTATATTTGGGTTTCATTTCATGTCGTGTGTGTAAGTCTTTCAATTCAAGCACGCACACACATTGAGCCTTCGCTCTTATTTACAAGACCCAAGTAAGGGCCCCTACATATACTCTATATAAAGTATTTCTTTCGGCTACGTCTTTAAGATTCGGGTTTTAAGGTTCAAGTCGTGTGCGTTGTCTTTCAATATATACACGACACACACTTACACAATTGAGCCTTTCCGCTCTTAAGATATAGCCATATTTCCCCTTCCGCTATTTACTTTACAAGTCATTTCCCTTCGGCTATTTACTTTACAAGTCATTTCCCTTCGGCAATTTCCCTTCGGCATTGCCTTTTAATTTCGGGTTTTCCCTTTGGAGTAGCGTGAGTTTGCATTGCATCTACGCCATACCACGAGGTAGGACGCATATTGCATCGAAGCAAGCCCCGTACTCCCGCTCAAATTCGCCCCATGTAGTGGAGTGTTCATAACACACACCTAGGTGGCCCATAAAGGGATAAAAAGAAAGACTTAGGCACGTGCAAATCCACGTGATCTAAAATCTGAGAATCGTACAAACCCGAATCAAATCGTGCAAGACTTAGGGTCGTCCAACCCTTACAAAGTCAAAATCGCCCAAATGCATGGTTTTCAAAAGGTTTTAAAACACTTCTTCATTCAAAATATATTTTGAGTTAAACTTGTTTCAAAACGAAGTCTCTAAGCGTACAGACTGACCCTTGCGCATCGGTGCAAGAAGGTCTACGACGTAAAAATCCCGCTTGCCTACAATCGCCTTTCAAAAGTCAGATTGTTTTCAAAACATACTTTGCTAGTTAAAGTAAACTAGCTGGCACGCCCATAAAGCGAAGTAGATTGCGAAAAGGTTCACTTCAGGCCTAAGAACCCGTAAGTGAAAATTTTCGGTGTCTACAAGAACCAATTTGGATTCATGCCAGGCAGATCTACTATTGAAGTGATTCACCTTTTGAGACGTCTTATGAAAAATTTTAGAGCAAAAAAGAAAGACCTTCACATGATATTTATTGATCTAGAAAAAGCTTATTATAGGGTACCGAGAGAGGTTCTTTAGAGAATTTTGGAAAAAAGAAGTATCCTATTGACATATATTAACCTTATAAGAATGTATGATGGTGCCAAAACATGTGTGAGGACTCATGAATGAACGACAGACTTCTTTGAAGTTAATATTGGGTTACATCAAGGATCAACTTTAAGTTCATACTTATTTATAATGGTTATTGATGAGTTAACAAAACATATTCAAGATGAAGTACATTGGTGTACGTTATTTGCAGATGACATTGTATTAGTGGAGGAGTCTAAGGAAAAAGTTAATAAAAAATTGGAACTATGGAGAGAAACATTAGAAAGCAAAGGCCTCCGACTTAGTAGAACAAAGACAGAATATATGGAATGTAAGTTTGATCATTTGGTTTCTTCAGAGGACATAGAAATTAAAATAGGCACATATTGCATTCCTCAGAAGGAAAGTTTTAAATACCTAGGGTCAATTTTTAAGAGTGATGAAAGAATTGATGGAGATGTTACGCATAGAATTAATGCTGGTTGGTTAAAATGGAGAGGAGCATCAGGTATTCTTTGTGATAAGAAGATACCATTAAAGTTAAAAGGTAAATATTATAGAGCAGCAATTAGGCCTGCCATGTTTTATGGTTCTGAGTGTTGGGCAGTTAATCATCAACATGTACAAAAGATGTCTGTGACAGAAATGAAGATGTTGAGATGGATGAGTGGTCATACAAGAAAAGACCGTATACATAATGAGGTTATTAGAAACAAATTAGGAGTGGCACCAATAGAGGATAAAATGAGAGAACATCGTTTAAGATGGTTTGGACATATAGAAAGAAGATCAAAAGAGGAACCAGTAAGAAGGTTAGAAAAACTAATTTTGGAAAGTATTAAAAGAGGTAGAGGACGACCACAAAAGTGTTGGAGAGAAACAATAAAGAATGATGTAGCTTATTGGGAGTTAACTGCTAACATGGTACACGATAGGGATCAGTGGAAACAAAGAATCCATGTAGCCGACCCCGTCTAGTATGGGAAAAGGCTTAGTTGTTGTTGTTGTTGTTGTATAGGAATAAAGGATCATCGCATGTATGATGTACCTCTGTAACAAAGAACCGGATTTAATCCAGGGAAAGAAATCTAGCAACTTCAGGTTTTCTTGATAAGAAACTCACTACACGCAAGAGCAGCTGACTTCGTTCTCTACTCTCAAAGAAAGGAGCAAGCGAGAAGAATTAGGTTTAACTTGCCACTAAGCAGAAAATATTATTTAGATAATCCTTGACGTTGTCGATGATCACATCATCGGCCACCTATAACTGATGATTTCTCACCATTCACCGTTACCCTCTCTTCGGTGCAAAGCTAGCTATGACCTATATTAGAGGATACTTAGGTGGATTGCCCTTCACTACAAAAAAATGAGAGATTTGGTGGCGGTCATGACCTGTAAGGGGGCAGAATGGAAACATGGTGGGTGCAAAAGTAGGTCTTATTTTGGTGACGCTTGTGAATCACTGACGACAGTTTCTCTCGCGGTCTTCATTACATGAACAGAATGAATAGGATTATGGTGCTTTCGGTAACCGCCACAGAAAAACTGTTTTGTAGTGCTTACAGATGCAGATAAGAGATAGATATTGCCATGGATACAACATTCAATAGGCTTATGACCCAAATTTGATTTCTTTTTGTGGTTTTGTTATTGTATTGTACTTTATGAATTATTGTTGAAATTATTGTCTTGCAGTTTACAAACTGCAGCTGTCTCATAAGCTGTTGGGTTATTGGTTGGTTTAAGCCTGCCACTTCCACTGTTAGTCTTCCTTGTCGTTGCTGTTCGTGATTGTGATGGAAATGCATGCATGCTGACGAAGTGATGCAACTTAATTCGTCACGAGGATGATTTGAAGTGAAACCTCTTGTTGTCTAATCGTTTTCATATCTGGAATATGGAAAACCTTTAGATCATAATCCTTGCCACGCTTAGCAATGCATTCATGCTGCTAAGACGGTGAACTTTCTTCTTTCGATTAAAGGTCCTCATCCCTCCACTTGCCCACCTCAAACAGAGCAGAGCTCCCAACTTGGACCCTCTTCCACAGCGATTGCATATTCTGTGAAAAGGAATGTGGGGACGACTCTCGGCAGATGTGGTGGGAATATGAAATCGGTGAATTATTGTTGCCAGGAAGCTTTGTCCTCGAATTGACGTCTTAAACATGCAGAGATATGCATCCTTTTACGTGCAACCACACTAACCCTATGGTTTATTAGGACGAGAACCATATCAGATTCAGTTGAGTAACATTTTATTCAGTTATGAATCTCAAAGTAAGCGATATTTATTTGATTCATGTTCATCTTGCTAACATGCTTTGTTACATGTAAAGCAAGTTTTGAGGGTTTATATTATAGTTGATGTTTTTCTTGGGTTACAAGAGGAGGCCAAAGCCTAATGCACACACCCACACATGCATCCGCCGGGGTAGAACTCTCCACCACCAGCAACAGCACTAGAGCGCCCTGCCGTTGAGCTAACGCTCTGGGTGCATATTAGAGTTGATGTTAGAATACATAGTTTTGCTCTTAATTTTGGGAAAATTTCATTTTAGTACCTTGTGGTTTCGGCAGCTTCCACTTCAATAGCATGTTTTTTTTTGACACTCTACGTTGAAGCCTTTAAAATAACACCATTCCATTTTTGAGGAATTGAGCTAGTGATCTTTTAAATACAAGGGCATGAGTCGTGCTACTTGGCTAAGCGTGTGAATTTATGATAGTTTTTATAATAATTCTCTTTGCATGATTGCCACGGTCATAAACTAAACGTTTAGTCTCATATTGAAAATTTGAAGAAACTTTTGCTGCCATATAAGCAAACCTTGGTAAGCATAAACTAAATATTTATATAGTATTGAGCATGATTTAAAAGTAATTATACTAAATATTAATTATAAAATAATATTAAATAAATTTAAGAAGACACATATTAACTATTTATGTTATTAAATAAATATTAAACAAAATAGGTAATTGATATTATTAAATAAAAAGCAGTACATATAACTATTTAATATAATTCGATTAATAATAATTAATCAATTAATTGTTAATTACTATTAAGTTTCTGTCTTAAAATTTAGTTATTTAATGAGCAAAATGACTAAAAGTAGTTATTTAGTTTATCACTCAACCAATTTTAATTATAAGATTAAGTAAGCTTTAAAAATTCATAAATAGTGGCATGGATGGTGAACCGGAATAGTTAGCAAGTTAAATAAAATGTCATATTTAGTCTGATTCAGTATGTTTGGATAGGGTTAACTTGTTCATATCCAAATGTAAAGTGCAAATTAGATCCAATAATATATATATATATGTATGTATGTATGTATGTATGTATATGTATGTATGTATGTATGTATGTATGTATATGTATATGTATATATACATATAGGGAAAACCATAGACTACTAAAAGGTAAATTTTCTCATTTGTAGTTTGGTTCTAAGTTCAATCCGCTAATGGGCTCGGGTATATAAAAGCTTGGGATGAGTAGATTGTTCAAGAATATATCGTCCTCCTTTGCATCTACATTCACACACACACACACACACACACAGAGAGAGAGAGAGAGAGAGAGAGAGAGAGAGAGAGAGAGAGAGAGAGAGAGAGAGAGAGAGAGAGAGAGATTGTTCTCTTGCTATAGTTTTATCTCTTTTCACATGGATGAGATGCACAACTTTTATGTAGAAATGTTAATTCATATGGATCAACATGATTTACTCTATGAATAGTAGATCTTTGTAATACTTTTTAGTCGAATTTAAGATTCTTGCTTTTTATGTCAGCCCTAGTTTACATTACTTTTTTTCCGTAGTCTTTCATTGCGTCTGATTTGATTTTCAGTACGAAGGCAAAATAATTAGTGCCTCACTCACCCACACAGTGACAACAACAACAACTAAGCCTTTTCCCATACTAGACGGGGTCGGCTATCACCCACAGTGACAAATTAGAAATATTAAATCATACTGGTTGATCTCTTATCATGCTGCTCGATGTCCAACTAATCACCAAAATGAGGTTGAGATGCAATAAAATTTCTCATGTATTAGAAGCATCACTAGCATCAAATTTTTGGCGACCCATCAAAGACAGTCAAGTATATTAAAGGCAATGAAAGTTACAATCCAAATTCTGCTACGAGACAGAGGAAGCAAATCCATTCCTTCTTGTATGAGATCGATAATTTCTTGATTTCTCCTTGACCCGGAAGCATTCTTCTATCGTGAAACCTTTTTCTTGGAACTTAACTTAAAATCAAGACTCTCACTGAAGTATTTACAGAGTCTACAAGAAAAGAGGGAGAGAAGAAATGTTGGCTTTCACCCTTGTTACAAGAGGTTTTGAGAGAGCAAGTGATTACACCAAAGAGAAAGGAGGAGAAATCTCATAAACAAGACGATTACTGAAAAATAATAATTGAAATCTTGATGAAAGAAGATGAAGAATGTAGAATAGGAGAGCTCATAATCATGGAAGAAGGTTTACCTCTCTGGGGATGCTAAGATGGAGAGAGAGAGAACATAGTCTACCGTTCGATGGACATGATACACAGCATTTTTCACTTTTGAAATTCAAATCTCTCGTTTATTTTGGGCAGGACCCATGCCAGTGCAAGAATTTTTGATACATACGATATGCACTAAGAAGGTAGAAAAGATACTTTCCAACCAAAAGTACAGAGACCAGCTACCCAATACTGCAAGGAAATGATCGCGAGAGCAGCTCTAATTGGACTTGGAGTATTGTTCTGCTGATAATCAGAAAGGTGTAGTGCCATTAAGGTGGACAGTAGTGACATCTGTTGCTAAAGGTAAAATGTTTGATGAGCTATAGTGTGTAGTTCAACTGCTACAAGGAATAGGTCGAGGTAACTCTCCATATGAACGAATATATGTGGCTTCAGTTGAGGCTACTTGTACCCCCATTACATCTTCCAGAAAAGTTATTGGCTGTCTAATCAGCAGAGAATTGTTCCATTGAGACAGCCATAGCGTCGTCTGCTGCAGAACAGGAAATATCTGACAAGACGAATTGTTTGGCGGTCATATAGAATATGTTGAATGCCGCTGCTTGCAAACGAGTATATACAGCTCTATTAGAGGTTACTTGCAGGATGATACACCCATTTCATCGTCCAAGAGTGTAGTCAAATGTTGCAACATGTATATTATCAGGTAACAACATACTATTGTTCATCTGTTATAAGGAACACGGTGAAATTCTCTGTTAGCAGGAAGATATTATAGCTATGCAATGGAATCATTTGTTTGAGAGCTGTTCCGTTACATCGAAGACAAAAATGGTCGCTCTGGTTTTGCAAATCAAGTACCCTGGTTTGATAGCTTCTTTCGGATAGAAGGGGATTGTCAAGCCATTAAGGTGAGTGGAGTTCAGCATATCTGTCACAATATTGTAATAATCTGATACATGATAATCATGCGTACCGACACATTTAATCCTATATGATAAAAAAATATATAAAAAATCATAAAAAATCTAAAAAAATAAAAAATAAAAATAAAAACAAAATAGAACATATTGTTAGAAAAAATAATCAAAATCTAATTAAAAGCAATTAACAAATTGTTAATAAGTAATAACTAGTAAGCAATTAAGCATTGGCATGGCAACAACATTTCATAATCAATAATAACTATAAGATTAAGAAAGTTAAAGTTGTACAACTATAACTACAATTTGAAACTAACATATTGATTCAGAATTAATATTATAATTAACAAAATACAAATTATAAAATTCAAACTTTAGAGTTCAATTTCAATGTTTTATTCTATAAAATGTGAATCATAATCAATAAATGCATCATAAGCATTATAGTTCATCATCGTCACCACCATCACCATCATCTCCCTCATCTTCCTCAATAATTGGGTCCTCCGATCCATATCTTCTAAATCGACTTCTCCAATCTATGGTTATGCCTCTATTGCTCCGATTTTCATTCTTTAAATTAATGGGAGCTCTTCTTCAACCCAATCATCAAGAATATCAATATTTTCATCCAAGTCAGACAACACTTTCTTTACCCTTCTTGCATCTCTTTGTATTTATCTATAAAGAAAACAAAAGAAATAATACAATAATATTATATACTTAAAAATAATTCAAATTGATATGAATGCTATGAGTACAAGTAAGGAGTAACAAACATATTATAATTACATTACCTTTGCCTTAGCTTCATATTGTATTCAATATATATCAAATCATAAAGACGAGTGTGCTCCAATCTGTTTCTCTTCTTTGTATGAATGTGTACAAAAAAAACTTTAATTTCTTTAACATATACTCAAAGTACATGTTTGACTTAATATATGTTGAGTAGACCTTGATAAGTTTAGTGCATCTACACCAAAATGATCCGACCATTCATCTAAAATAAAACATGAAGCAATACAAGTTATAATAAATTTAAAATAAAATAGTTTATAATTTATCAAAAAACTAAATCATACCAGGCCACATATGAGAGTGAAGTTGTATTGCAATTAGCCTTCTAAAATCTCTAACACTATGTATATACTTAGCTCTAAATGTACATTGCACCGAGTAGCTGAATCTTGTATAAGGTCAATTGCATTCAATATCCCTTTCTTTAACTTTCTTAAATCATGATGCATTTATCGGTTCCAGTGTGTATAAATTATCTTTCAAATTTTCTTTAAAAGTGATTGCTACTGGTCAAGGTTTGCCTTATATTTTAAATTTGGCCTTACTCATATCATATATATACATAGTCTACCATTCTCATTACCTTAACTAAAGGCACAATCATCCTAAAAAATGTGTTGCATTTCTTCCAAAAGTTAGCATTAAAAATAATATTCTACACCAATCCCCTATCTCTTTCTCGACCAACTTATAGAGCCCATTAATCAGATGCAAATATCTTTTTCAATGCACTTTTATCTGTGACAAGACTTTTAATAGTAATAACATTCATAGCATCTAGAGACATCCCAACTGTCTATTTCTATTTTTTCTATCATAATCTTTTTCTTTCCTTTATAGCCTCTAAAACTTGCTAAATTTTATACTTTACAGTTTTGATTACCTGATGATAAACACTTCCGTGTTTTTTGATTCCCGCAAGATGGTGCTTCATGTAAGAAATACATCTATGCTTAACTTCATTACAAAACATGTACCTAATCACAAGCTTATTGCCTTTTTATAGTGGAGTGAAACACTTTCATGCTAGATCATACCGTTTAGATGCCATCAAGTTGAGTGGAGATAAACCACAATACGAAACATACTTGACGAAGGTGAAAAATCTTAGAATCTATGAAAAACTCAAAATTTTTAAGTGAAAAATGATTAAGAATGAAAGGAAGTACACATTATTTGATAAAAATCCTATAATTTTTCATGAGTTTGAGAGAAAAATGTATGTTTTCTCCATGAAATCAAGCAAATGAAAGATATGAAAAATGTTTATGAGCAAACATAGGCTGTAAAAAAGGGTTTAAGAGCATACAAAACATTAACAAACTCACAGGTCTCGGGTTTTTATGTTAAGAGAAATCATTGTCAACTCATGCGATACAACCCGATAAATGATATAAAACGATACTTACCTATACCATGCTATTTCAGTATATGATACACGATAAACTCATATCATATCGTATGCTACAACTTTTACAACACTGATGTCATATAGTAGACAATTTCTTTTCATAGCAAGGGACTCCAATGGGGAGGTTTACCATCCTAATGGAAGGAGTAGCTAGTGGCTGCCATCCTACCTAACAGTAAGGGGATTCTATTGTGCTTTTTTGGGATCCATAGGCATTGAATTTCAATCAATAGCCTAAAAGATTCTTGAATATCTGCTGTCAGTTCATCCGAAGTAAATTTGGATGTAATTGCTCTATTGAAGCTACTAATAATGTCAATTCTTGAAGACTCTATAAGAATTATGTTCTTATCAACATCATTAAGGATTTGTTTCCACCAGTACCATTCTTTCACATCATCATACGGACAACCCAACTACTTAAAGAAAGGCTATGTTGTGACCTTGAAGAATGAAACCTACCTGCCATAACCAAGCTTTCTTGTAGGAAACTGAAAGCTTTAACCAATTTGGCTTTGGGCGAGTCCATCAGTATATACATAACTGAGTGATACACAGTCTAGGCAAAATATATTCCCCAATTCTATAGAGTATCACCTTTAGTAGGGGCTCATTGGGATTCCCATGCAGAATATAATTCCCTTTTTCCCATAAAAGTCTAATAACCAGCTAGAACAACACCATCCAAAGCCTCTTAACCAACTTAGTGTTGAATTTACATTTTTCCCCAAGCATGCAAGGAACAAGTATCATCCTTGCATGGTTCCCACATGATATCAAAGAGATTAGAAACTTCATTCCAGATGAATTGAGAAAAACAAGAGTGGAAAAATAAATGTTGCACTAACTTAGGATATTGTTTACAAAGGACATATGATCCTCTCTCACTAATGCCGAAGTATAAAAGTCTATCTAGGGTGAGAAACTTCCCATCAACTGTGATCCGGAACATGACTGCCATGCGAGGGTAATGATAATAGTGATACCAGATAAATTTTGCCATTGGAAATGAATTGCCACTATGTCTAATCCTATTCCAAGCGAGGAAGTAAAGATCTGATTAGCTCCCAAACTAACTTGTCTGATCCAAGGCCTCTTATTACATTCCACTATGCCAAAAGATCGTTCGTATTGCTTAAGATAAGAAGTAACTTCTAAATCACTATGTAATACATCTTATATTTCCGAAGCCTCCCTCTTACATGATTCATATACTTCTTCTAAACTCAATAAATGAAGAGGTGGCTTATGTGCACTTCCACCCGAGAGAAATGTCTTAATTGCTTTGTACATCTGCACGACTTGAAGAAAGCATATAGTACAAGGAAATTGCTCCTAATACAGCTTTAATCATTACAACGCACCCTTCAAAACACAGATGAGAGGATGCCCATGCCTATAATTGATTTTGCATCCTAGCAACAATAGGGAAGGAATAAGGATAAATTTAATTTATTAGTGAATAAAGAAAGGCTAATATATTTCATAGGGAGATTTGCCACTCTACCACCGTCTCGTTCCACCTCTTTGACCCGTGAGGGACACGTAGCAGAAGATGTCCAAGATGATTTGTTAGAACTAATCCACATGTTGGAGGATCCTCAGATTCTTTGAGGATCTTCAAGAAATTATTAATTGGCTTCCATCTATTTAAAAGAAAATAGAGAGCATCATCTGCAAATAAGGTATGGTTTTAATAAAATCCCTTTATGTTAACAGGAATGACCTCCTCCTTTTCAACGCTACAACTAATCTCCTGGTAAGCTTTTCCATTACAATCAAGAAAATGTATGATTGAAATGGGATCAACCTGCCTCATACCCTAGGAGGCAGTGAATAATTCTCCAGCCTCATCGTTAATGAGTAACACACAATTTACTGTAGTAACGCACACCATGATAATATTTATCCATTTGTCTGTGAAATCGAAAAGAGACTTCAAGTCTTTCAGAAAAGCTAATAGACCTAATCTTAAGGTTTCATTAAGTTTGTCTTAAATATAGCAGAGAGTTTCTTGTCGAAGGCCATCGAATCAACCATTTTATATGCAACTAGAATACTTTCTTGGATACTATGACCATTAAGAAAAGCTCCCTGATTAGCTAAAAAAATTCTGGATAAGATGGGGCTCATTCTAGCAATTATAATCTTTGCAATAATTTTATATACAAAGTTTCAAAGACTAATTGATAGAAACTAAACTATAGTCTTTGTACCTATGCATTTAGGAAGAAGCACAATGTTGATTGTATTGGCTTCCTTTGAAAAGATGACCTGGGTTGAAAACATTTTTGACAGCTTTGTATACATCTCGCCCTATAATGTGCAAGTAAACTTGATAAAACACCTCTGAGAACCCGTATGGTTCTGGAGCACTATATGGCCTTAGATCAAACATTGTTCCTCAAATCTCTTCATCTGTCACTGATTAGAGAATCTATTCATTATCTTAATCGATGACTCTAGACTTTGATTCTCGTCTCCAATCAGTTCTGTCTAGTAAAGAGGTTTGTAAAAAAGGTTAGTAGCTTCATCGTAGATGCTAGCAAGCGTGGTGCACTATTCCATCTTCATGGACGAGAAGCTGAATACTATTTAGCTCAATGTTCCTTTTGAATTTAGAGTGATAGTAAGTCCTATTGCGACTGCCTTGCAGATTCCAATGGCTATGGCTTTTTTGTTGCCAAAAGCATCTCTTTAGCTCCCTCAACTTTTGTAGTCTACGACGTCATTCTGCGTCACTATCTTACTCAGATCCACTATGTGTTGTAATCTCTCTAGTTGGTTACAACATTTGATCACACTTCAGATATGTCACCCACTGTATTAGAGTTTCATGCAATTAGGCTAGCTTTGACAAATCTTAGCTTTTTGACGACTTTATTCATGAGAATACCATTCACTGGAGTCTACTTTACAATATGCTCACATGATGGGATATGAGTCTACATTTTGAAAAATTTGAAAGGAGTTTTTGGTTAAGGGACTACATTGTTAGAATAAGCCAACAATCTATTGTACTCTAAAATGGTTTGGGGAAAGGCTTTTATCCAGGAATTTGAACAGGCCTACGTCGAAGGAATGTTAACTAGGCCTCTATCAATTCTACTGGCGATAAAGCGAGAGCCTTTATATCGCTTAGTCCATGTAAAAGAAGGGCCTGAAATTGAGGGCTCTAACAAATTGCAATATACGATGAATTCATTACAATCAGTTTTAGCTTGAGAATTACTTGTGCCTCCTATTTGTTCATCTCTTGATCTAGTGGAGTTCCAATCGCCTACTAACAACCAAGGAGCCTCGGGATCAAAACACACTAGGGAATTCTCGAGATTGTCTCTAGCCATATAATAATTCTAGTCGTAAATGCCCAAGATAGAAAAATACATTGTCATTGTATCCCATTTTTATAGTGAAATATTCATATGCATCCATCCATTGCATAAAAAAGGCACCAATTTTGGAAAGACAAATAATTCATGCCAATGGGGTGTGGTCAAAATTAACTTGCATGATTCTGTCTACTGCATCCTTAGTAATTTTATTTTCAAAAAGAAATGTTATGTCTACTTTATGTTTTGAGAACAATGTCTTTAACTCCACATGAGCCCAGGCTCTCCCCAAACCCTTTCTTCAAAGCAAATATCTTCATGTATTATTGGATGACCCTTACTCTCGGAGTGGCCTATCTCCAAATTCTTATCAGCACTATAAGAGCCTTCGACAAGTAAAAAGTTTATGGGTAACTCTCGGACCTTTATTTAAGCTGACTTGTCATGAACAATCAATTGCGTAGAAATGCTATGTTTAGGTTCTTGAAGCTCATTGGTATTGAAGCTCTTCACCCACCTCCTCTTGGTGCCAATTTGAGTATATGTGACTATTGCTAAATTGGAATGAGCTGGAATAATGGATGTCATTCCCATGCTCAAATCCTTTGAATTAAACAAAAGTTTATGGCTAAAATATCACCTCTTCTCTGGAGTGATATTGTTCTAGCCTTCTTGCCATTCGGGGATAAGGGCTCTCTTGGGGATGCAGCTTCAACTTGATCAATGGTGATTAGAGCGATGAAGAAACCTGTGGTGATTAACAATAATCAGGGCTTGACTATGATAGCATGCTTTGTGCATCTCTTCCTCATGTGAATTACTCGTAGAATCATGAACAGGAGTAGAATTCCCTAAACTTGAGGTTATGCTGACCATAGATGGTCCCACTTCCTCTGTATTGGGATCTTGTGGGGGAAGAGTTGTTAGTTGCACTTGGTCTTCATCCATTTCATGCAATGCCAAGAATGAGTTGGTAGTAGTTGGCATACCTTGTTCTTTCATACACCAAGTTCGCCTAGTTTTTGGCCAGATCCACTCATTGGTACTTCGTTGTGAATTTCTATGTCCTCTAAAGTAACCAAACGATCAAACTTACATTGCATATATTGTCTTTGTTCTACTAAGTTGAAAGCTTTTACTTTCTAATATTTTTCTCCATAGTTCCAATTTTTTATTAACTTTTTTCTTAGACTCCTCCACTAACACAATGTCATCTGCAAATAACATACACCGAGGTACTTCATCTTCAATATGTTTTGTTAACTCATCAATTACCATTATAAATAAGTATGAACTTAAAGTTGATCCTTGATGTAACCCAATATTAACTTCAAAGAAGTTTGTCATTCTTTCATGAGTCCTCACATATGTTTTTGCACCATCGTACATATCTCTTATAAGGTTTGTGTATGTTAATTGGATACCTCTTTTTTTTCAAGGTTCTCCAAAGAACCTCTCTCGATATCCTATCGTAAGTTTTTTCTGGATCAATAAATATCATGTGAAGGTCTTTCTTTTTTGCTCTAAAATATTTCATAAGACGTCTCAAAAGTTGAATAACTTCAATAGTAGATTTGCTTGTCATGAAGCCAAATTGGTTCTCTGTTGTACTCGATACTTGTCTTAACCTATGTTTGATAATTCAAACACATAATTTCATAGTATGGCTCATTAACTTGTTACTCTGATAATTTACACAATTCTGAATGTCTCCTTTGTTCTTGTATATGGGTATAAGTGTATTCGCTGTCAGTTTCCTGGGCATCTTTTGGTTTCTCGATATTTCATTAAATAGTCTTGTGAGCAAAGTGATTCCTGTTTCTCATAAGAATTTCCAAACTTCTATAAAAATATTGTCTAATCCTACCGATTTACCACCCTTCATATACTTAAGATTATCTTTGACTTTATTCTTTTAAATATGTCGGTAGAAATTGTGGTTTATATACTTTTCTGATTTGGCTAACTCTCATAAGCGAATGCTAACATCTTTATTTTCATTAAAATGCTTATAAAAATAGTTTTTTTTTATCTATTTTTTATATCATTATTTGCCACTATGATCTTCGTCTTTGATGCATCTAACAAAATTAAGATCTTTTGTTTTCCTATCGCTAGCCCTAGGTATCCTAAAAATATCTCTTTCACTTTCTTTTGAGTTGAGTTTTTTTATATAAATCCTCCCAAATTTTAGTTTTTGCTTCACTGACGACCTTTTTTCGCTTCTTTATTTGCTTTCTTATAAGCCTCTAAAGTTTCACTAATTTTTTTAGCATAATATAATTTGTAACATGCCCTCTTTGCCTTGATTTTATTTTGCACTACTTCACTCTACCACCAAGCTTCTTTTTGTGTCAGTACACCTCCCTTAGATTCACCTAACACATCTTTCGTTGCTTTTCTAATATATATAGTCATATTGTTCCACATATCACAAGGTGTACCAACATAATTCTAAGCATTTTCTTGAAAGACTTTCTATTTAAATATACCTTCTTTCTCACTTTTGAGGTTCAAACATTTAGTTCGAATGTCTCGATGCACTCTTTTCTTCTTTGTCCACCTTTTTACCTATAAATTCATAGTTTTCCTCCATTATAAGTTATTTTTTACTTGTTTATAATGATTGGGTTCAAGAATACTTGCTATGGTAGCTATGTGCTTTCTGTATTGTGGTTGAAATGATTCATAAGACAAATCTTTGAGGGGTTTTATGATTCTTTTGCTAGGAGCATTATCATTTTTTCTATTCCTTCTAACATAATGATGTTCAAAAGGTCTTAAAATATTTTCTCTTGTTTCAAGGTTTCTAGATTCATCTTCTAGTTGAATCATGCTCTCCTTTGTACTTTCTCATTCTCATTTAACCTTTCATTCGATATTTCATCCAAAAATGTATAACTATCTTGTGTGCTTTGAGATTCATTTCCATAATAACATTCATCATCAATGAATTCGACATCTTTAAACATATAGAGTTTATCTTTTTTTTGGTCATAACACCTATACCCATTTTTATCAATACCACACTCAAGAAAAATACATTTAATGGCCTTGGAACTTAACTTATCATTCTTATTGGTATAAATTTAACATTTACACCCAAAAACTTTCAACCGATCATAACTAGGTTTATTAGAAAACAATTTTTCTATAAGAGAACAATTTTAAGTTTGGATGATAGTATTCTATTTATCAAATATATGGATGTTAGAACGGCTTCAGTCCATAAGTGTTTGAGAACTTTCTTAGCTAATAACAAAGTTATAGTAGTTTCATTAATATGTCTATGTTTTCTTTCGGCTAAACTATTTTGTTATGGGTTTTTAGTATAAGATTTTTTATGCTAAATTTTATTTTCTTTAAGATAGTTTTTGAAGTCATTTGAGAGATATTCACCCCCGGAATTGGTTCTTAAGATTTTGATATTAATTTCAAATTGGGTATTGATTATATTGTGAAAAATAAAAAATATTTAAAAACTTCTCATTTATATTTCAAGAAATATATGTGTGTTGAGTGAAGTTATTTACAAAAATAACATAATATGTCACTCCTCCGTTTGAGGTTAAGAGAGCGGGTGCCCAAACATTGGAGTGTACTAATTCAAATGCTTTTTTTGTGATAAAAGTTCTATGGTCAAATAGTTTATGATGTGTTTTGCCAAAAATACAATCTTTACAAATGAAATTATTCTTTTCATTCATCTTTATCTATGTAAATTTTCTCATTTTGTTTACATCAAGGTACCCCAATCTTTTGTACTAAAGCCCAAAATCATTATAAGTAATCTCACAAGTTTTAAAATTTAACATAATTAAATTATCCATGGCGCAAAGACCTCTCTATATCTTTTCTCAATCACCTTTTTTGATAGATGATTTTGTACCATACATTCATTTAGTGAAAAGATAATAATATAACTATTATCACAAATTTTAGAAACTGAGAGAAGATTAAGATTTAATTTTGGTATAAAACTTACTTGGAGTATTTTAAAGGAATTACTTTCTAAATTTTCAAATTTTTTAACATCAAGTTTAGTTCAATCAGCCATAAATACTTGTACTCTAGTTGTGTGCATTTGTCTAATAGTTTATATTTATTAGTCGTATGAAAAGAAGTATCGGAATCTAAAAATCATTGCATGCCTTGACCTTTAGAAGAAGATGATAGTATCGACCTGCAGATGTTTTCCTTTTCTTTGAGTATTTCTTCTATATAGGCCTTGATCTTCGATGATAACACTTCATTCTTGTGATCAATGGCAGCAACATGGGAATTCTCTTCAATAAGAGAGGACACGAAATCTTGATGTTCCCATTCTCCTTGCAATGATGGTAAATTATGTTCTTGTTGGACAAAGGCACCACATTATTCTTGATTTGCCCATTGTCTTCACGAGCTTTTACAAGTGGAGGTTTATATATTCTAAAATAAATTTTGGGTACAGTTGTAGTAAGAACCACTTCTTTTTTATCTCTAATGTTTCCTAATCTAGTTTCCTCCATACTAAATCGGTCAAAATCTCATAGCTTTTGGGTCTTGGTTTTATATGAATCAAGTTTGATCTCATGTTTTTAAACTCATCTCTTAATCTTATTATAAACAAGAAAAAATATTGATTATTAAGATACTCTTGAAACTCATTCATACATTAGAGTTTTCTGAATTTGTCAAAGCTCCTAGGTTGGTTCCAAAGATCAGAAAACTCCTTATGATAATCCCTAATGCTCATGAAACATTTTTTGAGCATTATCAAATTTTCTTGCAAATTTATTTGAAAGACAAAATCATCTTAAGAACGAGTTTTTCTAAGATATTCTCAAGTTTTAAAAGTATTGTTAAACATATTAATCCGGCTACAAAGCTTCTCATTCATATTTTGATCAATAATACAAGTGATTTTGGCATTATACTCCCATTTTTAATTCTTATTTATGTTTCTCTTATAATTTGAGAAAATCATCATCCTCACATCATTCATCTATCTATTTGGGTTCTTTGATGGTACCATCAATATAATCTCAATAGTCTTTAGAAATAAAGTACCTTTTTGTGGGTCCCTACACGAATTTGTGAGGAGAAAGAGGAAGGCTCAAAGACACATTGGAGCTCATTTTTCATTTTGAAATGAAAATATGCAAAATGAATTTAAATCAAGGCATAATCAATATATGGGGTAACAACGATGAGTTCATGTATTCAAAAAAGAGGTGACACTTTTTTAATTATCATCTTATATAAATTGCCTTATTTCCTAATGAGTCTAACTTCCTAAAACAAATGCAAAGAGTGGTCGGGGCCAGGTTCACAGGGTGGAGACCCCCGATCCCTATCGGGGATCTCCTTGTCCTCCCCACCCTGTTTTTATTCCCTGATCTCCACAACGAGTGGGGATCCCCTCCTCATGAACACCCCTACTACTTTATTTGTTAAAGCTTGACTTTTCAACGAAAATTGAACAAACAAAAAATGTAGTTTTGTGTCTATGTCTTAGTTGTATGTTAAAGGATGACAGTGTTCTTCCACTGTTGTGGCGGTGAAGTCCCTACTTTGAGGGTTTGACGTGAATTTTTGAACCCTTGTAGCACTCATTGCATAATGACTTCTAACATCATTGCTTCAAAGTTGGCTTAAGTGACATATGGTTAAGGTTGATTTACTAGACAAACTTCATATCATAATCCATTGATTAAATTATTGAATTTATTCTTTGCACGTCTGATTCACTGCAGTTCTCAAGATTTCGTGAACAAAAAACATTGAGGTTATGCAAGTTCCAAAGAGGTTTCTTCTACAGATTCTTGGTCGAGATCGTGTAACAAAATTTACTATCCAAGAGATAGTGAGCTCTACCACCACTGATTATGTCAAGAAGGCAAGTCAGGCACCACCCATGTAATTAAGACTGACAATAATTTTGAACAACACAAAGTGAAGAGGAACTTGAGGCTTCTTTCGTGCCAGGGCAAGAGTTTGGTTTTAATGCTAGCGTAGAGCTTGACAAGTCAGTAATTGATACAACTTCTTAGTAGTGTCAATACCATATATTCCTGGTTAACTATGCTCTCTCTCTCACACACATAAAAAAAAAATGATGCCTCAAATATTTGCATGTCTCGACCACCAAAGGTACAGATGTAATAATATCATCAAGTTTGTTACTTTGCTACCTTGAACTTTCTACTTGAGGGCTTAAAATAAAAGGTAGACATTGAAGTGAAAAACTCCAACATTTACTATGCTGATTATGGGAGAACCAGATCACAGTGGTGAGCTACAAGGCAGACTATCATCAGTACCATGTTGACTCCAAACCAGATTACACACGAATGAACATGAGGATGAGAAAGGTAAAGATGGTATTGTGTCAGTAGATAAGTCTAAGGAAAAAGTTAATAGGAAATTAGAATTATGGAGAGAAATATTGGAAAGTAAAGGCTTCCGACTTAGTAAAACAAAGACAATATAGAATGTAAGTTAAATAATTTGGTTACTTCATATGACATAGAAATTAAGATTGGCACATAGTGCATTCTTTAAAAGGAAAATTTTAAATACGTAGAGTCAATTTTTTAAAGTGATGGAAAAATTGATGGAGATGTTATGCATAGAATCAATGCTGGTTGGTTAAAATGGAGAGGGGCATCAAGTATTCTTTGATAAAAAGATGTCATTAAAGTTAAAAGGTAAATATTATAGAGCAACAATTAGACTTGTTATGTTTTATAGTTTTGAGTGTTGGGCAGTTAATCATCAATATGTGCAAAAGATGTCCTAGCAAAAATGAAGATGTTGAGATGAATGAGTGGTCACACAAGGAAAGATCGTATATAAAATAAGGTTATTAAAAACCAATTGAGAGTAGCACAAATAGAGGATAAAATGAGGAAAAATCATTTAAGATGGTTTGGACATGTAGAAAGACGACCAAAGGACACTCCCGTAAAAAGATATGAAAAATTAGATTGTGAAAATATTAAAAGAGAAAGAGGACGACCACAAAAGCATTGGAAAGAAACTATAAAGAATAATCTAGTTTATATTGAGTTAACTACTAGCATGGCACATGATAGGGCTATGTGGAAATAAAGAATCCATGTAACCGACCCCATCTAGTATGGGAAAAGGCTTAGTTGTATTTATTGTTCTATAATTTCCTCTTTCTAATTGCTTTGGGCATGAGAGCTGAGGTTGGTTGGATTCCTATTGCTGCCAGTAAAACAATTCATAAAACATTCACATTTTCAAGCCTGTTGATGGGCTTCAACTATATCATAGCATTCTCAGAATATAATCAACTGCTTTCATGAGATCATGTAACAATATAACTTGATTTTTTCCTTTGATGTGTTTATCTAACTTCGAGACAAAAATTTGCCGGTCACATGGGTTTCCTTATAAAAATATGTTATCCATGTTAGGTAGTCAAACTAGTGGAGATGCAAGTAGTTCATTTAACCTAATTTATGTTATCAAGTGGAGATGCAACTAGGCTAATTCTTCTTAAAACACTTTTTTATGTTTATGTTATTCATGTTAGATAGTCAAATTGTTTGAACAAATTCATAAACGATTCATTGTAAGAACTGAGTTGTGAGTTGAGAGGGAGATTTCCTCAGGTATACCCTACAAAGAATGCCCCTTATTCACATAAAACATCAATTTATGAAAACGTTAACAGAAAATTGACTTCATTAACTTTCAAGAGCCTAAAACAATACATGGAAGTATGGTTAGGTCAAACATGTCATGTTCATGTTGAGCTGATATGGTTTAACCAACCAAACACCAAGGAACTAGAGACGAACTGTACAAGGTTGAACAAGGTCAGTACAATTCCTTATGATTATTTTAACTTTATCTTTCATTACCATATCATTATTTAAACATGTATAAACCACTGTGGCTCAACATGAGATGGTGTTTTTTGGAGACAAAGCAACTTGTTTAGTAAAAAATCATTTTGGTAGTGGAGGATCTGGAATTCCTTTTTGGACAATTTGGGACAATGCCAACAATGCCCCGCCCTTGTCAGATGGTGAGGCTATGAGTCATCCCAATCGTCCATTAAAAACAATTGGATGACTAGAGTCCAAGAGTACATTCTAAGAGATCCCTACCATATATATACTATATATGTATGTATATATAAAGAGAGAGAAATTATATCTTATTCACTCATGTCCACTTATTACTTTTATGTAATATAAGTATACAACAACAACAACTAAGCCTTTTCCCATACTAGACGGGGTCAGCTACATGGATTCTTTATTTCCACAGAGCTCTATCATGTGTCATGTTAGCAGTTAACTCACAATAAGCTAGTTCATTCTCTATTGTTTCTTTCCAAAACTTTTGTGGTCGTCCTCTACTTCTTTTAACACTTTTCAAATTTAGTTTTTCATACCTTCTTAGAGGTTCTTCTTTTGATCGTCTTTCTATATGTCCAAACCATCTTAAATGATATTCTCTCATTTTATCCTCTATTGGTGTCACTCTAATTTGTTTATAATAACCTCATTATGTATAGGGCCTTTTCTTGTATGACCACTCATCCATCTCAACATCTTCATTTCTGTCACAAACATCTTTTGTACATGTTGATGATTAACTGCCCAATACTCAGAACCATAAAACATGGCAGGCCTAATTGCTGCTCTATAATATTTATCTTTTAACTTTAATGGTATCTTCTTATCACAAAGAATACCTGATGCTCCTCTCTATTTTAACCAACCAACATTAATTCTATGCGTAACATCTCCATCAATTCTTCCATCACTCTTAAAAATTGACCCTAGGTATTTAAAACTTTCCTTCTGAGGAATGCAATATGTGACTATTTTAATTTCTATGTCCTCTGAAGTAACCAAATGATCAAACTTACATTCCATATATTCTGTCTTTGTTCTACTAAGTCGGAGGCCTTTGCTTTCTAATGTTTCTCTCCATAGTTCTAATTTTCTATTAACTTTTTCCTTAGACTCCTCCACTAATACAATGTCATCTGCAAATAACATACACCAATGTACTTCATCTTGAATATGTTTTGTTAACTCATCAATAACCATTATAAATAAGTATGAACTTAAAGTTGATCCTTGATGTAACCCAATATTAACTTCAAAGAAGTCTGTTGTTCATTCATGAGTCCTCACACATGTTTTTGCACCATCATACATGTCTCTTATAAGGTTAATATATGTCAATAGGATACTTTTTTTTCCAAAATTCTCTAAAGAACCTCTCTCGGTACCCTATAATAAGCTTTTTCTAGATCAATAAATATCATGTGAAGGTCTTTCCTTTTTGCTCTAAAATTTTTCATAAGATGTCTCAAAAGGTGAATCACTTCAATAGTAGATATGCCTGGCATGAATCCAAATTGGTTCTCTATTGTACTTGATACTTGTCTTAACCTACGTTCGATAATTCTTTCCCACAATTTTATAGTATGGCTCATTAACTTGATACCTCGATAATTCGCACAATTTTGAATATCTCCCTTGTTCTTATATATGGGTATAAGTGTACTTGCTCTCCATTCCTCAGGCATCTTTTGGTTTTTCTATATTTCATTAAATAGTCTTGTGAGCCAAGTGATTCCTATTTCTCCTAGTATTTTCCAAACTTGTATAGGAATATTATTTGGTCCTACCGATTTACCACCCTTCATATGTTTAAGAGCCTCTTTGACTTCATTCTTTTGAATACGTTGGTAGAAATTGTGGTTTATATACTTTTCTGATTTGGCTAACTCTCATAAGCTAATACTAACATCTTTATTTTCATTAAAAAGATTATAAAATTAGTTTTTCCATCTATTTCTTATATCATCATTTGCCACTAGAATTTTTTCATCCTCGTCTTTGATGCATCTAACATAATTAAGATCTTTAATTTTCTTATCTCTAGTCTTAGCTATCCTGACGACCTTTTTTAGCTTTTGATGCCTCTAACATAATTAACAATTTTTATTTGCCACTAGAATTTTTAGCTTTTGCTTCATTGACGGCCTTTTTCCGCTTCCTTCTTTGTTTTCTTATAAGCCTCTAAAGTTTCACTAGTTTTCTTAGCATAATGTAATTTGTAACATGCCCTCTTTGCCTTGATTTTATTTTGTACTACTTCACTCCACCACCAAGCTTTTTTTTTTGTGCCGGTACACCTCCCTTAGATACCCCTAGCACATCTTTCGCCACTTTCCTAATATGTATATCCATATTGTTCCACATATCACAAGGTGTACCAACATAATTCCAAACATTTCCTTGAAGGACTTTTTGTTTAAATATATCTTCTTTCTCGCTTTTGAGGTTCCACCATTTAGTCTAAATAGCTCGATGCACTCTTTTCTTCTTTGTCCATTTTTTTATTTGTAAATCCATAACTAAAAGTCGATGTTGGGTGGTTAAGCTTTCTCCTGAAATTACCTTGCAATCTTTACAACACGCTCTATCTTTTTTTCTACAAATAAAGTAATCAATTTGTATTTGTGATAAGCCACTCTTATAAGTAGTTAAATGTTCATCTCGTGTTTTGAAGATTTATTGACTATAAAGAGATCAAATGCCATAGCGAAATTTAAAATCTCCCTTCCTTCCTCATTTATATCCCCAAAACCAAAGTTTTCATGAATCCCTTGATATCCTAATGCCTCTTTAAAAACATGCTCATTTAAGTCTCCTTCTAAACAAATCATCTCTCTTTGTGGAATCTTTTGAATCACCTTATCTAACTCTTCCCAAAAAGCTGTATGTCTACTACACTATGTTCATTTAAGTCCTACTTGAGGTACATAAGCACAAACTATATTCAAAACCTTTGCTCCTAACACTAATTTCAATGTCATGATTCAGTTACCATATCGTTGTATGTCTACTGCACTATCATTTAAATCTTTATTTATGATAATACATGTCCAAACCATCTTAAACGATTTTTCCTCATTTTATCCTCTATTTGTGCTACTCTCAATTGGTTTTTAATAACCTTATTTTGTATACCATATTTCCTTGTGTGACTACTCATTCATCTCAACATCTTCATTTTTGCTAAGACATCTTTTGCACATGTTGATGATTAACTGCCCAACACTCATAACCATAAAACATGGCAGGCCTAATTGCTGCTCTATAATATTTACCTTTTAACTTTAATGGTATGTTCTTATCAGAAAGAATTCCTGATGCTCCTCTCCATTTTAACCAACAACATTAATTCTATGCGTAACATCTCCACCAATTCTTCCATCACTCTGAAAAATTGACCCTAGGTATTTAAAACTTAACTTTTGGGGGATGTAATATGTGCCAATTTTAATTTCTATGTCCTGTGAGGTAACCAAATGATCAAACTTACATTCCATATATTCTGTCTTTGTTCTACTAAGTCGGAGGCCTTTGCTTTCTAATGTTTCTCTCCATAGTTCCAATTTTCTATTAACTTTTTCCTTAGACTCCTCCACTAATACAATGTCATCTGCTTGGGTAATATAAGTATAATTTCAAAAATTTTAAACAACTTAAGAAAAGTACAAAGATTTTTTTATTATACTCATCCTACGCAAAAGCAATAGGTGGACAGGATCCAATCACTATATATACATAAAGCATCCTCTCACTTGAATTCTCCCAATTAAACTGTGCATCAGCCCAAAAAGTTTTCTAGGTCTGCCACTATCCGCATATCAGGCTAAATCTTAATGGTGAAATGAACATTGAAAACGTTAATGGTTTATCTATGTCCGGGCAATACATGATTCTGCATCTCAAAAGCAAAATACTCTGAATTGGTGAATGGAGGGGAAAATGATTAGTAGATCATATACACACATATCGACTTAAGGGTCAGCCCTGTGATGTGCAGGTGCCACTTTGGTATCTTTGTTTTGTTTTAGATGGTCTTTGGAAGGTAGACGCTAGACCAAGAGAGTTTCGGTTTCACCAAAACCTTGACCTGTAACCGAACCAGCTCTCTTCTGGTCGAAGTCCGGTTCTATTTCCAATGATTCCAAGTACGATTCTGGTTTCATTTGGAAATTTGATGAAACAAAAAGTGAAACTCTAAAAGCGAAGCCAAAAGAATGACTTGGAACTATCAGTTCCAGTTTGGTTACCCAATAGGTGGAATCGAAAGAAACCATGGTTCCAATTTTGGCCAGTTCTGACGGTGGTGCGGGTCTGGTTAAACGACAGGACTGTGTCCTAACCGGGCACGTCTAGTAGAAGCTAAAGAAAGAAATCGATGGCCAAAAGGACTGGGGAATGATGATACTAATGATAATAGTTATGATGATTAATTATTTTGTTAGAACCAATAGCTGATTAGTCAGTGGCTTAATCTAATAATAAGTTGACAATTGCGATACTTGTTATTGATATAAACTTTTCTTGCAAGTATTGAAGGGCACAGGGTCAAACTGCACTAGGAGCAATGCCAAAAGCAGAAGCTTCAATGCAACTAGGGATGGCAACAGGGCGGGTCGCAAATGGGCATACCTATACAGGGTCCTCACCTCAACCTTAGTGAGGCGGATATGGGTTTGGATTCTTTTTTATCCGACAGGACAAAAATGGTTCATATATGTGTGTGTTGGGTATGGGTCAAGGCAAGTATCAGGTCAGGTATATATTGTGGCATCTTATCCCCATACCCGAATCTGAATCTGATCGGATTGGGTATTTCCCACCTCATTTGGGTTGGGTCAATATTGTCATCCATAGAAACATTGGATATTTGTATATAAACATGGCTGGGTCCGGGTAAACGTGAATCAGTTGTTAGAAACCAGCAGTCTTGGTTAATCGGAACCCTGAACTTTACTCAAACTGGTTCCACCCGGTTCTGGACTGTTGGTTCCAGTTTGAACCAACAATTAGAAATACAACACAAACGATAAAGGAATCAGTTCTGGTTCTCGTTCCATGACAGCCGAAACCATATTCAAACCAGAGGTCCCAGGTTCGGATACACTTTCGGCTCTCATGGAAGCATAACCAGGTTCGTTTTCAATTATGGGTCTGGTTAGGTCCGTCTCAGTTTCACTGGTACCTAACCTACCCATGCAAACTACCTCCAAACTGGCCATCTCTCTCTCTCTCTCTCTCTCTCTCTCTCTCTCTCTCTCTCTCTCTCTCTTTATATATATAAATTTTGGAAACAGATTACTATTTGCATATCCCAAATTACTGTACACACTCTTTTTCATGATTTTTAAAAATATCCCCACTCATTTCAAAAAATTCCCCACTAGTCTCCACCTCACCTGCAGTTTCTCTCTCCCTTGTTGCAAGCTCTCTTCTGCTTTGCTTTCAATGACCCCCGGTACCTTGTTCAATACTTGGACAGCGTATGACTGTACCCTTCTCTTGAAAAAATGAAGAAGAGGAAGCAAAAGAAAAAGGAGGTTTGAGCACTTGATTCAATGAGGGATTTTGTGTTTTCATAAGTATGTTCGTAGATTCAACCGTATTTTGTTTTTTGCATGTATTTAGTGACATCAGTTCAACAACTGTAAATCATCGAGAGTTGGGATAGAGACACTGTTGAGTCGCGTCTCTCCATCTAGAGAGATCTGACTCAACTACATCTCTATCCTCTACTATGGTGACCTAATAAATAAGAAGATGAAGATTCGCCCATTGTAACTATAAAAACAGTTATGATACTTTTCACCGAGTGCCTAAATTTGGTAAACAAGCACCCTTTTGTTCATAGAACCCCGTGTAGACCGGATCGGAATTCAATACATGTGTAGAATGCAATCCATGTCTTACTAGGCACAACCCCTTCTAAACTTCCCGTAACAAGTCTTAGATTGAAAATTGGGTTTGCATGAAGTTTAAACTCACTTTTATTGGATGTTTTTTTTATCGTATGGTTTAAGTGTGTGTCATAATCATCTCTAGTTTAAAGTTGCAGACCTTTGTACAGTAATTACACTGCGCTTAATTGACAACATCTTTTTCATTATACATTTTTGTAAAATGATTCTTGTTAAGTTAAATCTATATGACCTCATCTTTTTCATTATATATTTTGTTGAACTTCTAAAAGCAAATTGATTTCCTATACAAATGAGATAGTAATACACTTTTGTATATCTTGGTTGTTTCAATAGAATCGTTGGCTATATTATGAACAACCTCTCAAAGGAAGCATCTATAAGGGCCAATCCAGATTAATGTGCTTTTCTTGGAAAATATGTGCTGCAATCAATTGATAGCCCATGATATCGAACTCCTAACCTCCTGTTAGTTACCCAAAGCCCTGATCACCGTGGGTCGAGGTTCGTATGTGAACCAAGATAATGTGGCGAGCAGCTCGCATCCCTATGAATGACCAATTAAAAAGTTATTATGCAGCACTTTGTTTCCATGAAATAAATAAATAAAACAATCGATTTTCAACCAAATTTTTTAGGTAGTTGAATTAATAAATAGAATGGGTTTTACCTCTAAGTAGACGATGCAAATGGATTTTGTTAATTGATCAGTGGACACTTCAAGACGCTTTGCCTACTTCTCAAAGTAACTGCCAAAACGCTGAATTCATGAGCTTTTAACGAACCAACCAGCTAAATTGGATAATAGGGTCACTATCAAATCAAACTCATACCACCAAGGCTAATTTACTGTTTTAAGTGATTATAAACTGATCATGGAAGGGAAATAGGGGTCACTGCAACAATCTGGTGCCTTACATGGAGTTGTTCAGATTCGGGACGATTTCACAGCTTTATTTGGATGTGGTTCAAGAGTTTCAGAAACCGGAATCGACGGTTCCAAATCACCCTCTATGGTTTATATATTAAATCCAACTTTCAGGATCACAAGTCCATTGTAGTTTAATGATATGGCACTCCATACTGTTGAGTTTGGTAGGGTGTTTGACTCTCATAGGACACATACCTTTGGATTTATAAAGAAAGGAAATTTTAAACGGTTTCGGAATCAAAACTTTGAACCAGCCGTAGGGTAGTTCGAATTTGGTTCCAGGTTCCAAACAATCCTAAACTGACGGTTTGAAATCGGACATGTCTAGTAATAAGTGAAGTGGTCACCCAATCAAATCTGCTTAGCCTATGGTAAACCAGAATCGGTGGTTCCAAATTTCTAGTTCCTGTATTCTTGGAATCAACAATTGGAAACGAGTCGGGAATAAGCTGGTTTTGGTTTACACAATTTTGATTTTGGTTTGAGTCGAACCAAACCCAATACCAAAAACTATAACCACCCGGTGAGGTTCTAGTTCTACTTTTTATAGAACCGGGCCAAAACAGACACTGCGGGTTCCAAATGATTGAGCGTGCTTCTAGTGTTGTAAAATATTCTTAGAATGATCCTTCGTTTACCTCTTAAATACCGTTCTAGAACTATTCTGGTACAATTTAGGCAAATTTCTTAAAAATTATATCGTTTAACGGACACGACCCTAACAAACCGGAACACGAATTGCCATCATCAACGGGTAGAGTTGAAAAGTCAACGAGGAGTAATCCACTCGTGGAATTAATGAGACAGTGAAGAAACCGAAATCCTTGTACTTCGATTTTTTGAATGAAACCTTCTCTTTCTATGTACCGTTGTTTTTACTCTGCATTTCTCTGACCATTCCGAACCCGGAACGAAAAGGAGGAGAAGCAAAACGAGAAAAAGAGAGTTTGGAAAGGAAAGATGGTGGACGATTTTATGGTGTACGTTGACCGTGTGATTTCTTCTGCCTGTCTCGAAACCGTGAAGGGGAGACTTCTCCGTCGCGGTCTAAGGACGGAAATGCAAGAAAATCTCCTTTTGAACAACAATGTCCATGGTAGTGTTCAAGGAGAGGGCCATTCGACGAAACGGGTGCTTATAGAGTGCCGAATATGCCAGGAAGAAGACGAAGAGAAGGAGTTGGAGTCTCCTTGTGGGTGCAATGGTACTTTGAAGGTACTCATGTTTCCTCTTTCTCTTTTTTGATTTTTTTTGCATTTTGGCTTTGTTGATGGCGATTATTTTGTAGTTTTGAGACTCGGATTTTGTTTCTCTGTCATGGGTTTTTGTATTTTCTGAGTAAGATTGCGTTTTGTTTCGCTGATGGTTGTTTTTCTCAGGGTCGTCTCGCGTTACGGGTTGCGAGTAATGCTTATTTCGAAATATGAGGTCATCTTTTTTGTTTGAGCCTCCTCATACTAAGAGGTCGGACCTATTCCATGCTGCATTATGGTTTCTGGAACTTCTTTAGAAGCTCCTGTAAATGCTTTTTCGGTCCATGGCCTCTTTCGAGTTCTTCCCTTTTTCTGCAAGGTTGAAGTCTTATTACCCTGTTTTTTGTGGATGTTCTTTCTGTATTTGTGATGTTTTCACGCATCTCATTGATGGAGCTGGTTTGAGAAGTAAATGGTGTCTTTGTAGTTAAAAATGCATCTTTGTTCTTAGCTCATGTTTATGTGATTTTCAACCCAAATGTTGTTTTATAACTTGTAGATCTATTCTACAATTAGCATGTGATTACTTCTTTATCATGCTTCTTCTGTTTTCCGGCTTGATGCTCATCGAATTTGAGTAAGATTTTTCACTTAAAAGGTGGCAAGACTGGGAAGAAATCTAACCGTCCAGCTATTTTTGTTCGTGATTTCCGAATTTATATTGCGGTTGTGGGGATTCATAGTTTCTTCTTCTTTTGAGAAGTCATTTAATTCTACGATGTTGATTGCTAAATCCTTTAACATTTGGTTGGGTGCAGTTTGCTCATAGAAAATGTATTCAGAAGTGGTGCAATAAAAAGGGTGATATTACTTGTGAAATTTGTAATCAGGTACCGAGTTACATCCATACTCATCCTTACAAGAGATATACGTCTGGTATTTGCAAACAGTAGAATAACTAGTCATTAGTCTGTTGATTATGTTAATAAATTTTCCTCTCCTTGTTATGTATTGGTGCCTTGCAGTTGGTAGAATACAAAGGCGGTCATGTATATGCATCTACTTTATCGTTTTGATGCTTTGGCCTTTGTCTGTCATCTTATTAGGTTACTATATAGGCCAACTACCATTTCCATGAAGAAAAAAATGGAATCTCACATTGGGAGAAAGAAAAAGCAGAGAAATCTGCCTACTTGAGGATTCCTTCTTAGTTTAAAGAAAAGTGATCGTTATCTAGAGTCTATACCTTCCATTTTGCATTCTCATTAGAGGACACGTTGCTGTGAGACTTTCTGTGTCCTGTAAACATGAGAAGAGAACAATGAGATTTTAGTCAAGATATTCCTAGAGTATCTAAATCCATACATATTCTTGTGTCAGTCAATACTTGTCTATACTATGAAGAGTAATAAATGGTTGCCAGCTGGAACATACATAAGAAAGGTTTTATTATTATTATTATTGTTGTTGTTGTTGTTATTATTATTGTTGTTATTGTTATTATTGTTATTGTTGTTATTGTTATTGTTATTGTTGTTATTGTTGTTATTGTTGTTATTATTGTTATTGTTGTTATTGTTGTTATTGTTGTTATTGTTGTTATTGTTATTGTTATTGTTGTTATTGTTGTTATTGTTGTTATTGTTGTTATTGTTGTTATTGTTGTTATTGTTGTTATTGTTATTGTTATTGTTATTGTTATTGTTGTTGTGTGTTATTATTGTTATTGTTGTTATTGTTGTTATTATTGTTATTATTGTTATTATGATTATGATTATGATTATGATTATGATTCATGATTATTATTACTGATTATTATTATGATTATCTTTTTTGATTCATTATGCTATGATTATAGTCATTATGATTAACGCTTATTATTATGTGTTATTATGATGTAAAGGTATGATCATATGTCGGGGATTATTGATGATTATGATTACTTATCATTATTATTATTATGGGATTATTATTATTCATTATTATTGCTATTATTATTATTATTATTATTATTATGGCCCGATTATTCATTATTATTAGTTATTGATTGCTCATTTTCAAGTAAATCTTGACAAACCAGAGATCAAGCATAATACACACTTGAGTGGATGAGAAGCCAAAATAACATTTACTCTTATAAATTCAAGAAAAATGTTTATTTTTAGCATTGGAATTTTTGGACAGAATGTTTTTATCACGCATAATGGGCCTGTGTATGTTTAAATTGACTCTTGTATGAGTGAAGTGAATCCTATAGTCACTTCATTTCATCTAATAACTACAAGTATAGGGATTTTGTCAAGAATGATTCTATCTATTTAAATGCAGTTTGTGACAAGAATAATTATTCTTTCAAAGATTTACATAGGAAGAAATAAGGTCATCTGTGAGATCCATTATAATTCCATCAGGATAATGGATTTGATAAAATTATATTAAGTATAAAAAATTATTAGGTAATATAAATATGTAAAGCTCTTATCTTAGATATAAGTTGGATGATTACCCGATATATATCATTTAAATGTTTACCAACAAATAACAACTCGATATAACAAATCAGAATACTAGTCAGAAAAGACAAATTGTCCCGGTGCTGAGACTCCAAGGTGGTATAAAACATTCTTGACGGTTGAAATAATTTGTTATAAACATACCTTGATAGTAAATTTCTGTAAAGTTAATTTTACCAACCATTCGTAAGCAATCACTTTCGCTATAATATAGATGGGCATGTGTAGGCTGCCGATAGCCTATTTGTGAATTAGGCGTCAACCATTGTCTCCATGAGTACTTTTATTGAAGACCTCAACTTCTTAAATCATTCAATATAAAAAAATAAATAAGGTTCTTCTAAAGTTAATTTGTATCTAACGACTGTGATTACTTTCCTCAAAATTGTGATCAACTCTTAAATCATTTCATTTGAGTTTTAAGATCCTTTCTGATATCCTGATATCAAATCTAAAAATGACGACCTTCTTTTGTTGGATTTTAATCTCATATGACTCATTTAGGAGTAAGCATGTAGTGTATCGGTGAACAGTAGCAACCATCTAAATATATTCGACAAAGGGTTCCCGCGTGTAATATTCCTCCCATCATCACATTAGTATATTCCTTGAGAGGGTTAATCGACAATCCAGTCTTTTAAAGATATAAGATTTAAGCTAGTGTGCATAAGCGGATCCTTATTTGTAATGTCATATGAGTTGAACTCATCTAAATACTCGATCAAGCAACGTTCATCAACTTAAATCAAACTTGAAACCTCCTTAAGCGAGCAATTTAAGTTGGATTATAAAATGAGACAAGTCTAACTTTATGAGCTCAATATTAAAGCTGTCTTGGAAGTAAATGGAGTTCAACGTTGATATATATATATATCATAAGCTGTAAACTTATAAATTATCATCTGCGAATGTAAGAATTATAAAAGCGTAAGATTATTTATCTCAAGTAAGTCCCGCATATATAAAGGTGTCAAAACAAATCACGGGACAATTGTCACTTTTAGTTAGGGGGAATAGTAACATCAAAGACAAAGGCATACCAGTTTTACATTGTAAAAATATAATTAAACATACTCTAGTGCTAAATCTTATTTTCAAGAAATATCATTTTCCTAATAGATAGAAAGCCTTGATTGAAGCTATGAAGAAGTACTAGCGATCTTATAAAGCAATTATAAACTAAAGGTCATGTAATTTTTTTAGACTTTGAAGTCAGATACTTATAAGATGGCCACGATTAATAGGTATTACGCTTGAATAAATTTAAAAAAATAAGAAAATACTTTAAGGAGAGATTTGTACCAATAACCAATAATAATGGCAGGGGAAAGCCAAGGAGATGAAACCAAAAAAAAAAAATTGAGGAAAAATGTTGGTATTGTATAAGCGGATTAAGCGAGTAGTGATTTGGAGAAGTTTTATATTTGTTAAGTCGAGTTAGCGCCCTCAAAAGTATTAATTAGTAATGGTTAGCCGCATGCCGGTGGAAATCCATATGGTGGGGTGGTACATGTGGTGCTTGAGGCAATTTATTTGAGTACATGAAGTCAGGCTTCGAGTCATAAATCTTTCGAAATTAGTCGACTTATTTACATTTCTAATAAAGGTGGCGTAAAATTAAGTTCGGGTGAAAATTACGTGTTGATCAGGATCATCAGTTGCTCTCTTGAAGAGTCCTGAATTTGTTAGTTCTTTATATATTTTTAAGAAAACTTGGCCATTTGATGAAAAAAATCGGCTTGTGCTTCTCAACTCTTCTTAATGTATGCGACCAGTTCATCCATGACTTTTTGATTGGCAGAGTCCTAGACAAATGGTCATTAGAGCTTCATTTTTTTATTCCCATTATGAATATGATAAAAAGAAAATGAGAAACATAATGAATACTGAAATAGAGTAAAATTATGCAGGCGAGAGACATGGTCCCCAAGCTTAGTACATCCTAAAAACTTACAAATGCATCTATGTACGGTATGTGATAGCTAAGCTCACCGAGACCCTATCGATTAACATTAAGGTCCCAAATTAGAAGTATAGCGTCACTTAAAAGCTTTAGGTAGCAAGAGTCCTACATCCTCCATTGTGATTAGGTTACAAGCGGAAGAGTTCAATAAATAGTTGAGGGGTTTTCATGTGCCTAACGAGACCAACGGTCTCCTGTAAACAACTGACTACTTCACCCAAGATATGCTAAGCCTACATGTGAATAAACTTCGGGTATAGAGCTTGTGTGTGCAAAATGTACATGAAGGAATTTAGCCACTACCATCAGCGAAATATGATACCTTTTATATCCGGCTGAAAATTCCCCCCCGTACAATAATATAAAACAAATAAACGATGATTAAAAAGATTGTTTCATATAATTAAGAAATCAAAATAACATGTTTCATTAGAAACTAAAGGTTGTTAACCCTCTAATGTCCCGGTCAAATCATGTAAAGAAAACAATGTAGCTCAGATCCCGTTGCGAAAAATAAGAAAAGCATTTTCCTTTGTAATGATGATCTGGGAGTCGCCCGTCGCTTTATCATTTTTAAATGGAATGGTCAAACATTTTGATTTTTAAAGATAGTGCAATCTTAAGAGTTCGTGAATATTAATAAGAATATAATTAGAGTAGGGAAGGTGTTAGCATCCTATACCATCCGTTCTAAATACGGTAATACCTATTAAGAGATCATGTTATTAATGCAAGATTAAATTAAATTTAGTCATTAGTATAAAAAATATATATATAATTTTTATATAATATATACTTTTAATCTAAGATCCCAATTTGTCATTGAAAATTATTAAATGAAAAGATGATAAATCAGTATAGAGACATTTTGATTTATAAAGTGGCTAAACTAATCCATTATCATATATAGAACAAATTAAGATCAAGTTACATTAGTATAACCTTAATAAAGTTGTGAGTTACCCAAATTTTATCTTTGATTGTTACAAAAATAATAATTTATTTATATTTAAAACTCACATGAATTTTCAAATAAAATCTACTTTATAATAATTAATATATATATATATATAAATATATATATAGCCTGATCATCTATTCTTAATTGTAGTATATTTCTCAAAAAAAAGTATTATTAAAAAATAAAACAATTTATCGCAATGTGATATTGAAATTGTATGAAATTGTTCGATATTTATTTAAATCAATTGGATCTTACATTAATTTAAAATCAAAGTTTAGATTAGTTTATGCAAAATAAGTTGTATTTTAGTCTATATTCAATTTTTTTTATTTCTAGATTTGAATTCTAAATCTGTATTTTAACTCGACAAATCTAATATGTTAAACTAGCAGATTAACGAAACATTGTATTTGATCAGCGCTTAATCCAGATCCTATTTATAATTTACTATCGTGGCCTTTAAAAATTAAAACGTTGGTTCAAGGATATTAATTCAAAAATTTAGCCACTCTACATATAAATTCAAAAAGCACAATTGTACAAATGCATATATGATATGGTATTTATGATAGTGATATGGATATATATATATATATATATATATATATATATATATATATTACAATGAAAATATAATGGTGCTTTATAGTTAATTGTTATCTAACATCAATGACAATTTAATGCAATAATTTTAAAGGTAAAATATAAAATTATTAAAATTGCTTACATAAACATACAAAAAATTTTATAAAATTAAATCAATAGAAACAAACCAATAAAGAATATGAGGTCACCTGCAAGTGCAAATATGCTATTCATGATATAAGAATGCCTATACCTGTTATATTTTCAGCCTGTAGCGTTATATTGACATATCAGACCTAGAAAGAGCCACTAAGGAGAATGGAGAATACTTCTTGATAACTATAAGTCACCGGGTTGCTTTCAATAAACTAACGATTAAGCTGCAAGTTTATAAATCACTAAATGTTCTATAAGTATATATTGTATGATGTATGACATAAGTGAAGCATATATTTTTGGATGTGCAAACCATTAAGCTTCTCTATTATATAGGATTTGAGGAAAAGGGCTATAATGTTTGTTCAAATGTGTGACTTAGACACTTTAATAATTTTCAACTTGAATTCCTTTTTGTTCATATTTCCTAAATTTGAATTTTATTAGATTTTCAAAAAACTTTAAAAAGTTTACAAAATGCGTTTTTTCTATGGTAAAATTAGTGTGCATACCTTATGATTAAGTAACAGTTTTTAATAAATGATGGACAAATTGGGTATCAACAACCTAAAAAGAATCTTAATATTCTCTGGTGGATTAAACTATCTTATCTGTAACATAAAATATTCTTATCTATTTTTCAAAAGTTTTCATTCTTTTAAATGCCATTCCATCCATAAAAAGATTTGTTTATAAAACTTTTAAATCAATGTCTTAGATAATTAATATTAATCTATGAATGTATAATGTTAGGTGTCAATAAAAGTAGTTGTCTTGATTGTTTTCACAATCAGTTAAATTGCTATTTAGTTTAACCTATCAGTTAAAGTGCCATTTCATTCAATATTTGATCTTGAAACATATACTTGCTAATCAAAAGTTTGTTAAGTATTAATTAATAGACTGTTGAGTAGTAAATGTAGATAAAAGTTGTGATTTTTTTGTTTAATCTTACATTAAATGGTGGTAACGAGTGAGAATCCACAACTTCATGAAAATTATCATAAAAAAAATTCTTTGAGTTTTCTCATTTTGAAGTGTTTGATTATGAGAGACATAATACAACGTAAGCCGTAAACCTTGGCATGAAGTGTTACTGTTAAGTTTGGTTGGGTGTGGGTGATACATCGTTGCCTTGAAAGCAGGATTAGATGAGTAGCATAATTTGTTTAACATTATAATTTTACCATTTACATTTTGACAGTAGCTGTAGATATCTATTCTATATTATACAGGTGGATCATCTTATGGCTTCTTGACTCATGATCTTTCAGACCCGGGAATTTGGTTATGAAAATTGAACCGTTTTTATGGTGATCAATTTACAGATACTTAAATTCAAAATTAGTTAATTTTTCTTAGATTGGTTCTTTAATTTATTCTTTTATAATTTTTAATTGCTATGTTAATTAATTTTGCAACCCTCTTTCCCCTTATTTAACCTCTTAATTTGATTACTTGAATAGAGTGCTCCAATGGCTCAACTTCGGTTATGCCTTATCTTTTTCATATAATTTTGTGAAAATTTCAGTCACTTGATTCAACAGTCTAACATCTGAGCTTGATTGTTTAGATTTCACTGCTTCAGTTTGCTGGATTGCTTCTACCATGCTATGTCATATTGAGAGCACTTCATATTTTACAGAATCGAAGGCGGAGATAGGTAACCATAACAAGAGACGCTGCTGCATTTCGTCATTCGTTTTCCTTTTTCATGAACTAAAATAGCTTCCAAATTCGGATGAATCAGATCAAATGTGCCTCGAATGAACTTAGAGGTGAAGCATTTTTGTTATTGGCTGGTTTATAATTCTGTAGTCAAATCTCACAATTATCCTGAAGGAAGAAAAACAACCAAATAGTGGCAATCTATTTGGTTCAACTTCTTTTTGTCAGATTATCTGATTTTTTCTTCTGAATCATCTTTTGAATTAGTTTGTGGTCCATATTCAGCATGCGTCTGCCTTACTGGATTGATATGTTAACAGTCTTCTCCCTCATCCCTTTGACGGTGCTTTCTTTAAGCTGCTTATTATTGTACTGTTGACTCGGCTTTTAAAACCAAAGTTTTAAGTTCCTTCAAACTTTTTTTGGTTTCTCACAGTAGCATTATGCGGTGTCTGAAGAGGCAAGGTCACAAGCTTAACCAGCTAATTCAAGGCAATTGTTCTGTTGTTTCTTTTCTACTCCAGCTCAAGCAGCCAGAGAAGGAAGCCTCTTACTCCTATATATTTTGGCCTGGTTCTAAGCTACTTGTGTGAGAAATTTAGGAAAGTCTTGGTACTGCCCAAGAGGCTGTTGTAAATATATTGATGAACTTTCTTGTCAGTAAGTTATCAAATGTAAAATCTATCCGTCAGTTTTTAAGAATCTTGCCAGTTCTGCTTGAACATCTGCTTAAGCTAGTCGATCGCTTGATGCTAATGGCAAATACATCAGTATCTGCATAAAAGTAGTTAATTTTGTATTGGTGAAGATGCAAATACACATATTAAAGTTGATGTATTGCAGCACACGCTTACTCCTGTTTATTTGGATTTAACATCTGGTGTGTTATTGTGTCTGCAGTTGCTTCCAAACAGGCTGATCATCGAATCCATGCTACGCTATCAGGTAGGGAATTTCAATATTCTAAACCTTGTCGTATGCGGTTTGCATGCTAACCTTCACATAAACATGCATGTTGTCATGTGCTGTTTGCTTATTTTTCTAGCAATTTCTTTCTGCCTTATAAGCAAACGTCTGGTATAAGGGCCTTCAAGAGAAGAACCTATGGAAACTATAAGTTTGATAGAGGTGGTGGATATTATTGTTATTAGGAGAAAGACTCATTTATAAATAGGTTCAAAAGTTTTTTAAGTTATATATTTTTGTAAAGAAAAAGCTTGAAATGTAATCGGTATTATTATCCATAAGAATTGAACGACAATGTAGTAGAAGTAAAGTGACATGGCGATCAGATTATGATGGTTAAGTTAGTTTTAAGGCAAGCATTTTTGAATATTGTATTTGGTTAGGTATCCCAAGTAGGACCAAAAGAAAGCATGTCAAAAGTACTTTTGGAATAGATAAGGTGATCTATAGTATCCCACAAAGAGAAATAGGTTGTATAGGAGATGATTAAAACGGACATGTGAATAAATAGCACACTAAGGTATTTATCGAGAGTATAACTTTGGGGAGCAAAATGATAAAGAAATTGTTAATTTTGTTATGAAATATGATCACTTTATAATAAGCTTGAAATATGATCACTTTTTCAAGAAGCAATATGAACATTTAATTATTTACAAGGCTAAGATTGGGTTGTCTAAGATACAAATGGATTACTTTGCTGGGCAAGAGAATAAATAAATTGTACTGTAAGGATTGCAAGCTCATCCTAAGAAATTAATTGCTCAACGCCGATTATTAGTTTTGAATTTACATATAGAAAAATGAACAAAGAGAACAAGAGTCTATAGGACTAGTCAAAATAAATGGTAGAACCTAAAAATAATCAACAAGGTTATTTAAAGAGAGCTCCTCAAGGAGATTCTTGGAAGCTTGTAGGTGTTGCTAATAAAATGTAGAATACTGTGATAATGAATATTAAAAATATAATAAAAGAGGTGCTAGGTAAATTCAAGGGAGAGAAACCACAACATAAAGAGGCTTGATAGTAGAGCGAATTAATTCTGAATCAAGGCCAAAGGAATATATTACAAATTATATTACATTTAGAAGACTATAGAGACTTGGGAGGATTATATAAGAATGCAATGAAGCCAAAAAAAATAATTAGTTTAAATTATAAGCTCAACTCAAAAGAAAGTGAAAGAGATATATTTATCATAACTAAGGCTATAGAAAAGAATACTTAAGGATTTTTCTTATATTAGATGTATCAAAAATGAGTATGAGAGGATTCTCGTGACCAGGAAAGCTATTAAGAAGAGATGGAGCTACTTCTATAATGTTTTTAATAAGAGGTAAATATTAATATTAACATGGGAGAGATAGCCAAGTTTGGAGTATACATAAATCGTGATTTCTACTTCACATTGAAAAGAAGGAAGTGAAAGAAGTTCTTATAAGATATGGCAAGTCTGTAGGATTGAATGATATTCTCATTAATGTACAAAAAGTTTCAATGGTATGTATCAATTGGCTTACTAGTTTATTTGATGTTATTTGGATGTAGAAGATGTTTGCAACGAAGGAAGAATACAATGATACCCATTTACAAGAAGACAAGACAATAGATATTTAAAATTGTGTAAATTATTAGGGTACAATGTTAATGAGTTATACAATAAATCATTAGAATGAGTTGTCAAAAGAAGGTTGAGACACATACCTAGTATAAGAGAAAACCAATTTAGGTTAAGGAGATCTACGATTGAGCCTATTTACTCATTGAAATGTGGAGAAACTTGTACATGGTATATGATAGAGTATCAAAAGATGTTCTTTAGAATTATAGATTTTCCTTGTTATACATGAAACTTATAAACATGTACTATGATACAGAAGCATAATAATTAGGGGACTACTACGTTAATATTTGATTACATTTAGTGTCAGCACTAAGTCTATACCTATAACATGGTGTAAGTTATTTGAAGACATTATTGTATTGGTGGATGAATCAGGAGTTAACAATAAACTTGAGTTATGGAAAGAAATATTAGAAATAAAGGTTATTGGAATAAGTAGACAACAACAACAACTAAGCTTTTCCCCATACTAGATAGGTATAAGTGTACTTGTCCTCTATTCCTCGTACATCTTTTGATTTTTCATAATTCATTAAATACTCTCATTAATCAAGTGACCCTATTTTTCTTAAGATTTTTCATACTTTTATATTTCTATAAGAATATTGTTTGGCTTTACAGAATTACCAACATACATGAGTTATATATGTACATATGTATATATATATATATATATATATATGTGTGTGTGTGTGTGTGTGTGTGTGTATGTATACATACATACATGCACCAATTTATTTATATATTTTTATTTATTTATAACCTTTTTGCCCCATATATGTGTTGTATCTGTTTGGAAAAAGAGAACCCAAATACGTATCCGATCCATTAAGGTTCTCAGCTGCTAAATGGGCAATCTTAGGAGGAATATCTCAAGCAAGCTGATGCTTCCAGAGTTCGCTGCAAAGCCTTGGCTTTGACATTTCCAACGGTGGCACTACGTTTCATCTAATGGGTTTAGTTTTCTCGGGTGACAAATAAAAAAGATCTGCTGCTTGCATGATTTTCAATCAAGGTATTATTTTTCTTGAGAAGGCCTTAAAAGTGGGAGATGAAGGGCTCAAAAAGTGTTGAAAGGATTCAAGATTGTTTGAAGGAACGTCATCCTGCTTTTTCAGAGTTAAAAGCTGATAATAACTAAAGCTAACGTGGATCAAATTTGATTCATCTTTGAGATTGGAGTAGTATTGGGAAACCAGTTCAGTTCCAAGTTGATTCACATTTCCCACCCTAGTTACATCATTTTCCTGGCAAACCTGAACAAGACCAGAAGATCCCCAAGCTTGAACCATTATCTCAGTCCAAATTCACCATCAGTTGGATAAAAGCTTGGTCTTTAGCTCACTCACAACGCTAATCTTGGCAGGTAATCTTGATACACAATATGGCATCAGACAACACAAAGAGCAGTAAGTCACCTCTCTAGGCGTTCAACTCATTGAAGCTCATGAGTTTGATACTGTGGGCGTGCATCTGAGTTCAACCTCTTCGTGCACCAAGGGAGTATATGATAGTATCAGACACAAACACATGCACACACACATACATATATACATATGTATGTATGTATATATGGAGTGATTAGATCATGTTTAACTGAGGCTATTCACTCATGTTTGATTATTGCTTTTCACGGACATGAGTGTAATATTGGTATTTTTTGTATATTTTTAAAAACCCTTCAACAACAACAACTAAGCCTTTTCCCATACTAGACGGGGTCGGCATGGATTCTTTGTTTCCACAGATCCCTATCTTGTGCCATGTTAGCAGTTAACTCCCAATAAGCTAGATCGTTCTTTATTGTTTCTTTCCAATACTTTTGTGGTCGTCCTCTACCTCTTTTAATACTTTCCAAATTTAGTTTTTCTAACCTTCTTACAGGTTCTTCTTTCGGTCTTCTTTCTATATGTCCAAACCATCTTAAACGATGTTCTCTCATTTTATCCTCTATTGGTGCCACTCCTACTTTGTATTTAATAACCTCATTATGTATACGGTCTTTTCTTATATGACCACTCATCCATCTCAACATCTTCATTTCTGTCACAGACATCTTTTGTACATGTTGATGATTACCTGACCAACACTCATAACCATAAAACATGGTAGGCCTAATTGCTGCTCTATAATATTTAATTTTAATGGTATCTTCTTATCACAAAGAATACCTGATGCTCCTCTCCATTTTAACCAACCAACATTAATTCTATGCGTAACATCTCCATCAATTCTTCCATCACTCTGAAAAATTGATCCTAGGTATTTAAAACTTTCCTTCTGAGGAATGCAATATGTGCCTATTTTAATTTCTATGTCCTTTGAAGTAACCAAATGATCAAACTTACATTCCATATATTCTGTCTTTGTTCTACTAAGTCAGAGGCCTTTGCTTTCTAATGTTTCTCTCCATAGTTCCAATTTTCTATTAACTTTTTCCTTAGACTCCTCCACTAATACAATGCCATCTGCAAATAACATACACCAAGGTACTTCATCTTGAATATGTTTTGTTAACTCATCCATCACCATTATAAATAAGTATGGGCTTAAAGTTGATCATTGATGTAACCCAATATTAACTTCAAAGAAGTCTGCCGTTTCTTCATGAGTGCTCACTCATGTTTTTGCACCATCATACATGTCTCTTATAAGGTTAATATATGTCAATGGGATACCTCTTTTTTCCAAAGTTCTCCAAAGAATCTCCCTCGATACCCTATCATAAGCTTTTTCTAGATCAATAAATATCATGTGAATGTCTTTCTTTTTTGCTCTAAAATGTTCCATAAGATGTATCAAAAGGTGAATCGCTTCAATAGTAGATCTGCCTGGCATGAACCCAAATTGGTTCTCTGTTGTACTTGATACTTGTCTTAACTTACGTTCGATAATTCTTTCCCATAATTTCATAGTATGACTCATTAACTTGATACCTCGATAATTCACACAATTTTGAATGTCTCCCTTGTTCTTATATATGGGTATAAGTGTACTTGCTCTCCATTCATCGGGCATCTTTTGGTTTTTCCATATTTCATTAAATAGTCTTGTGAGCCAAGTGATTCCTATTTCTCCTAGTATTTTCAAAAATTCTATACGTGTTGTATCATATGATATAACCTGTATCGCACGATACAACACTCATTATAAACTTTTTCAATATATAATCTCTTTTTCTCTCTTGACTTAGTTATAGTAGTCTCGATCCTCTGTCATGAGTGATCTTTATATGTAAGATATAGGATGCCTCTCTAATATCTTTCATTTAGAACTTGGAACTCAATCATGAGTTGGTTTTAACAATCACACCATTTTCATTCTTAGTCAATAATGTCATCTATATATAAGAATAAAATGACAAAGTGACTCTCACAATTTTAAACATATAAATAGTGATTAAGTTGATTAACTACAAATTCAAATTCTAGCATGACATTTTGAAAGGTCAAATACTATTCGCGATGTGCTTGTTTAAGGCCATATAGAGATTTTTTCAACCCATACACCTTATCTTCTTGGCCTCTAACAATATATCCTTCTAGCTATTTCATATAAATGGTTTCATTTAGATTACTATTTATAATCGTAGTCTTTACAGATGTAAATCTAAATTCATAGAATATAAAAATAACCAAAATTATCCTTATGGATGCAAATTTCACAACATGAGAATACATGTCTATACCCTCCTTTTGTGAGAAACCTTTTGCAACCAACTTCACATTAAATTTATCTATTGAGCGATCAATTTTATATTCTTTTTAGGTATCATTTACAACTAATTGTTTTTCTTTTCCTAAGCAAATATGTCAAGTACTAGACTTGGTTTTTTTAATAGATTCAATTTCTTCTTCAATTGCTTTTTCCTAATATGTTTATAGGTCGAGTTATCAATAAGCTCATCTAGATCTACTTAATAATAACACATTTCCTCTACTACATTTTTCTGCTAAGTAAATGTGATAATACTTTAAGTAAATTATAGTAGGACGTGGTCTCTTATGCCCACTTAATGTATATGTTTGTAGAGGAAGTTATTTGGATTATTATTTATGAGTTCAAATTACGATTCATCTAGATCTATACGATCATTAATATCTTCATCATTATTTATAAGGATATATTTTTAGAATCTTGTAAGAACTCAAGATCCCTACTTTCTATTAAATGAGGTCCTTATTATAAAATTGATATCCTTTGAAACCTTTTAGGTATCGAATAATAATGCATCTTAAAGATATTATCTAGTTTATCTCTAGAATGATCTAAGATCTTCACATGTGGAATGGATCCCCATCTTCGTAGGTTCTAAGGTATAACTTTCTACCAAACTATAACTTATATGGTGTAGTAAATAAAACTTTATATGAAACTTTGTTTAGTATGTACATGGCTATAGACATTATTTCTTCTCAAAAAACTCTAGGTAAAGAAGCATATGATAATATGAACCTTGTCATATTCAATAACATCATGTTATATCGTTTAGCTACACCATTTTATGAAGGTGTTATGGACATGATATTTTGTTTTACTATTCTAAAATCTTTATAGTTTTCTGAAAAATCAATAGAGATATATTCACTGCTTCGATAAGACCTCAAGACTTTAATTATGCAACCTAGTTGATTGTTCAGTTTCTTGTTTATATCTTTTAAATATACCTAATGCCTCATATTTATGTGATAAGAGAAATAAGCTTGCACGTATAAAATAAAGTCTTGAGGTCTTATCAAAATAAATACCTAATGCCTTATCACATAAAATAAGCTTGCACGTATCTATTTATAGATAAAATAAATAGAGATATATAGACATTGTTTATATCATTTCTTGTTTCTTGTTTATATCTTGTATAAAATAAATCTTCCCAAGATAAGAACCTACTCTGAAAGGTCCACACATATCCATGTGAGTAATTTCTAATAAGCTTGCAGCTCTAAATATTTCTTTATGAGAGTGCTTTCTTGTTATTTTCCTTGTATATAAGCTTTACACCTATTAAAAGAGGTTTATATAAACCGAAACATAAGTTGAAGTGGGGTAATTTCTTTAATTTATTAAAACTGACATGTCCTAATTTTCTATGCCACATATTCACATCAACAATAAATACACTATCAATATAAGCAAAAGTATTTGCTTAATTATTAGAAATATTGTGTCTGAACAAGCCATACTCAAAACAAAAAGAGCCAAAAAAGAGAATACGCTCATACTTTCCTTGAGTCATACATCAATAAACAAAACACACATGCCATAAATATTGATCCTAAAGGATCCGACACCTAGAACATCAACATATTTATTATTCCCATATAAACTCGATGTTTTTTATGTTGATACTTTCTCATATCAATAGTTCCATTTTTGCTCTTGGAAATGTGTATGTCACTCCAGAATCAATCCACCATCCAATAACTGCATGATCCATGTAGAGACACCTAAAATAATATAAATTGCTTTGCACTTCTCTTTTTATCTGCCTTGCTGAGAGTTACCCTTATTTTTCTTTCAGTTGTAATAGTCTATATTAAAGTCTCCCATCTTTCCACAAATGAAGCATTTTACCCAAGAAGTAGATTCCTATGATTTCTTAAAAGTTGGACCCTTTTTTTTTCAAATATGACAGATTTTGGTCCTTTTTTAATTTTGATGGGTTCTAGAGCTGGAGGTGATATAATCCTAAGCAAAGCACATGTTTTCCTTTTTATGTTTGTTCATATCCTCTTATGAAATTACTAGTTTTAGAGGAAGCTTAAAATGGTTGAGCTTAGATTTTAGCCTGAGTGTTGTAGTAATAATATTTGAGTAGGATGACAAACTATTTAGGATGGTATAAATATGTATAGAATCAAAGATAACAATATTGGATCCAACTAAGTATCTAAATAAAACCAATATTTGCTAACATATTCAACTACATTATCTCTTTTGTTTATTATTTTTAAATAGAAACTGGACATGTAACTCATAGTTGTGTCTGCGTTTCAAACAACTCTTTAGATGTTTGGAATTTCTCAAGGTCATCCTTCATATATATTATCATGATCGTTTCTGCTAGAATGTCATCATTTGTAAAAGTTCTATAGTTTGCCATTTTTTTGTTTGTTGTTGGAGGTAGAGGTTGAGTTCTTATTTCCTTTGGAACATAAACTATACTCTCTAATGTTAAGGCTATCGGGATTCTCTTCTTCTAAGTTTGAAAGTTCAAAACATTAAATTTATAGGTATTTACCAACTTAAAAACTTACACTAGGTGTTGGAAAAACATAAGTAGAGGGCCTAACAATTTTAAATAAGAAAAAAAGAAACAAGCAACAACTAAGCAAATTCACCTACAATTCTTAGCAATAATATTAATTAATTAATCAAGCACTAAACTACAATTTCAATAAATAAGGTATGCTAATCTACAAATCGATTCAACCACATGCCTATAAATCTAAAAATATTTTTGGCACCATATTGTAAATAATCTAAGGTTACAGTAAAAAATCGAAATGTTTCATTAAATTTAGAAATTTTGAGAAAAGGTAGAGGGTAGCATAGTAATTTTGCTACTTAACCATTTCCATTCTATTTTGTAAAATAAATGGCCAAAATTGTAATTTTTGTCCCTTGGTAGGATAATAACTTTTTTTGTTTCTTGGTAAGGTAATAACTTTTCCCTATATACAATTCTTTATTTCTATAAAGAGAACGGGTGAACCTATAAAATTTTCCCATATATATAAAATTTTTGTAAAGAGAATGGAAAGAACTGTAATTTTGTCCCTTAAAATAGTTTGACACAACGATAATTTCACACTATTTTAATTTTCAAAAGATAATAAAGGTGAAAAGTGGAAGTTGGAAACTAGCGGTGCCCATGGCTTGGCGTTTTCAAAGTTTTAGTGGAACCTAAACATTAGCCTACCAGTCCTCATTTACCGATGAGGTCTAAATTAAGATATGATGCACTTTTGACTTATTGGGAGGATTGAAGCACTCTTTCAGGTCCATGACCAGTTTTGTTCGTTTTCAAAGTTTTAGTAGAACCACAAAACTGAGGTATATTTCAAGCTCTGATTCAGGTTTTGGGTTTGATTTTGAAGTCCAATTTAGTTTCAGTTTCATTTCTTAAAACATACATTAAGAGTGGGATGTAAAGGTAACCAACATTTGTTTTCAAACTGTTCGTTCTCATTTTGATCCTTTTCTTCAAGAAGGTAGAAACGTAATTGAACCAAGGTGGCTCCTTGTATGGTTTTCTGGAATGTGGAAACATTTGTCACTTGTATATTGTTCGAATCATCTTAAAGAAGTTTGAGAATTATTTGTCCCACCTGAAATTTTTTTATAGATCCACCATGAACTTAAAGAATGGGTTAGAGCCACACATTTCTTAGGGCAATCAGTAAGGCCTGGATGTTATTGCATAGATCTCAAATATACATGTTGATTCTCATGATTCAAAGCATCTAACTGGTATCAATGAGTTAATGGTCATAGTTTATACTTTGTCTTGTATCAACTATCTTTCAGTGATTGAGTGATAATACTATCATGGTGGTAGGTTGAACGTAAAAGTTGAATATGCAAATCCAACAAAAGAACAAGTGTTGAACCCCATATACTTCAATTCAGCAATAAAAACATTTGTCTAACAAGATGTAATCAAATATAAAATAATAAATAGAAAGAATTAGGGCACCAAATTTAACATGAAAAAGTGTTGAGAAAAGAGAAAAAACCATGAAGTCACATAGACCGAAAAACTCTACTATATAAAAGAAAGTAGGTACATGCCCTATGAGAGAGCCTCAACAATAATGACAAAGAAATATCAAGAATTTGAACAACAATGTAATATTACTAAAGCAACTCAATATAAAGTTGAACAAGATCAGGTACAAGCAAATGATCTATGAGAGAGCCTCAACAATAATGACAAAGAAATCTCAAGAATTTGAACAACGATGTAATATTACTAAAACAACTCAATATAGAATTGAAAAAGATCTCACCCAATATAGATTATAAATCGGCAAAAGTAGAAAACACGATTAAGAAAGAACCCACGATTAAGTTCGGAGAAATCAAAAGGTGATTCTCACACGTTACTTCAATCTCTCACAAGAAAACCCTATGCAATTCTCCTTTTTTGTTCTCTCTCACTATTTTTCACAATTGGTTGCACACACCAAGTACCATCTGTCCATCGAAATGCTTGATTTTTTGCTTATGCATTAAAGAATCATGACCCAAACCTGGTCTTGCTCCCATGGCCCCCCCACACTACTTAGAGCTCTAAAAATGTGGGCCCTTTTTGCTGGAATAAAAGGGCATTAATACCAATTAAACTCCCCCTCCAACCAAGGGAACCACAATCTTTATTAAGTAGAAAAATAAGTGAATTTCATACCCATCAACTTGGTACAGAGCTCATGCTTATCAATGGTAACAACCTTTGTTAACATATCCAAAGCATTGCAGTCATTGTAAATCTTCTCAACTTCTCTTCTACCACTGGCCTCACCTAATGATATCTCCTATTGATGTGCTTCATCTTTGAGTGAAAAGTAGAATGCTTCATGAGACAAAGAACACTTTGATTATCACAATATAAAATATACCTTGTTGCATAAAGCCAAGATCTCATATGAATTCTTTCATCTAAAGTAACTCCTTGTTACCTTCATTAATAACAACATATCCGACTTCAATGGTTGATAAGGCAATACAATTTTGAAGTCTAGACTACCAAGAGACTGCTCTCCCTGTAAAGATAACTAAATGGCCTGAGGTAGACCTGCAATTATCAAGATCACCTCCCAAATATAAATATGTATAACACAGGTTCTAATTTCTCATGTGCAAAGCTTTGTCCTTAAACTAATAGTATCCTTAAGATATCTCAATATCCACTTTAGGACATTTGAATATTCCTTGCCAAGGTTAGCCAAGAACCTATTGGCCACATCAATTGCATATGCTATAATAGGCTTGGTGCAAACCATGGCATACATGAGGCAGCCTACTGTAGAAGAGTAAGGAACCATAATCATCTCCCCATAATCGTCTCCTTCTCTTCATCTATTGAAGGACATTAATGACATTTATTTAAAATGGTTTGCAAGAGGAGTCCTAACTACCTTAGCATTACCCATGCTAAACCTATTAAGTACCTTTTCTACATAATTTCTTTGAGATAAGAAGAGCTCTTTTACTCTCCAATCCTATATATATGAATGCCCAAAATCTTTATAGTTGGCTCCAAGTCTTTCATGGTAAAAGATTTGCTCAATTGCTTCTTAAGATTAGCAATTCTTAAGAGATTCTTACCCACAATTCAACATGCCATCTACATACAGTAAAATAATTGTAGTCATTATCAAAGAATCTCTATACAAATACACAATGATCTAAAGAGGTCTTCTTGTAGCTTTCCTTCTCTATAACAGATTCAAATTTAAAGTATCATTACCTTGGAGCTTGCTTCAAACTATACAAACTCTTCTTCAACTTAAACACATTTTTCTTTTCCTTTTACTGGAAATCCCTTTGGTTGTTCCATGTAAATGCCTTCTTCCAACTCACCATGCAAAAAGATAGTCTTCACATCCATTTGCTCCACTAATCTAGGATTGCAGTTAAGTCTAAAACAATATGAATAAAAGATATTTTAACTATAAGAGAAAATATCTCACTAAGATTAATAACTTTCTTCTGATTAAAGCATTTCACCACTAGTTTTGCCTTTTACCTAGGTCTTAAAGTATGTTAATATTATTTCAACCTGAAAATCCATTTGTTTTAAGAGACTTCATCTCTTATTCCATGGTCTCAATCAATTGTGTTGTACAATCAAAATTGCATGGCTTCTTTATAGCACTTGAGTTTTTCACTATCCATGAGAAAATATGCTCATTAAGAGAATATCTCCTAGAGACCTGTGTAGCTTTAGATCTCCTATCATCTTATAGTTGAGCAACACTCGTAATTGACACTTCTAGTACATTTGGGACATCGTCTGCATGCTCTACCTTAGGCCAAGAAGGAGCTATTATGTTAATATTTGTAGGAATGTAATCCAATTCTCCACTATCAATGATTTCTCTAAAAAAGTATGGGCTTTTGCATTGACGTCTAAAGACCAGGTGATTGATGTCTTCAAACACTTTTATGCAAGTGTTGAAAGAGAGACAATAAAAAAGCTTAAATGTATTCAAGCTGATAATGGTGGTGAGTAGTATTGCAAGTAGCACAACATAAGGCTTGAGAAGATAGTTTCAAAGACTCCTCAACATAATAGAGTGAAAGAGACAATAACCATGGCATCAATCATGAGAAAATAGTTCCTAAAACTCCTCAATATAATGGAATGAAAGAACCAACTCTATATTCTGTAGCAAAATTTTGTAAAGCCTTTTGGGGTGAAGAACTCTGATTGCAGTGGATTTGATTGAACCCATCTTCTTCAGTTCCTCTTAAAAGTGATATTCTCCAATATAGACATTGTTTGGCTACTCCAAGAGTTTAGAGATCCAAGCTTGATCGAGTTAGTTCTCTTAAAAGCAATAAATAAAAATATCAATTTAACAGAGAAATCCACCAATTATAAATCTCATATTCTACCTCAAGCTTTCTTGATATTGCAACCACTGCTTCTGGGGTATTTACAATATCTTGAAAATTCCATCGCCATAATGTGAAGTTGTATAAGGCTAAAATATCTCTCTGTCCCACTTTGTTTAATAGATTTAATCCAGTCACACCACTACTAATGAAAGCTTATATCAAGATAATTCGGTTGTAGTAATCTTTCATCTATATGCTTTTAGATTTCTCTTCCAAATGTATTGGAAAGTGCACCATGAACAAGTGTTTCCAAACAAGCATTACACTACGAACAATTCATATTTGCTAACTAAAACTTGTGCTCCACCCTATCTCTCATTGGAAGTTCATTATGATGCAACTTCTATATAAAAATCCAAATCTTAGTAGATACCCGGAGTTTCCAAATAATGTACCAAATTCATTTCTCAAATCAGTTGTGCCTATGATATAAGATAATTCAATAGCATTTTAGTTGCAATATGATAACTAGAAGATTGAATCAACAATACCCGTAGGCCTTATATTAAAAACTACATTTTGCTCATGCTATGTAAAGGTGCTTATGACCTTCTCTCTAATCCATTATTTGATCCACAAGTAGAGGTTGAGAATCAATAGTATGATCTTCCCGCATTGTAAATGAGAAATCTTTTGTAATCTCGTAGTAAGCTCTTACTCAGATATTGGATCTTATATCTATATGCCAACATAATCCTTTCTCCAAAAACTACCTTTAATTAAACTCTTCCAAGCCCATCATGCATTTTGAATCGGTAAAGCCTCCACAAAAGAACTATGACAAAAGTATCTGCTATTGAAAATTTTATAAAATAACAAGTTAGAGACCTTGATTGATCTCCACCCTTGTTTTGCAATGAAAGACAAATTAAAAGCTTTTAAATCACTAAGTCCCATTCCTCCATCTGGTTTCTTATGATTACATAATATCCCAAGATATCCAATGTTACGTTTTCTCCTACTTTTCTATTCCTACCAAATTGTAAATAGCATAACATTGCCCGTATGATCTAGGTCATTGGTACATGTGTATCATATTGTTATGTTACATATGACTTTTTAATTAAAAACTATTTAAAATAAAATATATTAGAAAATATCAAATAATTCTATAGCATGCATAATGTCCAACATTACATGCATTCATAAAACATAAAACAATCTTAATAAAGAAAACTGCATTAAAGTTTTAAGCTATTAAAGATCAGAAAAGTCATAGGCTCCTCCTACTCTTGATACTTGTAAACACCCAAAAATTTTATCAAAATAATTCGATCTTTTAGAAATTTTACCTTCTTAGAAAAAATCGCGGTTTTGAGTCTTTTAAGGATTTTCAAATAAAGACACCTTAAACGAATTCATTTCCGCATCAAAATTTCGTGACAACCTCAAAATAAAGGTAGATTACACCTCTCTCAGAAAAATCAAATTTTGATAAAGAGCCAAAAAATAACTGCTTTGCCCTCAAGCCCAAATTGGTAGCATTCTGCCTGTTCAAATGATTTCATCTAAAGAAAGGATGATTTTAATAAATTTTCTTTAAAGAAACAAATAGAAATGAGACATTGGGAACCAAACCCAAGCATGTTTGCTAAATATCAAACCTATAAAAAATCTTTTGAAATCAAATCAAATCCAAATCAGGCCTCAAAAACTCACTCGATTGAGAAGAGTCCTACTCTGGGACCCTATACCCATCATGGGTTAAAGTGGTCCGACACCCTATACCCATCCAGGGTTAAAGTGGTTTGATATCCTACACCCATCTAGGGTTAAAGTAGTTTGATACCCTACACCCAACAAAGGGTTAAAGTGGTTGAAACGTTAAAGACCAACTCACGGGGTGAAAGCAGGTCGCCCATACAAACAAACACTAGGAATGAAACTCAGTTGTTTTCAAAAGAATATTTGAAGATTTTGACAAAACTCTATATTTTCAAATATACTTTCAAATGAAATGGTTTTAAATATTTGAAACCATGAATAAAAAGGGATAAAGATGAATCATCCCCTCCGAAGATTCAGGCAACAGTTAAAGCAGGCTCAAGTAGGGAACGAGCTCAAGTGGACTCTGACAAAGCAGGACTTGAAGACCCATGGCACACAATTAGCCATGGCCAAGCCCACATTATTGGACCAATGGGGCTCATCAAGGCAAAAGCTTCATGAAGACATGGCTCGAGCATGCAAGGATACCTTGGCTGGCTTGATTCAATTGGTTCGAAGAACACAAGGCATAAGACTGCACCTTGCCAATGTCGTTCTTGTGTTGAAGATCGTGGGTTGCACCTTGGCTAAAACAAGCTCATCTCGACTGAACCTAAATGGACCACATGGAAGATGGATAGACTCACTAAGGATGAGACAAACCACAATTAAAAGCTTTAGGCCAAGACAAGGCAATGCCATGTTGAAGTCAAGCCCACGGTCGAAATCGCCTAGCCGATTGTACTTGGAAGCACCTAGCTAAGTGCACCTAGCTCAAGCCAAGGACCAACCCACATGGGGCTAGTCCAGCACATGATTAAGAGGGACCACAAAGGTCTACATGATGGCTTTGGATTGGATCAAAGAAATGGGCCAAGAAGACCTATCTCCAACCCGCCCCATGGAAGGGTCTAGCAAGACCCCTCCCCTTAGCCTATAAATAGAGGCCAAGGGGGAATGTTTCCAGCATCTAGCACTTGGAGGGATCTTCCAAAATGTGAGGGAAGATAGAGGGAGAGCTTAGGAGAGAGGAGAAGTGTTGAAAGTTAGAGAGAGAGTGAGAGAAAAGAATAGAGAAGAGAGAAAATGGAGGAAGAAGAAGGGGCAGTTCCAATCAAGGAAGGGGTCAAATTCTCCCTTGGTGAATCCGGTTCTTGGGCTGGTAAGTGAGTATTTCTTTCAATTTTTCAATCTTAATTCCTCTCTTAACATTCAATTCAAAGAAGGGGTTGTAATAATGGAGCTTTGTCTCCCCCCATGTTGTAATAACAAGTAGATATGTTATCAATTTCATTTCCTATGCACTCTACTTGTTTGTTTTCTTGATTCTACCTCTCTACTCTATAAAACTCCTATAACTTCTAAACCCTTCTATGATTAAGATAATCTACATATTTACATTCATTTTCCTTCAGTAATTTACTTTGGGTTGCTGTGATTATGCCATTTAAATTCGGGTGAGTTGCATGCATTTATATTCTAAAAACTGAAACCTTATTTTTCTACATCCTGTATATGCTAATCGTTTTATTTTTCATGGCTAAACTGCTACTCCGAATGATTTGAAACTTAAGACACTAAATCTATACATACAAACCCACTAGAAATAAAATTTTCAAGAATTTTAGGGTTAAATAGATGCGTGAATAAAATGAGGAAAGATCATTCAAATCAAGGTTTTGTTTTTGTACAGTCTATTTTCTTACAACAGAGTCTGGGTAAAAGTCTCATAACGCTGTCTATAGTGAACCAAAATTGATAAAATTAGTCTTACTAGAAATCTGATATCCATATCTTTCCAACAAGACTAAAATTATATAATTTGGAGTTTTGTACACTGAGATATAGAGGCTTCTTTAAGCCTTTATGTTTTTTTAATAGAGTATCCTGAAACATTTGAGCAGTGGGCTATTCTAGATTTAATTCTGTAAATTAAAAATACCAAATTTTAAAGTAAAAATAGTCTTAGAATCTTCATATTCCACTCTATGATCTACGGAATTTTCATGAATTTTGGAGATCTCTAAGTTCATCTAAACAAATCCGAGAATTAGCTCTAAAACAAAACCAGTTTCTGTTTTTCAAAACTTGAAATCCTTCAATTCTCTAGACTAAGTGCATGAGTTTGATTTGATTGAAAACCATTCTTAAAGTGAATTTTGGAAATAGACACCTACACAAATGAGTCCTCAAATCACCTAGGCTGACCCTTGAGCATCGATTCAAGAAGGCCTAAGGTGACAAGATCTCGCTTAGCAACAATCGCCAAACAACTCAAATTTATAAACTTTGCTAGTTTTTTGGAAACTAGCTGGCACGCTTGCGGATAAACGAAGTAGGTTTGAAGAGTTTATTTTAAGTCTCTACATAAGCTTGGAGTGAAATTTTCATATCTACAATGCTCCATGTTCTTTTTTTTACTTTATATCTTTTATTTCTTGTAACATTCACACCTTAACTTGTTGAGGCACTGTAGAGTAAGGGTACATGTTCATTCAGGTTCTTGCTAAATTATCCTTACATGATTAACTCAACTACGCATGACGTCCATAAGAATTTCATCTCATTACTATTGTTTCTTTATGTTGTTCTTAAACTTTCTTACTATAGAGCTTCCAAATCAAACAAGAATTAGGATTGTCAGCCATTGACTAATATAAGAAAGTTAGGACTTTGACATTTGGAGGAGAGAGTAGGGAGCCTCTTGAAAAGAGAAAGTGGTAGGAAGGCCGAAGAAGATAGCCATAGGGGTTTAAAACAACCTCAGACCTCAAAAGCTGAAAAGCTTGACTTCCGAAAAATCCATACCATATCATACAATACATGGGTGTACCATATGACACAGGGGCCATATCACACTAGATCATACAATACAAGGCAATACAACCCAATAAATTGTAGATATCGATTCATCGTATCAATTCAAGTATGATCACAATAAAATCATATTGTATCATAAAATCTGATACGATTTTAATAACATTATTAACTGATACAGTTCCCCTAAGAAAGTATATGGTATTTAAAAACAAACCAAGCTATAGTTGTACCAGACTACAACAAAACGGGGTAACTATGACACCCATGAATGGATTAGAGTGCACTGATTTGTGTGTAGAAATTTCTCTATAGTGGCGGTCATGACAATTCTCTCACCAGATTTTCTCTAGCACACTGTACTTTCAAGATAAAAATGTGGTGAATGCAGGTCAAGGTAATGCTAGTGTATGCCCCATCCGTTATTGCCACTATATGTACAGTTTGATAAGTACTTCACGACCTCCTCAAGAATGCAAATTCTTCCAATACAGTAATTTTGTTAGACTTTTACATTAATAGATAAGCATGTCATCTTAGATCATTGAATAGTTGAAGGGAGCCAAAGATGTTTTTTCTTGACAACCAGTGGCAAATATAATTCTTGTGCTAATCCATGCATGTGATATATTTTGGCTAAAGAAAGTAGTCAATTTTACTAGATTAATTGATTGCCCACTATAACCTTTATACTTTGTAAGATCTCTTTCAGATTGGTGTAATGCAAACCTGACGCTCTACAAAATGAGAGAATCATGTGCAAACGAATGATCTCTTCTTTCTCTTTACTTTTCTTAGAAGAAAAGGTAGGCCCTCTACACATAAAAAAAAAATAGAGGCTCCTCATCTCCTTGACAAAGACCTCAAGATGGTTTAAAATATCCATAAGGCTCTCCGTAAAAAATTACAGCTACTCTTTGATTAAATTGTTGAATCTAAAAATCTATGGATCACATAAACCCAATTTATTTATAATAAACTAATGAAAAGACCATTGAACATGGTCAAAGGCCTTACTCATGTCTAGTTCTAATGCCATATCATACATGGAGGACTTGACTGACAATGTCCCCGAGTCTATTCACGAACATTGGTGTGAGGCCTTCCCCTCTCATGAGACTCCCATCAGCCAAACTTTGTGGCACCGTGGTCATGGATCTATGGATTCTAGAATACCCCTTGAGTTGAATGGATATTTCCTCATTATGTTTCGTGGCATTTTATCATCCATGACTCATAAAATCAATGTGAGGCTTTCTTCTATTGAATTCACCCTCGATGTGATTTGCTTCTTTTCTCAACAAGCGGTTGTCACTGAAGAAATCGACAATAGAGTTTATGCCATGTTAGTGGAGGTTTCTTCATATATCACTGAGTTTGAGAGTAAGAGGCTAGTCCTCCAAGCTAAGATTAATTCCCTTAATGAACAACTCGAGAATCTCTATCATCTCCATTGCGAGTTCTTTGCTAAAGCTTGTCTGACCCAATCGGATCTCGACTCTCTAATGTCCCAAGTGTCTGCCACTAGTGAAGCAGTGCCCCATCCATCTTGAGAGCTCACTTGAGAGTCGCAAGAGCTACATGCTCTAGTGCCCCATCCATCTTGAGAGCTCACTTGAGAGTCGCAAGAGCTACATGCTCTATTGGCCTGCTGAAGCAGTGTCTGCCATTCACTTTTCATTCCTTTGAGGTATCCAATAGGGAGGTATAAATGTGATTTACACCACTATCAATGCATCCTAAATCTTGTAGAGGCATGGTGATTCCCATTGTCACCTTGAACATTACAACAAACAATCAAGTAAATTTACCATGATAGGATGCCTTGTTGATCATTTATAAAGCAAGACTTGGCCTTGTCTTCTATCTCATGCTTTTCATGACAAATCACCAATCTTTTTTCCCACAACCTTAGTCTTCCTCCTCTCATTTATTTCTAAATCCATGGCTTTGACAAATTCAACTCCATCTTCAATCCCAACGATGGGTTACCATGTATCCCGTATCACTAATTCAAAATACTTTATTCTTGGCCCAAATATATTTGCAAACAAATGTCTTAGGGTCTTGAAGAAATGATCTTTTTAGAGACCTTACCCATTTATATGAATTGGTATCGATACAATAGCTTCATGAGAGAACTCTACACTTAGTCGAAGCCTTTCAAAAAGTATATTTGATGCCTCAATCAGATGAGTGACTAGTAATTTGATGATTGACGTAGATATTGAGTTTTCCACATCATTGAGCTCTCCTAGATTGTTTTTCCCATAGATCTTAACATCCTCCTTAGTCTATTAGGGTTTTGGTCTAGCAAGCTTTATCTTCAAGCCTAGTACCGATTGACCCTATTCTTCTTGATGTTTATGCCATCATTGATCTTCTTTGCGATGACCTCTATTCCATTCCCTTGGTTCCCCTACTTTTGGGGTCTTTTTTCACTCCAAGAGCATGTCTTGCAAAGGATTCCTAAAAGCCAATGCTCGTTAAATAAGTGAAGTGACTACCATTGAGCATGCCAATTTTCTTTTATTCTAGTTGTGCAAGCTCATTATCTACCCAATCAATGCCGCAATTACCAAAGAGTAACATATCACCGTTAATGCACTATTTCAGGCCATCACATTGATTTTTGCTCTCTTTTCATGAATACATTTTTTTAAGGATATGAACATTTATCTCTCAACTTGCTAATGAGAAATCTCCCAACACTGACTTTGGCACATAGTGGCTTTTGCAGTATTTGATATATTTATATTTTTCTCAATTGCATACCTTCAATAATTTAAACCATCTCACCAAACTCAAACGTCGGGAATTCTTTTTTAGGCAACATTTTGTTGAGACTTCACTTGCATACTAGGGTGTTGTTGATTTGTGTCAATAAATTACTCCACTTGGAGTTTGATAACAATTATGACCTGAGTTTATTGAGTCATGGTGACTTTGTGACTCAACATCTATTGGAGAGAGATTTCCTTAGTGCTCGATTTGCTAAATGGGGTTGGACTGTCATTTTCTTGTATTATCCGACCTCAAATGTATATCCTCAAAAGAGTGGCGATGACTTCTCTCCTCTCGAGAATTGCTAATTGGGATTGAAGTGTCATCTTCATATACTAACAGAAAATGGTGAATGGTACTACCCTTAGTACTTAGTCCATCAATTTGGACTCATCCAAGGGATTCACAGGCTCATTTACCTAGTCGAGATACCAAGAGTTGGCATGGTTGTCTCAACTTCTACAAGAATGAAAATAGCCAAAGGCAGCTTAAAGTTGGTAGAGAGATTTCCTTATTGTGGTTTCTTGCCTAATATGAGATCTACTATCGAATATGAGTAGTGGTTTTTGGACATCTATATTATCTTTGACAAAGAGCCGAAGGACTTCTAAAAGCCTTCACCAACTCGGCACCTGCTGATCCCAATACAAAGTTTTTGACGGTCGATCTGAGCGTATCACCATAAAAACAAAAACATTGTAATATTCTCCTATCTTCACATCATGTAAGATCTCCTTTGCTATTCTTGAGACCTGAGTCGATACCTAATTTTTGTTCCCTCCTCTATAGGTCCCTATTCTAGAGCATGATGATGAGGATGTTGAAGATTAGATTCTACTTTATATTCTACATTTGTCATACCCTTTTTTGATTCCACTTCCTAAGCACCAATCATGTGGAGGTGATTTCAAGTGAAATCTCAAGTTAAGACAAAGGTTCTTCCTTTAGGACCTTAGTTCCCATGGCAAAATCCCTCATGAGGATGGGATCCTCTTAAGAAGTAAGTCAGACTCACGATGAAAGTCCTATCGTCCCCATTACTGTAGGTAAAGAATTAGAGAGGGTTCATGTAACAATTCTTGTCTCCACACTACAGTCTCGATCAAAGACTCTTGACAACTCGCTACTACTACCAACTGCTAGTTGCATGCCTGAAGTAAGTCAAGTAAATGGCATCATGCCAAGCATGGTCAACATGATTGTGGTAGTTGCTATGGTTGATGATGATGTTGTAATTATGGAGGAAGCTACATCATGACCTCTTCTCCTTGGGATTGTTGCTGACATCGAGTTTGTTAAGAACATGCTCTTGCTAAGAAGGATATGTGGCTTCGAGGAACCTTCTCCTGTTCTCTTCATAAGCTAGCCAGCAACCCAAATGTACTACTTTCAACTCTACATTTTGCTTAGATTTATAAAAGATCCTTAATTAACAACTTACATGAGTCTCTACGAATCCTCAATGTGTGAAAGACATTATATCAATATTGGATCATCTCATACAAAGGCATAAACCTACGTGGAGAGCCATAAATCGGTCTCTATGAACCTTCTCCAATTCCGACATGTTCCAACTTCATACCCCCAACCTGCATTCAAAGGTATAAACCTGTGTGGAGAGGCTCATAAGTGAATCGACACCCTTGAGTGTGACTTCCTCACTTTATCTCAAGAAGTTGTCTCAGTGCTGACTCAACTTACAACTCTCGATGAGTGCCTGTCACCATGATACCAAGAGTTAATGTGTACTTATAAAGAAACATAAGTGGTATCCATCTCGAGCATTCTTAAATATGTTTTGTTATCTCATCAATAATCAATACCAATAAATATGGACTTAAAGTTGATACATGATGTAATCTAATATTAACCTCAAAAAAATCTGACATTCTTTCATGGGTCTTAACACATATTTGTGCACTATCATACATGTCTCTTCTACAATTGATTAATATCAAAGAGATATTTTTTTTTTCAAAGTTCTCCAAAGAATATCTCTTGGTACCCTATCATAAGTTTTTTCAAGATCTATAAATAACACGTGAAGGTTCTTTTTTTGCTCTAAAATATTTCATAAGACATCTCAATAGATGGATAAGCTCAACAGTAGATCTTCCAAATTGGTTCTATTTTGTACTCAATATTTGTCTCAGCTTGTGTTTAATAATTCTTTCTGATAATTTCATAGTATGTCTCGTCAACTTGATACCTTGATAATTTGTACAAGTATGAATGTCTTCCTTGTTCTTGTAGATAAGTATAATTATACTATTTTTTCATTCTTCATGCATTATTTGGTTTTTCAATACTTTATTAAATAATCTTGTAAGCCAAGTAATACCCATCTTAACTATGATTTTTCATACTTTATAGGAATATTGTTTGTTCCTACAGTTTACCAACCCTCATAAGTTTAAGAGCCTACTGGACTTCATTCTTTAAATATATAGAAATTATGGTTTATATACTCTTTTGATTTAGCTAGCTCTATTAAGCTAATATTAATACCTATATTTTCATTAAAAAGTTTATTAAAATAATTTTTTCATCTAGTTTCTATATAATCACTTGCCACTAGAATCTTTTCATCCTCATCTAACAAAAGTAAGATCTTTAATTTTCTTATCTCTTGCTTTAGTTATCCTAAAAATATCTCTTTCACCTTTTTTTAATTGATCTTTTTATATAAATCCTCTTAAATAGCTTTTGTTTAACTAACAACCTTTTTTGCTTTTTTATTTTATTTTATTATAAGCCTCTCAAGTTTCATTAATCATGTTGGCATAATCCACTTTGTACCATACTCTTTTCACCATGAACTTATCTTGCGCCACATCACTCAACCACAAAGCTTCCTTTTGTATTGTATTCCTCTCTTAGATTCATCTAACAAATCTTTGTTACTTTTCTAATATGCTTAATCATATTGTTTCACATATCAAAAGGAGTACCTACATAATTTCAAACATCTCCTTGAATAACTTTTTATTTAAATATATCTTTTTTCTTATTTTTGAGATTCTACCATTTAATCCAAGTAATTCTATGTACTCTATCTCTTTATTCAATTTTTTACGTATAAATCTATAACTAAAAGTCAATGGTGTGTAGTTAAGCTTTCTTCTGGAATTACCTTGTAATCCTTACAACACAATCTATCTTTTCTCTTATAGGCAAAATAATCAATTTGTGTTTATGACAAGCCATTCTTATAAGTAATTAATTGTTTATTTTATTTTCTAAAAAATGTATTAGTTAAAAAGAAACATATGATATAGTGAAATTTAAAGTTTTCTTACATTTCTCATTTATACCTCTAAACTCGTAGGGTCCATGAATGACTTGATAGAACCACACATATTGGAATGTAGCAACTCTATGCAAAATTTTCTATAAGAGTTATCGTAAACCAAAAATATTACTTTTATTTAGGTACAAATGTGAAACATTTGATATAAATTGATGACATTCATTGTTTAAGATCGGACCTTTTCCCTGTGATATGAACTTGAGAAGAGCCTTCAAATATGATATTGTTTCAAGTTGATTCATCAACTTCCACTGAACATATATGATTACTTCAACCAGAGTCAAGACACAATTTGCTCATATTTCAACTTCAACTTCTTTGTTAGCAAAAAGAAAAGTAGGATCTCCTTCTTTGTTTATACTTTCTGCAAAATTTGATTTTTTTGTATATTATTTTTGCATTCATAAGAAAAATAATCATATTCATGATAAGTACTGCATTCAACATTAAATTTTTGGTACCTTCTTTGGTTCAACCCCAAATAACTTCCTTTATCTGTTTCACATCCTCTTTATTAAAGAAAGTCCAAAATTTTTTCTTCTTTATCTATGATCTGATTGATGCATCCAGTTTGACCTCTTCCACATTCATGATCCCTTTGAAAGGAACTACACTTTGCTTCTTTCAAGGAAAGCTTCGTTTTCAATGCTTATTCAATCGGTTCATCTCTCTTCATGTTCTTGCAAGGTTTGAGTGAGCTCTTCAATGGCCATAGTGCGAATTATTTGGATTCTTCATGGAGAACAATATAATTAAATCTTCAATCCAAAGATCACAAGATTTTTCCACAAAATGATCATCATTTATGTCATCTCCATTTCTCTAACTTGACTAACCAACAATTGACTCCTTCAATGTAATTTGAAATGGTTTTCTATATTTTCATGTATAAAGATTCGAGTTCATCATGAATATTTAAAGACGAGCTTTTCTCACCTTACTTGCTTCTTATAAAGAAGTTTTGAGAATCTTTTTTGCTATTTTTTATATAGGAACATTAGCCATCTTTCCGAGCTCTTACCATCAAAACTTTGATATATAAGAGTAAGGGTCTTTTCATACTTTTTCCATAAATCATCAGGCAATGACTCCTTTCTTTATAAGTTCCCAAACATCCTAGGCTCTGAGGAGCGCTTTCGTATGGATGCACCAAAGCTCATAATTCTATTTTGTGAGAGATGCAAGATGAAAGAGAACTTTTATATTCTCTATACTCATAAATCTTCAATGAATGCTCTTGATACTAGTTTGGTATAATCGATATACCCAAGATCAACAAAATCAATAAGCACTAACCAAGAAGCAAGAGAGAAAAAAGACTCATATCTCTCTTTTTTCTGATATGATCATCCCATTACAATGTATAAAATAAAGTTTTAACATCCAAATTCAAAACTTCCCTATAACAAAGCTCTAAAAGAAACTCTCCACATAGTAAAAATTCATATTGTAAGCTTCCCAACAAACCAAATCTATTGAAAGAAGAAATGGTAAAACATTTGAAAAATATGTAAGTAAATCAAGCTTATTTATCAACTTATGAGCAATCCTCTCATAGATACTCATTAAAGCAAGTTGATTGAAGAACTTGCAGACAGAGGATCCTTCTTGAGCAAAGCCTCTTGAAAACTATACCTAGCTCATTAACTTGAACATTGATTCTCTCAACCCTATCTACAGTTAGATGCCACAACAGTTAAAAATGATCATAACCAGATTTCTTGTCCTTATGACTGATTCAGTAATAAGGTCACTACCTTGCCCATAATTCTAAACTTATTTGATTATTCATGTAAAACATCGAATGTGGGAATTGATTTCTTCTATTGAGTGCCACTCAATTTAAGGAAAAGGTCTTAATGGATTGAATGTCTATAGATATACTAACTTCCATGAATATTCTATTATGTCACTCCACATATTTTATTTGTTCATTTTTCTATTCCTTTATGAATTGTAGGATGTGAAATACAAGATTAGAAATAAAATATATCCATTTCTTATACTTCAAGTACCAATGAAAGAAAAAATGAAAATTTTTGCAAAAGTACCATAGTATTTTTGGTTTGGACACTTTCAAACTTAAACTTCTTATATAATAAAATTGTGACTATGGATTTTGCCATTAACATAAAAGGACTTCTATCATAATGACAACAATTTTTGCTCACATGGAACCTACGTGAACATGTTGATATGACACTTAAGCCACATCAACTACCATATGACATGTCATATGAACTTATATTAAATATAAAGTTGTCACATCATTGTCATGTCAGTTGCCATGTCAAATATAACAAATATTGAATAAGTATTATAATAAATATAAATTTATAAATATCATGTTAACCAATTAAATATATATTTAAAAAATATCAAATTGATATTACATAATATTTATACTATATAATTTATATATTTAATATAAAATTATGTATATGTTTCCAATAATATTATATAAAATATTATAATCATTAATATATAATTAATACTTAATACTCACACACGTATTATTTTAAATATATATTCTATACTCATATCATCAATTATATATACTCATATCATTTATCAAGCAGGTTTTGGCTTACAAAGCACAGTACACCAAAAAAGCAAAACTCATACACCCAAAGGATCATCCCCATTTTTCATCCCAAGATATCGACAATGATCGACCTCTGAACATCGAATTTCACCCAAAATAAAAATCTTTTAGCGACCAGTCGGTAGCTAAAATGAAAATGAAGACTTGATCCCTAAGAAAATTAGCTATCTTTTTTTTTTGGGAATGAAGTATCGGGATCTATCTAATGAGGTCATCCTCGGGGACACTCCTCATACCACTTACCTCATGCGGGGAAATACTCCGCATAGGAGCCTGAGCCTACGGGCTAATATTTGGCCCAGCCAGAATAGCAACATCCTCTGCGGGGTAAGCTAGAAGTTAGGCAATACCGCATCTTTTAGGAGTGGGCGAATGGAAACTTTTAAGGAGTGCAGATGATGCAGCGAGGAGGTAAGATAATCGGTGACTCATGATGCCTTAATTGGTGTAAACGTCGACACGTTGTCCCGGATTGACGGTGGGTCGGGAAATGTAGTGCCGACGTGCAGCCTACACAAGGAAGGTCGGGTCGCACATCACCCGAGTATTAGATCACGCAAATTGTTGCGTGCCTCCATGCTCCACGATGAGCGGTAATCGTAATCGAGGCCGAGCCAGGATAATAATTAAGCCTACGGCCTCGCTTTTTGAAGTCATAAGTCAATAACATGAGACACGTAATATCTGGCAGACAAAGTGATTGAGCCATAAATAAGTAGTTTCTACGAAATACTAAAGGCAATTTTTACTATAATGCTTCGGAAGTTTGAATTTTAGCTCTACCACTCATGTGAAGGGGTTTAATTATAGCGACATAGAAGCAAATGACATAAGCGCCCGCAGGCATATCAGTAATTGATAAACGCTAAGTATTATTATAGCGAGAACATAGACAAACAAGCGATTTCGAGCAATTATATATATAACGTAGTAACACGACGGCTCCAGATAGAGAATAGATACTAAATAGATGTCGGTCTCATGAACATGGACTCACTATCGAACATGCACACACGTGTCATGATCGATATCCTGGATGGATCAATGGATACAAGACAATAACGGTCGGAGAGAAGCAGATTCGGGAGACATAATACGCAACTCGGCTGCTGGCAGCTAATAAAGTCTTATACTTCATCGGTTGTCCATGTGCACATCATGGCATTGTACGACGGTCTAAACTAGATCCATGACATAGGACGGTGCACCGCCTCAAACTTCACCGCTTTAAAACCATGCATCGGAACGAAAAACGTAGACGAAAGCCCAGCTGGAATTTGAGCTGTCCATTCTCTCATATGTATGGTTTCTCGACGCCGGGTACTATGAGAATTATGATTCTTACCTAAACTTCAGTATATTTATCATTTAAAATATACTAAGGTGTGTTCAACTCCTAAATGACCTATCCGGCCTTATATTAGGTCAACGGACATTCAATACATGAGACTCTAGCATAATCACTATATAGTCATTATCACATACTACTCCACAATATGCACTAATTGGCCATAGTAAGAGTTCACCGCGAATGTGAATCTGGTCACTCATGTTATTCAGAGCCTAACATTAATATTGTGCTAAATAAGCTATGCACAAACACAAGGTTAGAATTGAGAAATATTAAGGTTTAACCGCACACCATGTAATGTATGGCATACACTTACAAAGTTAGTGACGTCAATGAAAGGAATTCTTGGGACATAATGGGCCACGTTACGGCCCCAAGTTCTCCTTCAGGTAATTTGATATGATACTCGGTACATAGAGAGATTATTCTAATCTTTCTCCATTTATGTCTCACACTCTTTTTATTATTCTATTTAGGGTTATATAAAAAATTATCCTAAGTTATTATCAGTAAAATATTCACTCTTGGTAATATTTAAATATTTATGAATTTATAGATAAGTATATCCTATTCTTTAATTTATTTAATTGAGATTCTATCTTATTCATCAATGATTTAATCTTAGATTAATTAGTGAAGTTTTTCAAGGTTTATTTTTAGGAATTAAGCATAATTAAGCCACAATTAATGTAGTTTAGAGGTCGTGGCCTCCCTAGGGATTTAATTTTTGTTCTAATTTTTTCCTTCCATCATATTACCTATATGTACACTAGATTAATTATGCGAAATTCAATTGTTATAGATTATTCACATTGGAAAGGAATGAAAATTTGAAGACCCCAGGCAGTGGCAGCAAAGAACGTTATGAACATCATGATTTAAGTTCCATTTTATGCCTTCTAATCCATATGGTGTATATCAATATACTATGATGATTCATCAGCAGCCTATCAAAAAAAAGCATAAAACACAATAGAAACAATATTTTTTGATGGTTTAGGATCCTACAATTAATGGCTTGCATATCAGAGCTGATTAACCCTCACTAGGGTTTTCTCACAATCAACCACAATACATGATTGATCTAAGTTGCTAAAGAGGTTCAGGAGGAGTGGTTTCCCTCTTATTCGTGAAAGAAGGGCTACTAAAGTCAAATGAGTTGCACAACTCGTGTTGGATGGAGAATCCTAACAAGGTGCCGCTGAAATTTCAAACTCATTGAAATCTTACCATTGCTTGAAAAACTAATTTTGCATTGGATGGTCTCAAGTCAATACCGTAGAAACATGAAGATAAGAAGAGGAATGAAGATTCAAAGCTTACCCAAAAGCCCTGACATAATAGCTTGAAGATTATAAGTAGAAATGATGGATTTTCAAAGAGCACCCAACTAGCATAAAGTATTTGGAGATGGATAAGTTAAGACCAATGGGGTTGGATGAAAATTTATGTGATGGATGAGGGGAGTAGGGACTGCTGGCCGTAGAAGTCATGTTCCTAGACAGAGAGGAGAGATCCATGGTCATGTGAAGAAAGAAAGATGAAACTTATCAGATCCGAAGTGAATAAGTGGAATTGAAGATAGGAGTATGCTGTATGAATCTATTGAATCAGTCATACTCATAGTTTATAATGCTTTGGATTATTTACAATTCCCCCCCCCAAAATTGTGTGCACTCATTAGTGAGCGTAGGTCAAATAACAGAGAGAGTATTATGGCTATATCATGAGAGCTTGGAGAAATATCCAAGCTTCTATCTTAAAGAGACTATGATTACTTAATGCTGGTATCTCACATCAATTGCCTTATACAAAAGACTTTTATGTCTCCTTAATTAGTTACATCGACGGAATAGATTACTTATCTTATTAAATCGATTTTCTCGAAGAAAATCGAGATCCAAAAATATCCTACAGTGTGATGAAAATAATCATCTCATTATTGCAATGGGCGGATACAGCATTATGCCTACCATACCAGTTTCAACTTGTAACAGTAGATAAGATTCTGAAATGTTAGTACATGTCACTCTACTTATTGCGTCCACACTCTCCACACCACTCCTCCATCTATAGTCCTAGAGATAAGATAACTTCTGCATCGACTATTCCTTGGCTGATTCAAGGTTTACGACTTAGGAGAAAACATTTAGGCTCCAACTTAAGGCAGTTCGCAATATACCACAGTAATGTCGAGAAAGTGTATTGAAATAGTATTTGTAGGAACTAAATTTCGGAAAAATTCACAAATAATTGTTACCATTTATAAATCAGTACACAAATATTGTTACATAATGAATATATCATCCATTAAAGACAAACAATTGCAGATTAAATTTACATTGTTACTTGCCTTTCATTAATGCATGTAAAATAAAAAATATATTAAAATATTCAACATTCTGAAAGATTCTAGAAAAATCTCCAAAAATCATGAATATTGGAAAATAGTATTCATGATGAAACAAATCATTTAAAATTATTACACGTACGAGGTCGGTGTACACGTAAATGAAAGGAAATATATTCCATAAAATGAAGAATATATTAAAATATTCAACGTTTCGGCAGGAGAAAAATCTAAAAAAATCTCAAAAAAATTATAAATATTATAATATGATGATTAATAACAAAATAAATAATTTTTCGGGATGTTACAGTTTCCACAAACAAAGAGAATAAAAAATTTTGTTCAGTATAGAATGGACTAAGTAAGAGTCATTAGATAATCTCTCTCTCTCTCTCTGATCACTCTCTTCACCCGTGGTTTTTCATCAAAATCACGGTGCAAAACCACTTACACTACAGTTTTGGAGAAACCACCTCGAGTAGTGGACTAAAAATTTTGTTTTTCCCTTGGTTATTTTGAAAATAAGTCATGGGTAAAATTACAAAAAAAGTTCAAATATTTTAAAGTCAAAAGACCATTTTGACCCATAACGGACGAAAGGACAATTCATAACTCTGGCAGTTTATGGAAATTACCAAATATCAGCCTATTGAATTATGTAGTTGCCCTTGAATGTGCAAAAATTTACAAGTCTACCATTGAGTCAAAAGATGTTTCTGCCCTCTATCTTTAGGTATAATTACATATTCGGATTGAGACATTACCATTTTGTCCCCAATCAATTTCATAAAGCTCTAAAAAAAATAAGCGGTAATTTTACTCATCTATCCCTGATCTGGTTAGAAAATTACTAACAGACCAAACAAGTCTTTTATAGTTTTATCCTTCATCTTTTGAGATAATTACCAAAAGAGATAAAAGTTAAAATTATGAGTCTGCCCACTACTTGTAAAAAAATTATAGAAGTAGACAAAAAGCAAATTTACTATTATATCCTCAGATTTGTTTTGAAATTACAAAAACTGTTTGAATTTTATATATTTTTGTTATGGTATCCAAAAGTTATTTAAAATTGTTGTTTAGTGCATTGAATTATTTATAGTTCAATACCTGGATTTTATGGATACTGCAGTTTTGTACTTGGCTATATTTTATTGTTGGTTTCTTAGAAAATGTCTTGTTCAATTATTTGTTGCTTGCTTTTTGTTTCTCATTTAAATTGCATAGACCCTCTATCTATTGTTTCTACCAAACTATTAAAAATGACTTCAAGAATTTGTATTTTTGAATTGGCAAAAACTGAAAAGTTAAATTGATTGAATTTTCAAATATGAAAAAGAAGAATCCGGTTGACCTTAACTTTAGGAGTTGATTATGTACTTAGAGAAAGCATTTTACTCCCTACCCCAATTGCAATAGATGAAGAAAAAGAAAAATATAAGACATTTCTAAAGGATGATATCATAGTGAGGACTATCATGTTAACATACATAGAAGATGATTTGATTAGAGTATTCGAGGAATTCGAAACCGCAAATGAATTATTTGACTCTTTAGTTACCAAATATGATACTACAACCAAGCTATATGTCTACCTACTCCTTCAAAAATATAATTCTTATAAAATGAAAGAAGGTAATAATATAGTTGAACATGTTAACTAAATGTTGATAATTGCTAGAGATTTAGCTATAGCAAAGTCAGTCATTAATGAACCGATACAGATATCCACAATTCTAAACAATGTTCTCCCTTCCTAAAACATGGTAACTACAACCCTTAGACTTAGTCCCCATGCATGAAAGGGATGACCATAGTGTATGGGCTCTAGAGTTTTTGTCGAAGAGGGTTCTCCAACATTACCAAAAGTAGGTTATGGTTGTTGATGTCTTGAAAAGTTTATGCTAACACTTGCTAGTAGTTATCTTATATGAAATGGAAATATTTCAATTGTTTTTCCTGATAGTTACTTTTTTGGATAGCTATTTAACAATATATAAAGCACTTCAATGAAGACCTAAGTCAAAGAAGAGTAACACTCAAAATGAAAAGAAATTTCACACATCTTTTGATTTCTCAAATTTTACACTTTGAGACCTCAAATGCTCAACATTTTTTTAGGGACTCGAGGCTTTCAACATTTTAGGAGCGATATAAGATTTTCATTGTTAATCAATTAAGGACTTCAAGTTTCAGTTGTTAATTAAATAGAGACCTTATACCAAACAATATTAGGTTTTATACATATTATAAAAACCTCAAGTTTCTATTTGATTAATGATAGAAAACATCAAGTCCTTTATAAAAGTCTAAAGAGTTGACGTCCCATAATAGAAAATTCTAAAAACAATTTATGAAATTCTTTTATATGAAAATTACAAATATAGGTCGGCTGTTCCTTTAGCTAAACCGTTGTGCATTTGGGGGAGAGTGGAGAAGATAACTAAATTTTTCTCGGCGACTAGTCCTTAAATAGGTGAGATATATACATTTACGAAGTATGGTCAACACCTTAAGAGTGAAATTTTGACAAGAAAGTATATGTTCAAATTAATATATTCCTAAGAAAGATTATGTGATGTGCATTACATATAGGTTAGTGGATGTCTCTGGATGAAAATATGTTCTAGCCAGGTTCTTAGAAAAATCCGATTGTGATGTGATGTGCATTACATATAGGTATAGGTTGTCGATAAAAATATGATCCTTGAAAACTTTGAAAATCAACATACATCCACTAACCTACAAATATCATATTTTTCAAGGTTTTGAGAGGTTGGTTCTTAGAAGTATTTTGTATGTTTGTGTTGTCTTTGTATATTTTTCTTATTTTGGTTGATGTTTTACAGTTTTGGGTCAAAGGATTCACCTGCCAAATTTTTTATTCGAAACACTGTAAAGGAGTATCTTAGAGAGATGCACCTGGGTTGCGTCTCCATCAAATAAGTGATGCGCCTAAGTCGTGTTTCTCATGCTATATGTATATATATGCTTTAAACCTTATATCCCTTTATGTATTGCAGAATGACAAACTACTTGAGCAAAAACATTTATAGTAAAATAGATTTTAAAAAGATGAGACTAATCAAAATATTTATTATATTGAGACTAAGGAGATTGGAAGTGATTATAGTGCATTAGATGTATTTAGCAATCATAATGAGTTTACCAAGTATGTAAGAAATGTTGGGAGGAAGCATAATATTGTTATTGTTATATTTTATTCGAAGACTAAACACTCCACAAACAAGTTATGGGTTGGGTGTGAAACAAATGGTAAATAGAGGCCGAGTAAAAAAATTAATGTTATAGTAGGTGGACAAGAACTAAGATGGCAGATTGTCTATTTTTATTGACAAGAGAGGGTGCATTCACTAGTTATTGGGGGTTGAATGTAGTGAATGGAATATATAACCATCCTCTTAACTTGAAGGGCATGCTTTTATAGGGAGATTGAGTGAATCTGAGTATAGTATGACAAAGGATCTTATAAAAAGTCATTGCAAATCTAAGAATGTTTTGATGTATTTGAATCAAGTTGATGAGGTAAATGTTAGTACGATAAGAAATTTATAATGCACAAATGAAAATTAGGAAGGAAGATAAGAATTCTCAAAGTGTTCTACAACAACTACTATATGATCTAGACTCTTACTTATAGTACACGACATCCTAAAATCCTCGATACAAATATTGTTAGTGATATTGTATTTACACATCGTCATTCAATATAATTATTACATACATTTCTATGGGTATTAGGGTTTGACAACACATATAAGACAAACATTAAGAGTTTTGTTTCAACTTTTTTAAATGTTAGTTGATATGTAGTGTATAACAATTATATATACTTCTTATTTTGTAGGTATAAGATGTTTTTCCTTGAGGTTATTCGATTCACATCAACCTTTAAGAATTTTTTTTTACCTTTTACTTTTATGAATATAAAAAAGGAAGAGAATTATGTTTGGGTATTGAGGTGTATGAGGGTTATGTACTCCAAACAACTTTTCATGTGTAATCTGCAATGATTGTGATCTGACATTGGTGAATGTCATTCAAATCACATTTAAAGATACAACTCACTTTTTATGTAGATGGGCATATTAAAAAAAATTATTAAATCATTTATTGTAAAATTGACAATGAACAAAAAGATAGAGGGTGTGTTTAGTGTAAGTTAGAAGGTCATCAGATGAGAGAAGTTACAAGTAGGCAATGGAATTAAAGTGAAAAATATTTTATATTCTCCTCTTTTATGTTAAAGAGCAGGTGGTTGTACTCATATAAGATAATTGTCTCAACATCAAAAGATATGGTGATTCATTATTGTTCTCATACAACTAATTGTTTGTTAATGCATATATATCATCTATTGTTTTCTAATCTTGTAATAATTGTTATGATGAAAAATGCATATATAAGGTTGAAATAGTTCTTCAGTAGCTCAACTAGGAGATTTGATATAATTTGGAGACAAATACATTTGTTGATAGAGTTTCATATTACAAAATTGAAGAAATAATTTGAAAAATTATGAACCATGTGATAGAAAATATTGTAACAAACTTTCAAAGAAGAGTATCATGACATGCTCTTAATTTGATTATTAAGAAGTAAAATTGTGTAGATAATAGGTTCAAATCCAACCACATATCATTCTATATTGTGACGTTCACATGAGTTGCCATATACTCATGAGATCAACTTTTTTCTTAAATGTGGTAAATTGATACAACTGTCAACAATTGATCTATTTTGGAAGAAGTTAGGCATAGAGTAGGACGTATCATATATTGCTAATCATATAGGAGAGGATACAAGAACATCTATAATGGAGACTGTTTGAAGTTAAGGCACCATCTACATCGAGATAGATTTGTTAAGATGTTGGATGAGCCATTAAGTCTTGAGCACATCCCCCTATAGGAACTACTTATTCGCTATCCTAAAGGAATACCATGTAACACATCTACAAAGAGGGATTTTTTAGCTTGGAGCATGTAGACAAAATTGCCTCTCTTAGAAGGTGTGAATGTGATAGTACATGTGGTCGAAGATGTGAGGCCTCTCTTGAGGTGGGTCATTCATCTTTAAGAAGTTGTGGTCCTCTTTCAAATATAGACTTCCTTAGTTTTTTTATTGGGTCTCCCTTTGATAAGAATATTTTGATGTAGCTAGACATTGAACTGACATATGAGGCAACAATAATATGATTTATGGGCATCTTTATAAATGCTTGAGTCAATGCTTTTGAAGATAAAAATTATAGGTATCAAGTCATTGGTGCACTTTTTAGACGGGGAGGAATAGTCATGTGAAGCTCACAAAGAATGCTTGAAAGAAGTAGCATGTAAGCGTGATATATATTTATAAGTTTTTATGGAGGATGGTGGTGTTGATACAACTATTCATCGTATTGCATATATGAAAGATGAGTCTTGACCTAATAATTACTAGATGTTCATGCCAAACATGAGTTCAATCCTTACTACTCGATAAAACATAGTATTGATACTTCTCTTTATGAGAGGGCCGACGATATTTTTGTCGCTAGTGTCAGACAATAAACAATCAGTTTTAAGAAATATGTGGTACACATGCTATCATCATACTGTATAATATTTTCTAGCGGTAATTACAATATTTTTAAATATGATTATTTATACATTCATTTTAATAAGATTCGTATTGGTTCTTGGAATATCGTAACATTATCTGGTAAGCTAATGGAGGTGGTAGATACTATGACTCGGAGAAAGATTCATATTCCATGTTTACAAAAGACAAAACGGTTTAGATAAAAAGCAAAAGAGATAGAGGATACAAGTTTTAAATTATGGTACTGTAAAGAAAAGGCTTGAAATGGAGTTGGTATTATCATAAATAAAGATTTAAAGGATAGTGTAGTATACATACAATGACATGACGTTGAAATTAGTATTAGGAGCAGAGGTTTTGAATATAATTTGTGCTTACGCACCCCAAGTAGGACTAGAAGATAGTATAAAGGCAACTTTTTGGGAAGAGTTAAATAAGGTGATTCAAAAGATTCCACAAAAGGAGATGATTTGTTTAGGAGGAGACTTAAATGGACATGTTGGCAAAGAGGCATTAGGATATCAAGGGATTCATGGAAACTTTAGTTTTGGGGATATAAATGAGGAAGGTAGGGAGATTTTAAATTTTGCTATGGTATTTAATCTCTTTATAGTCAATACAATCTTCAAAAAATGAGATGAACATTTAATTACTTATAAAAGTGGCTTATCACAAACACAATTTGATTACTTTATTTGTAGAAAAAAAGATAGAGCATGTTGTAAAGATTGCAAGGTAATTCCAAGAGAAAGCTTAACCACCCAACATCGACTTTTAGTTATGGATTTGCAAATAAAAAAATAAACAAAGAAGAAAAGAGTGCATCAAGCTATTCAGACTAAATGATGGAACCTCAAAAGTGAGAAAGAAGATATATTTAAATAGAAAGTCCTTCAAGGAGATGTTTGGAATTATGTTGGTACACTCTGTGATATCTGGAACAATATGGCTATACATATTAGGAAAGTGGCGAAAGATGTGTTAGGTGTATCTAAGGGAGGTGTACCGGCACAAAAAGAAGCTTGGTGGTGGAGTGAAGTAGTGCAAAATAAAGGGCATGTTATAAATTACACTATGCTAAGAAAACTAGTAAAACTTTAGAGGCTTATAAAAAAGCAAAGAAAGAAGAGAAAAAGGCCGTAAGTGAAGCAAATGCTAAAATTTGGGAGGATTTGTATAAAAAACTCAACTCAAAAGAGGGTGAAAGAGATATTTTTAGGATAGCTAGGGCTAAATATAAGAAAACTAAAGATCTTAATTATGTTAGATGCATCAAAGATGAGGATGAAAAAATTCTAGTGGCAAATGATGATATAAGAAATAGATGAAAAAACTATTTTTATAAGCTTTTTAATGAAAATAAAGATATTAGTATTAGCTTAGGAGAGCTGGCCAAATCAGAAAAGTATATAAACCACAATTTCTACCGACATATTCAAAAGAATAAAGTCAAAGAGGCTCTTAAACATATGAAAGGTGGTAAATCAGTAGGACCAGATAATATTCCTATAGAAGTTTGGAAAATACTTGGAGAAATAGGAATCACTTGGCTCACAAGACTATTTAATGAAATATGGAAAAACTAAAAGATGCCCGAAGAATGGAGAGCAAGTACACTTATACCCATATATAAGAACAAGGGACACATTAAAAAATGTGCGAATTATCGAGGTATGAAGTTAATGAGCCATACTATGAAATTGTGGAAAAGAATTATCGAACGTAGGTTAAGACAAGTATCAAGTACAACAGATAACCAATTTGGATTCATGAGAGGCAGATCTACTGTTGAAGCGATTCACCTTTTGAGACGTCTTACGGAACATTTTAGAGGAAGAAAGAAAGACCTTCACATGATATTTATTAATCAAGAAAAAACATATGATGGGGTACCGAAGGAGGTTCTTTGGAGAACTTTGGAAAAAGAGGTATTTCATTGACATACATTAACCTTATAAGAGACATGTATGATTGTGCAAAAATATGTGTGAGGACTCATGAAGGAATGACAGACTTCTTTGAAGTTAATATTAGGTTACATCAAGGATCAACTTTAAGTCCATACTTATTTATAATGGTGATTGATGAGTTAACAAAACATATTCAAGATGAAGTACCTTGGTGTATGTTATTTGCAGATGACATTGTATTAGTGGAGGAGTCTAAGGAAAAAGTTAATAGAAAATTGGAACTATGGAGAGAAACGGAAAAAGTTAATAGAAAATTGGAACTATGGAGAGAAACATTAGAAAGCAAAGGCCTCCGATTTAGTAGAACAAATACAAAATATATGGAATGTAAGTTTGATCATTTGGTTACCTCAGAGGACATAGAAATTAAAATTGGCACACATTGCATCCCCCAAAAGGAAAGTTTTAAATACCTAGGGTCAATTTTTCAGAGTGATGGAAGAATTGATGGAGATGTTACGCATAGAATTAATGCTGGTTGGTTAAAATGGAGAGGAGCATCAGGTATTCTTTGTGATAAGAAGATACCATTAAAGTTAACAGTTAAATATTATAGAGCAGCAATTAGGCCTGCCATATTTTATGGTTCTGAGTGTTGGGTAGTTAATCATCAACATATACAAAAGATGTATGTGACATAAATGAAGATGTTGAGATGGATGAGTGGTCATACAAGAAAAGACCGTATACATAATGAGGTTATTAGAAACAAATTAGTCGTGCCACCAATAAAGGATAAAATGAGAGAATATCATTTAAGATGATTTGGACATATAGAAAGAAAATCAAAAGAAGAACCTGTAAGAAGGTATGAAAAACTAAATTTGGAAAGTATTAAAAGAGCTAGAGGACGACCACAAAAGTATTGGAAAGAAACAATTAAGAATGATGTAGCTTATTGTGAGTAAATTGCTAACATGGCACATGATAGGGATCTGTGGAAACAAAGAATCCATGTAGTCGACCCCGTCTAATATGGGAAAAGGCTTAGTTGTTGTTGTTGCGATTAATCTTCGCTTATACTCCTGTTCTTTTGCATATGCACATGGCAGATAGCTCTCTATTGCCTCCTACTTTTCTATCTTGACAACAATACCAGTATGAAAGTGTTGAGAATTGAAATCAACTGTTTTATGAATGTATTAAGATATATATGCTAATGAGAGGATTAGGAGATGATATTTTATACTATATTGAGGATGACGATTCAATATTATTTGTATTTTATAAATGTAATTATTTTTTGAATTAAAATGAAAGTATTATTTCATAAAAATTATGTATATTGAGGGCAAGGGTGATGACCCAAATATCATTCATTACAAATGTTATTTGCATACATGTAATGAATAATACAAAACAACATATCAAATACAATATATAAACCCCATATACAATATATCATACCAACGCATGGATCGTCTACAACACCGAGCTCACACATCCTCACCATCATCCTTATATATAGTCAATAAATGTACTCATTGATAGCATTGTTTATATGTCTCTAACAACTGCAGCAATATAGGGTCACCCGACAATGAGCGTGGCACATGCTTTAAATCTACTAATGATGGTGCTAGTGCGTTACATACTGTGATAAAACACTTGTATAAGAAAGTAATTATTAAAAAGTTAGTATGATAATCAAATCAAAACAAAGTTAAAGACTATGCTAACATATGCAATTATTTATTTACATACATGAAGAATGACGTATTGCTTTGCCTAACTACAATTGGACTTAACTAACTAATAAAATCTCTCAAAATAAATTGATATGTTTGAAGAATGTACTATTCCATATACAACTTGTCGCATTCATGAGGATATGCTCTTGGAATGTCATAGTGTTCAAGCTTAAAATAGTATGAGCATTATGCCCCCAAATAGAGGCATCTGGCTCATATTGTATTTAATACGCGGGGCTTTGTAGGTCTATTTGTAATGGAGGGCCTTATTGGTGCAGTTGAAATACCTTGATCATGGCCGAAGTATTGAACTACACAATTTGGCATATAGAGTTCTACAATATCTATACACTGAATGCATCCATTGTATCTACTAACTTATGTATATTATAATCCAAGTACTTTACAGAACTATGTAGCTTCCAAACAATATGCATTAATTTTGTCTATATATTTTCATTTACATAGTCAATTTGAATAATGAGTATTGATATTCAATGCACAATTTCACTAAAGTCAGACATTACCTATTCCTGCCTCATAAGCAAGTCACCTTCAAAGCTTAATAATAATCTCGAAAATCAGAGAATCCATTATCCTCACTATCTGCAATATCAATCTTAATTTCTGAAGTATATATATCCTCCTCATAACATGAATGTTTGGCTTTAATAATATTTGTATCTACCAAAATATCACTATTTTCTCCTCGTTATTGTTAGTAGAATCTTCTTTTGTATGATGTGGCACTATGTCTCCTAAATGAAATGACAACATTATGCTCTTTTACTCATGCCCTATGAGCCATATCTACATATCAAAAAAGAAAAAATAGTTAGTCAAATAAGAGTTACTTGAAATAAGAGAGACGTGCATCACTACATGAGAAATATGGCACAAGCACATCTCCCACCAAGAGAGACCTGCACACTAGGTGTGTCTCCTATGTAGAGGAGATGTGCATGTGTCGTGTCTCTCTTGTTAGGGAGATGCACTTGGTACACATGTTGAAGCAGAAACCCGATGAGTTCTTTCTGTAAGAATCTAGTAAAAAACAATGAAAATAACAAAAACTAAACCAAATCAATGACATTCCTCGAAAAATCGCTGCTTTTTGTATTTTTTCTTGAGCTTAAGATGATTGGCCAATTGCTAAAGAGAAATGTCTTCCTTCTTATGTTTTAAAGTTCTTTTAAAGAGGGAGTTTGTTTATAATAGAAGAGACAATAATAGTTTCAGCCATGTTGATCTTATGTTATTTGAAGTTATTTAAGATTTGTTCGAGCTCATGCAATTACTTTGTAACAGATCTACCATCTTATAATTATTGAAATGAATAATAAGAAATTTCTTACTTATAGCATCTTCCATTATGTACCTCGCTTTAAGTTTATCCTATAGATCCTTGCACATGCTGATGTTTGGTAGGTGTTGACTAAGACATCTAATATATCCTTGAGGATGTAACACATGCAAATATAATTGTCATTATCCTACTTCTATCATTTGTAAGCTTTTCCAATAGTTTCATTCTCCTTCTCCTCCAGCCTTGGCATAGTGAGAACATACACAACCTTCAAAGTAATAAGAAGAAAGTGTATTTTCTTTTGCCATTATAAGAAATTATCAGTGTCAAATATATCCAACTTAATGAAGTCAATTGTGATATCTCGAAGGAAAATAGTCATGTTGACAAATAAACCTAAAGATTGTTTGAGTATAACTCTTATAGAATGTATGATTTTCTAGTGGTTGGTACCCAAGAGATCAAATTTAACACCCTAAAAAAGAATATTAGGATAGTGCTATTTTTCGAGGTGTGATAAACACTAACCTTTAAGTTTATTTGCTATCATCGGTATCAAATAACCAAATATAATGAATCCTAACAAAATGCTTTCATGGTACAATGAAATTCGTCTTACATGAACGCAATCGAGTATTACACAAACCAACAAAGCAAGTGGTGAAAATATAACTCAGCATATGAAAGTAAGATAGTTGTCACTCATCATATGGTACAATAGGACTTATAAACTCTCTTGAAAAACTAATTATGAAAGTACTCACACAATCGAAGAAAAGTTAGATAAATCTTGTTTACAATATTACTATATATAAACATGGTGAAAATGTAACTCATCATATGTTACTAATGAGCATAATTGTCACTGAAGAAGGTAGCTCTTAATCCATAATATTGCTAAATGCATATAAGTTTCAGTCACTACATGTGCTACTAATGAACACAATTGTCACTAAAGTAAGTAGCTCTTAATACCACAATATGGTTGCTAAATGCTCATGAGTTATATACACTATTTAGTGCTACTAATGAGCACAATTTTACTCAAGTAAGTATTTTTAATGCCACAATATGATAGCAATTGTAACCTTCACCAACAATATATATACATATATATATATATATATATACTCACACTAAATGAGTGAGCTATATGGATCTTTAATGCAATAGATCATGTGTCCAAGTAGCATTTACACTTCAGAACAAAAATATATCATATTTTAGTTTCCTTTCTAACACTTCACGAGTCTTCCTCTACATATTTTTCATTATTTGGCTTTTCGCACCCCATCGTAGCTACATTTTCAAATGTACAAATCGCATGTCTCTCTCATTTTTATCTTTTATGGGTATGACATTCTTTTATAGCTGTAACTGGTGTTATGTGTCTCACTACTGTAAAGTGATCCATATTGCTATTACGGGCATCTAAGATTGCGTGGTGTCGCAAATGTCAACTTTATTGACTTCCTATCCTATATATTTGTGGCATATATGACGGTTTCCTATATATCATATGATTCTCTTTATGTATGTATGGTAAGATACACTCTGAAAGCTTGGCTTGGCTCAGCTCAGCTTTGCAATTTATGCGAGCCAAACTACAGCTAACTTCATATGGATAAACAAACCAATAACAGACTTCCAGTGCTTGCCTCGGCTCGCTCGTGACAGCTTGCTAAGCAAGAGCTGAGATATCCCACTTAAGGGAAGCCACTAATGATAAACAAACCAATAACAAACTACAGATTTTTCGCTCGTGACAGCTCACTTCATACTGTTTTACACATTTCTACAGAAGCCAAAAAGCTAGCGTCCAATATAGTGGAAATTGCTGCAAGGACGGATTTGATGAGGGCTAATCTGACTTAGTGAGGCGGACCATGATCCCAGACGCACCCTCATTCTGGTAATTATCTTGACATATGTTTGGTGTCAATTTCCCAAGGAAAATAGGTACTCCTACACATTTCATGTGGAGTCTGTCTCTCCATCCAGCCACTCAATCGTTCCAACTGCCCAAAACACACCTTAATATGAAGATGGGGGTCTGGGTAGTCCTAGCTGTCCACTTTGTGGTAGCAACGAAGAAACAAGCCTACACGCCGTTCACGATTGTAGAGAAGCTGCGGTTGTTTGGAATACCAAGGTGGTATCGGCCAAAAGACCACAATTCTATTCTCTTAATAGACCACAATGTGTGGGATACAATGGGTTGCAATCAGCATGGCATAGAGGCTACAGAAGAGTAATAATTGCAGTAGACTCAATGGTTCTAGTCTCGTAGATTAAACGAGTTCATTCCTTTGATGCCAGAAGACTAATTGCAGACATCATACAGTTGGTACACAGACAATGGCAGGTAAAGGTTTTTATATCTATCGCAAATGCAGTAATTGCGCAGATTGGCTTGTGACGCAAAGCACTTTTGCATGAGATTGGCCTCAAGACATGGAATACGTGACCACAAGCTTTGCAAATTCTGCTGTTACATGATGCTTTAGGAGTCTCCACTACTAGATCCATTTGTGTTCACTAACCATTCTTGTACTGGGCTTTCTGACCCGACTTTTCACCATAAAAAGAACGCGAGAACTAAGCCAGAACTCAAGCCATTTGGCAACAAGGAACCAGAGAGGTCAATGAGCTCGAGCATGGTACGAGCCAATCTCGGTTAGTTGGCCTCCTTGAGACATTAATGAGCAAGACATTAGACGATAGTACACAATGGCCCTTGAAAGGACAAGGTTCTGTAGGGTCCATGCCCCCACTACAGCATCCAATCTATGAAGCCTTCCTGCTGCATGGCTCCCCATGATTGAAGGTACTCAACAAGGCAACCCTCAAGGGTTCACATTAACATTTATCTATATCAAACGTACTAAAAGGCACGCAGAACGAGGGAGCATTAATATGCAACATAGTAACACGAGAAATGCAAATAGAATCATGACTAATCATTTCATGACCATTATGACTAAATCATTTTTTTTATCAATGAGGAATGACGTTCTGTTTTATGTTGAACACGGTAAATGTGAAATTAGGACATTAAATGCAACAACATAAATATCACAATCAGTAATAGTGGTATTAATCAGGCTTCCTTGTAAGGCAGCTCACATGCCATGAAAGAGCCCTTTGACTTGTACAGACCAAGCACTTCAGCAACAGTTTTGCAGCGGCACTGGTTCTCTGGTCGAATAACAGACTGCCATTTCAATTATATCCAATTACCTGTCTGCACAATCACATCAAAGAAATGGATGACGCTCTTAACAACTTTGCAAGAATTAGGGAGCAATTAGTGGGAGAGGCAATTAGTGGGAGAGGCAATTAGTGGGAGAGACCAGCCTCTCAGTTCCATCCACGTCTTTCTTTTTTTCCAACGTCAAAATATTCTATTGTAAGCGATGCCACATATTATCCGTGAAAGGCTGTCCACATGTGTGTGCACAAGTCTGTGTGCCGTGTCTGTGCAATTACCTATCGTGCACTGTAAGGTCTCATTCAGTTACAATGACGGCATGAGACTTCGTAGAAATAGAAGCCTCACGAGTCACAACTTTGATTCCAAAATATTCAATGTAATCTACAAACATTTCAGCTCCAAACTGGATATAAATAAAACCCCTGTATACAAATATCATAATGCTCATCTTGTAAAAGGGCAGCTAGTCGCATAACCCTTGTACAAAGAATATCCCGGATAAAGCATAGTAAGAAGCAAGAAGCTATGCTCACAATCAAGAAGGCACTAACTGAAGAAAATTATGCACATTTATGAAAGGGCTTTAAATTCTCATTGCGTCTATAAATTTGGTGACGAAGGGGACAAACCCATTGGGAATTTCATAGAGGCTTAAGGAATTCATTTATGCACTCTTGGATCTAGTTAGTTTTGTAGGCAAGGTATGTAAGGAATACTCCGAAAAGCTTTTCACCCAAAGTTACAGTCATCCAAACCAATGTTATTAAAAGCATATTGTATACGATACGATTTTATCGTGTATCATATAAGAATATGACAGTGTATCGCATTGTGTGATTCATCATGCTATCATACGATACAGGCCGTATCATACAGTATGAGTCGATACCAATTTTTTGGCATGAAAATCTAGGATATGGGTTTTCAAATTTCATTTTTCATCCCAAACCTTAACCTATTGCACTCCAATCCTTTGTTCTCAAACCTTTTCACTTTTGTTGATTTTGAAGAGAAATCTCAAGATTATCCAGTTTTTTCACTCAATCCCTTTCTCTATTTCTAGGTTTTTGTCAAATTACACATAATTCCTTTCTTGTCGTTCTATTCGATTTTTCACTTGAAAAATTTAGCGTTTTCATAGATTTTGTAGTTCTACCATTCAAAAACTTCTTTCTTCTTATTATTTATCTCCAGTCCTCTCTATTTAATGGCTTCTGATCGAGTCGATCTAGCCTGAAGGTATTGTACTCCAGTGTACGAAGGTAATAGACTAGTGAATAATTGTATTTTTTCAATAAAGTTAAGTATGGAAGTATTTCTCGTTTGAAGTACTATCTTGCGGAAACCAAGAAGGATATTAGTGCTTGTCTTCTGATGTTCAAAACAAAAAAATATGAAATGAGCAAATATTGGAGGTTAGAAAGAAAAGAAAAAAATTTATGGTTGCATTAAAGGACAAAAATAGGTGGTTGAGATATTTCATAAGATTCAACAATTTGAAGATGTTGCTAGAGATATGTATGAAAATTTTATGGTGCAGCCAAAGAGTTAAAAGAGTTGGGTGAAGAATTAAGAAGGCAAGTTAAGAAAAAGAGTAGGTTCTGATGGTAGTAGCAGTGGAGTTGGTTATTGTTCAATTGCAAGAGCTTTTACTCATTCGATGACTACGAGGGATAGTAGAGGAGATAGAGATAGTGAGATGCATTCATTTTTTCTCCTACGTACGACTCCTTAAGCTCAACAAGTAATAAGACTTCGAAAGAGGTAATTCACAAAGTAGATATGAAGTGTCCTAATTTTTTTTACGGAAATTGTTTTTCTTTTAATGTTGTAAATTAATTTTTCTTTTAAAGTATGGTAGATACTATTGTTATTACAGGATAAGGTTATAGAGTCCTTACACATGCTTTCTAGTATAAATTGTTGCAAAATTGGGTTGATATTGTGCATAAATGGAGTTCTAAATTTAGGGAGTCATGCAAGCTTATGAATATGATCATACTCGTAGCATAGGCCGCCCAAGCAATTCCATAAGCGCTTACAAACGATGTTTCCAGCGGAATCCTTGCGCCACTGTTCTGGGTGGAAATTGGGGACGATGTCGGCCTTTCCCCAACATTCATTCTTTGTCTTTTGGTCGAAGAATCTTGACCTCTTCTTCCCGGAGTTTGAGTCGGAGTTTCGCGGGCTGCCGCCCATTCGCAAGAGAGCCCAACTCTCTCTCTCTCCCTCTCTCTCATATATACATATATGGTGGGGGAGAGGAGAGGGAGAAAGAGTGTAAGGAGGAGAAAGGGAATAGCTTGGGAAAGAGAGTTTAATGTACACGAACAAGTGGGTTTAGCGTACACCCTTTTATGACGTGTAAAACTTTATCTACCCAAAATCAAAATCTCGAACAAGTGGGTTTAGTGTACACGAACCCTTTACCACTATTTTGCTCAAACTTGTTTCTATTTGTATTGAACTCCGGAAAAGTAAAACCATATTTTATTATGTATTATTGTTTCCTTTCATTTGCTTCTTTTAAGGTAATCTAAATCTTTTATACCTATTCGCCATATTTGACGGTCTCTCATATGCCATAATCGTGCAAAGGTTCATTATTGATCATCATTGATTTTGGTACTGCTATATAATATTTATTTTATAAAACACCCATTTTACTTTAAAATGGAATTTTAAATTCTTAAAACTCTTTTCCTTGAGGTGTACCACAAAACAGGCTTTTAACTTGGCTGGAAGAATATATATGCTGAATTACAGAAATTATCATAGACCTGAGCCTTGTGTATATAAGGGCGTGTGTGCTCAAGTGCCTGTTGCATCGACCTGAATGCTTATATAGACAAGGCTCAGGTCCATGCAACTTGTCTGGCATGGCTAGGGCATGTGTGCGTGGACCTAGTTGGGCCGGACGTCCTTATATAGACAAGTCTCACACACCCTTATATAGACATCCCTAGCCACACCCGACGCTCTTCCTCAGTCTCTTCTCTGATGAGAGACCCTCACCCTCACCCTCACCCTCACGCAACAGAAACAAGAGGAAGGGAGAAGAAGAGAAGAACGGGGGCTTGTAGGAAAGAATCTTGTATTATTGCAGACCGAGTTCTATTACATGCACGGCATGCCCTTATACAGACGAGGCTCAGGTCCATGAAACCTGGTCTCAAGGAAAACCCAAAATAGAAGAAAACATCTAACGTATGGCGCTGCTAGGGTTGCGGCCCCAAGTGCAAGTGCAGGGCACAGTACTGTGCGCGGTGTGGTGCCATGTCGCACTTGAAGGTGATCCAGCCAATAGAAATCCAGTGACATGTATTTTTGAACCTGTCTCGCAGCCGAACCCTCCATCCAGCATCATGATCCCAAAGAGACCACTGTGAAGGTCTCAGTCACCTAGCCAACTGAATCTATCCCAATTATGAATTGAACCCAAAGGATCTCGGCTCTGTTAGCTTGGAATTATCCTTAAAAAGGTCATAAACAAAGTCATTTTCAGAGCCATCTCGAAGGTTCAAAGTCATTGAAACCTAACATGCCAAAAGTCATCTCCAACATTGCCAAAGTGCACCGGTTGTGCTGTCACCCTATGGGTTCGTTGTCGGTCATCAGCCATTGCTTGTCGCCTCCACCAGATAACTTGGAATGAGGACAAGCCCCTTCAATCGAGCTCTAAGGTTTACAAATGTTTTGTTGCCCTGCGGCCATCCACTCCGACCGCTCTACCTTGGCCTACGGCAGTTGGGCCACTAGGTTGGTATTAGAGGATTTGCAGTACTTGTAAACACCCTCATGCACAACCTGATGTTGTCCACAAGAGGTCGGACCAATAATCTCCCTTAGGCCGGAGGTCTTTCGTGTTCAAAAATTGGGTTCTTTCTATATATGGACAAGGTTGAAATCCATACTTCTCCATGGGGACACCAAAAACGCCTGAAATAACAGATTTTTTTTCCATCAGCTTTGTTCGCTTATAGCCGGCCATTCGTAGAAATTAGCTAAGACTAAAGATCGACCAAGTATCAGTCAGCTGACATCCGGATTCGGCTGGATGACACGCACACCCCTTGGCCTGGGTGTAAGCCCCAAACTTGGCTCGCTCCTTCGACGTCCTAAAGACCACGCATCCATAGGGATGGCCCCTCAATTAACTGTCTATTGTTTCCCGCTTGGTCATTCGAGCAAAGTATCTTTACATATCGGTTTTGTCTCCTACTTTTGTAGGGTTTTCAAAGTTTTGTCAGGTATAATTAACCTTGTCTAGGCTTTCCGTTAGAAGCTATTTTTCGTCTTTTATAATGTATATGTTTAATCTTATATATGTTTTTTGTATATAACGTTTTTTCTCGGGTTTACAACCGAGAATGGTCATATACAATGTTATATCTCCTACTTAGCCATTCGAGCCAAGTATCCTCACATACTGGTTTTGCCTCCCACTTTTGTAGGGTTTTCAAAGTTATGTCATGTATAATTGTTATTTCAATCGTTACCCATTGTGTGGTTTCTTACCTACATGACATTCAAAACATATATCAAGCTCATGTTTGTAACATACTTTGAGAAAATATATTCTTTTATGCCTTTTGTTAAGGAGTTTGTCAACATATCATTAGTTGGTAGATATGAGATGAATATTTCCTTTCTCATGACTATATCATGAACATAATGGTATTTAACCATTATTTTATTGTTTTTGGAGTTATCAGTTTCACTCTTAAACATAATAATTATTGTATTGTTGTCACAATAAATGACAATTGACTTGTTGGTTATATCCAGTTTCAAATCACATATGAAATGACTTATCCAAACGGTACTAGTTACAGCCATAAAATAAGCTACATGTTCAACTTTCTGTGTATGCAATGCTATACAACTTTGTTTCTTTCAAGCCAAAGAAACAACTCAACCTCCAAATAAGAATATTTGACCCGAGCTTGAATTGTTGTCATCTTTGCTCCTAGCAAAGTCAACATCTGAGTATCCTACCACTTTTAGTTCATCTACTTGAAAACATAATTTCAAGTTGTTTGTTCCCTCAAGATATCTTAGAATCCCTTTGACAACTATCCAATGATATCATCAAGGATTACTTTGATATTTACTCACAATACCAACAACGAAGCTAATATCAAGTCTTTACATAACATAACATACATCAAGCTACCAACAACTTATATATAAAGAATATTAGATTTATTGTTTCCCTCACCGAGACAATCAACTTTACTTAATTTGACCTCTTTTGCAACAGGTGTAGATATATATTTGCATTCACCCATTTTGAATTTCTTGATAATATAAACATATGTCTCCTAACTTAGGCATAAAAGTTTAGATTCTCTGTCTCGATAAATCTTTATACCCAGGATATAAGATGTTTTTCCTATATCCTTCATTTCAAACCTTGAGTTTAACCATGACTTAGTTTTGACAATAATCTCATTATCATTCTCAGTCAACAATATGATCTACATAAAATGATAAGATGACAAAGTGACTCCCACTATTTTAAACATAGACACAGTGGTCAAGTTCATTAGCCACAAACCCAAGTTAAATAATGACATTTTAAAAAGTTAAATACCATTGACGGGGTAACTATTGAAGGTAATATAGGGATTTTTTCAACCTATATATTTTATTCTTGGCCTTCAACTTTGTATCCTTCAAGCTGATGCATATATATGATTTTATATTTAGATTAGTTTTTACATCTAAGTGATGTAAATCCAAATCATAATACGTTGATATTGTTAGGATTATTTTTATAGATACAAATTTCGCAATAAGGGAATATGCAACATAATTATCCCCTCCTTTTGTGAGAATTCATTTGTAACCAACCTCTCCTTAAACTTGTCTATTAATCTATCGACTTATATTTCTTTTTCAGAACTCATTTGTAGCCTATAACTTTTCTTTCTTTTGACAAATCAGTTAACTCCTAAACTTTGTTTTCTCAATTGATTTAATTTTCTCATCCATGACTTTCTCTCAGTCTGTTGATTCAGATGAGTCAATAGTTTGACAATATGTTAAGTTATTAATCAGTTCATTTAAATCTACTGAATTGCACACTTCTTGCGTAAGATAAGTGTAATAATCATTTAAGTAGGATGGTGTGAATTTAGGTCTTTTATATCTACCTAAAGTTTTGGTTTGATCAAGAAGATTATCTATAGGTTTGAATGATGATTGATCTAGATCTACTAGATCATCAATATACTCATTATTATTTTCAAGAATGTCATTCTTAGTATCCTTTAAGAATTAAACGTCCTTATTATCTATCAACCCATTATCTTTATGATAAAATCGATATTCTTTAAAGCCTTTAGGATATCTGAAGAATATATATCTTAAGGATCTTTACATGAGTGATAGACCCCCACATCTTAAGATGACCTAGATTAGGTTTTCTTTCAAATCACATCTCATATAGTGTAGAGTATAGTTTTACACGATACTTTGTTGAGTATATAAACAATTATACTTACCGCTTCTCCCCAAAATATCCTTCGTAAAGAGGCATCTATTAGCATGAACATTGTCATATTCAGTATGGTTTTGTTATATCTTTCAGTCATACTATTCTATTGAGATGTCTTAGGCATTGTATTTTGCTTAGCAATACAAAAGTCTTTACAGAATTCTAAAAATTCTGTAGAGGTATACATTGAATGCTTCAAGTGCCTAAGATTTATGTGTTAAGATATATATGTATGTATATCTCGAGTAGTCATCAATAAAGGTTATGAAATAAACATTTCCTCGATGCGATCTTACTCTAAAATATACACATAAATAAGTATGAATAATTTTCAATAGGACTGTTGCCCTTGTTATTTCCTTGAAAAATGTCTTTCTTGTCATTTTTCCTTCTATACAAGCTTAACATTTACTAAAAGTGTTTTTTTGAAATCCTCACAATAAGTAAAAGTTGGATAACTTACTCAACCTTTTCAGACTTATATTCCCTAAGCTTTTATATCATACATTCATATCAACATTAAAGGCATGATCAATATAAGAAGAAGATCATTCTCTTTCATTTAATTTGAACAAACCTCGTTCATCATAGAACAATCCTAAGAAGGCTATCCTTCCATGCTTCCCAATAGTTACTTTGTCAGGGACAAACCTGACTTCAAAATCCTTCTTAACTAAGAAAAGTACCGAAACTAAATTGCACCTTATATTTGGCACAATTAGTACATCGATTAGAATAATTTGTGTGCCTTATACATAAATCGTAAATGACCCCACACCAAAGACATCTAAGCAGGTGTTATTTTTCATATATACACTATGTTCTCCTGATTTATATTCTTTTAGATCCATGGCCCTTCTTTGCTTTTCAAGATATGTCTTGCTGCTATAGAGTCAATCCACCAACCATATATTGAGTGATTCATACAAAGACATTCTGAAACTACGTAGATTATATTTTACTTATCTTATTGGTCACATTATTGGGTGTTTCCATCGCCAGTTTTCTTATTGTGGTAATCTATTTTGTAGTACCTTATTTTTTCATAGTTAAAACACTTAACCGAAGAAGCAGTTTCCAACTATTTTTTAAAAGTTTGACTGTCTTTCTTATTATTCTTGTCAAACCTTTTATTTAGTTTTTTTTCTTGTTTAGTCTAAAGTTTGTTCCAATCTCTTATTGAGCTATTGGCAACTTATCCTTCTTATTTTTATTCATGTGCTCTTATTCAATTGCTAATTTGAGAGGTAACTTAGAAAGGTTTGTTTCTCCTCCTAATCTCAAAGTCGTGGCAACCATATTTTATAAAGAAGAAGACTATTTAGAATAGTTGATATTTGCATAGCCTTAAGGATGACCGACTTTGCTACAACTAAGTCTCTTGCTATTACCAACATTTAGTTTAGATGTTCTACTATATTGTTTCCTCCTTTTATTTTATTGGAGTTGTATTTTTATAGTAGTAATTGAACATGTAGTTTAGTTGTAGTGTCATATTTAGTTGTTATTGAATCAAACAACTCCTTTGTAGTCTCATATTCTTCAAATACCTTAATTAAGTAATCATCCATATAGGTTAATATTATAGTTTTTGCTATGGTATCATCTTTAAGGAATGTTTTGTACGTTTCCTTTTCTTCTTCTATTGCAGTTGAAGTAGGTGGTAGAACTGTATCCTTTAAAACATAGTTTACACATTTAAGTATAAGTGCTAAAGGGATACGTCTTTTCCATACTTAGAAATTTAAACCATTCAATTTCTTTGTTTTTGCCAACTTCAATAAACAATCCTAGAGTTCATTTTAATTTTGTTTGGCAAAAAAAAATAATAGGATGATTTGAAAAAACCAATCAACCGCATGTGTTAGTAGACTGCAGTAGTTTCCAATAATATATAGGTACCTTTTTGAAAAAAACTATGAGTATTTTTAGTTGATACTTAGATATCAATTGAAAAACTTTCAACTTAATTTTGCTATTTCAGAACCAACCAAGGGATGAAACTATAACTTTTTCCTTTATTTCGTGCCACCGTAATTTCCAAAAAACCTTAGGGGAAAACCATGAATTTGACCCTTCTATCCTCTTTTGAAATATTTAAAAACAGACCTGGTATAGAATAGTAAAATAACACCTGTTTTTCTAATGAAATTTGCGATAGAGGGTAGAACCTTAATTGTGCTCCTCAACCGGTTTTGCGATTTTTCTAAAAAGATAGGGGTAGTACTATCTTTTTACACCATGACAGAACTATGAAGTTTCGTTCATCCCGGACAATCGGGTAATTTTGCATGTTGGTTTTTCATAATTTTCAAAAACTGTCAAAGGATAGTTTTGTCTTTTCGTTTGTTAAGGGCAAAACTATCATTTTACATAAAAATATCTGGACTTTTTTATAATTTCGTGCAGTGGTAGATTTGAAAATTTTAAAAATATTAGGGGTAGAATGGACTTTTCAGTCTATTGCCCGAGGCAATTTTAACACCCACTGATTCGCCGCCCGTGGTTTTGAAAAAGTTGAGCAGTTTTCAAAACTCTTGAGAAGAGGAAGAAAGAGAAAAGAGAGGGAAAGAGATGGAGAAAGCTAGGAGAACGAGAAAGGAGAGAGAGGATATTGCAATGGAGAGAGAAATACATAAGGAGAAGGAATAGATTGGAATGGTATACATGATTTCCCACACATTGGTTTGCGTTGACCTCGCCTCTTTGCCTTCGTGCTTCCTTTGTTTTTTAGCATTTCTAACTCTTTGCTCTTCTAACCTCACTTTTTTAGTGTTCCTCTACTCTTATGGCCTCTCGCTTTAGGCATTCTCATGGGTCTCTGCTTTTCTTGAATATTATATTTATTTCTTTGATATTCTTACCTATTTTGTAGGTTTCAAACAAACCAAGTCTGATACCACTATTGAATACTATCATGCTTCAATTCCTTTGCCTAAAACGACGATATGCAACAAAACTAGGATGTGCCGGAACAAGGTAATCGCCTTTCTTTGGTCGAAAGAAGGAATAGGTTGGAATGGTATACACAGTTTCCCACAAACAGCTTTCTCAAGAAATATTTATCTGCTCTTTTCTATACTTTTCGATCCTCTTCTCTACAGTATTTATAGAGTGATCATGACTTCATCTTCTTGTTTTTTTTGTTTGAGCTTTTCGTTACAAGTCGTTTTTCATTTTTTGTAACATATATGTTTAATCTTTTATACATTTTTTGTATAACATTTTCTTTCCTTCGAATTTACAACCAAAAATGGTCATATACAACGTTACACCGACGAGCATTATTGACATGTTTGATCCTACAACTCTCATCTCAAACATTCTCAAAATCGAAGCTAATTCCTCATGGGGAACCCTCATGTTGCAAAATACCTTAAAAAGGTTGAAATGAAGAGAGGAAAGAAATAAAGAACAAGGAGAAAATCTTCACAAAGAAGATTACACTTCAAAAAAGAAGGTAGCAGATTAGTTGCTGTCTTCAAAGTTTTCCAGAAGCTCGAGAACTTGTTTCTCATCTGGTAGGGATGGAATCGCCCCCTTCTTGGTGGTGGTGATTGCACCGCATGCATTAGCGAATGCCAGGGATTTCCTCAGCCTTCTCTCGTCCTGTGATTCAAATAGAAAATTTTCATGAACCACATGGACGAATCAAATTTGTTGGAAGAAAACAATAAACATGACAGTCTAGGAGTTAAATGGTAATATGATACAAGATGGAGCACAATGATTATTATTGGATTACTTGATTTTGAGTTGGTTTAAGTTTCGGATTAGCATATTTGGATTGCAGTGAATTTGAAAGAAAGTAATTTATGTAACCTTTTAACGTAATTTTGTATGTTTGGATTTCACTTTGACAAAGAGAGTTTCATTTCTCAATTGCTTCTAGTTCTCCGTGTAGGTTTCCCACCTCTCCAGGTGAGAATCCAAATTCCTCCAAAACATAGCGCAACTAGACATCTCAATTCCCTAAGATGGTATCTGAAAATTCTTAGCCTCAAGAACTTTCATTTTCAGGTGAATTCTCGAGAATTTATTCAGAACACACTAGATCTTAAAAACTTCATTGTAGTATATACTTCACTTTAGGATAGGCAACCTATCATCTGGTCTGCTCAATAATTTCTTCGTTTCTTGATAAATCTGGATGAAATAAGAAACGTTTTTTTCCAACATATGATTAAGCAAGAAATGGTTAGAACAAAATACTTGAAAAAGCCAAATATAGCACTTATCCTGTTGGCAGCACCGCCTTAGGTAAAAGGTCTATATCAACGGGGTCAGGAGCCCCACTGCTGGCACAAGAAAGCCTCTCATCTGTCATATGATTCCAACCACATTAATATGACAGTGATATCTCTAATTCTAAAGATTCAAATGCATTCAGTTGGATGACTAAGATCTCTATAGGAGCAGGCTATCCTATGTCAGATGATACAAGAGTGTCTGATCAAGACAAAATAATTTATTCTCCCTATTACCGAACCAATGGTGAACGGGAAGCAACAGTGATGTAAACAAGGAGTGTGTACAACAACACAGCAAGGAGAGTCAAAAGACGTAAAAAAAAATCCAGGATCAATAGCGATCATATCTGATACACATTCACCACCATTACACCAATTACTTCTCATCCATGACCAAAATGAAGGGTGGTCATTTGATGACACCATTCTGCTTCTGATTGATGTACCAGGTGAGCAATCACATCAGAAACCAGAGTGTTCTCTTTTTGCCTTTCTGAAAGGAAAGCTGAGGTCAGGCAGACCCTTACCAGATATTCAGTATTGATCTCCTGACTTGACAGAGAGACAACGCCCTAACCAGTGAGCTTGCCCCCTTTGGAGCCAGAAACTAGCATGTTGTCAGCAATCACCACTGTTCGTTATGGCGAAGACACCAATTTCATGCCTTTTCAACACGGGTCTCGAATGGACCATGGATATGAAACACTGCAAGCCGTTATGCTCAAAGAAGATAACGTTTCAATAGCTCTCTCCTCTGCTGCTTAAGGACAAGCAGGCAAGAGAGACAGATCATATCATTTGAGATCCAATTGTTGGTACCACACGCTCAACCTAATTGTTCAGATGTGTTTACATCTAGATACGTTAGGATCCTGACCGTTTTAGAAGTATTGAGTTGGATGCATAATACAGCACGTTGGATAGCAACAACCATTATATCTCACACAGAAAGAAGGGGAAAGAGAGAAGAAGATTCCAACGATGGTGGGCCATCTGTCATTATAGACAACGTTTCATTATTCCCCCAGGCCACCTGAGGTGATTGGTTTGCAACCTTACTCTCATCATATCTTCAAGGCTCTTAGGCTAGATCGCAGGGCTGCCTAATGAGTTTCATCCATCCCGTTTGTTGCTGGTCTCATTCTTGATAGGTCCTTGAGCTCGTCTATTTAGCTTGCTTAAGATGAGTGAGGAGATTTCTGAGTTAGACAAACTGAATACAAGCTAAGCTTTATTAATAAGCATAACAAAATATTTTACATTATGTTCACTGGATAAATGAAACTCGTTTAAGTAAAGAATCAACTTTTTAGTGCAAATCTTTATTGTTTTTCTCCTGACCCATCGGAGACAAGCCACCATCTAGGAACCTTATAACACATGTTAATGTTACATATACTCAACAGGATGAGCTTATATGAACTCAGCAAAACAAGCAGGTTTGTTGACAGCTTGAGTCGCTAACCTACACAAGCCAAGCAAGCTTGTCTCATTAATTTGTAAGCTGATACAAAATCAACTTGTCAGCATCAGAAGTGCAAGCCAACGACCAGTTGGTCTTGTTTGGAAGCCTTTCTAGAATTTACATCTGCTGGAATCTATACTCCTCCCTAGTTTCTTTATACCAACCTAAGTGCACTACAGTTCCGTGATGTCACAAATCTTACAGGCCCAGAAGGAGTCATATTGCCACTATCGAGCTAGAATAATAAAAAGGGCATAGCGCTCTCCTACTCCACATCGTATAGCCACAAGCAATGGCTTTAATCAACTTTTTGATTGTCATGCAGCCGTGGAAGCAGTTAAGAGCTTTCTGTGTAACCTATTGAGCCCACCGAGTGGCTCATAAAAGCATTTTCTTCTACCATGGAGAAGATGGCTGGGAAAAAGTAAGATCTCGCTAAATGATATTCAAGCCACAAATGGATACAAAAAAGAGAAGGCTTCAAGAAACCGTGGCATATCAGATTTCTGCAAACCAGATGGCTGAGAAATGCGTCTATACATATTACTATGACTCACAAGTGACTCGCATTATTCAATCATTAGCTAGCAAAATGACCATTGGTATTTGCTTTAAAATATTCTGAAGCTGGGGCATACTTCTAGACACTTAGCCAAAAGGCAAGGTACAACAACAACTAAGCCTTCTCATACTAGATGGGCTCAGCTACATGGATTCTTTGTTTCCATAGAGCTTGGTCAATTGCCATTCTAAAGTTAACTCAACAGAAGTTATAAATCATTTGTAGTCTTCCTCTTCCTCTTTTAACATTTTCACAATCTAATTTCTCGTACCTTCTTACTGCAGCTTCCTTTGGTCATCTTTCTATATATCCAAACCATCTCAAACAATTTTTTCTCATTTTATCATCTATCAGTACCACTCACAATTTATTTCTAATAACCTCATTTCGAATACTACTCATGACAGACGTTTAAGGAGACAGACAATAAAACATGACAGACTTTAAGGAGTTAAATGGTAAAATGACACAAGATTGACCATGATGACAACTAATCATCCATGTACTTAGTGTAGAATAAGGCTTGGTTTGGATTGGCAAACTTTGATTTCAGTGAATTTGAGGGCAGTAAATTATGCCACCTTCTAAGGTAACCCCTCGTGTTTGGCTCTGACTTTGACAATGAGAGTTTCAATTCTTAATGCTTCATCTAAAATTTTCCACGTCCGAGCTAATTTCTCCAAAACATGGCCGCTGGGCATGATGGTAACTGAAAATTCTTAGCCTCAAGAATTCTCATTTACATGTGAATCTTGAGAATTTATCCAAAACACAAAACCCCAGATTTCTAGAACTTTATTGCAGTATATTCGTACTTTTAGGATAGGCAACCTACCATCTCATTTGACCAATAAATCTCCTTTCTTTAGAAGTCTAAAGTAAGCAATAAATGGATAAATACAAATGCTCTAAATCCCAATTAGCAACTATCGTGTTGCCAACACCACCTTAGGTAAAAGATTGAAGATCTACAACCAAAGGGATCAGAAGACCCACTACCAGCACGAGAGAATCCTCTTTTCTGTCATATGATGACTGGCATCCTAAACAATTCTATTATATCTGACTAAATTCATATGACAGATAAACATACCCCAACAACAAACAACAACAACAACAACAACTAAGCCTTTTCCCATACTAGATGGGGACAGATAAACATAGCCCAATTCTAAAAAAATCAAATGCATCCAATTGGATGAGTAAGATTCCCGTAGGCTATCCTATGTCAGATAAAATTGTTCAGATGCGTTGATATATGGTTGGTTGGGATAAACCAAGATCCTGACCATCTAGATGCATTAAGTTGGATGGCTAAGACAGTATGTTGGATACCCAAAACCATTTCACATGATACGACTTCTCTCTCACAGAAAGAAAGAAGGAGAATCCAAGGGAAAGAAACAACGGTAATGGGCCATCAGGTCACCATAGATAGAACATATCACCCTGGGGCCACTGTGGGCCATCCAAGGAGATTAGCAACCCAACTCTCATCCTACTTTCCATGCTCTTAGACTAGAATAAGAAGGTAGCCAAATGACACCATGAATCCCGTTTGTACCTGATCTCATAGGCCCTCGACTTCATCACTTTAGTTTCTTGAAGATGAGTGAGGACAAGCTTTGAGTTGGACAAGTGGAACATATTAAACATAAAAACATGAATTCTTATATTATGTTGATAAATGAAACACGTTTAAGTAAAGAATTCGCTTTTCAATGCAAATATTTATTGTTTTTTTCTTGACCCATGGAAGACAAGACACCACCTAAGAACCTGATACCTTGTTTTCCTAACGCACATACACATGTAAATCTCACATGTACTTAACGTGATGCACCTAAAGAAACTGCACCAAGACGTTCACAGCTTGTCTCACTAACCTATATAAGCAAAACAAGGATATCTCATAGATTTGCGAGCTGATCTGAAATTAACAGATCAGAATGGGATATGCTAGATAACAGGCAAGGTCTTGATTGGCAGCATGATAGGATATGCATCTCCTGGAAAGATCCAGCCTCCTAGTTTCTTGATGCTTACCTAGCTGCAATGCAGTTCTGTAATGTCACTCATTCTACAGACCCAGAAGGAATCAATACTGGGCTTCTTTCCAGCTAAATTGATAAAAGGGGATAGTGCCCTCCAACTCCACATCATATAGCCACAATAGACGACGGGTTTCATTAACCTTTTGATTGTCATGTAGCTCTAGAGGCACTAAAGAGCTTTCTATATCTACGGCACCTATGAACTACAGTACCCTGATGTCACTCACTTTACAGACCTAGAAGGAAACCATATTGGGCCACTTTGTAGCTAGCATAATAAGGGTGTTATGATCTGCAACTTCGCATTGCATAGGCACAATAAACAATGGTTTTTGTCAACCTTTTGATTGCCATGCAGCTCTAGAGGAACTCAATAGCTTTCTGTATCTATGGTAACCTACGTAACTACAGGCTAAGTCCAGCCCACAGTGTGCTGGCAAAAGCTTTTCCTTCCATGTGGAGCATGTGGCGGAGAAAAATGAGGAGATCTTGCTAAAATGAATTTCCAGCCATAAATGGATACAGAAAAGAAAAGAAGTCAGAAACCATAGGATATCAGACTTCTGCAAATCAGATAGAAACAAATTGTGATTGTATGTATCACACTATGACTCGCAACAAATTATTCAACCATTAGCAGTTAAAGTGGCCACTGATAGCAGCTTTTAGAATATTTTGCAGCTAGGCATACTTGCTAAAACATAGACAAAAGGCAAAATAGATCAGAAAAAATATTATTTTTTGAGACCACCACCATTCACTTTGGTGATGGATGGTAGTCTTCTCATTGCTTTCTATGGTGGGACCTGCTTTATAAATCAATGGTACCTATTGCACAGCATGATGACGTACAAAACAAATTTTAGGCAATAGTAGGCTATGTACCTAGCCGCCCCCATCTAGTATGGGAAGAGGCTTAGTTGTTGTTGTTGTTGAGTAGGCTATATACCATAGTTCCATCCGTTTATATCTGCTGCTATGTATGTCCAACAACTCAAAAAGCATCAGTTTAAGAAACTACATGACCCTTAGTTTAGTGAATGATTACCTCCAAAAGGGAGGGATCCAGGCTCAGCTGTTTGAGCAATGCACCAACAAAAGCATCCCCTGCACCGGTTGTGTCGACTGTTTTCACCTTAACACTCTTGACCATTCCTTGGAAATCCTGCAAATCACCATCAATATATTTGATTTGATGAGGGATACTTTATATAGCATAAGAAACTCAAAGCATCTCATCCTGGAACGTTCTGCATTGTCAGTAGTATCACCCTAATGCTTTTAAAGTACTTTCTGAAATAGTGAAAATCCACGTACTCTGGAAAAGACAAGGAGGATTCTTCAATAACATACCTCTTATATAATTCATGCTATGTTCCCGCCCTTGTTGAACTTTCAAAATAAATTAAAAATTGATAGTGACCAGACTATAGTAAAAGAAGACGGTGTCTTTGTTTCATTATCAGAACTTCTGGAAGTATCTTTCGAGAATTTAATTGATGGAGGATTTAATTTGTGAATTTGGCATTCATTATGTCCCAATTTTAAGGCAGAAGTACTATCATTCTCTTTCCTTCGAAATTCTGAAAAAAGACTTCTTGTGCTTCGACAAAATAGGCATCAGATTTGCACTTCCAAAGCACAAAATATTATAATCAAGATTTATGTGCATTGCATCAATGTTACCAGTTCACTGTAAATGACATGTTGATGGCTCGCTGTTAAAAACAACCATAGAACATGGCCGCTCTTTTTTCTCAGTTACAGCAGGGAGGTCAAAGTGAGGTATGCATGCCCCAAGAGTTGAACTCACTACCTGCATCTTGTGAGTCGAGTGCCCTGCCAAGTGAGCTAACGCTCTGAGTGCTAGCACAGCCGGCCTTATTGCTGTGGTTAAATTATTAAAAAAATCATATATGCATTTTGAACATGATACTTTTTTTGAATGAATCTGAATGGTCATAAGAGTAGGGCAGCAGTTTTCATTTAGTAACCACTGCTCAAAAATACATTATGTACAACGATATACTTTTGAGGAGTGATAACTAATATATATTTTTTTTTTGAGAATGTTGTTACAATGAAATGGCCATTCTCGGCTTGGGTAACGGTTGGACTAGCCATCCAGCCGTTACCTGAGGAGAGGCCGGATATTTAACGGACAGCCGTTACCGAAAAATCCAGTAACGGCCATCCATTACCACTCCCAGACGAGGGAAGCCACGAAAGGAGAAAGCCAGACGACGGGGGAGCGGGTGCCTATAAAAAGGCAGCCACTTACAAGGTGAAAAAAAAGATTAAGAGATACACAGATTCACCGATTCACAGTGATATAGAAAAACACAGTCGTATGAGAAAACCCTCGTGTGGAAACCTCGCGACATCAACATCCGCTGCGCTCACTGAATCTCCAGTGACCCAGAAGACCGAGCCGGAAATCCCCTTCAGTGGTATCAGGGCCTGGTTCCCCGCCAAAAAAAAAAAACAGAAAGAAGAGGGTTAGGAAAAAAAATTTTAGAAAGAGGGAGAAGTCGGCAGTCTGAAAGGGAAGCCAGAAGCCAGTCGACGAAAAACCCAAAAGGCAAAGCCAGAGGCAGGCCGGCGAAAAGCCCCAAAGACAAAGCCAGAGGCAGGCTAGCGGAAAGCCACAAAAAGCAAAACCAAAAGTAAGCTCGAGAAAAGCCCCAAAAAGGCAAAACAACAACAGGACGGAAAAAGCCCGAAGACGAGACAGAAACAGCAAGCGACGAACAACAGCCGGCTGGAGTGCCTGAAAGAAGAAGAACCCGACAACCGACAGCCGATGCCGACGGTCGGCCATCAGCCGAACCCCTCTCTCTCCCTCTCTCTCTCTCTGGAAAAATCCAGATTTGTAAAGTTTTTTTATTTTTTCGCTTTTATAGCGATATAAATATAAAAAAAAACCGTGGTTTTCAGAAAACCGTAGCGGGGAAAACCAGCGGTTTTCAAAACCGCCGTCGGTTTACCAAAAACCACCAGCGATTTTCTGAAACCGCTAGTGGTTTAAGAAAACCGCCTCGGGTTTTGAGAGAGAAAGATAGAACTACCCCCATTGTTTTCTGATTATTACAAAATTGTCACGGTAAAAGGACAAGTTTACCCTTGGCCGTTTTTTAAAATTACAAAAATATCGGGGCTGTTAATTTACGGTATTATCCAACCCGGTTTGGAAAATATTGTTTATGCCATTCAGTCAAAAGATAGGTTTATCCCTGTTCCTTTTGAAAAATTACAGATTCGCCCTGAGAGTTAAAATTATGATTTTAACCCCGATCAGTTGCGAATTTTACAAGAATACCAAATAATGATTTTACGAGTTTGTCCTTGTGATTTTTACAAAAATACAAAAAGGGACAAATGAGTAAAATTATAGATTTATCCTTTGGTATTCATTTAAGGGTTTAGAGGCAGAAAAACCCTTAGGAAAATTATTAATTTTTTCAATTCTGCATCAAGTTAACGTGTTTCTTGCTCTGTGTTTTTCCTTTGTTTCTTTTAGAAAGAAAAAGACCGCTTGCTTAGTATTTTTGCCAAACAAAAATGAGTTCTAGGATATGTGTATCCGAACTGGCAAAAACAGAAAAACTAAACGGTCTAAACTTCCAGACATGGAAGAGAAGAATCCCGTTAGCTCTAACACTAGAAGGTGTAGAGTATGTGTTAAAGGAAACAGTGCGTCCTTCACCACCAAACGCAAATCAACAACAGTTAGAAATGTATAAAACATTTTTAAAAGACGATACCATAGCAAGAATTGTAATGTTAACTTATATGGAGGATGACCTGATTAGAGTCTTTAAAGAATTTGAGACTGCGAAAGAGATGTTTGACTCGTTAACAACTAAGTATGATACAACTGCAAAGTTGCATGTGCAGTTGCTACTACAAAAATACAACTCCTTTAGAATGAAAGAATGAGAAAATGTAGTAGAACATGTAAATCATATGCTGGTAATGGCTAGGGATTTAGCCGTAACAAAATCAGTCATCCCCGAACCAATGCAGATATCAACTATACTGAATAGTCTACCTCCATCATGGAATGTGGTCACCACTGCCTTAAGGTTAGGGCCTGAAATCAACCTTTCAGAATTACCCCTAAAGCTAGCAATTGAGCAAGAACACATGCTTAAAAACAAAAGGAAAAAACTACTAGTAGTTCAGGATGAGTTGGCATCTAGCTCCAAATCCAACAAGAAAAAGAAACCAAATAAAAAGTTTGGCAAGAATAACAAGAAAGGCGGTCAAGCTTTTAAGAAATCACAAGAAACCGCTTCCCGGATCAAGTGTTTCAACTGTGAAAAGATGGGGCACTATAAGAGGGACTGCTGCAACAAGAAAGGTGGAGGAAACAACCCACAGCACGGACAATCGGAGAAGCAGGACATAGTCTGTGTAATTTCAGAATACCTATACTTGGACCGCCCAGTTAGAGGTTGGTGAATAGACTCCGGAGCTACAAGACACATCTCAAAAACCAAGGAAGGGGCAATTGATCTAAAGGAATATCAACCCGGAGAACATTGTGTGTACATAGGAAACAATATTTTTTCCGATGTTTTGGGTATTGGATCCTTTAGGATATTTGTACAAGGCAAACCAGTTGTACTGACTGATGTGTTAATTGTGTCATCTATAAGGCGCAATCTGGTCTCGGTCCCTGCCTTAGTAAAGAAAGTTTTTGAAGTTAGGTTTGTACCTAACAAGGTGACTATGGGAAAACATGGAAGAATCTTGTTCTCAGGAGAATTTGATGTAGAACATGGACTGTTCAAGTTATCCGATAATGAAAATCATCAATATTCTGTTTATATTGAAGGTGTCTTTTCTGTTGATGTGAATATGTGGCATAAACGCCTAGAGCATATAAGTCTGGAAAAGTTGAGGAAATTATCCAACTTTGACTTATTACCCGGATTTGAGGAAAAGACTTTCAACAAATGTGAAGCTTGCATACAAGGAAAAATGACAAGGAAAGTCTTTCCCAAGGAAACAAAAAGGGCAACAACCCTATTAGAGGTTATTCACACAGATTTATGTGGACCTTTCAGAGTAAAGACACATCAAGGAAAGGGTTACTTTATAACCTTTATCGATGATTACTCTAGATATATGTATATATATCTTTTAGCACATAAATCAGAGGCACTTAAAGCATTTAAAGAATATAAACAAGAAGTGAAAAATCAATTAGGGCATACTATCAAAGTCTTGAGATCAGATAGAGGAGGTGAGTATACCTCAGCAGAATTTTTAGAATTCTGTAAAGACTTTGGTATTACTAAACAAAATACAATGCCTAGAACACCTCAACAAAATGGTGTAGCTGAAAGATATAATAGAACCTTGTTGAATATGACAAGGTTTATGATTATTGATGCCTCTCTACCAAGGGTCTTTTGGGGAGAAACGGTAAGTACAGTTGTTTACGTGCTCAACAGAGTATCATGTAAAGTTGTATTCACTACACCATATGAGATGTGGTTTGGGAGAAAACCCAACCTAGGTCATCTCAGGAGCTAGGGATCAATTGCACATGTCAAAATCCTTGAACAGTCTAGAGATAAACTAGACAGTAGGTCCTTGAGGTATATATTTTTTGGATATCCAAAAGGTTCAAAAGGATATCGGTTCTATCATAAGGACCAAGGACTCATTGAAAGCAGAGATGTTGAATTCTTAGAAGATTCTAAGAATGACATCTGAAGAGTATGTTAATGATTTGGTAGATTTTGACCAATCATCTTTTGAGCCCATAGAAGAACTTCCTGAAACTACCGATACCTTAATTGGACATAAGAGGCCAAGAGCCACTCCATCCTATTTATAGAATTATCACACTTATCTTTCAGAAGAAGTATGTAATTCGGTAGATTTAGATGAATTAACTGATAACTTAACTTATCAGCAAGCAATGAATTCATCAGAAGCAACAGACTGGGAGAAAGCCATGGATGAGGAAATTGAATCCATTGAGAAAAACGAAGTCTGGGAATTGGCTGATTTGCCAAAAGAAAGAAAAGCTATATGCTGTAAATGGGTTCTGAAAAAGAAATATAAGGTCGATGGTACAATTAACAAGTTTAAAGTGAGGTTGGTTGCAAAGGGTTTTTCATAAAAGGAAGGGATAGACTATGTTGAGACATATTTCCCAGTTGCGAAATTTGCATCCATACGTATAATCCTGGCAATATATGCATACTATGATTTGAATTTACATCAATTAGATGTAAAGACCGCCTTTCTAAATGGCGATTTAGAAGAAATCATATACATGCAGCAGCCTGAAGGATTTATGATTGAAGGCCAAGAAGATAAAGTGTATAGGTTGAAAAAATCCCTATATAACCTAAAACAGTCACCTCTCCAATGGTATTTGACTTTTCAAAATGACATTATAGAATTTGGGTTTGTGGCTAACAAACTTGATCACTGTGTTTATGTTTGGAACAGTGGGAGCCACTTTGTCATCTTATCTTTGTATGTCGATGACATATTGTTGACTGGAAATGACAATGAAATGATTGTCAAAACCAAGTCATGGTTGAACTCCAAGTTCGAAATGAAAGATATGAGAGAAGCATCCTATATCCTGGGTATAAAGATCTCTCGAGATAGAGGATCTAAACTCTTATGCCTGAGTCAAGAAAGATATATACTATATCCTCAAGAAGTTCAAAATGGGTGAATGCAAGTCTGCAGATACACCTGTTGCTAAAGGGGTGAAACTAAGTGAGGTTGATTGTCCCAGTGAAGGAGACGATAAGCCTAATGTTCCTTATGCTCAAGCTGTTGGCAGCTTAATGTATGTTATGTTGTGTATAAGACCTGATATCAACTTTGTTGTTGGTCTTGTCAGTAGATATCAAGGTAATCCAGGTTGGCAGCATTGGATAGCTGTAAAAAGGATTCTAAGATATCTGAAAGGAACAAAGGACTTGAAACTATGTTTTCAAGCAAATATACTAGAAGTGGTAGGATACTCACACGCTGACTTTGTTGGGAGCAAAGATGACAACAAATCAACCTCAGGACAAATATTCTTATTTGGAGGTGGTGTTGTTTATTGGGCATGTAAGAAACAGGGTTGTGTAGCATTGCATACACAGGAGGCTGAGTATATTGCTTGTTGTATGGCTGCAACAAGTGTTGTCAGGTTAAACCACTTCATATGTGATTTGAAGCTGGAAATAACAGATGAGCCGATGGTTATCTATTGCGATAATAATGCAGCAATTACTCTTATTAAGAGTGGAGCAGATTGCTCAAAAAGCAAGCATATAATGGTAAAATACCACTATGTTCATGATATGATTATGAGAAAGGAAATATCCATCTCATACATGCCAACTGAAGACATGTTGGCAGACCCCTTAACCAAAGGCATAACGAAAGAACTCTTCTCAAAACATGTTAGAAATATGGGTTTGAGATATGTTGTTGTATAGGTAAATAACCATACAACGGGTGATTTGTTGTGTAGGAAAATAACCACACAACAGGTTCTGATTGCAATAGTAATCAGGGATCGACATAACTAGTGAAAACCTCGAGAAAGTGGGAGGAAAACCAGTATGTCGATACACTTAGCTCGAATGGCAAGTGGGAGATGTTACAATGAAATGGCCATTTTCGGCTCGGGTACGGCCATCCAGCCGTTACCTGAGGAGAGGCCGGATATGTAACGGACAGCCGTTACCAGAAAATCCGGTAATGGCCATCCGTTACCACTCTTAGATGAGGGAAGCCACAAGAGGAGAAAGCCAGATGACGGGAGAGTGGGTGCCTATAAAAAGGCAGCCACTTACAAGGTAAAAAAAAAGATTAAGAGATACACAGATTCATCGATTCACAGTGATATAAAAAAACACATTCGTCTGAGAAAACCCTCGTGTGGAAACCTCGCGACATCAACATCCGCTGCGCTCACTGAATCTCCGGAGACCCAGAAGACCGAAAGGTAAGAGCCGGAAATCCCCTTCAAATGTTTCTGTGAAGTGGTAACTAAATCAAAATTACCACCTATTATTTATGGGTCAGCCTATAGTCCTTCCTAGATACTATCCAAAAGCCCTCCTAATCTTTTCTTTATAAATAAAACACAACTTACTTCGTGTGCACGGAGCGCTTGGATCAGTGCATGCAAGGCTAAAATCAAATCGACTGAAATTTTTGTAGTACCTTGGTGTAATACTTGCATCCGTTCTCACCAACCGTGACCACAAGGAGCTTCAAGTCCTTGTGCCACAGTGACATGGCCACTTCATCCTCCAACGAGCCATTCCCAGTCAAGAACTCAAGCTCGACGTCGCTAATCTTTATGATATCTGCCTCCTCCCATATGCTCATGATCATGCTGCGTGCCTCGGCCGGAGACGACCACAATGGCAGACGGAGGTTGGGGTCAAATGACAGGAGGGCACCGGCCTTCTTGACCTCAGCCATGGCTCGCCTGTGGGCAGACCTGCATGGCTCGGCGATCAAGCTTATGGAGCCATAATGTAATATCTTAGCCTGTCAACCAAAAGAAAGACAACCAAGACAATACTCCATTATTCCACATTTACATAATAGAAGAAATGTGTAGCCTTCTTTCCAAAGTCAATTCTGTCGCTCATTTCATGGGTGTATTTCAAACCATATTCAAATCAAAGTAATTCGACCAAACATTCAGCAAATGCATAAATTTGTACATTTCCTCGAAAAAGTGTACAACATGGCAATTGTTTTAATATGTTATTTCAATGATTATATTGAATTATAATGTACTATACTAATCTATTACTTTGTTTCAATTTATTATTTGATAAATAATGACACTGAGACATAAACTATAATGATACTTTGCACTTGAGTCACTCATTCTACTCTACTTGAGTGAAATATATTGTAGTAAAAAAATAATTGATTTATTTATGTGAATTCTTTTAAATTTGATTTTCCTATGTGATTTGCACGCTTGAAATGATAATGTTGTTTGTGCATTAAACAAGACGGTAAAAGCCTGACGGCTAATTAAAGCACCACTGTTTTTCTCAAAGAATCCACTAATTTCTACCTAATTTAAAAAGCTGTTCATTTAAACATTTATGAAGCCGCTGCGAGATAATCAAAATTACGTGGACCGTAGCTTGCGGTTAAGATAACCCATTTTGATCGGATTGGAACGGCCCTTAACCTACCCCATGTTTATATGCAAGAAAAAAAGCTACGACAACAATAAACAAAGCTGAGTCTGGTAGACCCAACACCCAAACGGGCAGCAGCATCGTTTGTACTGGAAGATTCTACAGAGCCGTACCCGGACAAACCAGATCCAGGTGGACTCCGATCCAGCACCTGAAGGAACGGATGCAATCCATCATCACCGTCCGTTGTGACAGCACTACCATTCGTTCACGGGTGGGGTCTTCGTAATGAGATGAAGGCTCTGCCGTCCATCATGAAACAGACGGCAGAGTTTTTAATCAAAGCACCAAATTTGGCGAAGCGAAACGAACCACTCGAGAGCAGAAGAGCCGTCCATAGCATTACTGACTCTCATTAAACCACCTAATCTATTCTCTCCATGCAACGCTGAAGGCAATAATTCCTCCAGAAAGCAGAAGAGCCAACAAGATGGACGGTATAGATTTCAAGTAATACTCACAACTGTGATTCCAAGAATCACCTAAGCTAGTCTCTTGATGTAACCATCGTCTTTCTTTTCCCTACTAATGACATCTATGGCCCACAGAGAGAGAGAGAGAGAGAGAGAGAGAGAGAGAGGGAGAGGGAGAGGGAGGGTCTGGATCTCGATCTGGATCTGGATTCGAAAGATCCGACCGGACCCACACACCTGGTGGAGCAGAGGTAGGTGGAGCTCCTCCTCCGTCAAGAGCATGTCCGCGCTGGGGTTCCTGTAGAACATGAATTCGCGCTCGCCGTCCGATCTGAGCGTCACAAAGGGGAGTGCCGTCCGCGCGTTGGGATCGAACCGAACGCCTTCATCGTCGACGCCGTTCTCCTTCAAGATCCCAGCCAACATCTTCCCAAACTCATCGTCGCCAAGCTTCCCGATGAACGCCGCCCGCCCGCCCAGCCTCGCAACGGCGATGGCAACGTTTGCCGGTGCACCGCCAGCCTTCTTGAGGAACCCAGGCGCCTCCGCTAAGGACACGCCGGACTCCGTCGGAACGAAATCGATCAGCATCTCCCCGAAGCTTACAACAAGCCCCGCCGGATCCCGTCCGTCTTCTCTTACCTCCGCCATTGATCTCAGCAAAAAGAAACCCAAGAAGAAAGCGATTTCCGGAAATCGGAGGGAAAAAAGGATAAAACCGGATCCTTGGTCGGATTAGAGGCAGGGCTAAGAAGAGGAAAGAACGAAGTTGAGAGAGAGGAGGGCGGAGATATTGATAGAGAGAGAGAGAGAGAGAGAGAGAAACTCGTGCGGACGAAGCAGAGGAAAGAGACGTCCCCTGGTCAAAATGTCAAATACAAGCGGCCAAAAGGAGGAAGGCTTTATTTACCTTCTCTTTTCTGCTACCTATTTTTCTTTCTCTAAGAAAAAAAGGAAAACTAGACTCGGTTAATATGGAAAAAGTTGCATCCAAACCGGGTCAGCGTCATTGACCCGACCCGTATTCATAGTAAGGGTACTTTAGAAATGGAAAACGAAAAAAACCACATTTGCCTTTTCACTTTTTCCTGCAATTGGCAAGAGGTAGGATGACTCCTAATGGGGCACAGCTCACTGGCTATGGGCTGCTTCTCTTGCATTTGGTGCCTAAACCCATTTTGCCTTTGAAAAAGAAGGAACAAACACTCGAATAGATGCTTGGTGCTTGGATTGTTTCATTGTTTCCCACAGTTAACATAAAACTTTTGAATCACGGTTTAGTATAGTAAATATAAAACTTTGTTGAATTTACTGTTTGTATATATCCATTTGTTTATGCACTTGAGTCCTTTGTTATTTCTTAACAAGTAGAACGAGACGAGTCTGAGGTCATTTGGACATTGTTTGTGTCATGATTGATGCTGCTTAGAGGAAGCCATACGTTTCACAGTATACCTCTAGGCAGATGTTTGCAAAGCTAAGTATAATAAGGGGGAACCGTTTAGTAGGAGATGGACTGCATTTTTTGGAGATTCTCTCCTCCGTGTCATGCCGATTCGGGTACAAATTGTTCGTGTCTTGGGTGATGCCAACGGGTATGCTCATATATTGGCCACCCGCTGCATTGGCATAAGCTTGGGGCTTCATTTCTATGAGGTTTTGCCTGTCTGTCTTGTGAAGCCTCTCTTGGTGGGATTGAATGGGCATTCAATTCCAAGAGGAACATAATTGGGTTCCGTTCCCCCTTGTCACATTCAAAACCTTAGGGACATAAATGCACCTTATTGCCAATTAAAATATAAAAAATTGATAATTTAGATCGGAGTGTCTAGTATGAGTTTGTACCTCACTCTATATATATATATATTATAGAGAGAGAGAGAGGAATGATATGATTCTTTGGGTGGTAGTTCTCTCTGATGTAGACCGTCTACTTGTCCTTCATGAGCTATTTTGGAAGTACATATTCTTTGAGGATTCTATATATATAGGAGAGTGATTGGATCCTGGCCACCATTCACTTTGTTTACTCATGTCTTACTATTATTTTTTGTGAATATGATATATAATAACATTTTCTTTTGTTTTTAAATTTATTTAAAAAATTAAATGAAGTATATGTCAGAGGGCATATAGAGAGAGAGATGTTTTTATAATGGTCATATCTTTGTCACAGAAAAGACTTCATATTTCAAACATAGATCCTCCTAAGAATAATTGATCTTCTTTTATTTTAAATATTTATCGGTGACATCACTCGTGAGCAAAATAGTAACAGCTCCTATGTAGATTATGATCTACTTAGTGACGTCTTGTTGCTTACCTTTTCAAACTTTTTTTTTGCATTCAGATAATAAAATTGCATCTCATAGAGAGAATACAAAATTATATACTCAAGTTACAAAACTAGAAGATCGAGAGTGCAATTCGGTTCTATACAAACCCTCTAATTCCTTTGGCAGAAAAGTTCAAATTTTAGTCGCTCCCTGAACTTTTAATGAGTAAGATCAGCTTTTTTATCACTATGGGGAGGCAGAAACCACGTATACACACCCGGGATATTGAACTCACGACTTTCTTCTTGTGAGTTGAACCCTCTGCCAAGTAAGTTCTAATGCTTTCACAGCTTTAATGAATAAGATATTTTGCAGTTGAAAGCAGGTGAATTTTGAATTCATCTATATTGTAACGGCATATATCATTTTTAATAGGTAATACATTCTGGTTGACACTAAAATTAGTTTTCCATGTGTCAGACAGCTTTATTTAGCTTCTCACGGACCTACTGTGAGCGTCGTCAATTGCCATGCTCTTTAAACTGGAACCGTGAATTGCAAAGAAGTCAAAGCGCTGACCTTCATTTGGTTCCCGTGTCAGCCTCTACGTTTTGTATTAAATAAACATCAGAGAGCTTATTACAATAATAAGCCATTGTAATTTTGGGTTTTTTTTCTATGTAACTTGTGTGATCCCTTAACCTTTTCTAGCAGGAGATCACATCTGCAATCTATATGGTTGTAGGTTATCGGTGTCAACACACACATATAGATAAAGAGAGAGTGCAAAATTAAGGAATCTATAAAAATAGAGAACCACAAAGAATCCATTCTACCTGATTGAGCTTTGAGATGTGATTGGCGTGGTAAAAGAGTGATTTCATGTTGTCCCACCAATGGCACAACATATTCATTCCCACTATTAAAGATGTCAAAATGAGCGGATCCCGACAGACCCTAAAAAATACAAGGCCAAATGGCCACGCCAGCCAAAACAGCCATATATATATATATAGACTAGCCCGAACCACTAGGGTTGGGCCTGACCGGCCTCCCATATTGACATATGTATCCACCATTTAGTACTAGGAGACTGTCTTTTTATTTTTGTAAAATGCCATTCTAACTTAGGTCTCTCAAAGTAAAAGATGAATATATGATGTAAAAGGTATATATATATATATATATATATATATATATATATATATATATATATATATATATATATATATATATATATATATATGTGTGTGTGTGTGTGTGTGTATGTGGGTGAAGAGAGAAACAAAGTGGTTGGATTATGCCTCACTATTGATAATGTCGACTCATTATCGACTATTACTTTTTGGGAGTATTAGTATAATAATATTATCATTTGCCAGAAGCAATGATTGAACATGAATATAGTTTTCAAAAGTAGGCATGGTCCAATCTTCTTATATATATATATATAAAGCTTGTAAAAATATAAATAGTCTTAAAGTGTTGAGGCTTGATGAGACAAAGGTTTGTTTACAAATGGTAAATTTGATAGGAATTGCTGGCTGGATTCTTTGGCATGGAGACTTTGTTCCACTGGTATAACTTGTAAATAGGTTTATAAATGGTTGATTTGGTAGTAAAAAACATGATTTTATCGGTACTAAAACATGCAGTAAGTAGCAGCTCTTTAATTTTCAAGTCATGTTTTTTATTATATAGACTTAATGTTGTACTTTTAATTTGGAGTAATTTGTCAAATAAAAACGTTGAACAATTCTTTTTGGTGTAGTATACCATTGGATCAGTATATGTATATCCAGAACCAACTAAATCGGTTGGAGCGATGTTGGTTGAGTGTGGGGTTAAATTTCTCCTAGCACTTTTTCCTTTTTGTGTTCCAAATGAAGGCCAAAGCCTAACACACCTAAATATATCTCCAAACTGGCTCAGCAGTTCCACCTGGAACCAAACCAGGCCAAGAACAGACTTGAACAGGAATCGGTGTAACCGGACCTGAAACAATGTACCACCCGATTTAGTTCCAGCCCTGGGAATAGGAATTCGACCGAAGAGGAATCAAGTTGTTTAAGCTAAAAGAAACTAATGGTTCTAGTTCCATTGAAAGCAACTGCCTACCTAACTTACTTATAACGATAGACTTCTCAAAAAGGTATCTAACAGGGTCTAAGCCAAAGACAACTCAAACCTCTTAGTGGCATAACTTCAAAGTTACCCACATTAATGCTAAACATGTCTTCTTTAATGGGTTTTACTTATTCTTGTATCAAACTGGGGCTTTTGAGATGTAATATATGGCATGTTCAGTTTTCCCATCAATCTCATATTGTGCAAGGAAGGCTCTTACACGAATAAGTATTGGAGTAAGGATCATCCTGACCAAGGGGACCAAAGGATACGGGATTGGATACATACTCCTTCAGTCGGTTTAAGACTCTCAATATTCATTATTCTACTCAAAGTGAACTTTCTTTCAAAGTAATCAGTTTGAACAATTTACATTTCATGGCTAAGTTAGAGATAAACCTTATGGTAATCGATTTTGGAGGTTCATAAGCTGGGATACATTAGAGGGTAGCGACATATGTCGATAATAGCTCGTATCTTAGAAGGGTTGATCGCTACGCCCTTTTGACTGACCATAAACCCTAAGAGTTTACTAGACGACTCAACTCTAACAACACACTTAAGAGGATTTAACATCAGGTTGTATTCATATAAGTGGTTAAATACCTGGGACAATGACTCTAGGTGTAAGGTTTTTTGCTTAGATTTCACTAAGATGTTATCTTCATAAACCTTCATGAGCTTTTGAATCTAATCATGGAAGATCATCATTATACTACTGACTCATCACTCCAACATCCTTGTATTGATCCTTTGAATGCAACTTTGTTTAATTGTATCCAAGGTAACCATCCATGAAGAAAAATATTTCATGGTTTGTTATACTATCAATAATTAAGTCGATGTTTGGTAGGAGAAAATTGTTCTTAGGATTGACTTTGTTTAGGTTTCTAAAGTCAATGCATACTCTAACCTTTTTATTGGACTTTTGTACTCTGACGATATTAGACAACTAATTGAATGAATCCAGATAAATTCAGTCTTAAGCATTTCTTTGAGACTCCTTAATTGGGAATTCAACCTTAGGGTAAATCTTTCTAAGTTTTTGCCTAATTGGTTTAATAGTAGGATCTAGGATGAGATGATGTTCAATGATTTTTAGGTCTAACCCTAGCATGTTTGAATATGTCCATGCAAACATATCCTTGTTCATCCATAGGAACTTAGTAAATACCCCTTTTTGAGATTCAGTTAGGCAAGCACCTATCTTAACCATCTTGAGATTGAAATCTTATTCAAAGTTGACTTCGACAAACTCACCCCCTATCATGTTAGATGGTTTTTCTTGATGTTGAATGGATTGGCCAAATTTAGGGAGGATAATAATATCATTATTGTTCTCTTTATACTTAGGTGTTATCCCATCAATGTTGAACTTCTATCCTACCTTGCAACTATGCATGATGAGTGGATATTGCAAGGTGTTGTCTTGGTCAAAAAAGAGTATTTGTGATATGAGGAAGTGTTTTTTATATCCCGTAACATAAATAAGAGTAGATGAAGTGATGTAAACATACGTGAATGTACACTCGAGCATAGAAGACGAAGAGTTAGATGACCTAAGCACAATGAAGGTGTTGATAATTTGTTTTTAGATTTTTGGAATGAATATATATGGATCTAAGTACAGTAAGAGGATGCACCTAGTGGTGCCTTGATAATGGGCTCATATCAAGTCACTCTAGAACTTTCCTTATTTGGAGAGAGAGAGTGGTCATAAAGTGTGTGTCCATGAATCTAAGTAGGAGGACCATAAAGATTAGGTTCTAAGTCAAAAGAAGAAGCACAACCTATATCTATTGATCATGACTGACTAACTCTAGGTCCCACTGGTGTGGATGAATCGCAAAAGTGGGTTATAGACCTTGAAACAGGGAATACCCCATGGATAGAAGCATGCTCTAAGCATTCTCAAAACGAGTAAAGGTCAGGCATTTAGAAAAATCACTAATTCTCTCTTCCAAGCAAAAGACCTTTGGCCTGTCAATATGATCTACGATGTGAACTTGGGAGGAGGGAGAAAAAGTGTTATGAAGATCAATAAGGTTTGGGAATGGATCATGCTAGGTTGATGGACTCACTTTAATAGGGTGAGACACAACAAAAGGGAAGGTCGAAGCTAAAACCTCATGCCCCAATAATATGGACTATGTTGTCTTCTCTTATGACTACTAAAGTTTGACCATACCATGGGATCTTCATGCATCAATGATAAGTGGATGGCATAGCTTTTGATCGTTGATCTAGAGATGACCTAAAAGGAGGTCATACAAGGAGTATAGGTTTATAACATGGTATTGAACCTAATCAATGATGATCTCAATAGTAAGGATGATAGTACACACATGAGTGTAGGTGTATAACATGGTATCTTCATGTCCAATCTTAGATTCAAACTTAGGAAGAACTTTGGGTTCAAACCTTTGAGGTTGTGAAGCTGAAATAGATGAGTTCTTTGGCTTCAAAGTGAACCTAGGGGCCTATTTTCTAGTTTTTATTTTAGTTGCTTATTTTGGATCTTAAGTCCGTCTTTAGTAGATTTGAGCCTTACAAAGTCATCAAAGATACCTTTCATAAGATTAAACTTGAATAAGATTTCTAGTTTTCAAAGAAAGAAATCTCATGTAAGGCAAGCATGACTCGAAGGTCAGAGTGCAAGCCCTCAAGGATGAGCATAATCGTGCACATCTCGTTAGGTGGTATCTTGCATCTTAATATGCCTCTCTATCAGGTTGTGAGGGTCTGTGCATCCCCACCCTTTCATTCTTTTATATCTCTCAAGGTACTTAAGGTGGGTGCAACCTCTATATTGTATGTAAACCTTTTCATAAAGGATGTGGCTAGATCTTCGAAGGTTTCGAAGGTACTTAAAGTGGGTTCAACCTCTATGCTTGGCTAACCATCCACCTATGTTCTTAGTTGCTTTTGCCAAAGGTAGACCAGTCTTCCTTCTTATCTTTATATAGTCTTATTCCTTTTGCTCTTTTTCCAGCCGCATGATTTTATTAGCAAGTCGTACTTCTCTTAATTGGTTCTTCTAGATTTCTAGTTCAGCCTCATAATCGCTAGTAGAAGCCTTGGGTATTAAGATCTTAGATGAGGTATATTTAGGTTTAGCAAGATTTTTGTTCGAAGATGTAACATAATCAATCAAATTAGGGTCTAGTTCCTTAGGTTTTCTGCATTGATGGGAATTATGATATAAGGATGCCACTTTATCCGTAGACCAGGTATTGTAGTGATTACTAAAAGTAATATTGAATTAAGAAGAATTTACACTAATCTTGGTTTAAGTGAATGGGTGCGTAAGTGTTATACAAGTAAACAGGAGAAAATTTTGTGTGTATGAGTGCACAAGTGTATTTGTGAGTGTGTGAGGTAAATAATAGTACTCTATACTACGTCCATCGTGTATGAAAATACCCACTAAGATTCACCAAATGAAAGAAAATTTTGATTCAAACTAAACAAGGTAAACACATCGGGGTCCCATATGATATGCCAAAAAAGAACTGCAAGAGAATTTTGGTTCCGAAGAACCTCAAACTGCAATATGATCCTCTTAAAAGGAAAAGATGAGAAAGTTAGGAAATATAACTCGAAAAGGGAAATACTTTCTAATGCTCTCTTTTGGGTGATCTTGGTTGTTTAAATTCTTTTCGGAGAAATTCTTCTTGGTTTATCAAGTAAGGATTGATCTTTTGTGTTACCAAAAATTCTTGTTTGAATAAATATGAATTCCTTACATTAGGTGAGCTTCACATGTGACTTGCCGCCAAACTAAGAGAGGTGAATTTTGGATTAAGAGTGGGTGGAATTGATTGGGTTCGGATTTAGAAAGGGATTTAGCTTAGTTTGAGTTGGGATTGGATCGAGTTCAACTAGATCAAATTTGAAAAAGGGGAGGGGGTTTAAGTAAAGAGATCAAATTGGATCCAATTTTGGGTTATGGACCTCAAAATAGATTGGAATTTGGGTTCAGTCGATTTCAATTGGGTTCGACTTAATACCGAATTTTAATTCGAATAGGATCTGATTTGGAATGGATTTAGTTTGGGTAAAGGGGAGATTTGGATTTCATTCGACCAATGAAATGGAATTTGGGCTTGAGACCACTCGGATCAAAGTAGGTGGGCCTTCGGGTATCCGACTCAATCCTAAGCTGGGTTGGATCCGAGCGAAAAGGGGTCGGTTTGAACAAAGGCTTAGAAATGGGTAATGCAATCGAATCAGGTCTAACTGAAGTGACCCAATCCGGTTCGATCTCTCGTGAAGAGGGGGGCCATGGCATTCACAACGAGAGAGTGGGAGATGAAAGAGAGAGCAAGGCGGAGGGCCGCTGGCTATTGCGGCTGGTTGATGGTTCAGGGTGGCGGTGGCCGTGGGTGCGAGGGAGTATTGATGAATTCTGTTGGTGATTGGGAATCACTCGTAGGTTGGAAGGCGAGGCGGCGAGGACGACGGTTGCGGGCTACGAAGTTTCGAAGGTCACGGGTGGAATCGGCGGCTTTGATGGTGGTTGGGGAGTGGCGAACGGCGGGGAGATGATGGAGGTAAGTTCCCTTTTCTTTTTGGGTTTCTTCTCTTTTTGTTTTTGGTTTTTGCTGGCGATACGTTGCCCAACCGAGAGGAAAAAGCCGATCGTGGGCGGCTACGGTGGTGGTTTGTCGGTTGAGGGTTGTTGATGGCAGAAATTGTAGGGCGAATGGGGATGTTTAGGCGGCAGAAGGAGGAGTTCGACAACTGTTGGGTGTGGTGGTTGTGGCGATTTTGGGGGTTACAGACGGGTGAATGGCTGGGGAAGATGGTAGCAGAGTGGTTATATTCGGGTGGTAGGGATTCAGGATAATGACGGTGTAGGTAGAGAGTAAGGGAAATCGGTGGAGTTCAGAGAGTGGTTAGGTGGCCGAGGTATCGATCGGATGGTTGGATTGGTCTAGGGGCGGCCGTGAGGCCGATAGTCACATGCACGCCTTCACACACACAAAGAGATACAGAGGGAGAGAGATGAACGGGCTTCTAGGCTCCTTCTTCTTTGCTTCTCTTTTACAGGGGATGCGCTTAATGAATATCTGCTAATTGTTGACTTCCATTGCATATTTCCAGCCCCTTTGGATGAAATAGATCTTCTCTTGGCTTTTAACTGATTTGATTCAGCTGTTTCTTGGCATCGTGTGCTTGTCTTTCATTTTGTAGGCTATGTGTGATTTCTGGTTTTTGTCCTTTGGAGTTGGTGGAAAATACCTTGGGTGCAGGTTTTGCACCATTTCTTGGAGTACTTTTTTTCCATTTTGTGCAGGCTGAATCTTGTTCCTCCTTGTTGGTTCTTCAAGTTTTGGCCCTTGCAAAGTAAGCTTGTTCCTTGTAGAGGGTCTGCGATCCCTCGTATCAGTATAATGGCGGTGATCAGCTACTTCACGGGTTGATTCTTTCAATAAGTGCCAAATCTGATTATAGAAGAATGTTATAATTTTCTTCCTTATGCTTTTTCCATCTCCTGTTTGAATCCCATAATGATGTACTGATTGATATATCACTTGTCTTGTAACCTTGTAATATGGGTTTTTTTGCAATATGTGATTACTGCTCGGTTGCTTTCACTCCGAGTATTTTTTTTGTGGCTTATGTAATGTGTTTTGCGCAAATGTAATGAAATGGAAAATCTTAAATTCTTTACAGACTATCTTTATTGGATAAGTTTTAGGCCTTTTGAGAAGACCTTTGTTATGTTGCGATTGCTTTTATGGCATTCCCCCTTAATTAAAACCTTTCTTTACAATCATTTAAAAAAATAGATGTTTATAATTAGCTTATTAGTTGATGGAGACCTTTTTTGTAAATACAGATCTTATTATCAATACAGATCTTATTATCAATACATGTTTATAATTAGCTAATGAAAAATAGATGTTTATAATTAGCTTATTAGTTGATGGAAACCTTTCTTTACAGACTATCAATACAGATCTTATTATCTATTACTATCTTCCTTGCCTCTTACATCCGTCCATCTAAAATATGGAGACCTTTTTTGTAAATTTTAACCACTTTTGAGTAGTAATCTAACGAGATTCATGCCCATCCACAGTGTCTTAAGAAAAGGGCCCTTGCTCCTTTTTTGCATAGGCGTTAAAATAAAAATCAATAATAAAAAACTTTCTTTAAGATATAGAGGCCCTTGTTTAATTTTCGTTACATTCAAGCTCTCATTGCTAAGAGGAGATGCCCCAACATTATGGGTGACGAAATCTGATGATGCAATTAAAGAAACATCTAATAACTAGTATGGACAGATTAATGTGTTACCACTAATTGGTATGCAAAAGAGTTATGCAATGGAACTAATGATTAACTAATATGAAAGGTCTGAAATAAGAAGCTAATAAATAAAGCATTATGCAGTGGATGATGACGTTCTCAATAAATCAAATGTCTAACATGCACACGAATTATGCAATTAAGTAGAATGACAGATAGATGCGGGTAATCTAGTATGGATGATTAATATATGAAAAAAACTTTTCTAATGTGCGACAGATTAACTAAGCTAAGATGTTCATAACTAACATGGATAACTAATATGTAGTTGATGATAACTAATGCGACTAACTAAGATACAATGAATAACTAATATTCTAACATGCAATTAATGTGCTGATTAAGATGAATGCAAGTATCAACACAATATATATTAAGCTAGAGACCTAAGGTGATTTCTAATCTGATCTAAGGAATAAGAGTATGAAACCTATAGAACCAATTACTATTATATGAACGCCTCTTCCTTGATTGAACACTTCACAAGCACACCAAAAAAAGAGAGGAGAAAGAACTTTTAATTGTTGAGAAATTTCTCTTACAATACAAGAGGAGAGGCACATAAAATTAACAAGTTTGTCATGCTTAACTCCGCCTGATCCCTTACATTGCTGGTCTCAAGCCCGAATAAAGGAGGAGGGTTGTGTTAGGCTTTCGACAGCTAACGTAAAACTTTGTCGGATTTTTATACCACAGATTACACAAATTATGAGCATTGCTTTGGGGCGTCACCGCCTAGTGACGCACTGCAGAGCTCAAATGCAGTGAAAAGTAAGCAAGGGCCACTATATTTTCGCCCGGATGTAGTGAATCAATTGAAGAGAGGGTTCCCACATCATGGATGGGTGTGGGTAAAAAAGTTAGTCCTGCTACATTGTCGCCCGAATGTGATGAATAATTTATAGAGAGGGTCTCCGCATTTTCAATATGGATAGATGCGGGGGATAATGAAGCTAGTCTTAGATAATAAGATTCGTATTGGTTCTTAGAATATCAGAACATTATCTGGTAAGATAATGGAGGTGATAAATACTATGATTCGGAGAAAGATTCATATTCTATGTTTACAAGAGACAAAGTGGGTTGGAAAAAAAGAAAAGGAGATAGAGGATACAAGTTTTAAATTATAGTGTTGAGGTAAAGAAAAGGCTCAAAACGGAGTTAGTATTATCATAAATAAAGATTTAAAGGATAGTGTAGTAGACATACAACGATATGGTGACCGAATCATGACGTTGAAATTAGTGTTAGAAGCAGAGGTTTTGAATATAGTTTGTGCTTACGCACCCCAAGTAGGACTAGAAGATAGTATAAAGACAGTTTTTTTGGGAAGAGTTAAATAAGGTGTTTCAAAAGATTTCACAAAGGGAGATGATTTGTTTAGGAGGAGATTTAAATGGACATGTCGGTAAAGAGGCATTAGGATATCAAGGTTGTAAACACCCAAAAAAAATTTAAAATAAATTTTTTTAATCTTTTAAAATTTTTACCTTTTTCAAATAAAAATTGTAGTTTTAGGTCTTTTAAAGGTTTTTCAAATAAAGACATCTTAAATGAACTCAGTTCCGCACCAAAATTTTGTACCAACCTCAAAATAATGCTATATTACATCTCTTTAGGAAAAAAATCTAATTTTGACAAAAATTCAAAAAAGTGATTACTTCGCCCTCAAGGCCAAATGGGCAGGATTCTACTTTTCAAATGACTGCCTTTAAAGAAATGATGATTTCAAACCATTTTTCATAAAAAAATAGGTGAAAATGAGACATTGGGAACTAAACCTATAAAATGTTTGCAAAATGTCAAATTTACAAAAACCTTTGAAATTCAAAACCAAATCAATCCAAACCAAACCAAGACCCTACAAAGGGTTAAAGTGGTTCGAGACCCTACACCCATCAAAAGGGTTAAACTAGTTCGACACCCTACACCCATCAAAAGGGTTAAACTAGTTCGACACCCTACACCCAACAAAGGGTTAAAGCGGTTGAAACAGTAAAGATTAACTCACGGAGCGAAAGCAAGTCACCCATATAAACAAATAGTGAGAATGAGACTCGATTGTTTTCAAAAAAGAATATTTGAAGATTTTGTTAAAACTTGATGTTTTCAAATATATCTCAAATGAAATGGTTTTAAATAATAAAAAATAAAATATTTGAAACCATAAATCTTAATTGAAAAGATAATCAATCAAAACAGAATTTCTGAAGGTTAAGATGAGAGCAGATGATCACCCAAAATAAATGCAGTTTGAAGAAGCATAATTCCAACACCTGCAGGTCTCAACCCAAACCAAGTTCGATCCAAATTCAACTCAAAGGGATGTTCAATTCAAATTCAAATAAGTTCAAACTCAAGTGGATGCATAAAGGCAAAGTCAAGAACACCCTATGACTAAGGCACAACAAGATAGCTCGATTAAGACTTGAGATCGATCAAAGTAGAGCCAAAGTGAATGACCATACCAGAATCAAGCCAAGATATGAAGTATGATGGGCTAAGGCCAACCAAAAGGGTGAAGTCAAGACACCAAGACCGAGCCAAACAAGCACATTGGCTAGAGTGGCTGGACCAAGGAAAGGATTTGGGCTAGAGTGACTCGACTACTCCAAGCCTTACTCAAATGAAAGCTTGGACCATGTGAGTTGCACCAAGCCTACATGGACCAAGAGGGGACCACCCTCCTACCCCACATGCACCCATGTGCAGCAATGAGCTATCTATTGGATCGGATTGGAGTGAAGTGGCCCAAAGTCCAAAATCATGGAAGGCCCTAGAGGCCCCTCTTGAAATCTATAAAAGGGGATCTTGGAAGAGATTGAAGAGAGGTGAGGAAAGAGAGGAAATCCTACAGCAAGAGAGGGAGAGAAAGAGAGAGAGAGAGAGAGAAGGGAGAAGGTGCTGCCTCCTTCAAATCGTCTTCATCAATTCGCTAAGAGTGCCACGATCAAGGTCAATTTTTCTCCTCTATTTTGATTTTATCTCTTCTTTACTTTCATTCAATTCAAAAGGGGTTGTAATTAAGGAGCAACTGACTCAATTATTGATGTAATAGTTAAGGATTATGCTGGCCAATTTCTTTTTATGTTCATTAGATGCATATTATGCGTTTGATTTTTGGTTTCTTCTACCCAAGTATACATTGTAAGCTCTTATATCTCCTAATTCTCTCTATGTTTAAGATATAATCATATTTTCCTTCATTTCCTTCAGTCATTTATATTTTAATTGTTCTGCATTGTCTTTTAAATTCGGACAAAATGCATTCATGTATGTTGTAAACTCGAAAAACCCATTTTCTCCATCTTGCATATATCATATGCTTGATTTTTAATCCCTTTCTCTCTGCTCCGAATGCTCCAAAACTTTGCACACTTAATCTACACACAGACCCACTTTTAATAACACTTTTAAGAATTTTAGGATCGTGCAACCAAATTTATTAAAACGGTCCCATTGGAAAGCTAAGATTCATAGCTTTCCAGTAAGACAAAGTTCATAGAAATCAAAGGTCTGTGCACCGAGATACAACTGTTTTTCTAAACCTCTATATTTCTTTCAAAGATCTGTTCTGAATGTCTGAGTAAGAGTTATTGTTTGATTTAATTATGCACATCCACAACACCAAAAATTAGAATAAAAATAGTTATTCAATCTCCATATCAGCTTCTTTTGCGTATAAAATTTTTAAGATTTTTGGAAATTCAAAAGCTATTGAGAAAATTCCAGAAATAAGTCTCTGAAAACATAAACAGTTTCTATTTTTCAGAACTTTGAAATATTTCCTTTGAATACCTAGGTTCACAAGTTTGGTTAAATCATTGGGATTTGAAAGTGGATTTTGAAAATTCACCAGACCTAAAAAAATCCTTAAAGCGTCTAGGCTGACCCTTGAGTGTCGGTTGAAGAAGGCCTAAGTCGAAAAGAATTCACTTACTCATAATCATTGTTGAAGTCAAAAATCATCTTTGCTAGTTTAAGTAAACTAGCTGGCATGCTCACGCACGGTGTAGTTTGTAAATTTGATTTTAAGTCTCTACATATACTTCGGAATAAAATTTTACATCTACAAAAGTATTCATGGAAACTTTGGTTTTGGGGATATAAATGAGGAAGGTAGGAAGATTTTAAATTTTGGTATGACACTTGATCTCTTTATACTCAATACAATCTTCAAAAAACGAGATGAACATTTAATTACTTATAAGAGTGGCTTATCACAAACACAAATTGATTACTTTATTTATAGAAAAAAAGATAGAGCATGTTGTAAAGATTGTAAGGTAATTCCAGGAGAAAGCTTAACCACCTAACATCGATTTTTAGTTATGGATTTACAAATTAAAAAATAGATGAAGAAGAAAAGAGTGCATTGAGCTATCCAAACTAAATGGTTGAACCTCAAAAGCGAGAAAGAAGATATATTTAAACGGAAAGTCTTTCAAAGAGATACTTGGAATTATGTTGGTACACCTTGTGATATGTGGAACAATATGGCTATACATATTAAGAAAGTGGTGAAAGATGTGGTAGGTAAATCTAAGGGAGGTGTAATGGTACAAAAAGAAGCTTGGTGGTGGAGTAAAGTAGTGCAAAATAAAATCAAGGCAAAGATGATATGTTACAAATTACATTATGTTAAGAAAACTAGTGAAACTTTAGAGGCTTATAAGAAAGCAAAGAAGGAAGCGAAAAAGGCTGTCATTGAAGCAAAAGCTAAAATTTGAGAGTATTATATAAAAAAACTCAACTCAAAAGAGGGTGAGAGAAATATTTTTAGGATAGTTAGGGATAGAGATAAAAAAACTAAAGATCTTAATTTTGTTAGATGCATCAAAGATGAGGATAAAAAAAATTTAGTAACAAATGATTATATAAGAAATAGATGGAAAAATTATTTTTATAAACTTTTTATTGAAAATAAAGATGTTATTATTAACTTAGGAGGGTTAGCCAAATCAGATCGGTAGGACCAGACAATATTCCTATAAAAGTTTAGAAAATACTAGGAGAAATAGGAATCACTTGGTTCACAAGACTATTTAATGAAATATAGAGAAACCAAAAGATGTCCAAGGAATGGAGAGTGAGTTATACCCATATATAAGAATAAGAGACACATTAAAAATTGTGAAAATTATCGAGGTATCAAGTTAATGAGCCATACTATGAAATTGTGGAAAAGAATTATCGAACGTAGGTTAAGACAGTTATCTAGTATAACAGAGAACCAATTTGGATTCATGCCAGGCAGATCTACTGTTGAAGAGATTCACCTTTTGAGACGTCTTATTAAACATTTTAAAGCAGAAAAGAAAGACCTTCACATGATATTTATTGATCTAGAAAAAGCTTCTGATAGGGTACCGAGGGAGGTGCTTTAGAGAACCTTAAAAAAAAGAGGTATCCCATTGACATACATTAACTTTATAAGAGACATATACGGTAAAAACATGTGTGAGGATTAATGAAGGAATGACAGACTTCTTTGAAGTTAATATTGGGTTACATCAAGGATCAACTTTAAGTCCATACTTATTTATAATGGTGATTGATGAGTTAACAAAATATATTCAAGATGACATTGTGTTAGTGGAGGAATCGAAGGAAAAGTTAATAGAAAATTGGAACTATGGAGAGAAACATTAGAAAGCAAAGGCATCCGACTTAGTAGAACAAGAACGGAATATATGGAATGTAAGTTTGATCATTTGGTTACTTCAGAGGACATAGAAATTAAAATTGGCAGACATTGTATCCCCCAAAAGGAAAGTTTTAAATACCTAGAGTCAATTTTTTTAGAGTGATGGAAGAATTGATGGAGATGTTACGCATAAAATTAATGCTGGTTGGTTAAAATGGAGAGGAGCATCAAGTATTCTTTGTGATAAGAAGATACCATTAAAGTTAATAGTTAAATATTATAGAGCAACAATTAGACTTGCCATGTTTTATGGTTCTGAGTGTTGGGCAGTTAATTATCAACATGCACAAAAGATGTCGGACAGAAACGAAGATGCTGAGATGGATGAGTTGTCATACAAGAAAAGATCGTATACATAGTGAGGTTATTAGAAACAAATTGAGAGTGACACCAGTAAGGGATAAAATGAGAGAATATCGTTTAAGATGGTTTAAACATATAGAAAGGAATCAAAAGAAGAATCGGTAAGAATGTATAAAAAACTAAATTTGGAAAGTATTAAAAGAGGTAGAGGACGACCACAAAAGTGTTGGAAAAAAACAATAAAGAATGATCTAGCTTATTGTGAGTTAACCGCTAACATGACACATGATAGGTTTCTCTAGAAAGAAAGAATCCATGTAGCCAACCCCGTCTTAGTACGAGAAAAGGCTTAGTAGTTGTTGTTGTTGTATACAACCTTTCATTTTCGTCTTTATGATTGGAAAATCCAATAAAAGGATGATCCATAGGAAAGATCTATTTTTTCCAACAAGAATTAGAATTTTCTAAACCCTCTTTGACTTGGATTAAACCATATTGTTACACCTAGGTTGGCTGGTTCTCACTTGCCACGAACAATCGCTAAATTAACCTTTCATTTGAATGATCATAAGCTGGGATGCCCTCCATCGGACTTGAACCAAGTCTTGGGCGATGCACCTTGAATTCGTTTGATGCACTTCATATTAATTGTAGATAACCAATTAAATTATGAAGTAAGACTTAGAGGGACCATCCGGCCTTTCAACTGAACCTTCGAGATTTTGTGTCATATGAATTCTAAGGTCAAGTTCTTTAAATAGGATTAATTGAGCCCAGTCAAAGATCAAGTGAGTCAAACTTAGTCAAATACACCAGTCCATGGGCTATCCAAATCTTATGGGGCCCTTTCAAATCCATTTTTAATTTATCTACCTACACATAATCAGACCATCTCACTGGTCTTCTTTGGTCCTTTGCTTAATAAGACTTCACAAACTTAATAATTAGTGTTTGATCACCTTTTCATTAAGTCCAACATTCTCCCATAAAAGGAAAGTGTTCAATGATTCCTCCCATGATTATATACGCTGGCTTCCATCTTAATGAGTTGTCAGTCATATATATATATATATATATATTCTTTACTGAAAGATGTGCTTATAAAGTTCATTTCAGGCAAAACTCGGAAGTTTCTAATGTATAAAACATGAATCAGAAAAACTATAAAAATTAGTTTTCAGGCCATACATCATCCCTCATTGCAATAAGTAAAGATAAGTGTATTGTAACAGAAAATTTTACCTGTTGATTAAATAACAGATTCTCTACCATTATCACAGTTTATTGTCAAAAGTCCTCGACTTATCGAGGCCTTTCTTGAGGATTGAGAACATTTAGAGACATTCACAGAAAAATTTACCTGTGAATTAAATAACAGATTCTCTACCATTATCACAGTTTATTGTCAAAAGTCCTCGACTTATCGAGGCCTTTCTTGAGGATTGAGAACATTTAGAGACATTCACGGTGCTATTTGAGGCACTTATAAGGTGAAAAGGATCTAAACACACGGAATTTTAAATACAAGAATAAAATATAGATAACAAATTCAAAGCAAAAATAGAAACAAAATTAACACAGAGAATCAATCACAGTCATACTTAAGATGAAACAAAGACCCAAATTTCTGTTGTACAATAAGGAAATACTATATTCTGATTAATAAACAACACAATAAACATGATTCTCACAAGTGAAATCCTAAATAACCTCAAATGCCCTAATCTTCACCGTCTATCTTTTCCCGAAGAAATCAAAAAGCTTACTAATCAAGGGAAATAGATGGCAAGGGAGACAAGTTACTTGAAATGACCGATGGTGGTGCCATTGGAGGAGAGAGAGAGAGAGAGAGAGAGAGAGAGAGAGAGAGAGAGAGAGAGAGAGAGAGAGAGAGAGAGAGAGAGAGAGAGAGAGAGAGAGAGAGAGGTTGGATGCCTGTGACGAGTTTGTGGTAAGGAGATGTCGGTGATCCTCTCAGAAACCGTCCATGATCTATGGTGGTGCCATTGGACGAGAGAGAGAGAGAGAGAGAGAGAGAGAGAGAGAGAGAGAGAGAGAGAGAGAGAGAGAGAGAGAGAGAGAGAGAGAGAGAGAGGTTGGATGCCTGTGACGAGTTTGTGGTAAGGAGATGTCGGTGATCCTCTCAGAAACCGTCCATGATCTGGTTGATGATTCCACCTTGCACACATGAAGAGGAGAGAACAGGGAGAGCGTTAGGGAGATCTAGTATTCAGAAAATAAAACTTGCATGCGCAAAGCCAGCAAGCGGGAAAAAAAAACTTGCACGCGTAAACCAAGCTTAGCAAAGGGAAATTTCCCTTTGCTAAATGCCCTTGCTACAGAAATATACATAGCAACTGATGTTTTAGTCGATATTCCGTCGCTAGGTAGATTTTACAAGGGATTATTTCCTCTTGCTAATCCCTCACTAATTAGCATCAAATTAACAAGGGAGTTTCTTCCTCGCTAATTTCCGTTGCAAATTTCAGTCTTTCTTGTAGTGGTGCTTCTTGGCTGGTTTCTGCAACCGTGTTGTGATTGAAATTGATTGTCACAGGAGCGGCCTCTTGTTCCCCAAACATACGCTGAACTTCACTTCAAGACAAGAAGTTGTTACTTGGATGAATGACTATCGTGATAATTAGCAGATGAATGGCACCTTATTTGGTTGGTTTCTTTATATGATCTCTCATGAAAACTTACGCTGCAAACTGATGGAGGAGATGTCGCATAAAAGTTGCAGGCGTGAAGAGTTCCATGAAGCAGTTCTGTAGGTGAAGGGCCGTTGTCTGTGAATTTGCTTTAGGCCGATCTTGGCTTGTGGGTCAGAAGATTTTGTATCTTGTGGAGAACCGCAGTGTGTCTGAAGTCTTCTTGTGCCTTAGCTTAGACACCAAGAACTTGTATGAGAGCTATGAGAATTTCTATGGACAGATAAATATATCCTGATCTTTGGAGAGTCGTTCAGATTCAAAGAAACTTATCTCTGCCGTCCATTGTGGTAATCAACATCAGCTGTACTTTAGATCACATCATGAGCCTTTTCATGGAAGGTTGCACCTAGTGAAACCCAGAAAACAACTGCTGTTCATCGCCAAGATGGACAGTGTAGATTTCAGATCTTAAGTAATCCAACAAGTAAACTGCCTCTGAAGACGAGGCCAACGAAGACCAGTGCAAGCTCCTAGTAGAGAATTGGATGGTGAAACATAAACAAACTAAGAAGGCATCCTCAAGAAACCTATGAAATATTTCAAATTGAGACTAAGAGATCCGCATCAAGTATTTTTATATTATATAAAATGGGATTTGAATACTTTGATAGACGTACCTCATGTGCATTGAACTCCACATTCTGTGATGTTTCTCTCTCTCTCTTTTTTCTTTTACAAAGGAGATGAGCGCCATATACATACTTCAGGTATTAAACTCAGGACCTTTAACTTGTGAGTAGACCCATTAGCTAGGTGAGTTGTTGCTCATTGTGCGAACAAAGTTTCTTAGTTATAGTCAACCTGTGACATGATGCTCCATGATTATGAACTTGAGAAGTTTGTTTGGGATCCTTATAAGAGAATTATATTTACCGTGCTGTTTTGCTAATGTCAGACACTAATTTTCCAACTCATATGATGCTGACTAGCACTTGATATTTCTTTCGTCGTTGTTTTCTTTCAATAGGAGCAATATATTTGTTTGCATCGTTCTCTTTTGCCTTTGCCTCTCAGATTTTCCCATTTAGGCCTTTCAGGGACTTAGATATCCCGGCTTCTAGGAAATCCAACTCACAATTTGATTTTAGATTCTTCACAGTAATGCTCACCCGCTTTATCTATAGCAGGATAGTCATTATGCCAAAAATAATTCCTATATTTTATGAGAAGTTTGGCAGTTCAGCCTCAAATATTTGGGTTTTCCACATCTAAATGCATTCACTTTGGCTCCGGGGAGTTGGCCTAGTGGACCCTCTCTCTCTCTCTCTATATATATACATACATATATATATATATATATACATACATATATATATATATACATACATATATATATATACATACATACATATATATATATATACATACATATATATATATATATATACATACATATATATATATATATATATATATATATATATATATAGAGAGAGAGAGAGAGAGAGAGAGAGAGAGAGAGAGAGAGAGAGAGAGAGAGAGAGAGAGAGAGAGAGGAACTTAACAAAATAGGAACCACAAGGAACTCATCATCTGCATTGTTGATTTGGATGATTAATGGTGAGATTTGAATTATAAGTACCATTATGCTTTCGTACTTAATATTAATGTATCATGTACATTCTTTCTTTTTTATAACCTCAATTGTTCATCTCAAAAATTAAATGGTTGTGATGGCTCCATGTGGTTCTCTCTCTCTCTCTCTATATATATATGTGTGTGTGTGTGTGTGTGTGTGTGTGTGTGTGTGTGTGGAGAGAGCATAGACTTAGAGAATCCACAAAAATAGAGAACCAAAAAGAACCAATCATCTCCAATGTTCCATTGACATAACCAACAAAAAAGCATAGATTTAAATGAATCATCTCCCATAGATTTAGTTATAAGATCCAGGGGTCTTGAGAATTCTCTAACAAGTATACAAGTACTTCAGTTTATTCCTTGGGATCTAGGGAAGTTTTACTAATAAAGCACAAGCGTTTTTGAAACTGGATCCTACTAAGGTGGAATTGACAATAAACTAAGAGACGAGAAGGAAAATCAATCAAATACTAACAAAAAAGAGAGAAAGAACTGTCCTTCTCAAGAGAAGACCTTACAAAGTAAAGCAACAAAGAAAGGTAAATTTCTACACTAAGAAAATAGAAGAACCAGAAAGAAAATTGTTTGATTAGAAAGGTCTTGGATGATTACTTAATGATGTCATGTCTTCTTCCTCATGCTTCGCTTTTGTAGAGTCCTAGAAGTGGTTTTAGAGAAGGCGTTTCAGATTTCATTGAATCCCTTTATTTGAAAGCATTCTTGCATTCGAGTTTTATCTTTTCCAGTTTCTAGTAATTCTTTAACCGTCCAATTCATCATCAACACGATCCTGCATTGCCATTTTCTAAAAATGAGCTGCACAAGACTACCATCATAAATGTTTCTATCTTAACAAGTCTCTTGGACTTTCATTCAAAGCATCAACTGACATGTTCGATTTTCAAGGTTAACACTCTGCTCCCCTACAACTTGTCTTCAAAACAACTGAGAGAATGAGTTGTACTCCAGATCTCAAGTAAAAAGTCTTGGCACAATTTTCAAATACTATTGCTTGAGGGGACTGCATTAGCATTAGGATGTTTAACGGCTATTGTATAAAAGGATTCAAATTTCTCTCTCTTCACAAGCCACCACCTCTACTTCTAAATACTGCCTCCTCTATTGATCTTGAATCCTTCTACCATAGATTCTCTTACTCACATCTTTGATATCGTCTTGCCTTCTAATATTTTGTTTGAGGATGGCATGAAGTACCTCATATCTTGGTGGCTCTTCTTATCAATAGGGATGAGCTTGTACCTTCTAGATGCTAACTTTTTTTTGGCTTTGGTTGTCCTTTAATAAACGTTATATGGGTAGACTTGACCGAGTAATGAAACAAATCTCACCTCTAGTTTGAATGGGGTATGTGCAAACTTATATACTTTCTACACTTGCCATCCATTTTGATGAGAAATGATTGCATTCCTTCTTTGCCTTTTGGATTTCAAAGCACATCTTCTAGTTTCCTTTTGCTATGATGTATCCGTGGTCCTTAGCATGTATGCAATAATTGGACTTCTGATTGCTGGTGTTAACTGTCATCCTTATCTAATCACGAGTTCTGCACTCTCAAGCATAGCCTCTTGTTATTTTGAGATAAATTTATCCAAAAGTATTTAGGAACAGGACTAGTGTTTGATGAAGAGCACCATGCATTACTGCTTTTATGTTCTTAATAATTTGTTGGTCGTATCTATGACATCAAAGTGAATGGAGAATATTATTGGTTCATTTTAGTTATATTCGGGACCAAGTTGTTGTTAGCCTCATTTTTTTCTGGTTATGGTATGTCACTCACCAAATCCAGCTCTTCAGCTTATGTGGGTTGAGGATTGAGGATTGAAATCTTATTCGAGGTTGACTTCGACAAACTCACCCCCTACCATGTTAGATGTTTTTTCTTGATGTTGAATAGATTGGCCAAATTTAGGGAGGATAATAATATCATTAATGTTCTCTTTATACTTGGGTGTTGTCCCATCAATGTTGAGCTTCTATCCTACCTTGTAACTATGCATGATGAGTGGATGCTGCAAGGTGTTGTCTTGGTCAAAAAAGAGTATTTGTGATATGAAGAAGTGTTTTTTATATCCCGTGACATAAATAAGAGTAGATAAAGTGATGTAAACATACGTGAATGTACACTCGAGCATAGAAGAATAAGACTTGGATGACCTAAGGACAATGAAGGTGTTGATAATTTGTTTTTAGATTTTTGGAATGAATATATATGGATCTAAGTAGAGTGAGCGGATGCACCTAGTGGTGCCTTGATAATGGGCTCATATCAGGTCACTCTAGAACTTTCCTTATTTGGAGAGGGAGAATGGACATAAAGTGTATGTCCATGAATCTAAGTAGGAGACCAACTAACTGTAGGTCCCACTAGTGTGGAGGAATCGTAAAAGTGCGTTCTAGACCTTGAAAGGGGGAATACCCCATGGAAAGAAGCATGCTCTAAGCATTCTCAAAATGAGTAAAGGTCAAGCATTTAGAAAAAGACTATAGAGAAAAATCACTAATTTTCTCTTTCAAGCGAAAGATCTTAGGCTCATCAGTATGATCTACAATGTGAACTTGGGAGGAGGGAGCAAAAGTGGTATGAAGATCAATAGGGTTTGAGAATAGATCATGCTCAATTGATGGACTCACTCTAATAGGGTGAGGCACTACTGGAACTACAAGTTTGAATCCACCTACATGTGAATCATTTGATTAAAGTAGGAGAAAAAGAAGAATGTAAGCCAATTATCGAAAGCATTTAACAATGAGGCAAGAATCATTTGACATGTGAAATAGTGAGGTTATTTTACTCTCGAGGTTTGCCTTTTAATGTAGATAGAAACCCTTACTATGTTAGTGCATTCAAATATTTTTCTAACAACTCAATTTCAGGTTTTGTTCTACCTAATTACAATACTATTAGGACTACACTACTATAGAGAGAGAAAGCTCATTTAGTGAGATTGCTTCAACCTATCAAAGATACTTAAGCAGAAAAAGAAGTGAGCATAGTTATAAATGAATGAACTGATGTACAAAGATGACCTTTGATTAACTTTATGGCTATTTCAGATGTAGAGCCTATATTTTTAAGGTCTATTGATTGCTCTGGTGAGGTAAAAGATATGAACTTCATTGCGGATGAAATTATGAAAGTTATTAATGAGATTGGATCTCAAAATGTTATGTAAGTTGTAACATATAATGCACCGGTTTGTAGAATTGCTGGGATGATTATTAAATCTGTTCATCCTAATATTTTTTGGATGCATACATTAAACCTTGCTTTGAAAAATATTTGTCAACCTAAGAACTCTATAAATAATAAAGTTTCTTATAATAAGTGTTATTGGATAACGATGTTGTTGAAGATGTTATTGATATTAAAAACTTTATCATGAATTATTTTATGAGGTTAGCAATGTATAACCAATTTGTGCATCTAAAGTTATTTCTTGTTGATAAAACAAGATTTGTTTCAATGATTATTATGTTAAAAAGGATAAGAACTATGAAGAATGATCTTCGAAGAATGTTTATCAGTGACCAGTAGTCTCATTATAGAGATGAGGATGTTCCAAAAGTTATGGTTGTGAAAGATATGGTTTTGAATGATCTCTGGTGGGATAAGATTGATTATATTTTAAACTTCACAAAGCCTATTTATTATATGTTTCAACTATGCGATATTGATAAGTCAGTGCTTCATTTGGTTTATAAGAAATGAAACTCTATGATTTAGCAAGTTAAGTCAGCTATTTATCAATATGAAGGGAAAGAGTTGAATCAATATTCCACCTTTTACAAAGTAGTGTATGATATTATCATATTGATAGATGAACCAAAAGTTACACACAACTTCATTGCTTGGTGATTCTCTAAATCTGAGGTAAACTCTTTTAAGTTTTAAGATTTAAATAACTTTCTTGTTGTTTGATTATTATGTTGTTACTTGATATTTTTATATTATAATTTGTAGGTATTATACATAGTAATGGCTTGAAGTTCTTATAGAATTCTCCTGTACAAAGATAATAAAATTTGTGAAGGAAGAAATAAATGTTTTCGAAGGTTCTTTCAAGATCCACAAGAAAGACTAGAAGTGACAAAAGAATCTATCAAATTCTCAAGCAATGAAGAAGAGCTTGAACAATTTGATTCATTGGAAAATAGATGGAGTTTATCCCCAAAGGAATGATGGGTTATTCATGGATCATCAATTCTCAAGCTTTAAACGATCGATTTAAAGCTTCTTTCGCAATCATGCTCGTCTTCATATTGTGAAAGAAATTGGAGCACTTATTCTTTCATCCATTCTTACAGAAGAAATAAGCTTAAGCCTCAAAGAAGTGAAGATTTTATTTTTGTTCATATAAACCTTTGTCTTCTTTTAAGAAATAGTAAGGATTACGAGGAATGTGAGACAAAAATGTGGGATGTTGGTAGAGATGATTGGGATCCATTTGAGGGAGCAGGAATTATTTAAGTTGCTTCATTGTCTCTAGATGAACCAAATATAGAATCAATCCTTTTTACATATGATAGTGAAGGAAATACTGAGATCGAGACTATTGGAGTTTGAAGCTTAAATGTATTTTGATTCAAAGATATTGTGTTTAGAATTTGAATTTTGATATGAAAGTCGTATGTACATGGTTGATTGAAAATGTTATTGAATGAAACTCTTCTTTAGAGAATTTATTGTGTAAGCAGTCCTATGTATACATGACTTTGACGAATATGAATTGTATGTGAATATGTTGTTTTCTAGTTCCTTCAATTGTTAAGGCTTCATTGCAAAATTGTGTACCCATACTCGTACCGAGTACCAGTGCCATATCCGTATCCGTGCAACATAGTTGTTGAGACATTTAAGGGCTATTTCACAAAAAGGACTCAAATTTCTGTTTCTCTTCTCAAGCCATCACCTTTGTTTCTATATACTGCCTCTTTCCTTGTATCTTTCTGTCTTGGGTTCTCCTGTTCACATCTTTGATACTGCATTGATTCCTATAGTTTTGTTCAAGAATGGTTTGAAAGACTTCTATATCTCATTGGCTCCTCCTATCAATAGAGAGGAGTTCATACCTTCTAGATGCTCTAACTGTTTTGATCGTCTTCCAATAACCACTATATGGATTACCTTGATAGAGTGATGAAACAAAAGTCCCACCTCTTGCTTGAATGGGGTATCTACAACCTTATTTTACTTTCTACTGTCATCAACTTTGATCGGAAACTGTTGTATTCCTTCATTGCCTTCTCGGTTTCAAAGCATAAACCAGTTCCAATTTCCTTTCACTATGATGTCCGTAACTATCCATGATGTGTATGCAATCGTGGTGCTCACCCACCAGCAGTTGTGCACATCATAGTGATTGCTGTAAATATAAATATACACACATATACATATGCATGTGTGCCCGTTTGCATTGCGCATATGTGATTGCTCAATTCAACTAGTTCCAAAGTTAAGCTCCTTAGAATTACTAGGAGATCAATAAAACGTTAAAAACGAAGACATAAAAGAAATGAACTTACAGCGGAGATACTTATATTTTACTTTACTCATATGCATAATAAATAAAAAGGAATATATAAAATTATGTATTATACGTATTTAGTAGGGTATTATAACAAATTATAATTCTGTATTATAATATATTTGCAGTCATTTATATAATTAAACAATTGTATATTAAGCTAGAACTTCGTATTAGTTAACAAATTTAAACTTAGGAAATTACGATAAGTAACACTATTTGGTAGACCAATTAGGCTTTCATCTTGTGTTAATGATATACATTTGGTAGACCATTAACACCATCTAATCCGAAAAAAAAATCTTTTAATGGTTTTGAAACCGTCGACCTAATTTCACAAAAATGTGATATAAGTTTCCAACTTGTTTCGATCCTTGTCACTGTAAAAAATGCTTTGGATAACGGAAGTAAATCGTGGTTAACACATCATTGATTTTGCCACAACTAATGGAATTCTAGATTGTATAAGAGATGATTTGTATTCTATTCGGGTTTTTAATAAGATATAATTTTTTTTATGAAAGATGTATATATTTAGAAACTTTAGGTATCTCATGCTCGGGGTCGTGCACCATGGCAGAAGGGCTAAGTTGACCTCGCCTGGGCCTATGTACTCGGCGTCTTGACAGATTTATTTAGGTAAAAGTAACATATATCATTCATACAGTACTGACCATTGAATTGGGTACCAAAAGAAAAATTTGTAATGCATCAGTCAAATGACACATAATTAATCATAAATAAGTATTATGTCTCCAGGGACAAGCACATAACACTATTTTATTTCACTCATGCAAGACTTAGACAGCTTAATGAAACTTAGCAAGTGAGGTTGTCTCCTGGTGCGACTCCGAGCTGCTGACAGTAGGCAGTGTAGTAGCCCACGCGGGTCTGCATGGCCGGGCTGTTGTTGCCGCATTCTAGTGCACCATTGATGGCACGGGTCGTTGCACCGAACCCTTGACCCATGACCGAGCGCACATTGTTCATCCAGAACCAGAAGGCTGTCTTGAATGATATCACTGCATCATTAGCAACTCTCTCGGGTTCATTAAGCCCATTGAAGCCAATGCTCTCTCCAGCAGGCCCGTAGTTGTAGTTCCAGGACAATTGTATCGGCCCGCGTCCGTAGTATCCCTTTCCGGGTACACAAGGGTACTGAGTGTTGCTCTGGTCGCAGTAGTTCTTCGAAGATCCATCTATTTCTTCAATGTAGCAGAAATCTGAAATTGTTGGTAAATTCATGAGCGGTTACCCATAACTGTTGCTGTGTATAGCTACAGTTGGGTTGGATAATTCCAATAGTATTGGATCCATACTTGAGTTGTTGGATTAGATCACCAGACATTTTTTTTAATAACCCACGAGCTGAATTTATGCCATTCCCCAACAGATGCACACAGCCTCGGGTATTCAAACTCTTAACCTTCGAATTGTGAGTCAATCCCCTAACTTATCAGACCTTTTATTGAACATACCCAAAACCCAGATGCCTAATGCAGGATTTGAGAAGCAAGGGTGATTCCTATACACCTGAAACCAACCACATCATGGTCATCGATTGTAGACCTGGATCTTCATATTGGATCTTGGATCCAGATCCACTTTAATGAGATCGTAGCTAGTCCTAAATTTGAGTCCTCTGTCTACCACATGGCTCAGTTGGAACTTCCTTGACCATGCCCAATCAAAGTTGGCAGTCTAAAGGTATTATCATAAAAGCATCAAAGAGGCGACTTCGTTATCTAGTTCATTTGAATAAAAGGAACAAGTAAGGAGAGAAAAAAAAAACTTACAGTTTCATGTGTTACATGCGCGACGAAGGCAGCAATCTCTCGTTTGGAGTCATCGGTGCTCCCGGATGTGGCAAACCCAGGGTATGATCCGAGGGCGCTGAGGAAAGCATCACGAGAATAGAAGTTCTTACCAGCACCGTTAGAGTCAGCCTACTTAATTATGTCATTAAAGAAATCTGGTGCCGCCCGAATGTAGTGAAAATTTTTAAAAGAGAGTCTCCGCATTTTGATTATGGATGGATGCGGGGGGGTAAAGAAGGTAGTCCTAGATAATAAGATTCATATTGGTTCTTAGAATATCGGAACATTATCAGGTAAGCTAATGGAGGTGGTAGATACTATGATTTGGAGAAAGATTCATATTCTATGTTTACAAGAGACAAAATGGGTTGGAGAAAAAGCAAAGGAGATAGAGGATACAGGTTTTAAATTATGGTACTTAGGTAAAGAAAAGGCTCGAAACGGAGTTGGTATTATCATAAATAAAGATTCAAAGGAGAGTGTAGTAGACATACAACGATATGGTGACCGAATCATGACGTTGAAATTAGTGTTATGAGTAGAGGTTTTGAATATAGTTTGTGCTTACGCACCCCAAGTAAGACTAGAAGATAGTATAAAGACAGTTTTTTGGGAAGAGTTAGATAAGGTGTTTCAAAAGATTCCACAAAGGGAGATGATTTGTTTAGGAGGAGATTTAAATGGACATGTCGGTAAAGAGGCATTAGGATATCAAGGGATTCATGGAAACTTTGGTTTTGGGGATATAAATGAAGAAGGTAGGGAGATTTTAAATTTTGCTATGGCATTTGATCTCTTTATAGTCAATACAATCTTCAAAAAACGAGATGAACATTTAATTACTTATAAGAGTGGCTTATCACAAACACAAATTGATTACTTTATTTGTAGAAAAAAGATAGAGCGTGTTGTAAAGATTGTAAGGTAATTCAAGGAGAAAGCTTAACCACCCAACATCGACTTTTACTTATGGATTTACAAATAAAAAAATAGACAAAGAAGAAAAGAGTGCATCGAGCTATTCAGACTAAATGGTGGAACCTCAAAAGCGAGAAAGAAGATATATTTAAACAAAAAGTCCTTCAAGGAGATGTTTTGAATTATGTTGGCACACCCTGTGATATGTGGAACAATATGGCTATACATATTAGGAAAGTGGCGAAAGATGTGTTAGGGGGTATCTGAGGGAGGTGTACCAGCACAAAAAGAAGCTTGGTGGTGGAGTGAAGTAGTACAAAATAAAATCAAGGCAAAGAGGGCATGTTACAAATTATATTATGCTAAGAAAACTAGTGAAACTTTAGAAGCTTATAAGAAAGCAAAGAAGGAAGCGAAAAAAGCCGTTAGTGAAGCAAAAGCTAAGATTTCGGAGGACTTATATAAAAAACTCAACTCAAAAGAGGGTGAAAGAGATATTTTTAGGATAGCTAGGGCTAGAGATAAGAAAACTAAAGATCTTAATTATGTTAGATGCATAAAAGACGAGGATGAAAAAATTCTAGTGGCAAATGATGATATAAGAAATAGATGGAAAAACTATTTTTATAATCTTTTTAATGAAAATAAAGATATTAGTATTAGTTTAAGAGATTTAGCCAAGTCAGAAAAGTATATAAACCACAATTTCTACTGACGTATACAAAAGAATGAAGTCAAAGAGGCTCTTAAACATATGAAGGGTGGTAAATCGGTAGGACTAGATAATATTCCTATAGAAGTTTGGAAAATACTAGGAGAAATAGGAATCACTTGGCTCACAAGACTATTAAATATGGAAAAACCAAAAGATGCCCGAGGAATGGAGAGTAAGTATACTTATACCCATATATAAGAACAAAGGAGACATTCAAAATTGTGCGAATTATCGAGGTATCAAGTTAATGAGTCATACTATGAAATTATGGAAAAGAATTATCGAACGTAGGTTAAGACAAGTATCAAGTACAACAGAGAACCAATTTGGATTCATGCCAGGCAGATCTACTATTGAAGCAATTCACCTTTTGAGACGTCTTATGGAACATTTTAGAGCAAAAAAGAAAGACCTTCACATGATATTTATTGATCTAGAAAAAACTTATGATAGGGTACTGAGGGAGGTTCTTTGAAGAACTTTGGAAAAAAGAGGTATCTCATTGACATATATTAACCTTATAAGAGACATGTATGATGGTGCAAAAACATGTGTGAGGACTCATGAAGGAACGACAGACTTCTCTGAAGTTGATATTGGGTTACACCAAGGATCAACTTGAAGTCCATACTTATTTATAATGGTGATGGATGAGTTAACAAAACAGATTCAAGATGAAGTACCTTGGTGTATGTTATTTGTAGATGACATTGTATTAGTGGAGGAGTCTAAGGAAAAAGTTAATAGAAAATTGGAACTATGGAGAGAAACATTAGAAAGCAAAGGCCTCCGACTTAGTAGAACAAAGACAGAATATATGGAATGTAAGTTTGATCATTTGGTTACTTCAAAGGACATAGAAATTAAAATTGGCACACATTGCATTCCCCAAAAGGAAAGTTTTAAATACCTAGGGTCAATTTTTCAGAGTAATGGAAGAATTGATGGAGATGTTACACAAAGAATTAATGCTGGTTGGTTAAAATGGAGAGGAGCATCAGGTATTCTTTGTGATAAGAAGATACCATTAAAATTAAAAGGTAAATATTATAGAGCAGCAATTAGGTCTGCCATGTTTTATGGTTCTGAGTGTTGGGCAGTTAATCATCAACATGTACAAAAGATGTCTGTGACAGAAATGAAGATGTTGAGATGGATGAGTGGTCATACAAGAAAAGACTCATTATACATAATGAGGTTTTTAGAAACAAATTAGGAGTGACACCAATAGAGGATAAAATGAGAGAACATCGTTTAAGATGGTTTGGACATATAGAAAGAATATCAAAAGAAGAACCTATAAGAAGGTTAGAAAAACTAAATTTAGAAAGTATTAAAAGAGGTAAAGGATGACCACAAAAGTGTTGGAAAGAAACAATAAAGAATGATCTAGCTTATGGGGAGTTAACTGCTAACATGGCACACGATAGGGATCTCTGGAAACAAAGAATCCATGTAGCTGACCCCATCTAGTCTGGGAAAAGGCTTAGTTGTTGTTGTTGTTGTAACTATATCACTAGTTATTGTGGCACCAGTGACCAGTACTGCATTCCCGATTGCCAACAAGGTCCCTGATATAGTTCACCTAGTGGTGGTAGCGGCAGCACTAGGTCTCTGGATCCACATCCTAACACCACAAAGTCCACATCGAAACACTTGCAAATTGTCTCTGGGTCCAGGTTGAATTAATGGTAGCAATTTCTAAAAGCCAGTCTACAACCAACATCGTTTTTGTATATTTATTATGAGTTGAGCCATTCACGCACACACAATATTATATAACAATTTCTCAAAGTTATCTATTATTATTATGAGAGAGAGAAAGGGGAAAACTAGATCCTATGCCTACATGTGACATGCTCATTCATGCTCACCCATTAGTGTAATTTAAAATTTTTAAAGGTTTTTGAAAAAAGATGAAAGACTATATTAAACTCATGCTCTCGAAAAGCAATAATTGACATGAGAAAGCAACATAGGTATGTATGTATATATAGTTGACTTTGCCCAATGAGCTATTTGTACATGTTTGTTTTAGAGAGTACTATCTCCACACTCTTTTACTATTCACACACCCTTAATTTGAAAAATACCTAAATTACTCTTACAATAATTTCTCTCTCCTCTCCACACTCAATTCCATCATTCCTTTCTCTTTACTCTGATAATCGACATTTCATTCATTTTGCGCTATTGTTCTTTTATTTGCAGTTAGAGAATAACTAGTATAATCTTATGTTTTGTTTTTTCATATTGGTTAATGTTTTACAATTTTGGATCGAAGGATCAACTCATCGCATTTTTTATTCGAGATGTGATATAGGCATGTCTGTCTTGAAGGAGAGATCCAGTTGGGCCGTGTCTCGACATCTCAACCTGGACAGAGACATGGAAACATCTCCCCCTAAGGGTGCGATGTGATAGAATATTGTCTCTCCTAAAGGTGAGACTCGGTTGAGTTGCATCTCTCTCTAAGGAGATATGTAGTTGGGCCACATCTCTTTAAAATATGAGATATACTTGGGTTGTGTTTCTTATTATATATATGTGCTTCAAACCTTATATCTCTCTATGTATTGTAGAATGACCAACAACTCAAGAGCAAGCACAGATGGTAAAAAGATGACGACTAGGTAAAATATTTATTGCACCATGAATAAGGAGATTGAAATTGATTGTGATACATCGAATGATGCATTTTTTACTGGTTAGTCGATGATGTAAAAGACACATTTGTTTACTTAGAGATTAATGGACTTGATTTTTCACTTATATTTGCGATTGAGGATATGTTTTGCAGTTATAAAGAGCTTATTGTATATGTAAGAAATATTAAGGAAAAGTATAATATTATTATTGTTATTTTTTGTTTGAAGAGTAAAGGTATAATAAGTAAAGTATGGCTTGGGTGTGAAATGAGTGACAAAATATAAGATGAGTAGAAATATTGATGTTGAAAATACTAGGTAGACAGGAGTATCCATTTTTTATCGATAGGAAAGGATGTAGTCGATAGATATTAGAAGTTGAATGCAAAGGAGATACACCCTTTAGCCTTGTATCTTGAAGGGCGTGCTTTTGCATGAAGATTGAATAAATTAGAATATAGTGTGACAAATAACCTTATAAAAAGCCATTTAAAACCAAAGTATATTTTAATGCATTTGAAGAAGATTGACGAGTCAAATGTTAGTATGATAAGACATTTATAATGCACTGATGAATTGATTTAGACTCTCATCAATATCATATTTCTCATAAAATGCCCAATTGTTAGTGACATTGTATTTATACATCCTCATTCAGTACAACTATTATGTATATTTTCATAAGTATTGGAATTTGATAACACATATAAAACAACCATGTAAGAGTTTTTTTTACTTTTCTTTATTGTTGTTTCGCACATAGTGTATAACGGATATATAGATTTTGTAATTTGTATGTATAAGATGCTCTTTGTTGAGGTTAACGTGTTCACATTAACCTTCAAGAATTTTCCTATGGCCTCTACTTTTATGAGAATAGAAAAAAAATTTTATGTTTGAGTATTAAGGTGTGTAAGAGAGTTATGCACTTCAAACAACTTTTCATATGTAATTTGCATTGACTATGATCTGGCGTTGGTGAATGTCATTCAATTTATATTTTTGGATGCAACTCATTTTTTGTGTAGACAACATATTGTAAAAAATATTAAAGTATTTATTATAAAATTGATAAGAAATAAAGATATAACGAGTATGTTGGGTACGAGTTGGAGGAAGGCTATCTACTCATCAGATGAGAGCAGCTAGAAGGAAGTAGTAAAGGTAATAAGATTTAAGTAGAGAAAATTCTCTATTCTAACCTCTTATGTTAACAAGCAATGAATGGACCGTATAAGGAGAGAATAGTCTCAACATGGATAGATAGGGTCATTCATTATCATACTCATACAATTAATAGGTATGTGAAATTTGTTGCTAATGCATTTATATCATCTACTATTTTTTAATTTTATAATGATTATTTTATAATAGTTTCTAGGGTGAAGAGTGGATACGCAAGGTTAAGGTTAAAAGGGTTCCTTAGTAGCTCAATTGGGAGATTCGATATAATTTGTTGATAAATACATTCTTTGATAGAGTGACAGATTACATGATTGAAGAAGTTATTTTAGGAATATCGAACCATCATCAGGCATTACATTGACATGGCCAAAAATATTATAGTAATTTTGTAAAGAAGAATATTATGGCATGCACTTGACTTATTATAAGAGAGTATAATCATGTGGATATCATAGATTTATACCAAGCCACATTCGCATGGGTTTTCATGTGCTCACGAGATCAATTTTCTCAAATATGGTGAATCATTATAATTGTTAGCAATTGATTCATTTTAGAAGAAGTTAGACATGAAGGTGAAAATACCCAACACAACCGATCATACAGGAGAGAATGTAGGAAAATCTATGATGGAGACTGTTATTCGAAAGTTAAGAAAATATATGAATCTAGAAAAATTGGTTAAGATGTTGGTTGAACAATTGAGGTATGAGTAAAAGTACCCTATAAGATCTACTCATTTGATATCTTAAGAGGAGACCATATAATAGATCGACAAAGAAGGATTTATTATTTTAGGATCATGCATAGAGAAATGCCCCTTGACAAAGAAGGTACGCATGTAGTTGTGCACGTGGTTAAGAGCATGAGGCCTCTCTAGGAATGAGTTGTTCCTCATCATGAAATTGTGATCCTCTTTGTAATATCGACTTCTTGGGGTCTCCTCTTAAGAAGATTACTTCTAGATTATTGGACTTTGAATTGTCATATAAGATGATAATATCTTGCTTTATGGGTATACTTGTTAATCACTGGATAAATGTTGTTGGAGATGTAAATTACGGATATTAAGTTATTGACAATCTTTTAAGATTGGAGAAGAGGTAGTGCTATGAAGCTCGTAGATAGTGCTTGAAAGAAGTGACACATCAATGCAACCTATACGCACGAGCTTTTATAGAAGAGAATAGTTTTAATATTGTTATTCGACGTATTAAATGTATGAAGGATAACCCTTGTCCTACTCATTATTGAATGTTCATGCCAAACATGAATTCAATCATTACCACTCATAGACATATAACAATATACTTTTGATAACATACTTTAACTATCATAGTTCATCGATATGGAAGTCATTGACTTTGGCCATATCAAAATCTCAAAGTAGGTTTTAAGCTACTGTACTTCCTTCTTCCGTCATCGCTAAAGCAATACATGTTTGTTTCTTTGAAGTTGAAGAAACTGCACCCCTAGTATTGTAGAAGCATAGACTTTTACATAAACTATCCAATTGGCATATGAATATCCATCTAAGGCCGAATGACTTCTATTATAGATTAAGCTATAATTTGTCATTTCCTTCAAGTATTTTAGCACTCGTCAAACAACTTGCCAATGGTCTTTACTTGGATTGCTTGTGTACCAGCTTAGTCAACTCACTACATATACAATATCATGTCTAGTTTATATCATCACATATATCAAACAAATAATTACTTTAGTATATTCTACTTGTACAATTGGGCATTCTTTATTTGGTACTAATTTTGTGTTAGGGTCAAAAGTTGTAGAATATGAACATAATGAAAAGCATTAAATTTCTTCAATACTTTTTTATATAATAAGATTGAGAAAGTCAAATTTATTCCCTTCTCTAGTTATTTTATAATACAGAATATCATCTACTACTTCCATATCTTTCTTGTCAAAATTAGTTGAGGAAAAACCTTTTGTGTTTTCAACCTCATTTAAAGTAGTATCAAATATAAGCATATCATCAATGTACAAACAAATAAAGATATCTTTTATATTATAAAATTTACTATAAATGCACTTGTTTGGTTCATTAATTTTGAAACAATTTGCCAAAACTATTTGATCAAACATTTGACATAGGAACATGCTTTAAACCATATAAAGATTTGACTAACTAGCAAACTTTGTTCTTACCCGAGTATAACAAAATCTTAGGGTTGTTCTATATTCATCTCCTCGTCTAATTCACCATTTAAAAATATTGTTTTGACATCCATTTGGTCAATTTATAAAATGAAGCAAGTGCTAATAACACCCAAATAGTAACAATTGTTGTTATCACTGGATATGTATCAAAGTAGTAAATCTCTTTTTTTTTAGTAAAACCCATAGCAACTAATATTGCCTTAATTTGTTGATGGTTCAATTAACTTTCATTTTCTTTTTAAAAATATATTTACAAATAAGTTTATGTTTCAAGTTTACTTCTTACATGTTCGATGATAGATCTATTTATTGATGCATAGCAAGTTCATGAAATTGTTCGACGATAAATCTACCATCTACTATTTTATAATTATTAAATCTAGTAATAAGAAACTTCTTACATGTTGCATCTTGAGCGATGTACCTTGCAAGCAAATTATCTCACAAGTTCTCGATACTTTCTGAACATTGGTAGGCACCGAAGAATGTATAGGACATGCAATTTAGGATATGGCCCAGCATATGTAATCGTTGTTGTCCCAATTTTACATTATTGAGTCCTTTCAAGTGGTTTATTTTTTGCCTTGCCAACCTTGGTATTATAAAGGCATAGACAACCTTTAAGGTGGTCAGGAAAAATTCATTTTCTTTTGTCACCTTGGAAAATTGCCTCTATCAAGTTTCATGAAGTTGGATATCATCTCCTTAAGGATGTCATTCTTCTCAAAGAGCGCAAAGAAACATCAAAAAAGCCTAAAGAATGTTGGTGTTGGGGCTTTTGGAGAACGATTTTTTACTAGAGAGAACTTTTCTCATAGAAATCGATGAATCTGCTTGTAAATCTTGGCCACTTGCCCATAGAAAGTCAACTTTTACCTATAATGGATCCGCAAATTGAACTTCCTGCTGAGGTTGTTGTTTTTTAAAATCTCATTCTGAATTAGAGTTTTTTTTGTATATTAGAAAAGGGCAATCGACATTTGCCACAAAATATCGTAAAATGATGTTTCCCTCAAAATGACTGCAAACCAGGATCACCACCAGCAAACACCCAAACACTCCTATAATAGTAGGGTTAGTGTGAGACTCTCTTCAAGGGGTGATAGAGCATTATCCTTTTAGGCTTTTCCGTCACACCTGAATTCTTGCTCTATGGATGCCAATGACCTCAATGATCTCGCAGGATACAATAAAGGGTCCTTGACTCTTCTTGCATAAGTGTACTTAGGCTTACGGCATGGCTAGGCGTTGTACTTCCTTTTGCACGTTTAAAAGAGAGTGCAATAAAAGGTTTTGAAGAAGCAATTTTTTAAAGGAAAACCGGTAGGAGAGAAGGATAATTTTAGGTTAGATTATGTCCATGATGGCGAATGATGCAAATTTATAATGGTTTCATACAGAATGTTAGTAGTCAAAAGATGTTTTTGTAACTCATGGCTACTATTGAATGTTCAATTCAGAACTATCAATAGACACCTCTTTTCAATTTTCTAAATGGGATCATGAAAAGTCATAATGTTTTATAGCTCAAGCTACTCATTAAAGAGTAACTCTTTTTTAGACTAAGCTTTATTACTAAGGATGGATCCTTTAAAGTCTTCCATTAGTTGAATCAGTTTAATTGTGTTGAGAACTTTAATCCGGGTGATGACAAGGATAATTTGTTCTTGGAAGAAGCTAGTGTCGGTCGAATCTGTAGTTGCCTTACTTGGTCAATTCATCATGATTCATGTGAATTCCAGTGAAAGGACCCATCGTTTCCATATCTGGGTTTATGGTCATAATAATTACATTAGAAGAAGGGAACCATGGCATTCCGTCATCATTGCATGTCTATGGCCCATGGTTAATTTGCTATATATTCTCAAAATACTATTATGAAATATTTGATTGTAAGGTTGGGCAAGAGAGGCCTGCTAAGAGCCAACCATAGAGGAATTCAACAAGGCCATTGATATGTATGGCTTAATTGAAATCCCTACTCGTGACACCTTCTATACTTGGTGTCCGAGAAACAAGGTAGACTGAGCTATATTACAAATCAAACTAACCGCAGCTTGGTTAACACAAGGTGGGTTCATCAGTTTTTTTATGAGTTGATTCAATCGAGACCTTGTTTAGATGGCAATGGATCAGTTGTCTTTAATGACCACAACTCACATAACATCTGAACTCCGTTAAAATATTTTAAGATATGAATCTTTTGACCATATTATTTGCAGGTGATCAGTGCCTCATGAAAAACGAAGGTAGTAGGCACGCATATGTGCAAAGTCTTTAATGAATTTAAAGGAGACAAAGGGAACCATATTGAGCGGAACAATCTGTAGTTAGAGATATTCATCATGGCATAGACTATATCACAGCAACTGACTGTAATTTAGGGATTTAGGCTATTGGCTTAGAGAGAGGAGCTTATCACCTTTTAAGGAGGACCAACGAATAAGAGATGACCTTGGAATTAAAGCTTCTCAATATTGAGGAACAATTCTAAAAGCATATAAGCTAAATATTATGGTGGTTCAAGGAGATTCCTATTCATTAGCGCTTCTTACCAAACATACACCTCTTCTATTAAGAGATGGTCTTCAAAAGCTATCGACTTAGACAAAGGAACTTATCACCTTGTTAAGGACGACAAACAAATAAGAGATGGTCTTGAAAAGCTTCTCAACATCAAGGAACAATTCTAAAAATGTATAAGCTAAATTTGGTGGTTAGATGAGGGAGATAGGAATCCAACTTTTCCTCATTTTCAAGTTCAAGGGGATTACTATTCATACACCCCTTCCATTTTTTTTCAAAAGTACTCATCCACGTTTTGGTCTCTTCCATTGTCTCCCTCTATGGACGGTCTTCTTGAAAAAGAGATGTGCCCGTCATGTGTCACTCTTAAACCACGACAGCCCATATATCCTTTGAACAAAGCATACCTTAAGCATGATTCATCGTCAGTCATGAAGAGTAATATGGTTTAGTCATGGGATCTTTTGGATAAAAACACACCTGTCGCACGCTGCTCTTCAAATAATGGTTCATTATGGGTGCATTTGTCCTTTAAATAAAACATGCATTAGGCATGTCTCATCACTGGTCACTGTTTTCTCTACTTGTCAGAAACGTAAACCATGACCGACCCTCTAGAACTATTTTCTATTGATTTTTCATGAGATTCATCCTAAGATTGAGAAAGACGTTTTGAACGATAGAGAAAGAGATTGGTAAAGTGATAAAAAAACAATTAGAGAAAGTTTGGAAAGGGAAGATTTGGAGACTGAGATTTAGAGAGATAAAACGATTAAGCGAGAACGAGAGAGACCAGGGAAGGTCACTGGGAGGAAGGGAGAAGCCGATGAACTAAAATCGAACCGACCACCCTCCAAGTCTGGTTCTAGTTTCATGTCCTATTTTAGTTCCACTAGCAATCTTGGATGTTGGTTCCGGTTCCATTCTCCAATATGTAGAACCAAAATTGGACAGTGGGGCTCCCCAACTCCAACTCGGTTCTGGTTCTCCCAGTTCTCACTTCAGCCGGATGTTTTGGTTATTGTTAAACCCATCGGGCCGCTTAGGAAGTAGATACACGGATTACATTATTGCTGAAACAAAGCAAGTTGTTTCTAAGTGACTCAGGATAGCACAGGCCTTTGAATGGTTTACAAATCTGGTACATGATCAGAAAGTATATATATATGTTTGCTCGCACTAGAAAACTATGTTGATCCAACAAATTGAGTAGGTATTATGTAATTAGATGATCAAGTCTTTCCATTTTGTATGTATAAATTATGCATGTGTGTATATATATGAGAGAGTCTTAAATGCTTGCAACCTTAATCTCAACCATTAATTTGTTTGATTAAATAGTTGAAATTTGTAAGAATATGATAAGTATCTTAGACTTTGTATATACATTATATAAGTCTAATGTGCTTGTCATGTTATATACTTATCGTCTTTAAGAATCTACCATTTGTAAGTAATGGATAGTTGTGTTCAAAAGTGAAAAAGTAATAAATACATATATAGTTCATGATGGGTATTTGATTTTTCTTTTAAACTCAATCATCTGTTGGTGATTGAGATTTTCAAACATGGACAAGCAAATTATCATGCACCAACTTCTCTCTCTCTATATATATATAGAGAGAGAGGGGGGGGGGGTATTAAGTGACACAACTTTTTAATTTCTATTTGGACATAGAATCTTTTATTCCATTATAGATGACGGTCATAGAACGCAATCGACTTATTGATAACTTAAATCACGGGATCCTGCGAAATGGTAAGAGATTAGCAGTCAAGGTTCGGTGGATGGGTGATCCTCACCGGAGCAACACAGACTCGCAGGGTTTAGAAAGTCAATGGTCAAAGTCATCTTTCGGGCTGCCGGCTGTCACCTCACGAGCCAAGCCAAGAGATTAATCTCTTGTTCTCCATGCAAGATTGGAGGCACTTGCTTACCCACCAAACCTTCCAAATTATTCTTCATAAATTCATTCTCGAGAATAAAAATGGAATCTGGGTAGCATTGACCAAGTTGAACCTGAAACCGAGAACCGAACTGGGGCCCCTTCGGTGTCGGTTATGGTTCTGCTAGTTCCAGTTCCAATTGCACATACGTTTCGGTTCCATTGGGTCCCAATATCGTCTGAAAGGCATCGTGTAACAAAGGTGGTATTTTACAAAACGAACCGAAAAACGGAAAAGGAGTTAGTCACTTGTTCAGTTCGGTTTCCCATTCGATGGAACAGAAATTGAACAGTGGGTCTTGGCTCTGGTTTGGTTCCAGTTCTCGGAGTTTTATTTTGAGCCAATTTGAGAGTGGTTCAGGTCTAATTCAACCCATTGTGAAATTCTAAAAACCAATAAAGAAGTTAAAGTATAAATTTGACATTAATCAGTTGGAATGCCTTCTCAGTCACTTTTTTCTTATGACGTGTATAGAGCATTTTTCCAAAACCAGCTACATATATACATATCTATTGTTCCCTCATGCTCGATTATTGCTTCTTGAGAGTATAAGTGTAATAACATTGTCCTCCGTCTTTTTTCAAAAAACCTTTAAAATTTTTAAATTACAGTCACGACACTTGAAAGTAATGGGTGACACATATATGCAGAGGATGCGATTTTTCCCGTCTCTCATAATAATAATAATAGTTTGTGTACAAAGACTTGTTCGTAGATAACTTTGAGAAATTGTTATATAATATTGTGTGTGCGTGAATGGTTCAACTCATAATAAATATACAAAAATGACGTTCAGAGACTTGGTCGTTGACTGGCTTTCAGAAATTGCTACCATTAATTCAACCTGGACCCAGAGACAATTTGCAACTACTTCGATGTGGACTTTGTGGTGTTAGGATGTGAGCTATAAATAGGGAACTCCCTCCTTGCAGTTTCCCACATCACAAAGCACATTCTTCCTTGTGCACACACACAGGAACGAACATGCATCACTCACTAGCACTGACCCTCTTGGTTGGGATCCTTGCCGGGTTCCGGCTGGACTCTGCTTTCGGTCAAAATTGTGGTTGTGCACCAAACCTTTGCTGTAGTAAATGGGGTTACTGTGGCACCAGCGACCAGTACTGCGGTCCCGGGTGCCAACAAGGTCCCTGCTATAGTTCACCTAGTGGTGGTGGTGGTGGTAGTGGCAGCAACGGTGCAGTTGTTGGTGATATAGTTACACCAGATTTCTTTAATGGCATAATTAACCAGGCTGACTCTAACTGTGCTGGTAAGAACTTCTATACTCGTGATGCTTTCCTCAGCGCCCTCGGATCATACCCTGGGTTTGCCACATCCGGGAGCACCGATGACTCCAAACGCGAGATTGCTGCCTTCTTCGCGCATGTAACACATGAAACTGGACGTAAGTTTTTTTCTCTCTCCTTACTAGTTCCTTTTATTCAAATGAACTAGATAACGAAGTCGTCTCTTTGATGCTTTTATGATAATACCTTTAGACAACCAACTTTGATTGGGCATGGTCAAGGAAGTTCCGACTGAGCCATGTAGTAGATCGAGGACTCAAATTTAGGACTAGCTACGATCTCATTAAAGTGGATCCGGATCCAAGATCCAATATGAAGATCCAGGTCTACAATCGATGACCATAATGTGGTTGGTTTCAGGTGTATAGGAATCACCCATGCTTCTCAAATCCTGCATTAGGCATCTGGGTTTTGGGTATGTTCAATAAAAGGTCTGATAAGTTAGGGGATTGACTCACAATTCGTAGGTTAAGAGTTCGAATACCCGAGGCTGTGTGCATCTGTTGGGGATTTGCCTAACTTCAGCTCGCGGATTATTAAAAAAATGTCCGGTGATCTAGCCCAACAACTCAAGTATGGATCCAATACTCTTGGAAATATCCAATCCAATTGTAGCTATACACAGCAACAGTTATGGGTACCCGTTCATGAGTGTTTTAACTGACCATGAATTCACCAACAATTTCAGATTTCTGCTACATTGAAGAAATAGATGGACCTTCAAAGAACTACTGCGACCAGAGCAACACTCAGTACCCTTGTGTACCCGGAAAGGGATACTACGGACGCGGGCCGATCCAATTGTCCTGGAACTACAACTACGGGCCTGCTGGAGAGAGCATTGGCTTCAATGGGCTTAATGAACCCGAGAGAGTTGCTAATGATGCAGTGATATCATTCAAGACAGCCTTCTGGTTCTGGATGAACAATGTGCACTCGGTCATGGGTCAAGGGTTCGGTGCAACGACCCGTGCCATCAATGGTGCACTAGAATGCGGCAACAACAGCCCGGCCATGCAGGCCCGTGTGGGCTACTACACTGCCTACTGCCAGCAGCTCGGAGTCGCACCAGGAGACAACCTCACTTGCTAAGTTTTATTAAGCTGTCTAAGTCTTGCATGAGTGAAATAAAATAGTGTTATGTGCTTGTCCCTGGAGACATAATACTTATTTATGATTAATTATGTGTCATTTGACTGATGCATTACAAATTTTTCTACCAATCCCAATTCAATGGTCAGTACTGTATGAATGATATATATTACTTTTACCTAAATAAATCTGTCACACGCTGGGTCCATAGGCCCAGGCGAGGTCAACTTTGCCTTAGCCCTTCTGCCATGGCGCACGACCCCGAGCATGAGATACCTAAAGTTTCTAAATATATACATCTTTCATAAAAAAAATTATATCTTATTAAAAACCCGAATAGAATACAAATCATCTCTTATACAATCTAGAATTCCATATTAGTTGTGGCAAAATCAATGATGTGTTAACCACGACTTACTTCCGTTATCCAAAGCATTTTTGACAGTGACAAGGATCGAAACAAGTTGGAAACTTATATCACATTTTTGTGAAATTAGGTCGATGGTTTCAAAACCATTAAAAGATTTTGATTTCCAATTAAACGGTGTTAATGGTCTACCAAATGTATATCATTAACACAAGATGAAAGCCTAATTGGTCTACCAAATAGTGTTACTTATTGTAATTTCCTAAGTTTAAATTTGTTGATACTAACTAATACGAAGTTCTAGCTTAATCAACAATTGTTTGATTATATAAATGACTGCAAATATATTATAATACAAAATTATAATTTGTTTATATCAAAAATATATTACTCTACTAAGTACGTATAATACAGAAATTATATATTCCTTTTTATTTATTATGCATATGAGTAAAGTAAAATATAAGTATCTTAATATTATTATATATTCCTTTTTATTTATTATATATTCCATTCAGAAATATAAGTTCATTTCTTTTGCGTGTTTATTCTGTATATTCCTTTTTATTTTAACTCAGTCAGTCCTATTAAAAGAGGAAATCAAAATTACTTTTTTGGAACGTTTTATTGGTCTCCTAATATTTCCAAGGACCTTAACTGTGGAACTACATGAGTCGAGCAATCACATATGCGCATGCACACTTGCGCACACAACACATACACGCACGCACATACACACACACACACACACATATATATATATATATGGAGAGAGAGAGGGGTTCGGTACGAATTACAGGTTGAGTCAAAACCAATGTGTCGACACCCCTCATGTGAAGGCATCAGATTTTGGGTCCTAGAATCGTATCTAAGTGGATTTTGAATGGAGTTAGGGTTCTCATTTGCATGTCAAATTTCAACACTTAATGGAATCGAATATCTAAACGTCTTATATCTCAAATCTACATTATGCATCTGACTTATGACGATCTGACTCAACCAGATTCAGATTCAGATTTAAATGAATATTGATGAATAACAAATTTGAACCCAACAAATAATTACATCCCTGACATACCGGACTAACCGGGTTATGGTTATCGGATGTGTCCAGACCCGAACCCATGCAATTGGCATTCCTACTGAAAAGGACCCAGTGATCCTCTAAACAGAACACGAGTAGGTTGGGTTCGAACACTATAATGTCGAACTTCATCAAGATCCCACATGAAGTGTAGTAGCTTTTAAATGACTACAAGTCACAGGATAAGCTTAGATAAATGTTCATTTCTATCAAGTCACTTGCATCAATGCCCTACAACAAACATACATGAGAGTGCTTACCTCCAAGCAAGAAAACCAATTACCTCTTTCACAGACTTGCAAAGCGAAGTTAGGGCTTTGTGGCTGCCACAATAAGGTAACATAGCTCATGAGCCCAGTGGCTCGCACCCGATATAATACAGAATAATAAGTTGGTGAAGCTAAATCAACACCAACAACTAAGCTTTTTCCCATACTAGATGCGGTCGGCTATATGGATTCTTTGTTTTCATAGGGCCCTATCACGTGTCATGCTAGCAGTTAACTCAATGTAAACTAGATCATTCTTTATTGTTTCTTTCCAACACATTTTTTGTCGTCCTCTTCTTTTTTTAACATTTTCACAATATAGCTTTTCATATCTTCTTACAGGAGCGTTCTTGGGTGTCTTTCTATATGTCCAAACCATCTTAAATGATTTTTCCTCATTTTATCCTCTATTGGTGCTACTCCTAATTTTTTATAATAACCTCATTATTTACATAGTCTTTTCTTGTATAACCTCTCATCCATCTCAACATCTTCATTTTTACTACAGACATTCTTTGCACATTTTGATGATTAACTGACCAATACTCAAAACCATAAAACATAGTATGACTAATTACTACCCTATAATATTTATCTTTCAACTTCAATGATATCTTTTTATCACATAGAATACATAAATACCAAACTTTTATCTTGTCAACTATTCAAAGTCAATGTGAGGATGGTGATGCAAACCAAATCCAGCTGACAAACAGCCGGGTCCAAGTAAGCCAAGTCCAAACCTAGGCTGCATCCCTCATATTAAGATGTGAGAGGAGACTTGGCCATTGACTTTGAAAAGGCAATATTCCACACTCGCCATCCATCCTCAATGCACTTGGTTGACTACAAGACCAAGATTGGTTGCAGCCTTCTTTACACATGAGATTGGACGTAAGTTTTTCCTTGTCACCCACCCTACCAATTGCCTGGGTTTTAGATCAATTAGATTATCAAGTGATCAGCATGATGCTTATTTATAGTATACCTTTTGCTAACCAAAATTATCATGGCTTCCATTCCTTGGGTTCGACTGGCTAGTCCTTCATAAAGAATTGAATCGAGTCACAAGCATATGTTCAATTAAGTTATGGTCAAAAAGCCTATTTTGATGCCTGATGTTCAACTCACTTTTCCAGTCATAAGAGTGTCCGGGAAGTATGTATGATATAATGATAGAGTTGCTTGGAACTCCCCCAACCATGACCTTTCTTTGGTCCGGTCCATATGACCCCTCTACTTAGACATGTCTGGTTCTAGTTAGTTCAGAACGTAACCGAACCGTCCTAGAGTCACTTGCGGTTCTGTAACCGTTGGTTCCATTTTGGGTTCCGAACCGATAATTTTCTCAAAAATTTTAAAAATTATAAGAATTTTAAAAAAAGATACTGAAACTGGCGGTTTGGAAGCATCTGTTCTGGTTCCGGTTTTATAAAAGATAAATCCGGAACTGAACCAGGTGGTTCCCGGTTCTGGTTTCATCTGCTTCAGGTTCAATCAGTTCCTGGGTCAATTTGGTTCCGGCTGAAACCACCGGAACGGTAAAGAACCAGCCATGTCTACCTCTACCTACCTAGGTGGTCGTGGGTTTTGTGCCATGGCAGACCTAAAAAAAATTTTGGATGGAGAAGAACAATTAGGTGACATCACACTTGACTTCTGCTTTAACTTTATGTATTATTTTTGGATCTTTTGGGATTTTTTTATGAGGAGGTCGTGTCACTGCTTTTGGGTCTTCCAATGCAAATACTTCAAAACTACTCGATCCACAAATTTGATCTGGATCGGACCAAAGGTAATAACCAACCCAACTTTAATGGTGCGTGGTGAACCTGAACTGTATGGAGATGTTTGTTATATTGTGAAAATCAATGAGGCTTCAAAGGAACTACAGTTACCAGACAAACACTAAGTACCCATTTGTCCTGACAAGGCTTATTATGGGCTGATTCAACTGCCATGGAATCAACTACAAGCCGGCTCGAAGAAGCATCGGCTTCGATGGGCTTTATGAGCCAGGGAACGTCTCCAATGAGTCAAGGGTACGCGTTAGAACCTGGGCCATAGTGTACATTGTTCATTATCATAGGGCTTAATGAGCCATAAGTCAAGGGTGCCGCGTGAGAACGAGGCGATCAATGGTCCACTTGGATGTGGCAGGAATGATCCAGCCATGTAAGCCCTAGTCTGCTACTACATACGTTTTAGTGCCAACAGGCACAACATCATTTGCTAAGCTCAGCTAGGGCTAGTTGCCCACTAACTGCTTGAGCCGAGTTGTAAGACATGCTAGAGTCAGATGAGCTCTTTCATACCATATATGGTTATGGCAATAGAAGCCAGCTTGGATACCAGTTGCTTCAATATCCAAAGAAACTTCAGTTGTAGAGAGAAATATTGCAAATTAAAGACAGAATACAAGGAGTCGAAGTTTAGTAATCTCAATGAAACACATTATATAAATGTTAAAATTAGTGAACATTGCATCACTCAAAGGATAATTTTAAGTACTTAGGATGAATCTTTCAAAGACAAAAAAAATTGATAGAGATTTATACTAAAAATCAACACATGTTGGCTAAAAGGGAGAGATGCATCAAAGGTTTTGTGATAAGAAGATACCACTAAAGTCATAAGACAAATATTATAAAGTAGCATTTAGACCAATAGTTTATGTGATGTTGAGTGTTGGGCAGTTATTCATCAAATATATAAAAAATACATTTGCATGCCACTAATTAGTCATGAGGCATTAATAGGTCCATTATCCGAAATCCAAATCAGATAACTTTATTAGGCCGTTTAGAATAAAGCATACAATACATAACTAATATGTTGGACTATATTATTGAATAGATTCAACAATGTCCCATTTAAGCCGAGAACTATATCATTGCATAGTTATGTATCAGAAAATGATCTTATGATCTAATATCCACTATCTATAACAATCATCCTGAGTAGTGTAACTCATCGAACATGTCAACATACGACCAAAGCAATCTTTTGCTCAAATTCATTCTTTGGGCATTGGTTAGGACTCAATTTGTCTCCTTTTTAACAATAAGGGTATCATGTGGTTTATGTCCCTTCATGCCAAATCTCATGGGATTGTAATGTATCTAGATCCCTAATTCAATAGAGGCATCACCAAGATCCTTCATTTCAAATTTTCTTCCACAAAAATCTCTTGGTTTCATGACATAAGCATGTATTGTTACTCGTAAGTATTATATTGTCGACATATAAAACCAGGAAAAGGTATTTCCTGCAAAACTTATGGTATGCACATTTATTAACCAGATTTATCTAAAAACCGAATGAGATACTGACTCAATGAAATTTATGATACTATTAATAAACGTATGCTTTAGCCTGTCGATGAATTTCTTTTATTTGCAAACTAATTTCTTTAGGCTTCCCAACACAAAGTCTTTTAGTTGCTCCATATAAGTTGTTTTACAATGTCACCATTGGAAAACAGCATATTTACATCCATCTAGTGTAGCTCAAATCAAAATGAGTATCATTGCAATCCTAAAAGAGTTTCAAAGAAACTAGAGTGAAAGTTTTTGTATAGTTAATAACTTCCTTTTTTATTAAAGCCCTTTGCAATAAAATGTGCCTTATATCTTTCCGCGTTGGCCCTTGAATCCTTCATTATCATAAATGTTTATTTATAACCAATGGGTTTCCTCCTTTATGCAATGAGACAAGATCAAATGCCATCTTTTGTATAGACTTAATGGTACCAATCGATTTTTTAAAGTTAAACCTTTGCATGGTTTATTAGAAGTTGATAGGATCATCTTCCATCATGGCAATTTCATCTTCATGCTCTTGGAGAAATACAATATAATAAGTTGTGCATCTCCTTTCTCTTGTAGACCTCCTTAACGGCGTCTGCACTTGAGGTTGCTCTTCAAGAATAAATTGTTGAGGTTGTTATACAGGAAGGACTTTATTATTATCTTGTTGTTTTGGATTTATTATATAATAATCATTATAATCAATAATTAGAGAAGAGAGATGTATTCCTCTTAAAAGATGACATGTTTATCCTTATCTCCTCCCCAGGCTCAACATCCTCGGTACCGGTCGATTTTTGTCTCAAAAAGTTAAAAATTTGTAATAGCAGCTAACTATTCTCGAGTCCAATTTTCTTTTGTTAGGCTTATAAGGCCTAGCATCAGTTTGACAATCTCAAGTGTGCAAATAAATTAGACTAGACAACCTTAGAGGACTAAACATTGATGCATATAATTAATTGCATAGATTAATTATATGATAAGAGCATGGCGGTCACCTTTTCACACTTATGTATAATTTTTTCCCTTCTTTCCGCTAATATTTAAATTCAATAACTCTATTGATGGTGAGATCACTCTCGCATTTATGGTCTCAAGTTTGGATTCAAGAAGAGGGTTGTTTTAGGTAAGGTAGCAATCTTAGAACCGACTTGGAACCCACCCAAAATAATATACTCACGCACAAAAACATACTTTATATATATATATATATATATATATATATATACATGTGTCTGTGTATATTGGTTTGGTCAGGTGGGCCCAGACCTGATACTTTATATATATATATATATATATATATATATATATATATATACATGTGTCTGTGTATATTGGTTTGGTCAGGTGGGCCCAGACCTGACCCAGGTTGGATTCGGGTCTTCAAAATGAACCTGAACAAAAAATCAGTCGCGTCTAGTCAACCTGATTCTGTTCGGAAGTGAGCCCAATCTGACACCCTAGACTGTCAGGAAGCCGATAGCCTGTATAAAACTTTTGATCGAGTCTTAGAAGGTGCTATATTTCTAGCACAAAACTTAGTGGAAATGCATAAGAAGTCAAAAGTTAAGCGTGCTTGATGAGAGTAGGATAAGAAATTTCATGTTTTGAAGTTTCACTTGTTAATTTGTTGGCGACCATGAATCTCATATATATGTGTGTGTGTGTGTCTGTGAGTGTGACAATATTGTGACTTCTCGGCAGCAGTTATTGAATCGAAAGTTTTTTGCAAGATTATAACAAAGTCAAATTTCTTCTTTTGTCATGGCTTTGTTAGATTTAGTCGTGGTGGTTCCAGCTAGCTCCGATTAGAGGTGGCTGGTGCCAGCTACTGATCTCTCTCTCGCTCTTCGAGAGAGAGAGAGAGAGAGAGAGAGAGAGAGACTGAACTAGATGAGCCTTTTGTGAGACGAACTCGAGTTGGATCTGGGTATTGGTCACTGAAGTCATCTTGTCCTTCAGATTTTATTCATTGAAAGGTGACGGCCGGCCAAGATTTTCTTGTCTAACCGGCATTCACAATACAGTTCGTCAGCCAAACACATTACATGAAGGCAATAGGTGTTCGTGGCCGTCAACCCAACGGGTCGTCATTTGTTTAATAATTACTAGTTCTTAGATATTTTCTGCAGTTGCATGATCAGAAAGTTCTTCTCTTTCCTTTTGATTGGGAAGCTGACATTAGGTAGACTCCTACCCGATATGCACTCCAGAGCTTCGAACTCTTGTCCTTCAACTTGAAGTCCCCCTTGAGTCGAGCCCTTGGCCAGAAAAACAACTTGGATACCTCCATCTAAATCATCAAAAGAAGCTGTATTATTTCTATTTTTGCATAAATTGCGAAGGCATCAATTATGATCGATCTCTCACTGCACAATCATCTTTCTCTACACATGCACAAGAGAGAGAGAGAGAGAGGAAAACATATCCTCACAAAGCTACTATTTTTATGATTTTTGTAACATTGAATGATGTATAAATAACCGGTTTACACTTTGTGTACATATTCGGAAAAAAAAGGGATGTTGGCTAAGATAGATGGCAATAAACAATCAATTGAATAGCATAAATATTGAAAGGAATGCCATGGGAATGATGATTTCCCTTGTATTTATACTATATGGAAGGTGAATGACATGTTTTTTATATGTATGAACCTACTACAATAAATGGCATGAATGTATGAACAACAAATGAAATAATTTTCACAACAAAAAAATCCCAACTTGTGGAAATCAAGCAATTCAATGACCAGGGCCTCTCGTGCTCGGCCCAGATGCCAAGCGCCCTAACCAAGTCACCACCACGTTCCTTGCTTTCTCGTAGGCTGAAGGATGCATCACCAAGTAGTTCTTGACTGAGAACTCTTCCCGCAGCGGCCTTGTTGCCTCCCCTTGCCAGAAAACGATCGCACAAACCAAAACGATCAATAAGATGGTATACAAACTCTGAGACCTCATAGTGTTCGGGAGATTGGAAAATCCTGGATGATCCTAGAAAATAAGGATTAGAGGATCTCGAAGTTATGGGTTTTGAGGCCTTTTTAATTTCAAAATGAGATGTTTTGCACCCAATTCATCACTAATTGTATTTGTAGGCAAAATCAATGACCAGGTTGGTAACGGTGGTGCTCATGCAATGCAAATCAAAAATACCAAAACCCACTCCAACTTCTTGGTTTGTGACGTGCTCATTTTGGCCTTGAATGTGACAAGAGATGGGTCTGGCTTTCCTTTATTGACTTTTGGGTGCGATAGCTCCGGGCGCTGTTGTGCCCTATGTTGGATCCTAGAATGTAGGGGTAATTTGGTCTACGATTATAGTCAAAGGTTAAAAATGTTAAGTTTTCAATTGATGTGAGATGCCCCTGCTTAGATTTTTTGACTGGGAAAGTTGAGCGTTTGCGTGTGGACCAGCGGGAGAACTTGTCTGGAAGGAGTGAAATTTTCAAGGCGTTGAATGTGTGGAAGTGTTGTAGGGCCGTTCAGAATTGACCTGCTGTCGTGTTTGTTTAGCGGTACGTTTTGTGTTCACATTTACTTTGTAGGTGGAGACAAATTTCCCATTTAAGACTGCGACTTACTAGGCCATCCTTTAATTTGAATTGTGGACTATCAAGTCGGATTTGATTCTTGATTGGGGTAACACGTTGGGAGTTGACGGCGTGGGCAGTTCAAACCGGAGCAGAATGGGGTCTGAAACCTGCCGGCAGCAAAAGCTGAACCTATTGCTTTGAATTTAACAGGAAATTATTGTTTTCTACTTTGAATTAATTTTTTTCATATATATATATATATATATATATATATTTGTGTGACGTTTGGATCTTGCTAACCTATTGCTTTGATTTGGTATAAGTATAATAATAATATTTTTTGAATTTTTTAGAATCTTTTGAAAAATAAATTATATTAAAGTACAAAAATATAATAATATTTTTATCTCACTTATTGATTATGACAATGAGTTTGAGCATTTATCCTCTTTCTCTTTCATATATATATATATATATAGAGAGAGAGAGAGAGAGAAATTAATATATGCTTGTAGCCTCAAGATTTTTCATTGTTTGATTGACAATAGTAGAGATCATACCCAACCCGATTTAGTAAAAGAGGGATTAGGACTCGAGCGACCAATGCACAATGAGAGAGAGAGAGAGAGGCAGAGGAGATCAATAATGGAGCTCAGTTGATGAGGTTGTTGGGGTCGTGGTTCTTATTGTTGGTCCTGACTAACACAGATTAATGTCGGTTCTTTTCTTTTTCTGTTGTGATCTGTTTCCTTTCTATTTGTAATATGTTGCAGTTCCGAGTCTTCTTTTGTATTCATGTAATAAAGATGAGAGAGAAGATAAGAGAGGAGAGAGAGATGGGGTCGAGGTTACCTGCGGAGGGTTTTCTCAAAAGATTATATTGTTACACACATTTTTAGTATGTTACTTTTCTATTTATATGTGGTTTTTTTTATCTTCCGAGTTTTCCTCTCTAGGTTTTCTTTTTTAACAATCATTTCGTTTTATCCGAGAAACGCATGTGACCTTTTGAAAACGAAAAATGATTTTAATAACATTTGTATTTTCGAAATGTAACTCATGAAGTCCTGGAAGAGGTCCCTTTTCCTGCATTTCATGGTTGTTAGTAATGGGGCCGACAATAGCCACCCACTACTTACATCTCCCACTTGGCCACTAGAGTCAACCTTTAATACACTGGTTTTTCCTCCTACTACTTTGGGGTTTATCAAGTTGTATTATTTTTTCTTATTTCAAGTAAATTGTAACTTTTATTTGTTATGCGGTTTTTTCCCAAACAATGTGTTTTTCCTGCATAACTCATAATAAAGTATTTTATATACTTATACACTATACATATCTCAACCCCATATGGGTTACATGTTTAATAAACAATTTTTTTGAGATATCTTTTGTCAAGTAGTCAACCAACATATCAGTAGTTGGCATATAACATATAGATATTTCATTTCTTTTGACCATATCATGAACATAGTGATATTTAACCATTATATGCTTGTTTCTCAAGCTATCAACTCCACTCTTAATAAGAGTAATTGCTACATTATTGTCACAATAAATAACAATTAGTTTGTTTGTTATGTCTAACTTCAAATCACGTATGAAGCGACTTATCCAAATGACACTAGTAGCAGTTATACTGTAAGCAACATACTCAGCCTCTTATATATGCAATGCTTCACAACCTTGTTTCTTTCAAACCCAAGAAACTATACCACCCACAAATAAAAATATTTGTCCTAAGATTGATTTGTTGTCATCTTTACTGCCAACAAAGTCAACATCTGAATATCCTATCACTTTCAGTTCATCTACTTGAAAATAAAGTTTCAAGTCTTTTATTCCTTTAAAATATCTTAGAATCGTTTTTAGAGCTATCCAATGTTGCCATCTAGGATTACTTTATTGTCTACTCATAAGACCAATAATAAAACTAACATCAGGTCTTCTACACAACATAGCATACATCAAGCTACCCACAGTCTGTGCATAAGAAACATTAGGATTATTGTCTTCTTCACCAGGATAATCAACTTTACTTAATTTGACCCCCATTCGTAACAGATATAGATGCAAACTTGCATTCACCCATTTTAAACTTCTTGAGAATATAATCAATATATCTCTTCTAACTCATGCTTAGAAGTTTAGATTCTCTATCTCGAGAAATCTTTATACCCAAGATATAGGATGCTTCCACCATAACTTCATTTCAAGCCTTCAGTTTAACCATGACTTAGTTCTAACAATCATTGTATTGTCATTCCTAGTTAACAATATGTCATCTACATATAATGATAAGATGACAAAGTGGCTCTCACTATTCCAAACATATACACAGTGATCAAATTCATTAGCCACAAACCCAAGTTCAATAATGACATTTTAGAAAGTCAAATATCATTGACGAGGTGATTATTTAAAGCCATATATGAATTTTCTCAACCTCTATACTTTATCTTCTTCGCCTTCAACTATGTATCATTCAAATTGCTGCATCTATGTGATTTCATTTAAATTTCTATTTAAAAAAGTAATTTTTATATCTAACTGATGTAAATCCAAATCATAATATACAAAAATCATTAGTATTATTCTTATTGATGCAATTTTTATAATATGGGAATATGTTTCAACATAATTTATCCCCTCCTTTTGCGAAAATCTCTTTACAACCAACCTTGCTTTAAACTTATCGATTGTTCCATTTATCTTATATTTTCTTTTGAGAACCCATTTACAACCTATGACTTTCCTTTATCTTGGTAAATCAGTCAATTCTCACACTTGATTTTTCTCAATAGATTCAATTTTTTCATCTATGGCTTTTTCCTAGTCTTCATATAAACGATAGATTCTCATCTCCTAAGATGACCTAGGTTTGGTTTTCTTCCAAACCATATCTCATATGGTATAAAAAATACAATTTTACATTGAACTCTATTTAGTATATACATAGTTGTACTTACCGCTTCTCCCCAAAATACCCTTAGCAGAGAAGCACCTAATAATATAGACCTTATCATTCAATAGGGTCATGTTATATCTCTCTGCTACACCATTTTGTTGAGTTGTCTAAGGCATTGTATTTTGCTTTACAATATCAAAATCTTTGGAGAATTCTAAAAATTTTATAGAGTTATATTCTCCACCTCTATCCGATCTCAAAACTTTGATTTTATACCATAATTATTTATTAACTTCTTACTTATATTTTTTAAACGCTTCAAATATCTCAGATTTATATGCTAAGAGATATATATTGGTATATCTCTAGTAATCATCAATAAATGTTATAAACAAATTTTTTCTCGATGTGATCTTACTTTAAAAGGTCCATATAAATCATTGTGAATAATCTTTAGTAGGGTTATTGTCTTAATTACTTCTTTGAGAAATGATTTTCTAGTAATTTTCCTTCATATACAGGGTTTATACTTATTAAAAGTATTTTAATGAAAGTTAGGCAATAAGTTAGAGTTGGTTAGTTTTCTTAACTTCTTTAAACTTATATGACCCAATCTTTTATGACATATAATCACATAAATCACATAGACACTATCAATATAAGTAGAAGAAGATCCTTCATTATTATTTATGTTAAGTTTGAACAGTTAATGCTTAGTATCAAACAAACCAGAAAAAGTTATTTTGTCATGCTTTCCCACAATGACTTTGCTAAGGACAAACCTGACTTCAAACCATTTTTTTACTAAGACAGGGACTGATACTAGATTGCGCTTAATAATGGTCACAGTTAATACATCAATAAGTACAATCGGTATGCCTTGTATAAAAATTCAAAATGACTCAACCCTAAGAACATCAAAAATTGTATTATTCTCCACATATACTCGATGTTCACCACACTTGTATTCCTTCAGGTTCATTGCTCCATCTTTCATTTTTGATATATGTTAGATCGCTCCAAAGTTGATCCACCAATTAGTCATTGAGCAGTCCATATAAAAGCACTCAAAAATGATGCAGATTATGTCATGCTTCTTTATTGGGCCGTATCGTTAAATGTTTCCAGCATTGGTCTTCTTTTTTGCGATAGTCTCTTTGTAGTGTCCCATCTTGCTACAGTTAAAACACTTTACTCGAGAAGTGAAATTCTTACGATTTCTTAAAATTTTAATCACTCTATTTTTTATTATTGCCAAATTTGTTATTTGGTTTTCTTTATCCTGTTTGTTTTTTGAGCTAGACCATAAATTATCTTTAGCAACTAAAAATCTTTCTTTTTATGTTTTCATATGTTCTTGTTTGATTGCTAGTTTCAGTGGGAATTCTGAAATAGTAAAATCTTGTGTAAGTCTAAGTGATGTAGTTATCATGTTTCAGGAAGGAGGAAGACTGTTTAGAATCGTGGATATCTACATTGGTTCAAGAATGATTTACTTTATTACAACTAAATCTCTAGCCATTATCAGCATTTGATTAGGATATTCAACTATATTATCACCTTCTTTTATTTTATTAGAGTTGTATTTCTCAAAGAGTAGTTTTATATATAGCTTAGCTGTAATATCAAATTTAGTGATCAGAGAATCAAATAACTCTTTAGCAGTTTCATATTTGTCAATGACCCTAATCAAGTCACCTTCCATGTACGTCAACATTAATGGTCCTAGCTATCGTATTATCATTTAGAAATGTCTTATATTTTTCTTTTTCTTCATCTTTTGCAATTGGAGTAGGGGGTAAAATTGTTTTCCTAAATACATAGTCAACTCTTTCTAAAGTTAAGGCCAGTGAAATTCTCTTTTTCTAAGTTTGAAAATTTAGGTCATTTAACTTTTCAGTCTTTGCCAATTTATAAATATAAATTCAAGAAGTCATTTACAATAAGCAAAGAGTTTATACATTTTGAGATATAAAACATAAAACATGCATCAGATGGATTTATATAAGACATTTCATAAAAAATCAATAGAAAATAGCTAGGCCTCTAAATGTAATATCCACAAATTCTAAGTATTAAACTATAAATATTTCTAAGCTAAATACTATAGTTTATTTAACACACAGGTAACTCTCTAAAAATACAGTAAAAACCGGGAAGTAAATATTTTCAGGCATTGTAGTGTAGTTTATTTAACCTTTAGGTACCTTTCCAAGAATATAATAAAAAACCAAGACTATATATGGAAAATATTATTTTCGGTATTTCTCAAAAAGTATAGGGATAAACTTTTACTTTCTTTAGGTGGCATAATGAATAATCTATAAAATTGAGAGGGGTATATCAATAAATACACTTGGATCTCGGGTTCTGTAATTTCTTGAAATGACTAGGAATAAATCAATAAAACTACTCACTAGTTTTTTATAGTTTCACATACTGTCAGAGGGCAGAAAAGACTTTTTACATGAATAAGGGTACAACAACCTTTTCGCATCAAAATATCTGAACATTTCGATAATTTTTGTATAGGGACAAAATAGTAATTTCACTTTTAAAACTTTACCCTAGGTGGTTTAACGCTCGTGGTTTTGCCGCCCATGGTTTTGAAGAAACATGCGGTTTAAATATGCAAGAGAGAGGGTGAGAGAGAGAGAAAAAGTATGCGCGATTGATTGCCGAAGAGGCTTCATCGCTGGCCTGGCCTGGTCGTCACCTCTCATCATCATGGTTTTCACCTCTGGTCGTCTTGGCTTTTGTCTCTAGTCATCTTGACTTTTGCCTCTTCTTCTTCTTTAATTTTAGTACAAAGAGAGTGAAACCTAAAGACGAAACAAAGAGGAAGTCAACCGCGGTTTTTTTCGTTGATCTATCTTTCTCTGTTTTCTCTTTCTCTTTGCCTGGTATCTATGGTGTGCAGACCATCTGTTTGCTTTTCAAGCCTGCAACCTATCTAAGGTTATCTTACAAGTGTGGCTTTCGGGTGTCTTTGTATTTTTTCTCTCTATTTCTCTTTTTTTTTTTGTTATTTATAAAGAGTACTTACGCCATAAAAAAATTTGGCTTCAATAAAATTGCTCTCACTATATATATATTACAGAACCGGCGTATCTATTAGAGTTGTCGAAGAACTTCAATGAAGCTATGATATCAGATATTGGGGTCTCATTGTGATTACTTGTCCCGCCTAACGCACATCAGTTCTAAGTCTTCTCTTCTTCTTATAAATAAGATGAGAGAGAAGAGAAGAGAGGAGAGAGATAGGGTTGAGGTTACCCATAGAGTGTTTCCTCATAACATTGACACACCTTTTGTGTATGTTGCTTATGTATTTAATGGTGACTTTTTCATGTTTTGAGTTTTCTTTCTCTAGGCTTTTATGTTTGAGAGTTATTTGGTTTTATGAGGAAATGCATAAAACCTTTACAAAAACAAAAAAAAACAGTTTTAGTAATGTTCGTATTTTCAATCCGAGTCGCCACCCACTAGTGACTCAATGCTGGGCTTGGCAGTGTTGTACGGCTCGTTCCTCCTTTCTTGTTTGGTGGATCTGGGTCACCGATGGAGGGAAGCAACTGAGGGTGCGAGTGGTGGACGATGGTGGTGAAGCAGGGCGGTGTTTAACAACGGCGGTGGTAGCCAGTGAGGCGCCTGATGGTCTTCTGGATAAACAGACGCTCAAACGGAGAGAGAGAGAGAGAGAGAGAGAGAGGGGCAGGCAAAGGGAGAAGAAACCCTCGCGGCGTGAAGCATAGTGGTTGTGTGAGAGAGAGAAGAAGCTCTCTCTGCGTGAAGCCGAGAGTGGCTGGGTGTGTGAAAGAGAGAGACAGAGGAGAAACCCTCTCTGCGAGAAGCATAGAGTGGCTGTGAAAGAGAGGTAGAGAGACGGCCGATGCTTAGTTCCACCCGATTCTTGCCCCCCGACGCACACACACACGCACAGAACAATGAACTGAACTCTTTTGCCTTTCACAACGAAGACTGATTCTACAGAATCAGTCTCTTTACAACAAACTGAGAAATTGAGAGATCGAGGCTCAAAGGGGTTTTTCTCTCGATCGATGGCTTTGAATCAGTTGTTCCTCTATTTTTTTCAGGGGGCTCTCCCAAGGTTTTTTCAATCATCTAAAGGATGAGTCCTCTATTTATAGTTTTCATTGCTGTTGTTGTTTTTAATGAGTGTTTTGTTGCGTGTAATCTTCCTCCATTTGTATGGGAGATAAGAGTGCAGTAAAAGGGATATGCATGCTTTTCTTCTTTAAAGTCTTCCTCTTAGTCGCGGGAACTGAGTGTAGGCTTAGCTTTCTTGCTGTCTTTCTGGTCTTTGTTTGCAGGGAGGAACTGGTTGTTTGCTTGCTTGCAGGTGTTTATATTTGCAGAGATCAAACTTGCTTGCTTGCTTGTAGGTTTTATGTTTGCAGAGAGCTGTTGTTTTGCAGGAGTGGTTGCATGTGATCTGTGCCCGGTTGCATGTTATGTGTACCCAATTGCTGCTACTTAGGGGCTGCTTGTAGAGAGAGCTTTCTGGAGGCTGATAGCAGAGTTGATCGATTCGCTGATTGTTTGCTTTGCTCAGTTGCTTTTCCTTTTCTTGCATTCTGCTCGTGACTGTAGTTGGTTCGATTACGGTTCTATGATGTTATATACTGGTAAATGAAACCGGGGAGGAACCTGGTGGTTTGAAACCGTTCTGGAACTGCGATATCCACGGTCCAGAATCAGTGGTTCCGCCACTACAGCCCGGCTTGCACCAACATCTTAGAAAAAATTAAATAAAAAAAAACTGATGGCGACGATTCTGGTTTAACTCCCTATCAAGCGGACCTGAATTTTGTGGCCATGGTAGGTGGTCATTTAAGTTTCTCTCTCTTATATATAAATAATATAACTATAGTTAATATATTGTATATTATATAATATGTAATATAATAATCACAATATTTTGAAAACAATAAAAATTGGAAAACTAATATGTTATATGCTATATATATATATTATATAATGTAATATGTTTAATACTATAATATTATATTTTATATGACTGGTTCCAGGTTCTGGCGTAGCCGGACCGGCCGTGTCTAGCGGGGATCATGATTCGATCACGGAGAAGATTGATGCGATTTTACTAGGACCGACCTGAATCGGATAGTCGTAGGTCTGTTGGGTTGTTCGGGACGGACCCACATCCGAGAAAGTGTCTTAAACACAACGCACGTTGCTGACTCTTGGAGTTCCACTCGCCGCATGAACAGGTCCAACACGTGTCCATAGAGCGACACCGCCGTCAAAGGCGCGCGTGATGCCGGCCAGCTGCTTGCGGTGCCCACCTTGGAGAACGCTGGGCTCCATCGGACGGCTCTTGACATCTCGCACGCGCAATCGACGGTTGGAAGAGGAGCAAAGCGAGGGACTCTCTTTTTTCGGACTAGAACGCCCCCCTTGGCCGTTTGTATATAATTCCTTTCCCCCAACTCTTTGAAGTTCCATAAAGTAAATAAGAAAAGATAAAACCATATCCATATCCGAATTCTATTATCGAATCCAGATCCGTATTTTCTGCTTTTACGTCCAACAGACGTTTGAAACATGCAACATGCTTGAAATCACTTAAAGATCTCCCTTCGATTAACAATTTAAAAAGCATTTAACACATAGTATAAGTACCAAAAGTACAATTATATATATATATATATATATATTTTTAAATTCAAATCTATTGGTGGAAATCTTTAAGTAGATTTAGTAGATGTGAAGTGGTGTGGTTTATAAAAGATAATTGGTAATTTAAGCTGTGGAATATAATCATAACCAAAAATTGAACTGCAAAAAGTATATATGTGACATAAGTATATATAAATCATCAACAACAGATTTAAGTAATGAAAAATCTCAACCATATTAAAATAGATGTTTGAGTTTAAAAGCAAAAAAGTATATATATGTTAGTAGGAACACCCCAAATGTTATCCTTTAAAACAAAGTTTATAATGCACCCACAATAAGGCTTTCCTAAAATCACGAAGAAAAGTCTTGCATTCATTTTCAAGCATTTACAACGAGGTATTCAGAATTTGTTTATAATGAGGCAACATCTCGATCCTATTTTACAACATCGTCTCAAAGTAAAATACAAAATAACAAAGTTCCTTAAGAATCCTAAAAATACATTAGAGGAATCGCTCGCTATAGCATGCCCTCAGCACCTCATTTCATGAAACAGGGAAAGACAGCATGAAAGAGGAAAAGACAAGGAGTCCTGGTTTCCAATTCTGGTCTGGTCGGTTTGGGGCCCAGTTCAAACCGCCTGCCCATATTCGAACTAGCCATGTATAATCCCCGTAGTATCAGCAATAATCGCATTTGATTGACGAAGAATGGGTGCATTCTATTGCGTTTATATATCTCTCAACACAAAATCGTAACGGTACTAGAACTAGTAAAAAGGAACCAAAGAAACATAGGAATGAGTAGAAAACGCATATATGACCATCATCAACCCATTAAGACGACCTAAAACAAGTGACAAAAGAGTTAAAGCAAAGAAATGGCTTCAAAGCAGAAACCATACAAAAGTAAATTAGCTCTTTTAAAATGGTCTGTCACTCTATAAAAGGGAAACCTGAGGAGTATCAAACCATCAATATTAGCATTTTACTTTTTCAATCTTAGTTCTAGTTGTACTTTCTAGGTTTTCTTCTTTTATCTTTTATTTTTTTAATAAGATGGATCTTTCTCTCTACAATAGTTCGATCAAATCTATAGTATCTCAAGCAGGCATATACCCATGCACATACAGACTTTCAAGTGCCTACCCGAGAGAGGTCAATGTTCTCTAACACACTCCACATTGCATCGACATTAAGTTGTACATGGGAGAGGTCAATGTTGTCTAACACACTCCACATTGCATCGACATTAAGTTGTACATGGGAGAGGTCAATGTTGTCTAACACACTCCACATTGCATCGACATTAAGGTGTACATGAGAGAGGTCAATGTTCTCTAACACACTCCACATTGCATAGACATTAAGCTGTACATGAGAGAGGTCAATATTCTCTAACACACTCCACATTGCATCGACATTAAGTTGTACATGAGAGAGGTCATTGTTCTCTAACACGCTCCACATTGCATCGACATGACAGTTAAGTTGTTCTCGACAATAACAATTGCCAAACCCTTTAGGAATCTTCTCTATTTAGGCCTGTCAAACAATGGGTTTGGTGTGGCTCAAACCTGAAAGGAAACATGAAAAGAGATCCATTCCCTTAAGGGTCACGCTATTACTGTAGAGGGTTCAGCTCTCTAACATGACTTCAAGAGTTCAATTGCTGAGAAAACTATGGCGTCTGCTGGTCTCTGCTAGCGGTTTACCTAAACCCACCTTGCCTATCTACAGGCTATCTATTAAGGTTCTTATGATACAATTATGGAGCCAGGCATGGCTCATAACATTCCAAATCTCAGATTCGAACCAGATGCTAATTAAAGTTTTGGCACTTGGCTTATAGGATCCAGACTTTGTTTCTGTATAAAAGGCCTGATTAAATGCTCGTCTGGTAGTGATTGAATAAAGTTGGGTTTGGATATGGGTCTGACGCAGGATATTTCCACCCACATTTTGAATATGGATCAGAATAAAAAAATCCTTCAGGTTGGGGTTGTCTTATTACAGAAACTAGCCAACAATGTAGATAGATCCAATATCCAAAATCAGAATCTAAATACATGAAATGCGGTCAAGATCCATAATGGCCAATGGCTTCGAACGAGCACGACCGAATTATCTTTCTATTTTAAATTGGAAACCTGAGGTTTTACCTGTTACATAAACACCTCAGTGCATCATCCTCAATTGAACTCGTAATGGGACAGAGATCATTCCAATCTCCATTGCTACTCCCAGTGGCTGATCTACATTGAAGTAAGGCGGGAAGTTCACCACACCAAAATAAGGGAAAGGTTTCAAAAAGGGCATTATACTCAACTGTTGAATCCGTAGGCTTTAAGACAAGGCCCAGTGTATAACCACTAGCTACCTGCCCTTCCAAAAAGATATAGCACACAGTTGAATCCATGGGCTATAATATATGCGTAGGAAGCTCGCCCCCCACCCTCCTGTTGGTACATTTGTCAAACAAATAGTCTCCTTCTGCAATGGTAAAACCAGGTGAAGGGGGCATACTCCTGCATCAACAAGATCGCGATGCCACCGTACATAACCCTTACCAGCAAGAGCCTGGCTTTCAGGCTAGTTAAAAGCAAGGATCTTAGCCTACCAGAGCCCGTGTCGATGAAACAAACACCTTCTGGTGGAGCTTACTCAATCAACTATTGTACAACATTAGCTCATACCAATGCAACCAAGACTAACTTCAAACGGGTTCAACTGGAGCTGGTGTCACATTCCCCTGCTTATTAGGTTTTAGAAATTCAAAGGAAACGTATCTCGAGTCCCTTCTATCGTATCCGTGTGTAGTGCAAAAAAAATCAAAAACTGTGATTTGAGACATCAAGAGCTGGTCTGCTCATTTGGAAGCAGCTGCAATGGAATCGAGTATGACACCTACCGCGCACGGCGGGCACGGACACAGAGTTGATTGATGGAAAAAGGATGTAAATAAAGGTGAACAAGCTTATTATTTTATTAATAAATATTATTTTTTAAGCACTACCTAGAAAAGGTCATATATGTTATATTGTTATATTGTTGTTTTGTTTTGATATTTCGTAGCCACACATTCGGCCAAATTAGTTAAGTTGGGAATGGAGAGATGTTGTATTTCATATCAACCGGTACCAGATATATACTTAGTTTTCTATTACAAATATATGATAAGGCTCTGTCCAACCCTTTTTGCCTTTCAAAAACGAAAACGGAAGAATATGAGCTTTTAAGAATAAACTTTTGGTGTAGAATAAGCTCAAATATATCTTTGTACAAAACAATATGATGAAAGAATGAAAAAGGAATACAACCATCAAGAACAAATGAGTAGTTCTTATAAAGGATCGAATTAATGGTGTATATAATACTTGAATTAGTGATGTAGATGCTACACTCATGTTGGGTTTAAGGGGGCCCAACACACAACAACCCTCATTTCACCATCTCGGAGCATCAAAAAAATATCCATTATTGGCTCACTCTTTACTCAACCGTAGCTTACAGTAAGCATCCTACTTGGGAGCTCACAATTTCATATTCGCTACTTTGTTTATATAGAGCAGCGTGCTCCCCCCTCTTCTCAGATTTTCTTCTTGTTGCTTCTCTCATCTGGAGCGTTATCTAGAGTGTTACCGTAAAGTCCGGTAACGTCCTCTGGCTGTTATGATCCTTTCTTATCTAGGATAAAGGTAACGGTTTGGATGACTAGTCCAGCCATTACCTGTGCTGGATAAGCCGAGAATGGCCACAACACATCAGCCCTACCATTCCCACAACATGTAAGACACCAATAGTTGACACTAAGCACTCCCACTCTGCTCCATGTAAGGGAAAATGCTGCCATCCCACTCTTTATGCTGCATGTAAAGAACAGCTTGCCTCACAAAATTATAATTATAATAGAGGAGTTATTAGAAAGAAAATTGAAATATAAGAATACCATCTTGGGGACACATAATAAAAAATATTTTGTGTTAGAATCCATGTATTAGAGCAATACCCATGAACTCATCTCTCTTGGGTTTAAATAAATTAACAAAGCATATTTAATATATAACACAAAATATACCAACAGGAGGGCGGGGATCATTGCATAACATTGCATTGTTGGATGGGATGAGAAGAGAAGAAAACAACTAATATTTGGATGACATTGCTCTTGGGGATGACATCCCATCTAGCAATATCCATTATATAACAACTCTCTCTTGGGGACACATTGCATTATTGGATGGGATGAGAAGAGAAGAAAAAACCTAATATTTGGATGACTTAATTATTAGATGGAACCGTAACTTTGGGAGAAGTAGTGCCTCAAGTGTAAGGATAATTTTTTTTCCCAATATTCTCAAGTTCAGTGTTTCAACAACACAGAGAACCAGACGAAGGTATCAGATATGGAATTAACGTAAACTGGCTAAAAGAAAGATGTACATCAGGTAATTTTTATGACAAGAAGTTGAAACTAAAATTATGATACGATTGAGAATACTCTCTAGTAAGGAGTGTTGGATAGTTGATGAGTAGAAGAAAATGTGTTACTAGTACAATGAAGATGGTGACGTAGATATTCGGCAATATAAATAAAAGATGGGATCTGAAACTATTAAATATAAATAAGTTGATGTTGCACCAATAAAAAATAAATTTATATTATGAACACTTCAAAAGAAGGTGCAGAATAAAACTTCTCTTTTGTTGGAGAAGAACTATAAACCGCGATCTTGCTTTTTGACTTAAATGCAAATATGGCAATCACCGTGAAGAATCAATTAGATTGCTGTGGAAAAAGGCTTGGTTTTGGTTTTTGTGTTGGGATCATCTTTGTGGCAAACAAATTTGTGCTGTCAATAAGGGGGTCGGAAACAGTTTTAAATGCTTTTTTTTTAAGGTTTCTTAAAGAAATAAGTCTGCTTGAACAGAGGATTTCACATTCGAAAACAATTTAAACCATTCAATTTACATAGAAAAGAAATTTGAAAATGTGCCTAAGGTTTTTTCCATGATAAAGACGCTACATGTAAGTTTTCAACTTGGTTAAAAACACCCAAGTCTTCGCTACTGTTTCTTAAACTTTAAACCTAAAAATAAGTAACAGGAAAAGTTCCTTTTAGTTTCATCGGTTTTCAGTTAATGAATTGTACTTTTTTAATACTTTAGTGACCTAGGGTACCATCCATCAATCACTTTGTGCGTCATGACAGCATATACGTTCATTTTAGTTGTGGATCTACACAAGTAAACCTGATCCAAATGTTGTATTAGAGAGGATATTAAATATAACATTGGATTTACCTAATTAATAGATCAAATTCACCATCCATATCATTATTGGGCGTTACTAAAGATACATTCATTTTTACTAAACTCAGCCCACCCCCGATCCGTGCATTTTGTTTTTTTTTAATTACTTTTATACGCCCTAAACGTCTCTTTCTCTCCATTTTTCTCCTCCTTTCTCGCACCTTTGTTCACTATCAAAGGGTCATGCTCCCACCGAAGGATCGATGCACACTTATGCTTATGCTTGCATTTGACTTCGGGTGATTGATTTGATCATCCTTTATTTGATCGAAATTGATTTTGGTAATCTTCTTCGGGCGACTGCAAACCCAATGGCATGGGGAAAGATGTCGCAACTCCTCCCTGGGATAGATGCAGCCATGCCTCGGCTCTTTTTCTTCACTGACACATTGAACACGCAGTTAGTTTGCAATAGTCGACTTACGTATGCCACGTGCCTCTGCTTTGCATGGTGTGTCCACGCTGCATACATGTAGATCGCATCTCATATTTCAAATGCGGAGCACATATGTCGAGTTTCTTATACAGAGACAGAAAGAGACGTGTTTAGGTGTACAAAAACGCTCAAACATCTCAAATGTTGAACTGTAAGATTTATGGTACATATTTGAATTACTTTGCATCAAATGCAAAATACGAAAGTACAAACGGTACTTTTAATTCAAATCTCTATCATTAATATCAAAAATCAAACTATTAAAATGTTTAAGTATTTTATACACTTAAAGATATTATGCATTTAATACTACTTGTCTATATAGTTATATAGTTATATATACTTACATACAATATACAAAAAATATATATTATATAATTATATATAAAGTTGCATAACTGTATGCATATATTATATATGTTATAGATGTGATACTAACAGTTTTGTGGTCGAGTGATTTTTTCCTAAAAAAGATGTGTCATTATCAAGCAGTTGGTAAGACATTGTACAATGATTGGGGTTATCTAAGCATGAAAGTTTGTTGTTTCAAATATTAAACCAGCCTTTATTGAGAAATGACATACTGACACTAACAATTTTATATGTCATGAAGTGAGATAACTATTACTCTCAACGATGTTCATGAGATTCTATACCTTTTCCTAGAGGAGATGCGTAAGTGACAAATAGTTGACAAGAAATTATTCACATGCCACACACATACAATCATGGGTCGAGTGGCCTTTTCGAAGGGGTGATGTGCTAATGACAAGATGTTGGTAAAATATTGTACAACGAATAGGGTTATTTCAAACACTAGACTAGTCGTTGTTGACTACCTTTATTGAGCAATGGAAACCTGATACTAACAATTTTCATATGTTATAGGTGAGATGACTATTATTACCCATAAGGTTTGTTGTTCCATACCATTGATCAATTGTTGCTGACTACTTTAATTGAGCGATGGTAACATGACGCTAACTTTTAACCTTCACGTGAGCAATGGATAAGATAGATATTATAGCAGAAATCATAGACATAGATTATAATAAAGTGAAGCTACAATTAAAGTCTGAAGATGTGAAAATTGAGGTACTTTAGCTACGTATTCAGAAGAGTATCATCTACAAGATGCTCTTTGATAGTCCGTCGTCTATAGCATATAAGCATTTAAGCATCGTACCGACATGAGTTGGATGATTTATACATGGGTTTGTGCATTGATTTTTACTAAGCACCTTCACCACCTTATGTTGGATAGTCATCCTTCAACATCAAGGACATAAGATTAGGTTAGTAGTATTTTTTCTCTCTTTCATAATATATATAGGTTGTAGAAGTTCAAACTTTATTTCATGTTTGTTATGATAGTATATTGTGGATGTCCAATAGACAATGAGACCTATGATCCGAATACTAAAACAATACTCATGTTTGTTTATATTAAGATGTGATGTCATGGACCTCCTTAATGATTGTACGAGAGTATCTAGAGTGATGATTGACTACATATCCAATGACGCTAAAGATTAGACTTTTGTATATTTAGGTTTTCCTTTTTATATAGACATATATGTATTTGCAACTAAGTGACTAATTTAGTTTATTTTTTATATAATTAATCTTTGTGCTTCTCTTTCTCCCTCTCTAATATAGTGTGTGTGGTGTGACACAAAAGTATAAGTCACAAAAAGAACATGGCAACCCTCTCCTCCTATAAGTTAGGATCGAGCACAAATTTGCACTTACATGTGCTTGTCTCATATGGAAGTTTATCATTCTACTTGTGTAATTAATATATATATGTTATGTTATATCATGAAATTTTAGCTATAGTCATTGATACAAAGCTATAGAACAAACTACAATTGAAATAATAAGTAATTTTATAAATGAGACACCCCACATTGGGAAAGAGATGTGGTGTGACTACAACTCACTATTGGAAGAGACTTGGCATGGTCGTGACTCCCTAGTGAAAGAGATGTGGCATGACTACGACTCCTCATTGGAGGAGACGTGGTCGAGTTGCGTCTCTTTATTTTCAATGGACACAATGAGCACAAATCTAAATTTCTTCATTTTCAATGGTCATAATACTTCATTAGGAGAGATACAATGTAAACAAAGCAGATGTTACAAAAAATAAAATCTGAATTTAGCCGACAAAAAGAACAACAAACCTCTTATCCAAGAAATCATACTCTATGAACACAAAAGTGCTTGTCCAAGATATAGGTTCCCCATTATACTCATTTAAGATATATATGTTGTGTTATATGCCATAAAATTTTAGCTATAGTCATTGATATCAGCTAAAGAATAACATGATGACACTCCTTGGAAGGAAGGTATGTTAGGTATACTTCTAGCCCTAATAGGATCGCATAAGACTTACATGTGAAATGAAAGAAGCAATAAATACATGTGCCAATCATAAGAAATTACCAAGGCAAATGAACAAAATTATTTTATAACTGAGGCAAAAGAAGAATCTTCAACTTAATTTACAAGTCTTTCTACATAATAAACTAGTTAATCTTCATTGACATTATATATATTATCATAGTTCAGTCTTCTCAATTGTAGGTACATTACAATGTGACTATAGAGTGATAAATCACAATGTTAACTCTTGTATGTTTGTATCATTGCTAAGATGAAAAGATAAGTAACATAAAAAATCCATACACAATATATATCTACAAAAGAAATACAACACAATAAGTAATACTAAACTCAATATAACATTTTAATAGATAACAAGTTAACAAATGATGTCCTTTCCACGAAAAAATGTTGTGTTGAATCATCAAGCACATTCTTCAGACGTCTCACTATAGTGGCTTGTTGTCATCTTCCACTAAAGGAAGGTATATTGTCAGCTCAATCTTGAAGATACACTAATGTAATGTTTTTATACAATAGCTATTATCCAACTCATGCCTAATATTGATACCTAATGTTCATAGGAATATTGATTATCCTCTCAATATATAATACAATAGATAACAATGCTGACACCTTTGTCTTTTATAAAAACTACTGAGTATATATGTCGATGACATGCAACCTTCCTAAAACACAATCTAGTAGTTTCATGTCACAATGTGTTCCTCTCTCCCAAAAGCTCTTCAATGATCATAATTACCATCTCTAAGAACATTCACTCATTTATCAATACATGAGATCATAAACTAGGGTATCTACATCTTGTGCGCCTACCCAAGATCTAGTTTTTTTGGTAGTCTTTTTGCAACATGATGAGTCAAATACTCTATCTTGGAGAGACTTCATCCTCAGCCATGCCCATGGTCGTGATGTGTTAAGACATGTTATTTAGCTACTATAGTCCCTCGAGCATCACCCCTATATGCATACTTCTATGAAGATAACGCATTCTTAGAAAATCTGTTAGATAACCTTTTTTTTTAAGATGGCAAAGGGATGGCTCCTCTAAGATAGTGTGTTGAGGATTTAAATATTCATGCAACAAGTCAACCAACTAACTTGTTTGTTTTTCTTGATTAAGATGAGTCAATAACTATTTTTATCTTACCGACCTTTCTCTAATCATTATCTTCATAGTCACTTGTACATGATCATTCTACCTTCATATTAAGCTTTTTAAAAATTGATCAATTACTAAAAGTTGTATCAGCAAACCACTTTTAAAAAGAATGGTAATCTTATGAGCACATGACAATTCATGAAACCATCTTAGTGTACACTGACATATTATTGGATTAGAACTTAGTGTCTTCACATGATTCATCTCTTTGATGATTAAATTAAGTGTATGTTGTGACACTTTTCTTTCCATGTATAATCTGGTAATAACTTTTTTGGAATTTAAGCGGAATTTTGTTATATTTTGATGACTTAGACCACGTGTGTGGCAATTTGATATGTGATTATTGTTGGATAGGATTTACCATAAATTTGTACTTATTGATTAATTATTAAGTTGTATTTATTAATTAGTTAATGAGTTATATTAATTAACTATTTAATTATAATAAGTAGTTGTACTTATATTAATTGAGATTAGTATGTTCTTATTAATTAATTAAGTTGGTATTTACTTAAACACAATGGCATGAGTCATAATACTAGACTAAATGTAACTTTATTATACTTCTTTTATAGTAATCCTCGTGAATAATTGTCATAGTCATAAATGTAACTTTAATGAAACTTTTTCCGTTATAAAAACAAGAGAGCTTAAGCATTAAACTAACTATTGAATAAGTATCGAGTGTGTTTTAAAATAAAGTAAACTACTTATTTATTATTTATCAAATAATAGTAATTTAATTCAAAAGACGTGTGTTGAGTGTGTTTTAGGCAAGCCCTTGCACATTTAGCTTTTCACCATATTTATTTATGTTTGTCTTTCAATCATTTAATTGGTGCAACCAGACTGAACTGATTTGTTATATTTTAATTAGAAATAAGAAGAGATTCATCTCAAAATAAAGCACTAAAGAGGCCAAATGAAAGACAAACTCCAATTATAATGTAGATCTATGTCCATTATAAGGCCTATATACAAAGGATTTCTCTTTATGTTAATAAATCACTCTCTCACTATCTATACATACATATATAGATATAGATATAGATATATAGATATTGAGAGGTAGTGGTAAATGATTAAACATTATCCTTACTCAAATCTATTCAAACATCTCTACCATTTAGTTGGGATGATCAATAGTAAGAATTTGAATAAAAAGTAGTGTTGTACTTTTATATTTTACATTCAATATACCATTAAATTCATTTTGTTTTGTCATCTCCACCCTTTATGTCTGAATGGTTGAGATGATAAAGTAGATTTGAGAATGAGGTTTGAGCATTTACCACTTTCTCTAGATATTGATACATATAGAGAGAGAGAAAGTTGTAAATGTGCACACCCCTCCATGATGATGGAGATTTGAATACGAACGTGTAAGCAACATGATAATACACTAGATGTGTTGGAGAGAGGTAGCTGCACTCCAACTGTGTGACATTTTGAAGGAATGATCGGATGGTTGCTATCCTAACAAACAATCCGATCAGCACACAAGATACTGGTGACCCTGATGTGTTGTGGCCATTCTCGACTCATCCAACACAGGTAACGGCTGGACTGACCATCCAAACCGTTATCTGTGTTCAACCGTTACCTGTATCTTTGATAAGGAAGGATCATAACAGCTAGAGGACGTTATCGGGTTTTACGGTAACACTTTGGATAATAACGGTCTAGATGAGGAAAGCCGCAGAAGGAAAATCCAATAAGAGGGGGGAGCACGCTGCTCTATATAAACAGAACAACGAATACAGGAAGAACATTGAAAAAAATATATAAAAGAAAAAATCAAACCGAATAGGTCCTCTCCCAAGAAACCCTTGTGTGAAAACCTCAAACAGATCCACAAATATTCCGCTGTAGACTCTCAAGGGGAACAAAAACTTTCAGCCAACGTCGAATAGAAGCATGTGGTCGAAAGCAGCCAACATCCAATATCTGGTATCAGAGCCTCGTCCCCTGCAAAAAAAAAAATGCTCAGGTAAAGGGATTATCAAAGGAAGAGAAACAAAAAAAGAAAAAGAGAAAAAAGAAAAAGGAAGGGAAAGAGGAGACAGCAAACGGAAGAGATCGCAGACAAAACACGCCAGAACTGCCAATGGCTTGAAGGCAGGCAAGTCAGAACCGCCAACAGCCTTATGGCAGGCAGGCCAGAGCCGCCCACGCCTAGAAGACAAGCAGGCCAGAACAGCCAACGGCCTGAAGGCAGGCAAGCAAGAACAGGCCAGAATCGCCTCAGAGCAGACCACAAAAAAAAAAGAGGGAATCACGGCAGAGCTGTCGACTGCCTCTCTCTAGTCCTCTTTCCCTCTTCGTTGTCGACTTCCCATCGAAAAAAGCAAGGGAACACCGACGATCGAAAAACAACCGATCTCCACTCCCTCTCTCTCTCTCAAACTCTTTTTCTCTCTCTTCCTTTTATAGCAGCTTAGAAATCGCCAAGCGGTTTCAGAAAACCGCTAGCCAAAACCGACGGTTTTTCGAAACCGCTTACGAATTTATCCCAAGGTACTTATGGAATTGTCGTTAGTTTGTTTTCATGATATTATGCATCGTTCTAACATTATTCTTGCTATGTGTACTCTTTGTTTTATGTTTATTTTCTTTTTAGATCGTTTAATTGTTATTATTACCAAACATATAAAAATGAGCTCTAGAATATATGTGTCTAAGTTGACAAAAACTAAGAAGTTGAACGGTATTAACTTCCAAACATTGAAGAGGAAAATTCCATTGGCTCTAACACTTGAAGGTATTGAGTATGTGTTGAAGGAAACTATATGTCCATCACCTCCAAATACAACTGAGCAACAAGTAGAAATGTATAAAACATTTTTAAAAGATGACACTATAGCAAGGACAATCATGTTGACCTATATGGAGGATGACTTGATTAGGGTCTTTGAAGAATTCGAGACAGCTAAAGAGTTGTTTGACTCAATCAAGTGCCTCATATTTATGTGCCAAAAGATATAAATACATATATCTAGAGTAATCATCGATAAATGTTATAAAATAACCTTTTCCATTATGTGACTTTACTCTAAAAGGCTCACATAAATCCGTGTGAATAACCTCTAATAGGATTGTTGCCTTTGTTGATTTCTCGAAAAAAAACTTTTCTTGTCATTTTTCTTTGTATACAAGCTTCACACTTGTTGAAAGTATTTTCCTCAAATCCAGGGAATAAGTCCAAGTTGGATAATTTCTTCAACTTTTTCATACTTATATGCCCTAGGCGTTTATGCCACATATTTACATTAACAATAAAGGCACTCTCAATATAAGTAGAAGATGTACTAATTTCATTATCATAAAGCCTAAACAGTACATGCTCTATATCGAATTCTCCAGAGAATGGTATTCTCTCATGCTTTCCCATAATTACCTTGTTAGGTATAAACCTAACCTCAAAACCTTTCTTTACTAAGGCAGAGACCGAGACCAAATTGTGCCTTATAGATGACATAATTAATACATCAGTCAATACTATCGGTTTGCCTTGTACAAATATTCTGAAGGACCCAATACCCAAAACATCTAAGAAAGTATTATTTCTCATGTAGACTCGATGTTCCCCTGGTTTGTATTCCTTAAGATCCATTGTCCATTCTTTGGTCTTTGAGATGTGTCGAGTAGCTCCAGAATCTATCCACCAACCTGTCACTGAGCGGTCTATATACAAACACTCTGAAATCACGCAGACTATATCCTGCTTCTCCGACTGTCCGTACTGTGAGTTGTTTCCTCTACCTTTCTTGTTGCGGCAGTCCCTTATATAGTATTATATCTTTCCGTAGTTGAAACACTTAACCCAAGAAGCGGTTTCTTGGGATTTCTTAAAATTTTGACCGCCTTTTTTGTTATTGTTAACAAACTTCTTGTTTGATTTATTTTTCTTCTGGTTGGTTTTGGAGCTAGACCCTATCTCATCTTGTATCACTAACAACTTTTCTTTCTTGTTTTTAACCATGTGTTCTTGCTCTATTATTAATTTTAGGAGCAACTCAGAAAGGTTAATCTCAAGCCCTAATCTGAGGGTAGTGGTGACCATTTTCCATGAAGGGGGTAGACTGTTTAATATCGTTGATATCTGGGATGACTGATTTTGCTACGGCTAAGTCCTTAGCCATTACCAACATATGGTTTACATGCTCTACTACATTATCTCTTTCTTTCATTCTGAAGGAGTTGTACTTTTGTAGTAGCAACTACACATGTAGTTTGACAGTTGTGTCAATTCATCAGCCAACTTGATAGGCTCTTGTCTTGGAAGGAGTCGATAATAAAAGAAATATGATGTCTCTCCTATCATGTGATCGATAGCATCATAATCAATTATAATCTTTAGATTGAGAGGAATAAAATGTGTTACCCTTCACAATATGTGTAGCTTGAGCTAGCGTAACTTGAGAAGTAAAAGTTTTTCGACTATCACAAAGTCAGATTTCCAAACCTTCGATCCTCTTAATTAGTTCATGAATATCATCTGAACCAACTGATGTACTTTCATAAATATGGGCAAATTGTTGCATGGTCTAAGATAATCAGGTCTGCCATATAATTTCCAATAATATTCTTTTGCGTGTCTTGGTTTTCTGTAGTAAGAGCACACTATTTTGTCATTTTTTTTGGAATAAAAATTACACGACCTCTTCCACGAGTTTGTTGTCCATCTCTTCTACGATAATGTGGATTATCTGCCCTACCTAGAAGTGCATGTTGTTTGGTGAAAGGTATGATGTCCTTGAGATTTCAATGATCTTCTTCTCGAACTAATAGAGAATATATTATCCCAAGTGAAGGGAGCTCTTCACGGCTTATGATGTTGATTTTTATGGCTTCATATTCGGGATTTATACCCCAGAACAAGTCAAATACTTTATTCTTTTGTGATTCTGCATTCCTTTCAGTATGAAAGGTTGAACATTTAATTTGTGTAGAAATGAAGTTCAGCCTACAAACCACGAAGATCAATGTAGTAATGGCTAATGGATCATGTGCCATGTTTACATTTTCATATCTTTTCTAATATTTCATATTCCTTTGCTACATTTTTTTCTTTCTAAAATACGATTTAAAAACTATATATCATATGTCAATGGCTGATTCAAGATACATGAATGTTTTCACATTGGATGGCAGCATGGACTGGAGAAGCCATGAAGAAATTAAAGTGTTTTCCCTCCTCCAATTAGGGTACTTTGGGTCATGGGTGACATAGGACTTGTCTAGTTAAGTGAGCCAATCTCCCTTTGGTCAACACTATAAACTCCACTAACCATAACCACTCCAAAAAATTATCATTGTAATAATATGAAAGGTTTCTATTTTCTCATTCGTGGGAATTTCTAGAACCATAAAAGAATTGTTGATACCCCTACCTTTTCTAGCCATGTAGATGATAATGTTTGGCTTGAATCAGAGGAGCAATATGGCCAGAATTGACACTCAACCTTCACAGTCGTCTCTTGGTTATTTGTGGCACAACTGCCCTCTCAAAACATGTGATTTGAGGCCTTATAGGCTCTCATACCATATTCTAAACAACAATTTTATTGATAGAATGAAAAATATTTACAAATTTCAGCAGATTAGAGAAGAACCTTCTAATCTGCACATATACAGAAGTCGGCACTTTGTGCCTCTTTTCTAGATACAACCTCTCATTGCTAAACCAGAACCCTAATTATAATTTATACTCTAATTCTAATTTGAATGACTAAACTCCCCATACTATTAATTAAGAAATACAAGTAATACAAAACATGGGCTAGGAGCTACACGAGTCCAATATTAGGACCCGACTTCATTCTCTAACAATTCTCTTATTTCTTTGAGATATAAAAAACTAGAAAAGGTGTCCTTATCATCTATAGAGGCAAAATATAAAACCATGGCCACTACCGCAACTAAGATATCTTGGATCACTAAACTCCTATCAGACATGAAGGTTGCCCTAGAAGACTCTACCGAATTGTTTTGTGATAATAAAAGTACTATGTATATTACCTCAAATAATACATTTCATGAAAAAACTAAACATATTGAGATGGACTGTCACTGTATTGAAGAGGAATGCTTGACGAAAAGATTAACTTTATGATATGTTCCTTTAGAGCTATGGTTGGTATATTTCTTCATTAAATCCTTGTCAACCTCTAGATTTATGTTTCTTCCAGACACACTTTCGATATATATACCACAAGTTTGGAGTGTTAAATTGCAATAGGTATATTGGGTCAATAGGGCCCAATAGGTCCATCTAGGACCATTGGGACGTGACCTTAAGGGTCAGTCCCGTGCTCCCCAATGGTTAGTTGTTGTAGCCGTTGGGAGAAATTGTACCCAACTTCCCACACCTTGTAAAATAAGCTCTCTCTCTCACATAGTAAAACCGTTATAAATAGATATGTGTTATTAAAAAATTAGAGTTTTTTATGCTTCCATGACTTGTTTGATATTTAGTTTGACTTATACACAAGTGTTCGGTGATTCGTTTGGTGATTTGGCTTGTTTGAGGATTCTTTGTGATTGCTTGTGTTTGAGTTTGTGGATTACTTTGGCAAGATATTCGTGATATTTTTACACCCACATCGTTTTGGTATTACAAACTTCTTATCACAAAAATAACCCAAGTGGTAAGAACAAAAAGCACCACATACACTAGGTCATAAGCAATTGATCTCCAAAGCGGCATAGCCCATTAAGGGATTGGACCTTGATGATAGGACAGGAATGTCATACCAACGCGTGTTTCTGTAACCTCAACATGCCGGATACAATTTTGTCTAACTAAAATTTCAGAACTTTAGGTCCCGATGAAGCGGTTCATTTCTTCATGCATCATTAAAGGCTTCAAGTTCCAAGAGAATCCATTACTTGCAAAATTTTGACGGTGAGTATTGCATCCGCTCTGCTGTCAGTTGTTCCCAACAGCTAGAATACAGAACTACACTGGTTTAGCCCGGCAAGTGCTCCAGTAAGGAAGTAGTGAATGACTCTGAAGTAACAGGTTTTCCAAAGAAAACTAAGGCAGGCAACATAATGTATAACTTGAATAGTTAAATATAAGTTTGACGGTAGATAGGCGTAAGTTCTTGGAGGAACTACAATTATGTTAAAAACTGTTTTTATCTTTAAGCAGTTAAACAAAGGAGTCTATTGAACTAAAAAATTAAGGGAAAGATTCACATACAAAGAACACTAACGGAACTATCTTAAAGAATTTTAAGAATGTTCGGTACTTACATTTGATGTTTTTCCTGAAAGCATCTCGTGATGTACATGCAATACAAAAGTATCAGTCAGAGTTGGCCTGCTCAGTAACTAAAATCACAGAAGAGTTATACTAGAGAAAAAGAAACCAGACAGATGCATGTAGGAAATCAAATATACCTCCTTTCATTTTACAAAATCCAGGGATGTGGTGCTGTCCGAACCAAATTTGATAATACGCTGTCATATGCATTCTGAGTTGATTCCGCACTTAAGTCAATTCTTTACTGGCAAAGTGATAGAGTAGCGACCAAGTTAGTCCATAATAGTGAAACATCTCTCTCTCTCTCTCTCTCTCTCTCTCTCTCTCTCTCTCTTCATGCACCCGAACATGTGGCCATAAATTACCATACATTTGAAAGCTTTAAGGGAAGAAGGAGAGGGTGATCGTGTATGGTTTCTCTCAAACGGGTTATGCATGAAGATCTTACAATGTTTTCTTTTCTCAAATCTATCTATCTCATCTGTTGGCATATATGAGATAAATATTTTCTTTCTCATAACCATATCATGAACATAATGGTATTTAACCATTATATGCTTGTTTTTTGAGTTATCAACTCCACTCTTAATTAGAGTAATTATTGCATTGTTGTCATAATAAATGACAATCGGCTCGTTGGCTATATCCATCTTCAAATCACGTACGAAGTGACATATCCAAACGGCACTAGTTACATCCATACAACATGCCACATACTCAGCTTCCTGTATATGCAATACTACATAACTTTGTTTATTGCATACCTAAGAAATAACTCTACTTCCAAATAAGAATATTTGTCCTCAAGTTGATTTGTTGTCATATTTGCTCCGAGCAAAGTAAACATCTTAATTCCTAAACTTAGTTTTCTTAACGGATTAAATTTTCTCATCCATGACTTTTTTCCAGTCTGATGATTCAGATAAGTCAATAGCCTACTCATATGTCAAGTTATCAGTGAGTTTATCTAAATCCACTCAATTACATACTTTCTCTACAAGGTAAGTGTGATAATCCTTTAAATAGGATGGTGTGATCTTAGGTGATAAAACCGATATACCTTAAATCCTTTAGGATATCCAATAAATATACATCTTAAGGACCGATTGTCTAGCTTATCTCTAAACTTATCAAAGATCTTTATATGAGCGATAGATCCCCACCTCCTAAGATGACATAGGTTTGGTTTTCTACCAAACCCCATCTCATATAGTATAGAAAATACAACTTTACACGGCACTCTATTTAGCTTATCCTACACTTACTGCTTCTCTCCAAAATACCCTTGGCAGAGATGCGTCTATTAATATGAACCTTGTTAGATTCAGTAAGGCCTTGTTATATCTTTTTGCTATACCATTTTATTGAGGTATTCTAGGTATTATATTTTGCTTTGAAATAACACAGTATTTATAGAATTCTAGAAATTTTGTTGAGGTATACTTACTACCTCTATCTAAATTCAAGACTCTGATTGTATGTCCCAATTGGTTCTCAACTTCCTGCTTATATTCTTTGAATGCTTTAAGTGCCTAAAATTTATATGCTAAGAGATATACATATGTATATCTCAAGTAATCATCGATAAAGGTTATGAAATATACCTTTTCACGATGTGATCTTACCCAAAAAGGTTCACATAAATCAGTGTGAATGATTTCTAACAGGGTTGTTGCTTTTGTTATTTCTTTGAAAAATATTTTTCTTATCATTTTCTCTTGATAAAGGCTTCACATTTATCAAAGGTGTTTTCCTGAAAAACTGGCAATAAGTCAAAAGTCGGATTATTTACTTAACTTTTTCAGACTTATACTCTAGAGGTCTATGCCACACATTCACATCAACATTAAAGACATAATCGATATAAGCAGAAAATTAATCAATATAAGCTGAAAATGCTTCTCTTTCATTTAATTTGAACAAACCTTGTTCATTATCGATCAATCCTGAGGAAGCTATCCTTCCATGCTTTCCCATGGTTACCTTGTTAGAGACAAACCTTACTTCAAAACCTTTCTTATCCAAGGTAGGGACCGATACCAAATTGTGTCTTATAGTTGACACAATTAGTACATCAGTTAGAACAATTGGTGTGCTTTGTACATAAATCCTAAAGGACCCCACACTAAGGACATCTGCAAAGGTGTTATTTTTCATATACACCCTATATTCACCTGACTTATATTCCTTTAGGTCTATGACATCTTCTTTGCTCTTTGACATATGTCTTGTTGCTAAAGAGTTAATCTACCAATCAGTTATTGTGTGATCCATATAAAGACATTATGAAACCATGCAGATTATGTCTTGCTTCTCCGATTGATCACATTGTTGGGTGTTTTCACTGTCAATTTTCTTGTTACAACAATCTCTTTTGTAGTGTTCTATTTTTTCATAGTTGAAACACTTGACTCGAGAAACAGTTTTCTATGTTTTTTTAAAAGTTTGACCACCGTTTTTGTTATTCTTTCCAAACCTTTTGTTTGGTTTATTCTTTTTCTGATTTGGTCTAGAGCTTATTTCAAACTCTTCTTGACCTACTAGCAACTTATCCTTCTTATTTCGATTTATGTACTCTTTTTCGATTGCTACTTTGAGGGGTAACTCAGAAAGGTTTATTTCACCTCCTAATCTTAAAGTTGTGACAACATATTCCATGGAGGAGAAAGACTATTTAGGATAGTTGATATTTGCATAGCCTCGAGGATGACCGATTTTGCTGTAGCTAGGTTTCTTGCCATTACCAACATTTGGTTTACATATTCCACTACATTATCTCCTTTCATTTTATGGGAGTTGTATTTTTGTAATAGTAACTTAACATGTACTTTAGTTGTAGTGTCATATTTAGCCGTAATTGAATCAAACACATCTTTTGCAGTCTCGTATTCTTCAAATACTCTAATTAGGTCATTCTCCATATAGGTTAATATTATAGTTTTGGCTATAGTATCATCTCTAAGGTATTTTTTGTATGCTTCCTTTTCTTTTTATGATGCTGTTGCAGTAGGTGGTGAAACTATATACTTTAAGACATAATTTACACCTTAAGTGTAAGTGCTAAAGGAAAATGTCTTTCCATACTTGAAAATTTAGACCATTCAAAGACTCAGTTTTTGCCAACTCTAAGTCTTTGATACACAAATGTTGAGTTCATTTTAATTTGTTTAGAAAAAATAACAATAGAACGGTCTAAAAAAAAGAAAACAACCAACCAAGTGTTTTAGTAGACTACAACAATTTGCAATAATATATATGTACTATTTTGAAAAATATATCCAAGTACCTATGAGTATTTTCAATTGATACATAAATATCAATTGAAAAACTCTTAACTTAATTATGCTATTTCAGAACCAACCAAGAGATGAAACTGTAATTTTTCTCTTTATTTTGTGCCACTCTAATTTCCCAAATACCTCAGGGACAAACCAGGAATTTTACCATTCTGTCTTGTTTTGAAATATTTCAAAAAGACTCGGGGCAAAATAGTAAGAAGGCACTTGGTTTTTTTGTAAAATTTGCAATAAATAAAGGATAGAATTGTAATTGTGTCCCTCACCCGGTTTTTGTAATTTTCTAAAAAGATAGGAGTAGTTTTATCTTTTATATAATAGTAATTTTATAGTTGGTATTTCGTAATTTTCAAAAACTACCAGAGGACAATTTTGTCTTTTCATCTATTAAGGGCAAAACTATCTTTTTACTTAAAATATCCAGACTTTTTTGTAATTTTGTCCAGTGGTAGATTTGAAATTTTTAAAAAATACCAAAGGCAAAACAAACTTTTAAGCCCTAGTGCCCCATTGTGGTTTCGAAAAACCATTGAGCAGTTTTAGATTGTTCAAAAAGAGAGAAAAGAGAGAGGGGGAAGAGGTGCCGCAGAGATAGGGGAGAGAGAGGCACCGCAGAGACAGGAGAGAGAGAGGGAGAGAGGCGATGGGGAGAGGGAGGGTACAGCGAGAGAAGAGAGATAAGGGGAGGGGAAGAAGAAGAGTTGGTCTTCACCGCTATGCCTTTCGGCTGAGTCTATCACTTCACTTTCTCTTGCTTCTGGTTGAACTTGTCGCTCCTCTTCCTCTTGCCTTTGGCTGAGCTTGTCGCTCCGCCTCTTGTTGCCTCTGGCTAAGCTTGCCGCTCTGCCTCTTCTTGCCTCTTGTTGAGCTTGTCGCTTCGCCTTTTATTGCCTTATGCTTTTCTTTCTTTTTTTGTTAATTGATTACTCTGTATGTAGGTTTCTGACAACCTGACCCTGATACTAATGAAGGGCATAGTTGCTACTTGTGTGAATGCTGGAGTTTGCAGTGGAAGGTATCGGGAAGATCTGTAGAGAAAAAGAAAGAAGGGAAGAAGAAGAGGGTGATCGTGCACGGTTTTCCTCAGGCGGGTTATACAGGAAGATCTTGTAATGTTTTCTTTTCTCAAATCTCTCTATCCACTATATTCTTTGTACGACTTCTTCTTGATTTTCATGTCTAGGATTTCTGTTACAAGCCGTTTTATGTCTGTAACATTCTTGGTTTAATTCTTGAAACGTTACCGTGTTTATTCTTATATAACATTTTATAGCATGAGAATGGCCATTTTCCATTACAAATCAAGTGGGAATGGGTTCAAGATATTTATAGTTACTGTATGCACTTGAATTTTCTATAAACATGGAATCTCATAATCTTGTGGAGAAAAAAATGTTGATGCATGCACATATGATACAAAAAAGGACTTCTGCGCAGACAGTAATATGAAACATAGAATAATTAGTAAGAGATTAAGACTGAAAGGACTACACAACGAAAGCACTATAATGTGTGAAATGTTGGTATTAACAAAGTTAGTGAGTGCATATGATTTTCTTTGGAACCGATATGACCTGGACCAGGGGAATCTGAATCAAGGTGATAAGTTTGGGTCACACTGTGAGCAGATGTGATTTGTAGCTTTGGCAAGCATGCTTGCATCCTCAACTATGTTTCACCTTTGAGAGTATGGGCCCAAGTAACACAGTTGGAAGGGACCATCATAATGTATTAAAAAAAGGTAGGCTCAGGAACTGAAAAAGTCACCTTTTGGAGATAAAATGAATACTTCAGAAAGCTGTTTGAATTTTACATAATCAAATGCATGGAGCTTGCACCCTGTGATTTCAAAAGGGTGTAATGTGATATTTGTGAATGATTACTCCATACGCATGGGTTTATTTTTATGAGACACTCTGAACCACATAATGGCATGAAGCCTCCATAATTTGGTGATAAATCAATTTGATACCAAAATTCAAGATTTGTCAAACGGACTTTGGAGGTGAATACTTGTCTAATATGCTTGAATACCTGATAACAATGGAATAACGTATAAATATTGTCAAAATATCCATCCAGGAAGAAAAACAGTACAATATTTACATGTCTAGAACCCTGTCGGTATCAGGTGCTTCCTAAATAACTTCGGAGTGAATTGTTTTACAGCAGTTCATCTTATGGTATCATATCACAAGATTGTGCGTGTGTGTGAAAGTAATGACAAGGTGATCCACGGACATCTATGTGTTCAGCTAACATATCACAATAGTCCTCCTTGCATGGATAACCTTCGTGATAACAGCTAACATCTATGTGTTATGTATATGTTCATGTGAACACACACAACCTGAGCAGGCATAAGCACACATGCACATGTATGTGTGTATGCTTTCCTCAACCTTTTTCATCTTTGAGTGTACAGCATGCTCGTTTTCTTTTTCATATTTCTAGTTTGTATTTACTGGCTTCCCGAACACTAGGCATTGCTGGGTATATTGTTGAAGTACTTCAGCTAAATCTGATATACTCCTCATCATTGTTTTCCTCTTTCACATGCATTTGAAGTTTCACTTGTTCTCGTGTTCATGGCAATGTGGATTCTTCAGGAAAAACACCTGTTGTAAGTTCATTTTGTTCTCTATATGACCATCACTATCCTGGAACTTTTGGAGGAAACCATGGATTACTAGTTGAAGAAAAGAAAGGAAAGGCTGTCATATTGATCTCTGATTGTTATTGGAGATCCTTTACTAATGTCATTGATTTGATCTTCTTGTTTTCATGCAATTACCCTTTAGATGTCGGAGATGAGGAATATTCTCCATCTTGGAAACTCCTGAATATAACTCAAGCTTTAGTCATCAACTATTTTACCATATTTTGATTGCTTTTTCTTGTCCAATGATTATGTTCTTATCAATTTTGCCTAGAGCCATGCTTTTGCAGATACCCTACATATGCATATCCTTGGGCCATCAAAGGTCAACACCAATGTTATACGTTAATTTATCAGTTCTCCTGTAGCTGAATTTGTGGAAAAGGAGGGACATGATTATATTGTTCGAGATGTTGAGTTGGTTCATATATTAGTAGATTCCCATTCACGGAAAGCAAAACTATTAGTATTGAAATTCATATGGTATGGTAGCCTTTGGATTAATAAGATAAGTTTATAAAAAGCACCAAAATTGGTGTGCCCAAAACATGAAGTAGAAAGATTGAGACTCAACAAACTCTATAATATCCCACAGTTTCCTTAATGATAACATGGGTTTGGAAACACTGGACTATACTAAAAGAATGGTAATCCTGTCCTCATGCCCTGCACCCCCCCCCACCCCCCCCACGTGTGCGTGTGAGGGATACTATTAAAAAATATACATTTTATTGTGAATCTACATCTACAATTTAACTTCAGAAATTGTCCATCTTGTTGTTTGTTCTAGTTATCAGTAATTGTAATGGTTCAGCGTCTTATTTTAGACTTTTATCTTTTTACGCTTTTTGAATGATACCCTTAATAAGTACAAACAAGGCAAAATCTTTATTTGTTATCCTTCATTATATTTGGCAATAAGGATGGGCAATTCCTTTTTCTTTCTCAATTTGCAGGAAGGGTTAAAAAGGACCGTGAGACCTTCGAGGAGCCTGAAGCACGGTTTGAACCTGAAAAACCATTGGACTTCAGTGCTTCTCTCAATCCAGAAGGAGAATACACAAGCTGCTTTCGTATTTCACAGAAGATTTCATGACTATTCTTTTCTCCTCCTCATAATGATTATCGCAATTATGACATGATGGGACAGTTTTGTGCCATCCTGACTAACTATTTCTTCAACGTCTCTGTTCAAATTCAAATTTGTCCACGGGGTGTTCGTTTCTTTTATCTTGATATATGCATGGTGTTAGGTTGCTGGCTATAACTATTTTATTTGAGTTCAGGCTGATTTGTTTTGAATCCACTACTGGAGCACGGTTTAAACTTTTGATGGAAATTCACAAAGCTGCTCAAAAGAGGCACACTTCTGCTTTGTCCGTTCCATTCAAAGCACTAGTTATTAATGTTTTCCTATCTTGTTTTATAGTAGCGGGCTGTTAGTCTTGACACGCAAACCTGCCCTTCCTTATAAGTGGCCAAGGCCAGATGAGCTTTGCTCGTCTTTGACGTCGCAACTCAACCCTTACTATTAGGATATAGCTTTGCTTGTCCGTACACCGGTTTTGAGTTTGAATGTGGGCATTGAAATGCATTTTATGGCATGTTTCAGCCACGTATATGGACCCGGGGAAGAACGAGCTCCCCTATGTACTTTTTATTTGCTCCCTTTATGAGCAGACTCTATACCCGGGTGAGAAATGCATCACTTGAATTTAACCCAACTGAACTGCACCTCACCCAAATAATTTTCTAGGTCTGTCACTAACTCATGAAGTGGCTTGAACGCTTGTAACGAAAAATCCTTTACAACAATCATTTCCTTGGCGCATGCTGAGAATGGACATTGAATGACGATGTCGAAAATGACTTATTATGGTGGATGATCGATGATAACTGATACACGACAATAGTCACATTGTTTTTCCTATCACAAACAAGACGAAATCCTTTACAACAATCATTTCCTTGAAGCATGCTGAGAATGGACATTGAATGACGATGTCGAAAATGACTTATTATGGTGGGTGATCGATGATAACTGATACAACAATAGTCACATTGTTTTTCCTATCACAAACAAGACGAGTTCAGCGCCATAGAGAATCACCAGCAATAGATTGGAGAATTGGTTAACGCATGTAAAAGGTGTAGAAAGTAGCCTTTCGTATTCACATGCTACATAGTACCTTACGGACAGGAGCCCAACTAAAGTTATTGAACCTCTGGCATGGGAGTCCTAAGGAACAACAGACACAAATGCACGACACATACGCATGCATATGAGAGTTAGCTGCATGCACATACGAGCAAGTTATCATTTACATAGTATCGGTTGACCGATTTACATGCCACAACAAAAACTGAACCCTTCCCATCTCCCATCTCCACTGATTAGAGGTTGTGTTAGATTGAGCACAGAACCGCCGTAGCTTCCAAGGGAACATGCCAAATTGAACCATCATATAGAAGGCAACGACCCCAACATGCCGCAACTGAAAAGCCATTATTGGAAGCCAAAATAAGCCAACCATATCCCATGCTTTGGGAGGTGGCTTGAGTGTTTGCAACCAGAGACCCATAATAACATCATTGTTACCTACCACTGAGGATGAAACAATGAATGATGAGAGTAAAACGACAGGTTTGTTGCATAATAGGTGATAACAATACGGTTATAATCACATTGTTTTTTGACAAAATGAATTGAAAATAAATAAGGCAGAGAAAAAAAAGTTACTCACACCTCATATTTCATTCTTAGGTGGAAATGATACCCATGGCTTGAAAGAATGAAGGCTGCATGAGTTCTGCGAGAAATAATGTATGAAAAATGTGTAGATTAGCATCAAGGGATATGGGTTGACATGAAATGTCATTCCTAATGCTCAATGCTGAAGCTCGTAATACCAATATCCAACTATTCAGAGAACATAAGAGTATTAACATCATGGCATGAACAAAATTCAACACTGGTAAGTGCAGAACATTCTAGGCAGGCATTAGTACACATACAAACAAACATCTCGTTAAAACAGGTCCTGTATAAACCACCAGTGTGAAGAAAATAGCACGGTCAGAATGATATACAAAACAATCTCTCTCTCTCTGGAACAGGCATGAGAGCATGAGAGAGAGCGAGAGAGTCTGACCATAATATTTCAAACAGTTGTACCAGAATGTCCGTGTATGTTTTTCTTAGAGTTTCAAGTATAGGTTTAAGCAGTGTTGTCCGACGCGTATCGTATCGTGTATCGCTGGGCTCCACGATACGGGCGTATCGTATCGTATCGTATCGTACTTTAATATTAAAAAACTATAAAAATTATTTAAAAAATCAATAAAATTAGTAAAAATCCGAAAAAATCAAGAAAATTCTGGAAAATTTTGAAAAAATCTGGTAATTGCTTTAAATTCATATAATGCAAAGTTTAGCACAAATTGAACATTTAATATTGAACAATTGCATCCAAAATTATATATTTTGAATCAAAAAATGAAATACATTTATATTTTACATATTGTAAATTTGTATCAGGATCATTAACTAAATAATCTTCATCTTCTCCTTGATGATGTTGTTGTACTTCAAATTAATTCATGCAATGTCTTCTTCAGTTAGGACTTAGGAGTGCATTTTCTTCGTTATCTTCCATAATTCACTCATGTAATATATCAAAATTAACAAACTGCTATCTTTGTACATGTAGTTGTCATATTTGCTAATTTTCATATGTGAGCAAAACAAAGAGCTCCATTTCTTTGATTATTGAGTCTATGACACCTTAATGATGTTATATTATTACTTGATAATGTCCCCTTTTTCTCTTATTGGAGACTAGCTTTTTAACTAATGCATGAGCTTCATTTCTCACTTCACAGACTGAGTTAAGCCTCACACACATTGATCATGTTCAACTCAATGGAAGTCATGTAACGTGAACCTTAAAATAATGAAGTTGTGAAATCCCTACTCAATGAACCGAGAGAACTAAATGTTTTTAATTGTTTACGATCTTATGAAATTAGAAACTGTTAGCAAAAATATACCTAAAAGTTGTAACAGAAAGGGAAATGATTTTGTCATAAATTTTTTTTTATACATTATTTTTATTAAATAAATGAAATTATAAACCCAAATTATAAGCATATTGGAGGATGCCTTTAAGGGAAGTGAAGAGAGGGAAAGAAAGGGCAGAAACATGCAAAACAAATTTGAAAAAAAAAAATTTTTTGAAAAAAAACAAATTTGAAAATAAAATTTTTTGAAAAAATTTTTTTTTTTGGGTGTATCGCCCGTATCATACGATACGGGTGATACGGGCCGTATCGTACGATACAGTACCGTATCGTACGATACGGCACGATAACCTGTATCTTCCGATACAGGTTACCGTATCGTATCCCACGATACGATACGTATCGCACCGTATCGTACGATACGATACGGATAACACTGGGTTTAAGCTCCATAGGATTTATTCCTTAGGAAATTATTGTTGTTTTCCTTTAAATTATTATTTTGTGTCGGATGTCACTGTGCCTAGCTAAGTTGGATAACTCCAACAGCTACCTCAAGGTTATAAGGAACCCCTTCTCCTAGCCTTGGCAGTTGGCCCACTCAATAACTCAGCACAAAAGTTGTTTTTGGAAATTCAACTCAGATCAGTCCTATCACGTTTAATTCTTTTATGCATATTTAAATAAGACAAGATATATTAGTTTTATATTTTGTGCACTAATAAAGTTAAAATTACAGAACTCACCTATTGATCACTAGATTCACTACTGTATCTTATATTGTAGTTCACACATTTTACATTTCTACCTTTATGTAATTGTAACTTATTTAGGGCATTCCACTGGTTGATGAAAAGCCTCAAAATATAATAGTCTCAAGGGATGCCAGCCTAACATGCTATTTCAACTTATGCTGTTTCGCATCCACTTGGGCTTCTCTCTCATGTACGTGATCTAGGTCTTACCCCCTTGGAGGTATCAAAGTGCAGCTTGACATCCAGGAGTGTATCATATTAAATCTCCTCCCACTTGGCCTCCTCTGTTTGTTCTGTCTTCTGTTCAACACTGTTTTTTCCAAAAAAGGACCCATTGCTCCTTTCTTCACGTGTTAGCCCAAGCTTGCCCATCTCCTTCTGTTGGTACCTTATAACTTCTCCTTCACAACAAACAATTTCTTTCAAATATCCTACTCATCTTTTCTGCTCCACAAGTGGGGAGAAGATTTCAAGATCCCCATCATGTAGGAAATTTCTTTGAGCCTTGATGTTGTTCTATTGCTTTGCCCAGTACATCTGAGTTGCACATGCATGAATCACTTGAAACAACATGGCTTCACTTTTCCCTTATTAAAGTGAAAATCTATATCAATATGTTTTGGCCTCTCTTGATATACAAGATGAAAAGCTATAGGAAAATCAGCTCGATTATCACAGTACGGTTAATTGGTATTTTTGGTTCTAGTTCCAACTCTGAAAGTAATGACCTTAACCAGCAACCTTGACAGATACCATGTGTCACAAATCTATACCAGCTCAGGAACTTGATCTAGAAACCCGGTATGTTTCTTGATCTTTCATGACAATAGATCTACTCATTAACAAATTTGCTCCTTTGTTCTTGAAGATGATGCCCAATCAACATCTTTATAGTTTATACACTTATGGAAATGGATATGATCAGAATATAGGACTCCCTTTCCAGGTTTTGCTTTAAGTATCTTATGATATGAACAAAGTTACCATATGATTTATGCTGGCACCATACATAAACCCACAAAATGTACCCATAGCATATGATGGATCATGCCTTGTTATAGTCGCATAGATAAGCCTTCCAACCAACCTTCAAAATCTACCACTATCTTCACACTTCTTCATGAATCCCCAATTTCATAAGTTTGTTCAGTGAGACTTTCTAGACCACATATTTCCTCTTTGATAGGATGATCCCCCTCTTCGACAGAGTCCAATCCTGAAGTAGTTGCAGTGGTCCACGATCTTTGATATCAATTTTGCTTTAGGGTGCTTCTTGCTGCTTCTTCAATGTTTCATCATCACTTGCACTAACAATATCATCAAGATACGTGATTAAAACAGCTATCTTCTCTCCTCTTTTAGCAAAGAGACTATGACAACAACTACTGTTGTGATTAACATTGAAAAATTTCACTTTATTGCTAAATGGGAAATACTTACATCAAGAACAGCCCACAGGGACTGGTCGGCCACATGCTGCCAGCGGCCCTACTCCAAATCACGTTTTCTTAACATGACTAACCCTAATGACTCACTAATTATATATACTAACAATCTAACTTGAAAGACATAACTACCCCTAATAAGTGACTGGTAGGATACGGGTCCTAATAGATCCAAAACGGATCCATTAGGACCCATATTAAACTTACTTACATAAATAACTAAGTCTATTACACTTACTTACATAAGTAACTAAATCTACATATAAAATTAAATTCCTAATCTAGATAATCAAGATTCAAGTTGATCTCCAACACGCCCCCTCAAGTTGAATCTTGAAGATTTGTAATTTTCAGCTGATCAAGAGTTTTCTGGAATCCTCCTATTGATGATGGTTTTGTGAGAATATCTGCTAATTGCCTTTCTGAACATACATGAATTAGATCTAAAGTGCCTTGTGAAATCTTCTCTCTGATGAAATGACAATCTATCCCAATATGTTTGGTCCATTCATGAAAAACTGGATTGAGTGCCATTTGAAGGGCTGCTTTGCTGTCTGTGTAAAAGGGAATTGGAGTATTTATTTTGAGACCAAGTTTTGTCAAAAGAGATAACACCCATAATCCTTCGCATATACCCAATGCAATTACCCGATATTCAACTTCTGCACTTGATCTGGATACCACAGATTGTTTCTTACTTTTTCAAGATATAATGTTGCCCCCTAAACAAACCACATAACCAGAGGTTGATTTTCTGTCTATCTTTGAACCTGCCCAATCAGCATCAGAGTATATCTTCTGGTCTAGTGATGAATTGGAGGTATATAATAAGCCATATGTTATTGTAGACTTCAAATATCTGATGATGTGAAATACAATGTTCATGTGATATTTGGAAGGATTATGCATCCACCTGCTAACATAACCAATTATGAAACAGATATCAGGACGTGTAATAGTAACATAAATTAGCTTTCCGACTAATTTCTGGTACCTGCCAAGGTCCTCATATGGTTCGGCACAATTGTTATCCTCTTCCTTGAGTATCTCCATAGGAGTTGAGCATACACGACAATCTTCCATTTTTGTTTCCTTTAATAAGTCCATAATATATTTTCTTTCACATAGGAATAAAGCATTTTTCCTATGAATAATCTCTATACCCAGAAAGTAATTAAGTCTTCCCAAATCTTTTACGTCGAATAGAGTATTGAGTCTCTTCTTTAAGTCAATAATGCCTATAGTATCATCTCCTGTAATAATAATGTCATCAACATATACCAGTAACATGATATTTTTCTGACCTTGTTTGATGAAGAGAGTATGATCACTGATGCATTGCGTAAAACCAAGGGTTCAAACCCCATCGCTAAATTTTTCAAACCATATTCGTGGAGATTGTTTCAATCCATAGATTGATTTCTTTAATTTACATACTTCTCTTTTCATGCCCATAGCAATATCCAGGGGGTAAGTTCATATAAATATCTTCTGTGAGATCACCTTGAAGGAAAGCATTCTTCACATCCAACTGCCATAGTTCCCATCCTTCGTTGATTGCCAGACTCAACAAAATTATGATAGTATTCATCTTAGCTACGGGTGCAAATGTTTCTGTATAATCAATCTCATAAGACTGACTATATCCTTTAGCTACTAATCTAGCTTTATATCTTTCTATATTACCATCAGCCTTATACTTTACAGAAAATACCCACTTGCATCCCACAATTTTCCTTCCTGATGGTAGATCAGTTAAATCCCAAGTTTGGTTACGCACAAGAGCTGAAATTTCCTCTTTCATAGCGGTTTTCCATTCTGGAAGTTGCTTAGCTTCTTCGTATGTTCTTGGAACGAGTGTATTCTCTGCATTCATTACGAACAACTGATATTCTCTAGGACAATTAGAGTAAGATATAATTTTTTCCAAGGCATATTTACCGATTGTACGTTTGCCTTTCTTGATAGCAATAGGTAGATCATCCAATTCACTGTCTGGATTATAAGAAGTAACTTGAGGAAGAGATAAGTCTGATTCTTGTTGTAAATTTCTATCAACATTCAGATGTGGAAACAATATTCTTCGGCTACCTCTATTATATACTTGCCACTCCTTTTCTTCAGAAGGAACTGTGTTAGCCTCTGTATCTTCATGAATGGATGGAATTTCAACAGGAAGAAGTGGAAACACCCGAGTAGATTGCATATCTGATAAGGAATCTTCTTGTACTTTATAAATTGGTGTGTCTTCGTGAAAAGTAACATCCACTGTAACATAAAATTTTCTCTTTAATGTATCATAACACTTATATCCCTTCTGGGTAGTCGAATATCCCAAGAAAATACACTTGATTAATCTTGCATCTAATTTATCTCGGACCCCTTGATAAATATGCACAAAGCAGGTACAACAAAAAACTCTTGGTAATATATGAAATTGTTTCTGAGATGGACATAAAGAGTGAAAGGGAGTATTTCCACTAAGAGTGTTCTCGCCACTTCTAAGATATGTCGATTCTTCCTTCCTGCAACACCATTTTGTTGAGGAGAGTTAGAGCATGATGTCTGGTGTAGGATTCCATGCTGTAAAAAATAAGAGTGAAGAGATTGGGATATAAATTCTCCACCATTGTCACAACGATTTTTTTTTATAGTACTCTGAAATTGATTCTGTACAAACTGACAGTATACTAGAAGGATTTTCTTCACTTCATCTTTAGTCTTCATAAGGTAAATCATAGTAAATCTACTACAATCATCCATAAATGACACAAAGCACTTATATCCCTGCACAGAAGTCGTAGAGCATGGGCCCCAAATATCAGAATGTACAATATCAAATAGAATAGAAGCTCTATCTTCATTTAATGGAAATGAAATACGGTGATGTTTTGCCTTCTAGCAAGTTTCAAAATTCAAGTTCACATCATTACAAGTACTAAATTAAGGTAATAACAACTTTATTTTTGAAAACGGTAAATGGCCTAATCGCCTATGCCAACGAAGTATATCTTCTCTTTGCTTTTCGGTAATGATAGCTGATTATAGTAAAGATCCTTTATTGTCTTCGTAAAAATAGAAGCCTCTCTTTATGTTACCTTGACCACAGATCTTCCCCGTCTTGATTTCTAAAAATACACATCCAGTTAAATCAAATGTTATTCTACATTTCAGATCTTAAGTCAAAGAAAATACAGATAATAAGTTCACTGATATGTTTGGAACATGTAAAACATTTTGTAAAGTTCCAAAGGATGTGGTAACACTTCCTCTTCCCATAATTGGAGTAAGAGATTCATCTGCTAGTTTGATATTGATGTTCCCCTGTGTCAATTCATACGTATCAAAAAATTCTCTCCTACTGACCATATGGTCTGTAGCTCCAGAATCAATAATCCATATTCTTGAATAGAAAGAATTTACATTACCCTGAGTTAGAAATGAAAATGGATAGGCGATGGTTGCTTGTGAGTCACTATGAGAAGATGTAGATGGCAATTGCGAATCAGTCAGGCGTGCCTTTAACAATTCTATCTCTTTTTTCATATCAGCCAACGAAGTTGAATTATCTTCAGTCCTTTGTTTATCAGTCTGATCACTGCTGAAATACACCTTAGATTTATTCTAAAAGTAAGTAGGCTTTCCAACTAGATTCCAGCAAGTCTCCTTGGTGTATCGCGATTTTTCACAATGGGAGCAAATTAATTTATCCTTTTCGTCAGATGTCAGTCTAGATCTGCCTCTGCCTCTGCCCCTGCCTCTATCATAGCTTCCTCTTCCTCGAGCAAATGGTGGAACATAAGTATTCTTTCCGACAAATGCTGAGGTCTCAATATTAATTTTGATTTCTTTTTCTAAATGTTTTCGGTCTTCTTCTCGAAGAAGAAGTGAGTATATTGTACTCAAGGAGAGAAGTTCTTCTCTGCTGAGGATGTTCTTTACAGATTCGTATTCTGAAGATATGCCCCATAGAAGATCAAACACTTTACGTTCTTCAAATTCTTCATTCTGCTCCTGTGTTCTTTGAATATAACTGTAATTCTTCCTACAGACCTCTGAGTTGTGCATAATATTCACTTACTGATCTACCTCCCTGTCTGCACTTTATGATCTTTTCAATAATATCATATTTTTTGGCAATATTCTTCCTCTGAACATATGCCTCTTGGACTGCTAGCCAAATATCCTTTGTTGAATCTAAAAACATGAAAGTGTTGTCAATTGATGGTATCATAGATTTTATAAGCCAAGCATTAACAAATGCATTTTTCCTACACCACCGAGAATACAAAGAATCTGCAATAGGAGGTTTGGGAATTTCACCTATAAGATAGTCCCATCGCCCCCTTGCCATGACAGCGAGTTCCATAGATCGGGCCCATTGGAGATAATTCTTTCCATTTAGTTTCAGATTTGTAATTTGGAAGGTTTCTCCTTTGTCTGGAAAATTATCACAACCTTCGGTGATTTTGTTTCTATCCATTCCCTTATGTTCCTTCTTGTTATCTTTAAAGTCACTGGTATAGATTAATTTCACCAACGACAATTACTCTCAGTTGGTATATAACGTAATCTCTTGATCTTAATCAAGTAGTGACTAGCTATCATCAACAAGAAGAACTTTATGTAAGAGTCTTGATTTGCCGTAAATAGTCAGAACTGTTAGGATCTCAACTTGCCGTGAATATTGATTTCAGATCAATAATCAACGTGTAATCACTTTATGAAGTATGTTGAAATATTCTGAACTGCCCGCTGAAAATATTGACTTGTCTGCCCGCAGATAATAGATGATCAAATATACATTCAATCACGTTGTGGATGTGTTAGCCTACCGTAAATCCTTGCACTAATAATCTGATTTCAGTAATCACGTGATGAAAGACATTGTCTACTTCAATCCACAGTAACTTTCACTCAGATTATCACACACTGATTCAGTAAACCCTTTGATACATTACCTGTCAAAAAATTTCTGCACATCCACTGTTTCTGCAACTTTCAGTGGGAATTTCTTGCGGCTGATTTCCAAAGCTTTCCGCTAAACTTTCCACACATATAAAATTAAATTCCTAATCTAGATAATCAAGATTCAAGTTGATCTCCAACAACTACCACATACTGTATTCCCGAAACTGCATCATTGCCGTACTAAGCCTTTGAAAGGATGCTCTCAGGGACCATTTTAGCCCATATATTCTCTTTTTAAGCTTATGCATTTCTCGTCCACTTGAGGAACAAGTCAAGGAAGAGAGACTATAAAAGTATCTTCATTCAGATTTTCATGAAGAAAAACAATTGTCACTCTATTATGGAGAGCCCATCCTTAATTTGCAGCTAAGAACATGAAGACGCATGGGTGGTCAAGCTTCCAACTAGAGCAAATGTCTCATAGAAATCTATATCATATACTTGGTTGCGTCCATAAATGAAGTCTTTCAATAGTTCCATCGATTTGCCACAAAACTGTCGTCTAGTATTTAATTGAGAGACCCAAATCATAGCAACATATGCTAAGAAAAGACAAATTACTTCCCGTTAAAAGTCTACATAAAAGAGGAACCATTTTCCAATGTGAATTACATCCCACTGCAGCTGAACTTCAAATAGGTCCAGACTTCAACTTGCAAGTGAAAGGACCACAACATGGAACAATCACTGCCACTCAACAATGAAATAAAAAAATAAAAAAATTGACTTCAGGTCTTTTTCAGTTTAAGCAGAAAGATCCATAAAGAAAGCCCAATTGCCTCGAGAGTGAAAAGCCACATAAAACATATACTACATGTCAAAATGATATATGCAAGTATCTGCTATCTAACGTTAAGGGGCACATCCAAGAACCACAAAATCATCTAGTATCATGGTGTGACAAAAGCTACATGGACATTCATGATACTCTCCACCCTCAATTATTGGGGACAGCAGCCATGTATTTGGAACTTAAATTTGTTGGAAGAATTCAACATCAACAATACTAAGAAACGGACTCATTGATTTTGTCATCTATCATAAGCATCTCCTGTTCCACTCTAGTTCGCATATATCACGACTCCCATGAATCTCATCTGAGTATCCCAAACCATTTGATTTTCTTCTTTTGACAAAAAAAACATTTCATGGCTATTTTCTGAACGCATATTCACTTCTACAAAACATAGTAATAAGTTTGCAAACAGAAAGGATAAGGCATTCTATATTAACTGAAATGCATTTTTTATCAGTTGACAAAAACTTGAGGGTGTAAAGCACTAGCAATACTAGAAATGTTACTCTTACCTGCAACCAAAAGAAGAAACCCCGCAATAAGTTTAACCGTTCACCACGAGGAGCCAACTTGATTTTTCTGCAAAAATCTGGAGGACAGGAAAATATAACAGCACCAGTCACCATCTTATCTCAACAATTCTAAGATATCATCTAACTGAAAATGCTCCCTCATCAAGAAAGATAACCCAATGCCCATAATGACAGAAAAAGTTTTGCATTAGAGATTAAGTCTACTAGATCTAGCTTGCATCCATACATCACAGAAGCCTCATGAAGACCTATACATGCTTATAACAAAATTATCACAGCTGGGTCATAGAGGGTCTAGCAAGCCTCCTAAATCCTAAGAAAGTAAAACGATCAAATAACTGCAGCTTGTGCATGATAAACAAGAGCTGCTATGAACTGGATCATCAATGAGATAGGCATGTGTTTAATAAGGAAAGAAGATGTCGGGTTATATCACTTGAACAAAATTAGCTCCATGATAGTTTGTTCCGAAACTCCGCCCACCCTTGCATGGCTGGTCCCAAACTCGGATAATGAAGAAGGGTTGTGTTAGGTAGCCAACAGCCAGAGTAAAAATTTTTTTGGTCTCAAGCGGTGTAGCGTTTCCAGCATGAGCCACCGGATTCCATCTGAACTCTGAGGTCAAGCATGCTTGGGCAAGAATAGTACCACAGTGGGTAACCTCCTAGGATGTCCTCGTGTTGTGTCCTCTAACTGACCCCACTTACAATGGAAAACGGCTTAGGTAAGGTAAGGTAGCTTTATATGGAAACCACTTAAAATAATGGCTTTATAACATATGAGGAAAAAAACATTATTACTACAAGATGTCAAAAGCTTACCAGGATAATAATCCAGATAGGAAAAACCCATTGTCGCAGACCGATATGTTTTAGAATTCCCACGCAGGTTTCTTTCCCGGATGATGGGTTTGCGGCAGGTTGCTTCTTTCATCAATTGTTTATACTCATTTTTGTCATATGGCTTTCTAAGAAGAGTCTGGAGGCCCATCAAGAAAGAATTTGGTTCAGTAGAATCGTAACAGGCAGAGGTGTAGATCTGTGTTAAGAATGAGTAATTTCAGTCAGGGCGTTAAATCCAAGCTACTTAGAACCAACAAAATTACATTGCATTTATGCCCCCTTCCAGCTACAACTAGAAAATTCGAAGGTGCTTACAGGAGTCACGTCCACGGATCCTGATGACGTGCATTCATGTGCCTTCCTGGGAAATGCATGGATAGGAGGTAAATCAAAGTTGTCCACCTGTTTTTCAGCAAGCTGGGCAAATCTTGTGCTCCTTCTAACATTAAGGGGGAAACATGTTTGCGTTTTGTTACTTGTTAAGATTCTTTTGCTTGAAACGTGAAACGGGCTCCTCTTCACAGCATTTGTCTTAACAGGATTATGGCTCCTTTTACTATTTTTCAGTGGCAAACATTTATTCGTGTGGTTAGTAACTGGCTTTTGCTCAAAATCAGTTAATGCTGAATCAAAAAAGTGTCCATCTGCTGTTGCACTTTCAGGAAACAAATTGTAGTCCTTATCTCTAAGATCAGCATCTTTGCTTGTTTCAATTACTGAGGAGTGTGTACCTCTTTTGGAGGCCAGCACATAAGAATGTCCTTGAACACAAATAGACTTTAGAAATGCCTCATAATCTTCATCGACCATCAAGCACGCTGCTCTATTATAGTTTGAATCTTTAGACTGCTTATAAGTACCTGAAAAATAAGATTCTCCTTTATACTTCCTGTTTCTATAAAATAGCTTGAAATGTTAGGCATGTCACTATAGACAACTTACCATGTTTTCTGATGGTATCCAGGTAGGCTTTATAATCTTCATCTACCAATACTTTAGACAACTTACCATGTTTTCTAATGGCATCCATGTAGGCTTGATAATCTTCATCCACCAATCTTTGTGCTAGATTCTGACAGTTAATATGATGCACAGGCAATTGCATCTTCTTTGTAACTGCAGAGCTTCCTTGTTCAGTGATGTTCATCAAGGACGTCACATGATCCCCTTCCACTACATCAGATGGTTCTTCTTGTTTGCTTGTAGAAAAAACAGTGTCCAAGCTATGTTCCTTGCCACATTCAGATGCACGATCATGACCCTTTAACACAACGAAATCTTCATCTACACACAAGGTTTCTCTCTGTGCAACTGCATTGAATCCCTCAGTTGAGTTTTTCCTCAAAATTTCTTCATTCAGCTTTGGACTTTGCTGGGAAGCATTAGCAAAAGAAGGTATTCCTTCATTCTTTCCTGCTAGATGGGGCAACCTTTGCATCTCTTGAAAATTATAAGAACTTCCCATGCTTCTCAACCGCCTTGGACGTGTGGAATGGTCATCCTCTTTTATGTCCACGTGCACATCCTTTGCATGTTCTTGTTTCCTCTGCCGCCACTTAATGTGTGCCTCTTTCAGTTTGCACCCCACCATGGGATTATCTGAATGCATGTTGCCTTCTAATTGGTAGGGACAACCTTTTTCTTCTTGTTCTTCTTTGACGCCTTTGAGAATATAAGTACGAGCATTGGCATTTAGCATTTCACAAACATGAGACCTATGTTTCTCCAAGTGAGAAATACTTTGATTATGTGGAGGAGGAGCAGCAGTAGCAGAATCAAAAGCTTCATTTTCACATACAAAAGATTTTTTCTTGGGTGGCCTGCAAACCTTTGCGTCACATCCATCATTCAATCTCTTTAATGTTTTCAGATTCTGATGGCAAGAGCAGAGACCCCTAATAATGCATTCTGGGTGATAGTTTTCATGACTTGAACAAATATTAGCACTCTGGTAGAACTTAACATTGAGAACGGCCAAACACCTAAGTGGTGTATCACCATAGTTGGATACTTGTGAATAGGTATTCTGGAAAAGTTGACGACAATACAAAGCAGAGGAAGATACGTGCCATAAGTAAAGAGACACAGTTCGTCTTCCCTGGATTGGAAAGTTTAGAGCAACCTCCTGAGAAGAGCAAAGGATGTTTTCAGTTATAAAAGTAACTGGTGGAAGTCAAAAGTTATCAATCAATGAACATATATAAATAGCAAGTTTTGTTAGAAACATGAAAAGATTCTCTAGCCAATCTTTATCAAACAGGTAGCATCAATGATAGCACAATGGAACAGGGACGGACACTGGATAAAGTATGCATCAAGTGAGATATACATTCTTAACTTGTTGGAAGCTTCAAGGAGAACGATGTAAATTTGCTAATTAGAAAAACCAGTTCTCTCTCTCTCTCTCTCTCTCTCTGCATACCATTGCAGTTGCCAGATATTAACTCTACAGTAGGCTCATCTTTTCTCTTTGTATCACTAACAGTAGAGCCAATTTGATTTTCAGATAGTTTCAGCTGTAGACAGGCCAAGTCAACCATGACATCCATCATACAAGCTAATGTCACTGCATTTAACATGACACTAGATTAAATGAAGGTTTGAACAATGTATGCAAGGTCAACTAGGTGAATCACAAGAAAGTTCAAGCCAAAGCATTGGCCCTGGGCATCTTGCATTATCATGCTCAATAGATGACAGAACCCAATTGTGATACCAACTAAAAGAGCAAACCATGTCAAATTTAAAAAGCAATTCAAAGTTTTCTCCAGAAAAGTAAATTCATTTTTTCACATGGAAACTCAAATAATCCTTCCCATCACTTCTATCTTATGAAAGAAACTTCGAAGCATAGTGGGTTTCACAATCTTTTTTTCTTTTTATAACATTTGGTGCTGATATTTCTTTACTTGTTAACTAATAGAAAACAACAAATTCTATGGGCAAAACAACAACTAAGCCTTTTCCCATACTAGACAGGGTCGGCTACATGGATTCTTTGCTTCCACATATCCCTATCACGTGCCATGTTAGCAGTTAACTCAACATAAGCTAGATCATTCTTTATTGTTTCTTTCCAACACTTTTGTGGTCGGCCTCTACCCCTTTTAATACTTTCAAAATCTAGTTTTTCATACCTTCTTATGGGTTCTTCTTTTGATCTTCTTTATGTCCAAACCATCTTAAAACGATATTCTCTCATTTTATCCTCTATTGGTGAGCTCCTAATTTGTTTCTAATAACCTCATTATATATACGGTCTTTTCTTGTATGACCACTCATCCATCTCAACATCTTGATTTCTGTCACAGACATCTTTTGTACATGTTGATGATTAACTACCCAACACTCAAAACTATCAAACATGGCAGGTCTAATTATTGCTCTATAATATTTACCTTTTAACTTTAATGGTATCTTCTTATCACAAAGAATATGTGATGCTCCTCTCATTTTATCACAAATTATATGGGTAATTTTAGAAAATAAGAGAGGGAATTTACTCACATGGCACTTTTGTGAAATTTAGGCATTTTCTTTTGCATTTATTATGTGTATATATTGGTTAATCATTTTCCTATCCAAAATATTTTACCAAATGTATAACACAACAACAACAACAACAACAACTAAGCCTTTTCCCATACTAGACGGGGTCGGCTACATGGATTCTTTGTTTCCACAGATCTCTATCGTGTGCCATGTTAGCAGTTAACTCCCAATAAGCTAGATCATTCTTTATTGTTTCTTTCCAACACTTTTGTGGTCGTCCTCTACCTCTTTTAATACTTTCCAAATTTAGTTTTTCTAACCTTCTTACAGGTTCTTCTTTTGATCTTCTTTCTATATGTCCAAACCATCTTAAACGATGTTCTCTCATTTTATCCTCTATTGGTGCCACTCCTAATTTGTTTCTAATAACCTCATTATGTATACGGTCTTTTCTTGTATGACCACTCATCCATCTCAACATCTTCATTTCTGTCACGGACATCTTTTGTACATGTTGATGATTAACTGCCCAACACTCAGAACCATAAAACATGGCAGGCCTAACTGCTGCTCTATAATATTTACCTTTTAATTTTAATGGTATTTTCTTATCACAAAGAATACCTTATGCTCCTCTCCATTTTAACCAACCAGCATTAATTCTATGTGTAACATCTCCATCAATTCTTCCATCACTTTGAAAAATTGACCCTAGGTATTTAAAACTTTCCTTTTGGGGAATGCAATGTGTGCCAATTTTAATTTCTATGTCCTCTGAAGTAGCCAAATGATCAAACTTACATTTCATATATTCTGTCTTTGTTCTACTAAGTCGGAGGCCTTTGTTTTCTAATGTTTCTCTCCATAGTTCCAATTTTCTATTAACTTTTTCCTTAGACTCCTCCACTAATACAATGTCATCTGCAAATAACATACACCAAGGTACTTCATCTTGAATATGTTTTGTTAACTCATCCATCACCATTATAAATAAGTATGGACTTAAAGTTGATCCTTGATGTAACCCAATATTAACTTCAAAGAAGTCTGTCGTTCCTTCATGAGTCCTCACACATGTTTTTGCACCATTATACATGTCTCTTATAAGGTTAATATATGTCAATGGGATACCTCTTTTTTCCAAAGTTCTCCAAAGAACCTCCCTCGGTACCCTATCATAAGCTTTTTCTAGATCAATAAATATCATGTGAAGGTCTTTCTTTTTTGCTCTAACATGTTCCATAAGATGTCTCAAAAGGTGAATCGCTTCAATAGTAGATCTACCTGGCATAAATCCAAATGGGTTCTCTGTTGTACTTGATACTTGTCTTAACCTACGTTCGATAATTCTTTCCCATAATTTCATAGTATGACTCATTAACTTGATACCTCGATAATTCGCACAATTTTGAATGTCTCCCTTGTTCTTATATACGGGTATAAGTGTACTTGCTCTCCATTCCTCGGGCATCTTTTGGTTTTTCCATATTTCATTAAATAGTCTTGTAAGCCAAGTGATTCCTATTTCTCCTACTATTTTCCAAACTTCTATAGGAATATTATCTGGTCCTACCGATTTACCACTCTTCATATGTTTAAGAGCCTCTTTGACTTCATTCTTGTGAATACGTTGGTAGAAATTGTGATTTATATACTTTTCTGACTTGGCTAAATCTCCTAAACTAATACTAACATCTTTATTTTCATTAAAAAGATTATAAAAATAGTTTTTCTATCTATTTCTTATATCATCATTTGCCACTAGAATTTTTTCATCCTCGTCTTTTATGCATCTAACATAATTAAGATCTTTAGTTTTCTTATCTCTAGCCCTAACTATCCTAAAAATATCTCTTTCACCCTCTTTTGAGTTGAGTTTTTTATATAAGTCCTCCCAAATCTTAGCTTTTGCTTCACTAACGGCCTTTTTTGCTTCCTTCTTTGCTTTCTTATAAGCTTCTAAAGTTTCACTAGTTTTCTTAGCATAATGTAATTTGTAACATGCCCTCTTTACCTTGATTTTATTTTGTACTACTTCACTCCACCACCAAGCTTCTTTTTGTGCCGGTACACCTCACTTAGATACCCCTAACACATCTTTCGCCACTTTCCTAATATGTATAACCATATTGTTCCACATATCAGAGGGTGTGCCAACATAATTCCAAACATCTCCTTGAAGGACTTTCTGTTTAAATATATCTTCTTTCTCGCTTTTGAGGTTCCACCATTTAGTCCGAATAACTCGATGCACTCTTTTCTTCTTTGTCCATTTTTTTATTTGTAAATCCATAACTAAAAGTCGATGTTGGGTGGTTAAGCTTTCTCCTGGAATTACCTTACAATCTTTACAACACGCTCTATCTTTTTTTCTACAAATAAAGTAATCAATTTGTGTTTGTGATAAGCCACTCTTATAAGTAATTAAATGTTCATCTCGTTTTTTGAAGATTGTATTGACTATAAAGAGATCAAATGACATAGCAAAATTTAAAATCTCCCTACCTTCCTCGTTTATATCCCCATAACCAAAGTTTCCATGAATCCCTTGATATCCTAATGCCTCTTTACCGACATGTCCATTTAAATCTCCTCCTAAACAAATCATCTCCCTTTGTGGAATCTTTTGAAACACCTTATCCAACTCTTCCCAAAAAACTGTCTTTATACTATCTTCTAGTCCTACTTGGGGTGCGTAAGCACAAACTATATTCAAAACCTCTGCTCCTAACACTAATTTCAATGTCATGACTCGGTCACCATATCGTTGTATGTCTACTACACTCTCCTTTAAATCTTTATTTATGATAATACCAACTCCGTTTCGGGCCTTTTCTTTACCTGAGTACCATAATTTAAAACCTGTATCCTCTATCTCCTTTGCTTTTTCTCCAACCCATTTTGTCTCTTGTAAACATAGAATATGAATCTTTCTCCGAATCATAGTATCTACCACCTCCGTTAGCTTACCCGATAATGTTCCGATATTCTAAGAACCAATACGAATCTTATTATCTAGGACTAGCTTCCTTACCCCCCGCATCCGTCCATAATCAAAATACGGAGACCCTCTCTGAAAATTTTTCACTACATTCGGGCAGCAATGTAGCGGGACTAACTTCTTTACCCACACCCGTCCATGATGTGGGAACCCTCTCTGCAATTGATTCACTACATTCGGGCGAAAATGTAGTGGCCCTTGCTTACTTCTTACTGCATTCGGGCTCTGCAGCACGTCGCTAGGCGGGGACGCCCCAAAGCAATGCTCATAATTTTTGTAATCCATGTTGTAGAAATCCGACGAAGTTTTACGCATAATTTTACCAAATGTATACCAATTCAGAAATTTATTGGGATTAGCTCTTAAACGTTTTAGAATAATAATAATAGATTTCTTTCATTTTTGAAGCCATAAATCACAAGTTTCTTCCTCCTTTGGTATGGTCCATGTATTTTCCTAGATTCTTGTGTACTTTTCTCGTAGATGAGAATTTTATTTCAAAGCCTATGAAGAGACTTGAAATTCAATTCATAAATACGAGTGCACGAGCGTGCCAACAAGTTTTCTAAAACTTGCAAAGTTCTATTTCTGACTTCTTGGCAAATGTGGACAAGTGAGTTCTTTTCGACGTAGGCCTTCTTGAACAGATGCTCGGTCAGCCTAGATACAAACAAACAACAACAACAACTAAGCCTTTTCCCATACTAGACGGGGTCGGCTACATGGATTCTTTGTTTCCACAGATCTCTATCGTGTGCCATGTTAGCAGTTAACTCCCAATAAGCTAGATCATTCTTTATTGTTTCTTTCCAACACTTTTGTGGTCGTCCTCTACCTCTTTTAATACTTTCCAAATTTAGTTTTTCTAACCTTCTTAAAGGTTCTTCTTTTGATCTTCTTTCTATATGTCCAAACCATCTTAAACGATGTTCTCTCATTTTATCCTCTATTGGAGCCACTCCTAATTTGTTTCTAATAACCTCATTATGTATACGGTCTTTTCTTGTATGACCACTCATCCATCTCAACATCTTCATTTCTGTCACAGACATCTTTTGTACATGTTGATGATTAACTGCCCAACACTCAGAACCATAAAACATGGCAGGCCTAACTGCTGCTCTATAATATTTACCTTTTAATTTTAATGGTATCTTCTTATCACAAAGAATACCTGATGCTCCTCTCCATTTTAACCAACCAGCATTAATTCTATGTGTAACATCTCCATCAACTCTTCCATCACTTTGAAAAATTGACCCTAGGTATTTAAAACTTTCCTTTTGGGGAATGCAATGTGTGCCAATTTTAATTTCTATGTCCTCTGAAGTAGCCAAATGATCAAACTTACATTCCATATATTCTGTCTTTGTTCTACTAAGTCGGAGGCCTTTGTTTTCTAATGTTTCTCTCCATAGTTCCAATTTTCTATTAACTTTTTCCTTAGACTCCTCCACTAATACAATGTCATCTGCAAATAACATACACCAAGGTACTTCATCTTGAAGATGTTTTGTTAACTCATCCATCACCATTATAAATAAGTATGGACTTAAAGTTGATCCTTGATGTAACCCAATATTAACTTCAAAGAAGTCTGTCGTTCCTTCATGAGTCCTCACACATGTTTTTGCACCATCATACATGTCTCTTATAAGGTTAATATATGTCAACGGGATACCTCTTTTTTCCAAAGTTCTCCAAAGAACCACCCTCGGTACTCTATCATAAGCTTTTTCTAGATCAATAAATATCATGTGAAGGTCTTTCTTTTTTGCTCTAAAATGTTCCATAAGACGTCTCAAAAGGTGAATCGCTTCAATAGTCGATCTACCTGGCATAAATCCAAATTGGTTCTCTGTTGTACTTGATACTTGTCTTAACCTACGTTCGATAATTCTTTCCCATAATTTCATAGTATGACTCACTAACTTGATACCTCGATAATTTGAACAATTTTGAATGTCTCCCTTGTTCTTATATACAGGTATAAGTGTACTTGCTCTCCATTCCTCGGGCATCTTTTGGTTTTTCCATATTTCATTAAATAGTCTTGTGAGCCAAGTGATTCCTATTTCTCCTAGTATTTTCCAAACTTCTATAGGAATATTATCTGGTCCTACCGATTTACCACTCTTCATATGTTTAAGAGCCTCTTTGACTTCATTCTTTTGAATACGTCGGTAGAAATTTTGGTTTATATACTTTTCTGACTTGGCTAAATCTCCTAAACTAAAACTAACATCCTTATTTTCATTAAAAAGATTATAAAAATAGTTTTTCCATCTATTTCTTATATCATCATTTGCCACTAGAATTTTTTCATCCTCGTCTTTTATGCATCTAACATAATTAAGATCTTTAGTTTTCTTATCTCTAGCCCTAGCTATCCTAAAAATATCTCTTTCACCCTCTTTTGAGTTGAGTTTTTTATATAAGTCCTCCCAAATCTTAGCTTTTGCTTCACTAACGGCCTTTTTTGCTTCCTTCTTTGCTTTCTTATAAGCTTCTAAAGTTTCACTAGTTTTCTTAGCATAATGTAATTTGTAACATGCCCTCTTTGCCTTGATTTTATTTTGTACTACTTCACTCCACCACCAAGCTTCTTTTTGGGCCGGTACACCTCCCTTAGATACCCCTAACACATCTTTCGCCACTTTCCTAATATGTATAGCCATATTGTTCCACATATCAGAGGGTGTGCCAACATAATTCCAAACATCTCCTTGAAGAACTTTCTGTTTAAATATATCTTCTTTCTCGCTTTTGAGGTTCCACCATTTAGTCCGAATAGCTCGATGCACTATTTTCTTCTTTGTCCATTTTTTTATTTGTAAATCCATAACTAAAAGTCGATGTTGGGTGGTTAAGCTTTCTCCTGGAATTACCTTACAATCTTTACAACACGCTCTATCTTTTTTTCTACAAATAAAGTAATCAATTTGTGTTTGTGATAAGCCACTCTTATAAGTAATTAAATGTTCATCTCGTTTTTTGAAGATTGTATTGACTATAAAGAGATCAAATGACATAGCAAAATTTAAAATCTCCCTACCCTCCTCGTTTATATCCCCATAACCAAAGTTTCCATGAATCCCTTGATATCCTAATGCCTCTTTACCGACATGTCCATTTAAATCTCCTCCTAAACAAATCATCTCCCTTTGTGGAATCTTTTGAAACACCTTATCTAACTCTTCCCAAAAAACTGTCTTTATACTATCTTCTAGTCCTACTTGGGGTGCGTAAGCACAAACTATATTCAAAACCTCTACTCCTAACACTAATTTCAATGTCATGATTCGGTCACCATATCGTTGTATGTCTACTACACTCTCCTTTAAATCTTTATTTATGATAATACCAACTCCGTTTCGGGCCTTTTCTTTACCTGAGTACCATAATTTAAAACCTGTATCCTCTATCTCCTTTGCTTTTTCTCCAACCCATTTTGTCTCTTGTAAACATAGAATATGAATCTTTCTCCGAATCATAGTATCTACCACCTCCATTAGCTTACCCGATAATGTTCCAATATTCCAAGAACCAATACGAATCTTATTATCTAGGACTAGCTTCCTTACCCCCCGCATCCGTCCATAATCAAAATGCGGAGACCCTCTCTGAAAATTTTTCACTACATTCGGGCGGCAATGTAGCGGGACTAACTTCTTTACCCACACCCGTCCATGATGTGGGAACCCTCTCTGCAATTGATTCACTACATTCGGGCGAAAATGTAGTGGCCCTTGCTTACTTCTTACTGCATTCGGGCTCTGCAGCACGTCGCTAGGCGGGGACGCCCCAAAGCAATGCTCATAATTTTTGTAATCCATGTTGTAGAAATCCGACGAAGTTTTACGCTGGCTGTCGGAAGCCTAACACAACCCTCCTCCTTTATCCGGGCTTGGGACCGGCAATGCAAGGGTGATCCCTTACATGGGCGGAGTTCGGTCAGCCTAGATACTTGAAAAATTATTTTAGGATCCGGTATGTTTTCGAAACAAGTTTCCAATTGAAATGTCTTTCCAAAATTGTGTGATCTTGACAAAATTTTAGATTCAAATCTGAAAAACAAAAACAAGTCTGTTTCCAGCAATGCATGTTCCTAATTTTTTTGGTATTTCTCGGATCTCCAAAAATCCAAAAAATTTTACCTGAGATAGGCAAAAGGTCTCGAGTTTATTAGGATAATGGAGAGCGAATACACTTATGCCCATATATAAGAATAAGAGAGACATTCAGAATTGTGTGAATTATTGAGATATCAAGTTAATGAGTCATACTATGAAATTGCGGGAAAGAATTATCGAACGTAGGTTAAGACAAGTATCGAATACAACAGAGAACCAATTTGGATTCATGTTTGGCAGATCTACTATTAAAGCAATTCATCTTTTGAGACATCTTATGGAACATTTTAGAGCAAAAAAGAAAGACCTTCACATGATATTTATTGATCTAGAAAAAACTTACGATAGGGTACAGAGGGAGGTTCTTTGGAGAACTTTGAAAAAAAGTGGTATCCCATTGACATATATAAACCTTATAAGAGACATGTACGATGGTGCAAAAATATGTGTGAGAACTCATGAAGGTATGACAGACTTCGTTAAAGTTAATATTGGGTTACATCAAGGATCAACATTAAGTCCATACTTATTTATAATGGTGATTTATGAGTTAATAAAACATATTAAAGAAGAAGTACCTTGGTGTATGTTATTTGCAAATGTGTTAGTGGAGGAGGCTAAGAGAAAAGTTAATAGAAAATTGAAACTACGGAGAGAAACATTAGAATGTAAAGGCTTCCAACTTAGTAGAACAAAGACAAAATATATGAAATGTAAGTTTGATCATTTGGTTACTTTAGAAGACATAGAAATTAAAATTGGCAGACATTACATCCCCTAAAAGGAAAGTTCTAAATACCTAGGGTCAATTTTTCATAGTGATAGAAGAATTGATGGAGATGTTACACATAGAATTAATGCTGGTTGGTTAAAATGGAGAGGACCATCAAGTATTCTTTGTGATAAGAAGATACCATTAAAGTTAAAAGGTAAATATTATAAAGCAGCAATTAGACCTATCATGTTTTATGGTTCTGAGTATTGGGCAATTAATCATCAACATGTATAAAAGATGTATGTGATAGAAATCACGATGTTGAGATGGATGAGTGGTCATACAAGAAAAGACCCTATACATAATGAGGTTATTAGAAATAAATTATGTATGGCACCAATAGAGGATAAAATGAGAGAATATCGTTTAAGGTGGTTTGGACATATAGAAAGAAGATCAAAAGAAGAACCTAGAAGAAGGTATAAAAAACTAGATTTTATGAAAAACTAGATTTTGGAAGTATTAAAAGAGGTAGAGGACGACCACAAAAGTGTTGGAAAGAAACAATAAAGAATGATCTAGTTTAATTGCTAATATGGCACATGATAGGGCTTTGTGGAAAGAAAGAATCCATGTAGTCAACCTTGTCTAGTATGAGAAAAGGCTTAGTTGTTGTTGTTGTTATTGCTTGTTGTTGTTGGTTCTACGGATGAACATAATTAAATCAATGAAGTTGTGAGTCTTGGAACTCGAGACAGATCCTGTGACATAAATATAGAGGCTTAAAGAAACGTCTCTATCTTTCCATGCAGGTGTTGGAATTTTATGAAACCGGTCAAGTTAGAAGAGAATCAACTTTCCAATGGGACCCTTTTCAAGATTTTTGAATCGCTACAAACAGAGTTAAGAGAGTTTTACCCAGGCTCTGTTAAAGGATGTGCAGTGTAGAGAGGTCTGTCTCGATTTTTGTTCGATTTTCCCAATTTTATTCACGACCTTACCTACGTCTAAAATTCTTGCAAATTTTATGGAGTGTTGGCCTAAGTGTAAATGAAGTGTGGACCAATTTTTAGAATTTTTGGTTTGGTGATCAAAATTGGAAAAATCAATGATCAGACGGTTATAGAAAGAGTCTAATGAATGTATCTGATTGATCGTTAACGATTTAGATGACCATCCAAAGAAATTTTTCGTTGAGTACTTTATTCACGAGAGAGGAAAATCAATAATCAAGAGAAATTATCATATAGCTTAAACATAAAAGAGATGAGAGAGTATAAGGTATACAATGTATATTGAAGTAGATGTAACTACAATTCAAACAATTTATAGGCAATTTTACCTTTGCTCTTGAACGAAATTTTGTAGCACCTTTCCTCAAATATTAGAATGAATTGGAGACAAATGCTCCTTAATTACAAATTGAATGGAATTGAAGAAATAAAAGAGAAGGGAAGAAAACCAACCTTGATTGGAGACCTTAGAATGGCTTGGAGACCAACGGCTTGGGGGCAACACCTCCATTCTTGGGGAATGATTCCTTCCTCTCCTCTTCCTCTCTCTCTCACTTTGCTGGGATTTTCTCCCTCCATTTCCTTTGGGTTTTCCTCACTTTGCTTCTTCTTGATCAGTCTCACATGGGGCCTATTTATAGATTTCAAGGGGAGTCTCTAGGCTCTTCCATGGGTTGGGCATGGAGTTTGGTATTTGGCCTAATTTTAATCCAATCCATTTTGGAAGGTGCTGGTCACATGGGAGCATGTGGATGGTCTCCATTTTTGTCATGGATGAGCCTTGGTACAACCCTAGGCTAGGTTTAATGCAGCCTGCCCCCTTGCTTGGCTTGATTTGGTGCGGTCTTGCTTGTGGCTTGTTGCTAGGTGCAGCCCGCCACTTTGGTGCATGAGTAAGCCCTTGACTTAGCCACTGAACCCTTGCTTTTGCCTTGACTTTGACTTGTTTGTCTTAGCCCAACCCGTGACTTGACTCATTTTGACCGAACCCACAATTTGATGTAGCCTTGGTTCTTGACATGTCTTGGTCGGATACACCCTTAACTCCATTGGTATGATCCTGATTTGATTATTGTGTGGGCTTGATCTTTAGCCCATTTTTGACTTGGTATGGGTTTGGTCATGAGCCCATCTTTGACTTGGTATGGGCTGGATCATGAGCCCCGTCTTGAATTGAGTTGAATCAGGTTTGATCCCATTTTATTTGATTTGGTGCAGGCTTGGTCGATCTTGATTTGGGCTTGATTCAGTGCCCATTTTGCTTGATTTGGTTTTTGGGCTTGATTTGAATTAGGCTAGCTTCATGTGTCGCCCAATTTGACTTGATTTGAGCTTGCCTCAGTTGTAGCCCACTTGATTTGATTTGGTTTGATCCCTCGCTAGAGTTGGAGAACCTGTTCTGCTTTCTTTTGAGATTCTGCTTCGCTTGATTCAGGTAAGATATGGTTTCAAATGTTTTTTATTCTTTTAAAACCATTTTTTTAAGGTATGTTTGAAAACGTCGAGTTTAACAAAATCTTCAAATATTTTTAGTGAATTGAGTCTCATCCTTAGTGTTTGTTTGCATGGGTGATCTCTTTTGCTCCGTGAATTAGTCTTTACCATTTCAACCACTTTAACCCTTTGTTAGGTGCAGGGTATCAAACCACTTTAACCCTTTTGATAGGTGTAGTGTCTCGAACCTCTTTAACCCTTGGGTGTAGGGTCTCTGACTGTTTTAACCCTTTGGATGGGTGTAGGGTCCCAGAGTAGGACTATCCTCGATCGGGCGAGTTTTTGAAGTCTTTGTTTTCGACTTGATTTGGTTTTGAATTTAGAGGTTATGGAATTTTGTAAATTTTACGTTTTGCAAATATTTTGTAGGTTTGGTTCTCGATGTCTCATTTTCATTTGTTTCTTTGAAGAATATCATTTGAAATCATTCTTTCTTTGAAGGTAATCTTTTTGAAACAGCAGAATCCTGCCAATTTGGCCTTGAGGGCAAAGTGGTCATTTTTTTAGGCTTTTGTCAAAATTAGATTTTTTTGAGAGAGGTACAAAATACCCTTATTTTGAGGATCTTATAAAATTTTGGCTCGAAAATGAGTTCGTTTAAGGTGTCTTTATTTAAAAACCCTTAAAAGTCTGAAAACCACAATTTTTCTTCATAAGGCAGAATTTCTAAAAGATCAAAATCTTTTGAGAAAATTTTTAAGTGTTTACACTCAACATATTCAATTAGTGTATTTTACAATCATGAAATTCTTTCATGGTAGGGGATCACCCTTGCATGGTCGGTCCCAAGTCCGAATAAAGGAGGAGGGTTGTCGTTAGGCTTTCGGCAACCAGCATAAAACATTGTCAGTTTTTTTACCCTAGATTATACAAATTATGAGCATTGCATTGTGGCGTCCCCTCTTAGCGACGTACTCTAGAGTCTGAATGTAGTGAAAAGTAAGCAAGGGCCTCTATATTTTCGCCAAGATATAGTGAATTAATTGTAGAGAAGGTTCCGACATCATGGATAGATGTGGGTAAAGAAGTTAGTCCAGGTACATTGTCACGCGAATGTAGTTATCACCTCATGTTCTAACTTTTATTTTATTGTTAAAGAAATATTTAGGTTTTATATAACATAAATGTTCATTGGTACATAGCAATCCTGTTAGTAATGGAACCATATAGATGTAAAGTGGTATGACACTGTCGTACTAAATGAACTATATTATTATTATTATTGCTATGTTTATTATGCTCAAGTGGTAGTAATTAATATATGATATTTCACCTCAAAAGTTACATTATAACGTAAAATTCCAATGTTGTATGAATATATTAAGCGTAGATAACATATATAATTACAAACTCCACTCATGTAAGGGATCACCCTTGCATTGTCGGTCCCAAGCTCGGATAAAGGAGGAGGGTTGTGTTAGGCTTACGACAGTCAGCATAAAACTTCGTCGGATTTTTACAACATGGATTACAAAAATTATGAGTATTGCTTTGGGGCGTCCCTGCCTAGCGATGTGTTGCAGAGCCCGAATGCAGTAAGAAGTAAGCAAGGGCCACTACATTTTCGCCCGAATGTAGTGAATCAATTGCAGAGAGGGTTCCCACATCATGGACGGGTGTGGGTAAAGAAGTTAGTCCCGCTACATTGTCGCCCGAATGTAGTGAAAAATTTTCAGAGAGGGTCTCCGCATTTTCATTATGGACGGATGCAGGGGGGTAAGGAAGCTAGTCCTAGATAATAAGATTCGTATTGGTTCTTGGAATATCGGAACATTATTGGGTAAGCTAATGGAGGTGGTAGATACTATGATTCGGAGAAAGATTCATATTCTATGTTTACAAGAGACAAAATGGGATGGAGAAAAAGCAAAGGAGATAGAGGATACAGGTTTTAAATTATGGTACTCACGTAAAGAAAAGGCTCGAAACGGAGTTGGTATTATCATAAATAAAGATTTAAAGGAGAGTGTAGTAGACACAACGATATGGTGACCGAATCATGACATTGAAATTAGTGTTAGGAGCAAAGGTTTTGAATATAGATTGTGCTTACGCACCCCAAGTAGGACTAGAAGATAGTATAAAGACAGTTTTTTTTAGGAAGAGTTAAATAAGGTGTTTCAAAAGATTCCACAAAGGGAGATGATTTGTTTAGGAGGAGATTTAAATGGACATATCGGTAAAGAGGCATTAGGATATCAAGGGATTCATGAAAACTTTGGTTTTAGGGATATAAACGAGGAAGGTAGGGAGATTTTAAATTTTGCTATGGCATTTGATCTTTTTATAGTCAATACAATATTAAAAAAACGAGATGAACATTTAATTACTTATAAGAGTGGCTTATCACAAACACAAATTGATTACTTTATTTATAGAAAAAAAGATAGAGTGTGCTGTAAAGATTGTAAGGTAATTCCAAAAAAAAACTTAACCACCCAACATCGACTTTTAGTTATGGATTTACAAATAAAAAAATGGACAAAGAAGAAAAGAGTGCATCGAGCAATTCAGACTAAATGGTGGAACCTCAAAAGCGAGAATGAAGATATATTTAAACAGAAAGTCCTTCAAGGAGATGTTTGGAATTATATTGGCACACCCTGTGATATGTGGAACAATATGGCTATACATATTAGGAAAGTGGCGAAAGATGTGTTAGGGGTATCTAAGGGAGGTGTACCGGCACAAAAAGAAGCTTGGTAGTGGAGTGAAGTAGTACAAAATAAAATCAAGGCAAAGAGGGCATGTTACAAATTACATTATGCTAAGAAAACTAGTGAAACTTTAGAAGCTTATAAGAAAGCAAAGAAGGAAGCGAAAAAGGCCGTTAGTGAAGCAAAAGCTAAGATTTGGGATGACTTATATAAAAAACTCAACTCAAAAGAGGGTGAAAGAGATATTTTTAGGATAGCTAGGGCTAGAGATAAGAAAACTAAAGATCTTAATTATGTTAGATGCATAAAAGACGAGGATGAAAAAATTCTAGTGGCAAATAATGATATAAGAAATAGATGGAAAAACTATTTTTATAATCTTTTTAATGAAAATAAAGATGTTAGTATTAGTTTAGGAGATTTAGCCAAGTCAGAAAAGTATATAAACCAAAATTTCTACCGACGTATTCAAAAGAATGAAGTCAAAGAGACTCTTAAACATATGAAGAGTGGTAAATCGGTAGGACCAGATAATATTCCTATAGAAGTTTGGAAAATACTAGGAGAAATAGGAATCACTTGGCTCACAAGACTATTTAATGAAATATGGAAAAACCAAAAGATGCCCGAGGAATGGAGAGCAAGTACACTTATACCCATATATAAGAACAAGGGAGACATTCAAAATTGTGCGAATTATCGAGGTATCAAGCTAATGAGTCATACTATGAAATTATGGGAAAGAATTATCGAATGTAGGTTAAGACAAGTATCAAGTACAACAGAGAACCAATTTGGATTTATGCCAGGCAGATGTACTATTGAAGCGATTCACCTTTTGAGACGTCTTATGGAACATTTTAGAGCAAAAAAGAAAGACCTTCACATGATATTTATTGATCTAGAAAAAGCTTATGATAGGGTACCGAGGGAGGTTCTTTGGAGAACTTTGGAAAAAAGAGGTATCCCATTGACATATATTAACCTTATAAGAGACATGTATGACGTGCAAAAACATGTGTGAGGACTCATGAAGGAATGACAGACTTCTTTGAAGTTAATATTGGGTTACATCAAGGATCAACTTTAAGTCCATACTTATTTATAATAGTGATGGATGAGTTAACAAAACATATTCAAGATGAAGTACCTTGGTGTATGTTATTTGCAGATGACATTGTATTAGTGGAGGAGTCTAAGGAAAAAGTTAATAGAAAAATGGAACTATGGAGAGAAACATTAGAAAGCAAAGGCCTCCAACTTAGTAGAACAAAGACAGAATATATGGAATGTAAGTTTGATCATTTGGCTACTTCAGAGGACAGAAATTAAAATTGGCACACATTGCATTCCCCAAAAAGAAAGTTTTAAATACCTAGGGTCAATTTTTCAAAGTGATGGAAGAATTGATGGAGATGTTAGACATAGAATTAATGCTGATTGGTTAAAATGGAGAGGAGCATAAGGTATTCTTTGTGATAAGAAGATACCATTAAAATTGAAAGGTAAATATTATAGAGCAGCAATTAGGCCTGCCATGTTTTATGGTTCTGAGTGTTGGGCAGTTAATCATCAACATGTACAAAAGATGTCTGTGAGAGAAATGAAGATGTTGAGATGGATGAGTGGTCATACAAGAAAAGACCGTATACATAATGAGGTTATTAGAAACAAATTAGGAGTGGCACCAATAGAGGATAAAATGAGAGAACATCGTTTAAGATGGTTTGGACATATAGAAAGAAGATCAAAAGAAGAACCTGTAAGAAGGTTAGAAAAACTAAATTTGGAAAGTATTAAAAGAGGTAGAGGACGACCACAAAAGTGTTGGAAAGAAACAATAAAGAATGATCTAGCTTATTGGGAGTTAACTGCTAACATGGCACACGATAGGGATCTGTGGAAACAAAGAATCCATGTAGCCGACCCTGTCTAGTATGGGAAAAGGCTTAGTTGTTGTTGTTGTTACAACAACAACTAAGCCTTTTCCCATACTAGATGGGGTCTGCAGATAACATACAATTACATATTTTAAAATATAATTCCATTTCCTTATATATTGATACCTGAACCGATGCAATTCAGGTACCAAAGTAGTTTTTATTGATTTATCAGCATATATCTACCACATATGACATGGTATCGCACAACATGAGCATGAGTCAATGTTATTTTCCCTTTCATCATTGGACATGGCAATGGATACGACTTGCCTCTTTCTTACTTAAGTCATTCCAAACATGTCTGCCTGTGAACTCACAAAATCACCACATTTGTGAAAGCTCTTCCTTGAAGCCCAAACCATCCAATGACCTCTAACAACAATCCAATCTGGAATTATTTTACAATGCACATTGTTTTCTATAAAGAGAGTTGGTTTATACAGAATATCTTGTCGAAATGAAAAAGGACATGAATTTGTCATGTACGACAGTTAGAATCAATAAGATATAAAATGGTTGAAGTGTTGAAATCCATAAGTGAATTAACAAGTCAAAGAAATGGATGAATGCTGATGATGAAAAGTCAAAAAATGAAGATAATGATGGAGAGCAGGAAAATAAAGAACATGTTTATTGTTTAATGTGGAATGATGTAGAATATGAATAATTGATATTTGATAAAAGAACACAAAAGGTAATCTGTGTTTTTCTTTTGTTATGCAAAATTGCAAATTGCAGGTGCTTTGCTCTTTCTGTGAAGGCGCAATGTTTAATTGATTTATTTATGATTTTTCTGAGTTTATGTATTTTTTTAAAAAAATTTATACTTTATGGTTGTGAGTGTTGGGTAGTTAATCATCAACATGTGCAAAAGATATATATAGCATAAATAAAGATGTTGAGATGGATGAGCAGTCACACAAGAAAAGACCGTATACATAACAACAACTACTAAGCTTTTTCCCATACTAGATGAGACTACATGGATTCTTTGTTTTCACATAACCCTATCATAATTAGTAGAATCCATGGTAAATAAGTCCGACAAAGTTTTAGGTTGCATGTTGGAAGCCTAACGCAATTTATCCGAGCTTGGGACCGGCCATGCAAGGATGATCCCTTACATTGGGTGGAGTTAAAGATCATATACATAATGAGGTTACTGGAAACAAATTGGGAGTAGCACCAATAGAGGTTAAAAAGAGGGAAAATTGTTTAAGATGGTTTGGACATATAGAAAGACGACCCACAGACGCTCCCATAAGAAGATATTAAAAACTAGATTGTGAAGAGGAGGATGACCACAAAAAGTGTTGGAAAGAAACAATAAAGAATGATCTAATTTATATTAAGTTAACTGCTAGCATAGCACATGATAAGGTCCTGTGAAAACAAAGAATCCATGTAGCCAACCCTATTTAGTATGGGAAAAGGCTTAGTTGTTGTTGTTATGTTTCTTATCATATCATATCCTATGGTAACATACCATAAGTGCATATTGGTGCACAATGTAGTATGTGCATGAATGCTAGTTACAACAATGATTGACAGCACTAAGCAGCAGTTGGAGAGTCGAACCCTAGGTGCTTAAGTTGTGCTTCTGCAGCCTAAGTAGTATTGAGTATTAAATATTAATACATAAAGCATTATAATTATAAAAAGCAAAATTCGACATACTTCTAACACATTTTAATCTATATAAGTAAAACTAAACTAAAACAAATTTAATATAAGAGGAGGTTAAGGAGAAAAGAGGAGGAAGGAGAAAAGAGGAGGAAGACAAAGAAGACAAGGAGGAGGAACTAAGAAGAACTCATGAACCGGATGAAGAAAAGAAGACGAGAAGAAGCTTTGAAACAAGAGTGAAGAAAGAAAACACAAGGAAAAGGGAGAAAGGCATGGTAAGAAAATTTCCACATAAAAATGGGTACCCAGAGTCAAGCATATAGGTGATTACAGAGCCCAAGAAAAGCAGACTAAGCAGCCAGAGCAGTACATCCACTTAAGGGCGGACATATAAGCATTAGACTGCCGCTTGGCCACTTGAGCGGGAGCTGGTATATGCTTTTGATGACATTGATTACAATATATTTCTTTTATCAATTATGTTAAGAAAGCTTTGCATAAGTATAAAATATAATCCGCAAAACTCCCCGAATTCTAACAACAGGATTACCATCATATAGATGCATGTTTAGAAACTTCTTCTAATCAATATTTGGTCCTAAGTTAATGTTCACTTAGCAATCTGTTAGCACAGCTGGCAGGGTTCTCAACTGATGTGATGAAGGTGGAAATTTGATTCCCCAGGGGTGCATGCCTTGGCTTCAGCCTCCCGTTATAACTCCAAAAAAGTAAAAGTTAATGTTCGTTTAATGTCCATCCCAGTTGCCAATGTGTTTCTGGTGTCTCTTATACAAATGGCATCCAGTTTCAGCATTTCATTCGCTTTCGACACCCACATTTATAGATAGAAGATGAGTGTCTATACCTAGTTATTGTATTCGCATATGGAAGCTCAAGCTTCCATTAACCTTGTTGAGCCTTTTGATGAACAGAAACTTGAGATTGCTTGTTAAAGCGTACTAAGTTCCAATCTTGGTTTGTCTTGTGGCAACAAACTACAGACATTCTGAAAGTATTGAATGCTCAAGAGCAAGGTAAAATATCATTGCATTTTCAAACTACCAACTACTTTGAAAATAGTGTAATAGTTTTGTGAGATTATCCACATCTTAATGGTTTTCATCTTTAAACATATAAGCATTTCCATTGTTTGTTTTGAATTTCTTTTGGTTACTTTTTGTATATGGGTAAACTGTTTCTTGCCCTCAAAGTTATGTATGTATTTTTGAACTGCATAAGTTTAGGAGTCATTCAGGAAAGATATCAATTCTAAAATATCCTTCAAGAAAAAATACGTGTAAAATTGCTGAGAACAATACCACCGACTATGGTATTGTATATACGAATGCCAGCTAAGCTTTAGCAACTTAAGTACTTCCTAAGATGACGCATTGAAAAAGAAAAACAGACACTAAGTCGCTAAAGTAGCAAGCAGATCTGTCATACTAACCTTACTTGATGCCTATCACATCCATCAACAAGAATGTACTAGGGGGACTTGGTATTTCTCAACATTCATGGCAGATAAAACTTAAGATGGTCATAAAGTTTGACAATCACCTTTGGATTTGATAGCATGTGCAACACATTATCTCCCCTTACAGTTTGGGAACTATTCTCTTCATGCTCTTCATATAAAAAACTGAATCCACATTTACATTAGTGGTGGCACAATCACCTTTCATTTCAGTGCTATAGGATGCATCTCTGTCCTGCTTCAACGGATTTTTTTAAACGCTTAAATTAAAGGCCTCCGACAAGAGTAAAGAACAAGGAAAATAAATAAGCATATTAACAGGAAATATAATGAGCAGTTCATGCAAGTTCCAGAAAGCATATCATAGACCAGCTTATTAGTTGTATTGACCTTAGCACCATGTTGGCATTTCCCAGATGAAATAGCATCACTTCTCCAGAAACCATGTCCTATTCCTTTCGTTTCAACTGTCGTAGTATCTGCAGAAGCATCCGGGTGGAGAATATGGAGAACATGATGGAGCAAATTATTGAAACTTGGACTATAGAAACCGTCTAATAACTCGAAATGGCTTAGGTGGTCAAAAGTATAACAATTCCCACAGAGACAGCTGTAAGGCACACAAACATACGCCAACTGGTATTAATTATACGGAAATTTAAAGCCAATGAGTTACAATTTTAGATCTCAAAAAAGAATAACATCAATAAAGCAAAACTAACAAAATAATCACCCAATAAGTCGGTCCTACATACATCTACCGATCATATAGATACTTTCAGCATCATCCACTTCTATGTTTTCCATAGATTCCTTCTGTAACCATGAGCAGTTGATTGTACAATACCCAGTGGTAGAGCTACCAACATTTTAATTGAGTTTGTAAAATTGTAGTTCATGTTTTGCAGTTTCTGTTTACCATGAATTGGCAGTGAAAGCATATTTACCATGATTTATGGTTGACAGGAGATCAAGAGAAAGTTGTTGACCACGGGTCATATTTGATATGTGGCCCCTCATAACTGATTGAAATGGATCCATTCCTTTTATCACATCGGAAAAAGACTCGCTTTCATTCAGAAGATGTCCCTTCATATAAAAGAGGCTAAAATAAATGCCTGTAAATACAGCAACAACAACTAAGCCTTTTCCCATACTAGATGGGGTCAGCTACATGGATTCTTTGTTTCCACAAAGCCCAGGAAAGTCGTGTCTTGTCATGTAATAAGAGTCTAGTAGTGTAAAAGAGTCTTGTGTAATGTCAGTTTGTCGTTTTGTGTCTTATGTCGTCTTAGAAATAGTTAATTCTTAGTAGGGGTAGATTAGGAAATTAAGTTAGATAGGGTATTAATAGGTGATTAGGGTTAGATAGAATTACTATGAAACAGAGGAGGACGGCTGCAGCAATGGGGCCGATTTTGGTCTTGACGCAGATTGGAAGAATGCCTCCAATCTGCCGCATAATGTGATTTTATGTTATGTTGAATAAGATGAAGTTCATTCACAACATGGTATCAGATGTTAGGCATTTTCCTTTGGGATTTCTACACACGTGAATCCACGCCCTCAGATCTGGCCGCTGCAAGTTTGTTGCCTTTCCCAATCGTGGACTGCACACCAGGTTTTCTTTCTTGGCATTGAATACTAGCCTGCACCCCTCAACCTTTTATCCTTTTCTTGACTGCACTATCTATTCGTTTTTTTCTTTCTACAAGTTGTTTGCACTGTCCACAAATTCTTTTTCTCTTGACAGTCATCATCTGCAATTTTTTTTTATTCAGCCAAGCAGTCAACTGTGGTTGATAAAGCAGTGCACACATTCTGTTGGGCGCATGATCAGATTCTCACCCTGGTATTTCCCCATCGTGTGATCCATTTTCGCAACTGATTCCTTATCTTCATCTGCCATTCTAAAGTCTAGCCTTGGCCCACTCCGTCTTGCTCCTTTTCTTTTTTTTTCCATTATTATTTAGTCCTACATGGCTGCCACGGGTAAAGGCCTTGATCTTTCCTCTTCTTCAAGCGAACCCTCTGGTTTCTTTAAAAAAACAGACCATATTCAGATTACCACCACTAAACTGGGTGGATGTAATTACATGAAATGGGCATGCTCTGTGGAACTTGCCAATGTAGCAAGGGGGAGATGGGAACATTTGATGGGTCAGTCTTCAATTCCAGCTCCCCATGACAGTCTTTATTCTACTTGGAAAAGAGAAGATACCTTAATCTCATCGTGGTTGCTTCAGTCCATGATTCCATCCATTGCTAAAACTTTTATGTTTTTAGAATCAGCTCATGTCATTTGGTGTGCTGTTGCAGAGGCTTATTCCCGGAAAAAGAATATCGCCAAAGAATATGAAATTCTGGAGCGCATCAGAAAATGTAAACAAGCACATCGCTCTATCAGCACATACTATGCAGATCTCCGCGGTCTTTGGGATGAACTCTTCTATTATACGAATATTCAGTGTTCCAGTTGTTATAATGAACGACAGGCTGCGCTTGACAAGAAGAAAGTATTCGACTTATTGTGGGGTGTGAATCCAGAATTTGAATCAGTCAAACTGAATATCCGGGGCAGAGACGAGCTTCCGTCTTTGGGCACTGTTTACTCCTTATTAATAAGAGAAGAAGATCGCAGAAATCTTGAAAAAGATCAACTTGCTACTCCAGAACAGCATGCACTTCAAGTCATAGACGACAGTTCATCTTTTCGTGGCAGAGGGGGACTCCAGAATCGTGGCCGTGGCCGCGGTCGATTTAGTTCTGGAGATAGAAATAAACTTCTCTGCTCCCATTGTGGAAAATCGCGTTATACCAGAGATCATTGTTGGGAATTACATGGTAAACCAGATTCCTATCGACATCGCCACCCCTCAGTCCATTCTGCAGACAGTTCTACTCCCAGCACTGATGGCATTCAGGAGATTCTCAAATGCATAGAAGGTCTTGAACAGAGATTCACTAAAAAACCTTCTACTCCCCTGAACCATGCTACCATCGCTCAGGCTACACACTGTAAGGGGTAATCACTTCTCTCGTTCAACTTCCAAAACTTGGATAATTGATTCAGGGGCTACGGATCACATGGTTGGAGACTCCTCATCCTTTGCAACTTACAAGACTCTTACAAACAAGGCACCCATTAAATTGGCAGATGGTTCCTTAACTTATGTGATTAGACAGGGCACTATATCTACATGTCTTTCAGATTTACCATCGGTCTATCATGTTCCCAGTTTTCCGCTCAATCTTCTTTCAGTCAGCTCTTTAACTCATACATTGAATTGTTGTGTGACTTTTCATCCTTCTGACTGTGTATTTCAGGATCTGAAGATGGGAAAAATCTTTGGACATGATAAATTACAGAACAGATTATACATTCTTGAAGACTTTTCTCAGCCTTCCACCTCATATAGTGTTTCTGCCACACCTTCTTCGGATGCAGCTCTTCGTCTTTGGCATTATCGTCTCGGTCATCTTCCAACATCCAAAATTTCTTATGTTGTTCCTCGTTTTCGAGTCCTGTCCAATAAATTTCTGTTTGAATGTGAAGTTTGTCAACTTGGAAAACACCAAAGGGCATCTTATCCTTTGAGTGATTCTCGCAGATCTCAGCCTTTTGAACTTATTCACTCGGATGTATGGGGTCCCAGTCCAGTCAACTCTTTGTTTGGTCATAAGTATTTTATATCCTTCATTGATGATTATACTCGTCTTACCATTGTTTACTTAATGAAACCGAAGTCTGAAGTTGCGTCTATTTTTCCCATTGTGCATAAATTTATTTCTACTCAATTCAATGCCACTGTTCAAATTCTTCGGCCTGATAATGGGGGTGAATACGTTGGGACACAATTAGCAACTTATCTCCAAAACCACGACATTGTTCATCAGACTACCTGTCCTTACACACCGCAGCAGAATGGTCTTGCTGAACGAAAGAATCGTCATATTCTGGAAGTTGCCAGAACCCTTCTATTTCAGAGTAATGTTCCCAAATTCTATTGAGGCGAGGCTGTCCTTACCGCTGTTTATCTTATAAATCGCATGCCCAGTCATACTCTTCAGGGGAAGAGTCCTATTCATACTCTTAATAAATCCTCCAAACCTTTCCATCTAATACCTCGTATCTTTGGGTGTACCTACTTTGTACATATTCCTCTTTCCACTCGTGATAAACTTGATGCCAAATCCGATAAGTGTATTTTCCTGGGCTACTCGACCTCTCAAAAAGGATATAAATGTTATGATCCATTGCATCAAAAACTATATGTTTCCATGAATGTCACTTTCTTTGAATTTACTCTTTATTATTCTCCTACACTAGACTCTCCTCTCTCTCCTAGCTGTGTACTACCACTAGTTCCTAGTGAGGGGGAGTATCATGAGATCGTTGAGAGCCCGCATGAGAACAAACAACAATCAAAAGAGATTCTGATGTACAAGAAAGGACAACGGAAGATTGTGTACACTCGAGAAGAACCATGTACTAAAGAGATTTCTCCTGAATCAGATCCTCAAGGGCAAGTAGATAGTGACCTAGAGCTTCCTATTGCCGTTTGCAAAGGTAAGCGTGCATGTACAAGATATCCAATTTCTAATTATGTTTCATATGTCAATACTTCTCAGAGTTATCAAACCTTCATTATGAATGCTGAAAAACAAAAGATTCCTTCAAAGTTTGAAGAAGCAATCAAGTGTCCCTTATTGAAAGTTGCAATTGAAGAAGAATTGAATGCCCTAGTTAAAAACAATACATGGACCATCACACAGTTGCCTTCTGATAGGCAAACAGTAGGATGTAAGTGGGTGTTTATTATTAAATATAAGGCAGATGGAACAGTGGAAAGATATAAAGTTAGATTGGTTGCTAAATGATACAGTCAGTCATATGGCATTGATTATGCCGAAACCTTTGCACCAGTGGCTAAACTTATAACAATCAGAATACTTCTTAGTATGGCAACAAATTTGGGATGGGACCTATGGCAATTGGATGTTAAGAATGCTTTCTTACAATGAGACTTAAATGAAGAAGTATACATGGAACTACCTCCAGGACTGCTTAGGAATTCGTTTCTAATAGAGTATGTAAACTCAATAAAGCGATATATGGGTTGAAACAGTCTCCAAGAGCTTGGTTTGAGAAATTCAGTAAAGCAGTGTATAGTTTGGGATACTGCAGAAGCCTCAATGATCATACAATATTCTTCAAGAAAGGGACAAAAATATTGATCCTCATAGTTTATGTTGATGACATTATTGTTACAGGAGATGACACTGAAGAAATATCAAAGTTGAAAACGAGCCTTCATAAATTATTTGACATTAAGGATCTGGGCAGACTTCATTATTTCTTGGGAATAGAAGTTTTTTACTCTGACAAAGGTATCTACTTGACTCAGCGAAAGTACCTAATGGATCTCCTTGAAGAAACTCAAATGCTTGAATGTAAACTTAGTGATATTCCAATGGAAGTAAATTGGAAATTTTTTAATGGAGGCAGTGAACAGTTCAAAGACATCCATAAATATCAGAAGCTAGTGGGTAAGCTCATATATTTAACCATTACTCGACCAAACATTGCATATGCAGTTGGGATTGTGAGCAGATATATGCATTCACCAACTAAAAATCAGATGGATGCTGTGTATAGAATTCTCCGATATCTCAAATCAACTTCAGGAATGGGTTTACTTTACTCGAAATCATCACATTTAGATATTGAACTTTATTCTGATGCTGACTGGGCAGGTTCTTATGATGACAGAAAGTCAACTACTGGCTATGTTACTTTACTTGGGCGTAATATTATATCTTGAAAAAGCAAAAAACAGACAATTGTTGCAAGATCTACGACAGAAGCTGAATATAGAGCTATAGCATAAGCGATGTGTGAAGGAAAATGGATATCTTCATTGATCACTGAATTGGGTTATTCAATTAACTATCCTATACCCTTATATTGTGATAGCAGTGCAACAATTCAGATGGCATCTAATCCAATATATCATAAAAGGACCAAGCATATAGAGATTAACTGTCACTTCATCAGGGAGAAGATATCCAATAATGAATTCCAGCTGGAGTATGTTCATTCTTTCAAATAGAGGACTGATTTTTTAACTAAAGCTACTACCAGCAAATTATTAAAAGAGACCTTATCCAAGTTAGGTGTAATCAACATTTTCCACCCAACTTGAGGGGGAGTGTTAAGGAAAGTCGTGTCTTGTCATGTAATAAGAGTCTAGTCGTGTAAAAGAGTCCTGTGTAATGTCAGTTTGTCGTTTTGAGTCTTATGTCGTCTTAGAAATAGTTAATTCTTAGTAGGGGTAGATTAGGAAATTAAGTTAGATAGGGTATTAATAGGTGATTAGGGTTAGATAGAATTATTATGAAACAGAGGAGGACGGCTGCAGCAATGGGGCCGATTTTGGTCTTGACGCAGATTGGAGGAATGTGATTTTATGTTATGTTGAATAAGATGAAGTTCATTCATAATAGCCCTATCATGTGCCATGTTAGTAGTTAACTCAACATAAGCTAGATCATTCTTTATTGTTTCTTTCCAACACTTTTGTGGTCATCCTCTACCTCTTTTAATACTTTCCAAATTTAGTTTTTCTAACCTTCTTACTGGTTCTTCTTTTGATCTTCTTTCTATATGTCAAACCATCTTAAACGATATTCTCTCATTTTATCCTCTATTGGTGTCACTCCTAATTTGTTTCTAATAACTTCATTATGTATACAGTATTTTCTTGTATGACCACTCATCCATCTCAACATCTTCATTCCTGTCACAGACATCTTTTGTACATGTTGATGATTAACTACCCAACACTCAAAACCATAAAACATGACAGGTCTAATAGTTGCTCTATAATATTTACCTTTTAACTTTAATGGTATCTTCTTATCACAAAGAATACCCGATGCTCATCTCCATTTTAATCAACCAACATTAATTCTATGTGTAACATCTCCATCAATTCTTCCATCATTATGAAAAATTAAATCTAGGTATTTAAAACTTTCCTTTTAGGGGACGCAATGTGTGTCAATTTTAATTTATATATCCTCTAAAGTTCTATATATTCTGTCTTTGTTCTACTAAGTCGGAGGCCTTTGCTTTCTAATGTTTCTTTCCATAGTTCCAAATTTATATTAATTTTTTCCTTAGACTCCTCCACTAACATAATGTCATTTGCAAATAACATACACCAAGGTACTTCATCTTGAATATGTTTTGTTAACTCATCAATCACCATTACAAATAAGTATGGACTTAAAGTTGATCCTTGATGTAACCCAATATATTCTCTTACTATTTTCCAAACTTCTATAGAAATATTGTCTGGTCCTACCGATTTACCACCCTCCATATGTTTAAAAGCCTCTTTGACTTCATTCTTTTGAATACATTGGTAGAAATTGTGGTTTACGTACTTTTCTAATTTGACTAACTCTCCTAAGCTAATACTAACGTCTTTATTTTCATTAAAAAACTTATAAAAATAATTTTTCCATCTATTTCTTATATCATTATTTTCTATTAGAATTTTTTCATCCTCGTCTTTGATGCATCTAACATAATTAAAATCTTTAGTTTTCTTATCTCTAGCCCCAACTATCCTAAAAATATCTCTTTCACCCTCTTTTGAGTTAATTTTTTTATAAAAATTCTCCCAAATTTTAGCTTGTGCTTCACTGACGGCCTTTTTTGCTTCCTTCTTTGCTTTCTTATAAGTCTCTAAAGTTTCACTAGTTTTCTTAGCATAATATAATTTATAACATGCCCTCTTTACCTTGATTTTATTTTACACTACTTCACTCCACCACCAAGATTCTTTTTGTGCCGGTACACCTCCCTTAGATGCACCTAACACATCTTTTGCCACTTTCTAAATATGTATAGCCATATTGTTCCATATATCACAAGGTGTACCAATATAATTCCAAATATTTCCTTAAAGGACTTTCTATTTAAATATATCTTCTTTCTCGCTTTTAAGGTTCCACCAATTAGTTTGAATAGCTCGATGCACTCTTTTCTTCTTTGTCCATTTTTTTATTTGTAAATCCATAACTAAAAGTCGATGTTGGGTGGTTAAACTTTCTCCTCGAATTACCTTGCAATCTTTACAACACACTTTTTTTTTACAAATAAAGTAATCAATTTGTGTTTGTGATAAGCCACTCTTATAAGTAATTAAGTGTTCATCTCATTTTTTGAAGATTGTATTGACTATAAAAAGATCAAATGCCATAGCAAAATTTAAAATCTCCCTACCTTCCTCATTTATATCCCCAAAACCAAAGTTTCCATGAATACTTTGATATCCTAATGCCTCTTTACCAACATGTTCATTTAAGTCTCCTCCTAAATAAATTATCTCCTTTTGTAGAATCCTTTGAATCACCTTATCTAACTCTTCTTAAAAAGCTGTCTTTATACTATCTTCTACTCCTACTTGAGGTGCGTAAGCACAAACTATATTCAAAACCTCTACTCCTAACACTAATTTCAACGTCATGATTCGGTCACCATATCGTTGTATGTCTACTACACTATCCTTTAAATCTTTATTTATGATCATACCAATTTTGTTTCAAGCCTTTTTTTTACCTGAGTACCATAATTTAAAACTTCTATCCTCTATCTCCTTTGCTTTTTCTCCGACTCACTTTGTCTCTTGTAAACATAGAATATGAATCTTTCTCTGAATCATAGTATCTACCACCTTCATTAGCTTACTGGATAATGTTCGGATATTCCAAGAACCAATACGAATCTTATTATCTAGGACTAGCTTTCTTATCCCTATATCCGTCCATATTGAAAATGCGAAGACCCTCTATGTAAATTATTCATTACATTAAGGTGGCAACGTAGCGGGCGGCACTAACTTCTTTACCCACACCCGTCTATCATGTGAGAACTCTCTCTGTAATTGATTTACTATATTCGGGCGAAAACATAGTGGCTCTTGCTTACTTATCACTACATTCGGGCTATTTAGCGCATCGTTAGGCGGGACACCCCAAAGCAATGCTCATAATTTGTATAATCCATGGTATAAAAATCCGACAAAGTTTTACGCTGGCTGTCGGAAACCTAACACAACCCTCCTCCTTATCCGGGCTTGGGACCCGCAATGCAAGGGTGATCCCCAAAATAAATGCCACTAAATATTGTAGCAATTTTGCAGGCAATTCACCTTTCTAATGCACAAATCATGCAATTTAATAAGACAGGTTAAGCCTATCAACCACTGATTGCATTCAGACAGACATGATTACAACTTAATGGAATCTGAAAAGTGAAAAGACAAACTGTGCAGCTCATTTGGTCTGTGCCACTAATAGGTCCACAACTAAACAAGTTCAATTCATGTATCCTAGAAAATATTCACGATATTTCTAGACTTCCACTATATCCACTTTTGATATTTTTTCCCTTCACACAGACAAGTAGCACACGTATGAAATATGCATGCTTAAATGTACGTACATGAGCACAAATCTGACCATTGTGAATGGAATATGCAAAGGTTTAACACTAATTCCATATATCGTTGTAATATTGTTGCAGATGACTGAACAAAGCACATTTAAGACAAGCGTCTTCATGTGTGTCATTTACATATGACATGGTGCTGATAAGATAAGGAAAATATCAGTCAAATTGGGTCTAGACAACTTTCAACTTACTATATATGCATATATACATACATACAATATATATACAGAATCAAAGTTCAATATGTTGGGAGAAGATGGATGGGATTGATGAAATATAGTTCATGTAAATTAATATAACTCATTCAGAATCACTAAAGTGAAAAAGTGCATCAACCATTATTTGTTACTAGAACATATCAGTCAAATTGATACATATTTAAAAACAACAATAAGACCAGCAATGCTTTATGGCAAAATGTGTTGGGAAATCAATTACCAATATGTACAAAAGATTCATTCACAAGATGAAGATTAAGGCCGATGTATGGACAAACAAGGAAATAGTACACCCATCACAAGACTATAGAGAAAAAACAGTTGGTGTGACTCAGAGGATCAAAAAAAGAGTCATATACACATACTTAATGTGGCTTGATTCCAAAAGAGCACTAATTGGATGGCATGACCACATATATATATATAGAGAGAGAGAGAGAGACCGTGGTAAATGAGCACACCCCATCTATGCTAAAAAAATCTTTAAAGATCTTAACAGTTCGATTAGTATAGATTCACAGTGAAATCTAAATTTAAAAAGTCAAAAAGTACCATTCTTGGAACTATGGAGAGAAGCATTACAAAGCAAGGGCCTCTGACTTAGTAGAAGAAAGAAAATATATGGAATGTAAGTTCGATCATTTGGTTACTGCAGAGGACATAGAAATTAAAATTGGCACACATTGGATCCCCCAACAGGAAAGTTTTACATACCTAGGGTCAATTTTCCAGAGTGATGGAAGAATTGATGGAGATGTTACACATAGAATTAATGCTGGTTAGGGAGATGATTTGTTTAGGAGGAGACTTAAATGGATATGTCGGTAAAGAGGCATTAGGATATCAAGGTATCCATGGAAACTTTGGTTTTGGGGATATAAATGAGGAAGGTAGGGAGATTTTAAATTTTGTTATGGCATTTGATCTCTTTATAGTCAATACAATCTTCAAAAAACGAGATGAACATTTAATTACTTATAAGAGTGGCTTATTACAAACACAAATTGATTACTTTATTTGTAGAAAAAAAGATAGAGTGTGTTGTAAAAATTGCAAGGTAATTCCAGGAGAAAGCTTAACCACCCAACATCGACTTTTAGTTATGGATTTAAAAATAAAAAAATGGAGATAGAAGATACAGGTTTTAAATTATGGTACTCAGGTAAAGAAAAGGCTCGAAACGGAGTTGGTATTATCATAAATAAAGATTTAAAGGAGAGTGTAGTAGACATACAACGATATGGTGACCGAATCATGACGTTGAAATTAGTGTTAGGAGCAGAGGTTTTGAATATAGTTTGTGCTTACGCACCCCAAGTAGGACTAGAAGATAGTATAAAGACAGTTTTTTTGGGAAGAGTTAAATAAGGTGTTTCAAAAGATTCCACAAAGGGAGATGATTTGTTTAGGAGGAGATTTAAATGGACATGTCAGTAAAGAGGCATTAGGATATCAAGGGATTCATGGAAACTTTGGTTTTGGGGATATAAACGAGGAAGGTAGGGAGATTTTAAATTTTGCTATGGCATTTGATCTCTTTATAGTCAATACAATATTCAAAAAACGAGATGAACATTTAATTACTTATAAGAGTGGCTTATTACAAACACAAATTGATTACTTTATTTGTAGAAAAAAAGATAGAGCGTGTTGTAAAAATTGCAAGGTAATTCCAGGAGAAAGCTTAACCACCCAACATCGACTTTTAGTTATGGATTTAAAAATAAAAAAATGAACAAAGAAGAAAAGAGTGCATCAAGCTATTCGAACCATATGGTAGAACCTCAAAAGCGAGAAAGAAGATATATTTAAACAGAAAGTCCTTTAAGGAGATGTTTGGAATTATGTTGGTACATCCTATGATATGTGGAACAATATGAACATATGGATAGTGGTGAAAGATGTGTTAGGTGTATCTAAGGGAGGTGTACCAGCACAAAAAGAAGCTTGGTGGTGGAGTGAAGTGCAAAATAAAATCAAGGCAAAGAGGGCATGTTACAAATTACACTATGCTAAGAAAACTAGTGAAACTTTAGAGGCTTAAAAGAAAGCAAAGAAGGAAGCAAAAAAAGCCGTGAGTGAAGCAAAAGCCAAAATTTGGGAGGATTTATATAAAAAACTCGACTCAAAAGAGTGTGAAAGAGATACTTTTAGGATAGCTAGGGCTGGAGATAAGAAAACTAAAGATCTTAATTATGTTAGATGCATCAAGGACGAGGATGAAAAAATTCTAGTGGCAAATGATGATATAAAAAATAGATGGAAAAACTATTTTTATAAGCTTTTTAATGAAAATAAAGATGTTAGTATTAGCTTAGGAGAGTTAGCCAAATCAAAAAAGTATATAAACCACAATTTCTACCGACGTATTCAAAAGAATGAAGTCAAAGAGGCTCTTAAACATATGAAGGGTGGTAAATCCTGAGATAATAGATAATATTCTTGTAGAAGTTTGGAAAATACTAGGAGAAATAGGAATCACTTAGCTCACAAGACTATTTAATAAAATATAGAAAAACCAAAAGATGCCCGAGGAATGGAGAGCAAGTACACTTATACCCATATATAAGAACAAGGGAGATTCAAAATTGTGCGAATTATTGAGGTATCATGTTAATGAGCCATACTATGAAATTATGGGAAAGAATTATCGAACGTAGGTTAAGAAAAGTATCAAGTACAATAGAGAACCAATTTGGATTCATACCAGGTAGATCTACTGTTGAAGCGATTCACCTTTTGAGTCGTCTTATGGAACATTTTAGAGCAAAAAAGAAAGACCTTCACATGATATTTATTGATCTAGAAAAAGCTTATGATAGAGTACCGAGGGAAGTTCTCTGGAGAACTTTGAAAAAAAAAGGTATCCCATTGATATACATTAACCTTATAAGACATGTATGATTGTATTAACCTTATAAGTATGATTATAAGTATGATGTGGACCAATAGGCGAAGGACATTGCTAACTTTCTTGTATCTGCCCTATCATGTTTTTGAGATCTCTAGATGATGCCACTGGAAGGAAAAGATACGAAGGAATTTTAATAGAAGGTTATAGAGGTTGGGCTAAAAAATGTAGTCAAAAACATGTGTGAGGACTCATGAAAGAATGACAGACTTCTTTGAAGTTAATATTGGGTTACATCAAGGATCAACTTTAAGTTCATACTTATTTATAATTGTGATTGATGAGTTAACAAAACATATTCAAGATGAAGTACCTTGGTGTATGTTATTTGCTGATGACATTATATTAGTGGAGTCTAAGGAAAAAGTTAATAGAAAATTAGAACTATGGAGAGAAACATTAGAAAGCAAAGGCCTCTGACTTAGTAGAACAAAAAAAGAATATATGGAATGTAAGTTTGATCATTTGGTTATCTCAGAGAGGACATAGAAATTAAGATTGGCACACATTGTATCCCCCAAAAGGAATGTTTTAAATACCTAGGGTCAATTTTTCAGAACGATGGAAGAATTGATGGAGATGTTACGCATAGAATTAATGCTAGTTGGTTAAAATGGAGAGGAGCATCAGGTATTCTTTGTGATAAGAAGATACCATTAAAGTTAAAATGGATTATTTGAGTTGATGATCCTGATTACAATTTTACTTAAAAAGTGTAAACTAATTGTTTGCAATTGTTCAATGTTGAATGCTCAATTGTACTAAACTTACATAGTATGAATTTAAAGCAATTATTAGATTTTTCCTGATTTTTTCTTGATTTTTTTGGATTTTTTTCATTTTTTTTATTAATTTTTAATTATTTTTACATTATTTTAATATTAAAGTACGATACGAGACGATACGATACGATATTTGATACGCCCGTATCGTGAATATTATAGAGCAGCAATTAGGCCTGCCATGTTTTATGGTTCTAAGTGTTAGGCAGTTAATCATCATGTACAAAAGATGTTTTTGACAGAAATGAAGATGTTGAGATGGATGAGTGGTCATACAGAAATAAAGATGTTGAGATGGATGAGTGGTCATACAAGAAAAGACCGTATACATAACGAGGTTATTAGAAACAAATTAGGAGTGGCACCAATAGAGGATAAAATGAGAAAATATCATTTAAGATGGTTTAACATATAGAAAGAAGATCAAAAGAACCTGTAAGAAGATATGAAAAACTAAATTTGGAAAGTATTAAAAGGGCTAGAGGACGACCACAAAAGTGTTGAAAAGAAACAATAAAGAATGATCAAGCTTATTGTGAGTTAACTGCTAACATGGCACACGATAGGGATCTGTGGAAACAAAGAATCCATGTAGCGGACCCCGTCTAGTATGGGAAAAGGCTTAGTTGTTGTTGTTGTTGGTTAAAATGGAGAGGAGCATCAAGTATTCTTTGTGATAAGAAGATACCCTTAAAGTTAAAAGGTAAATGTTATAGAGCATTAATTAGACCTGCCATGTTTTATGGTTATGAGTGTTGGGCATTTAACCATCAACATGTACAAAAGATGTCTGTGACAGAAATGAAGATGTTGAGATGGATGACCATATCCATAATGAGGTTATTATAAACAAATTAGGAGTGGCACCAATAGAGGATAAAATGAGAGAATATCGTTTAAGATGGTTCGGACATATAGAAAGAAGATCAGAAGAAGAACCTATAAGAAGTATGAAAAACTAAATTTGAAAAGTACTAAAAGAGGTAGAGGACGACCACAAAAGTGTTGGAAAGAAACAATAAAGAATGATCTAGCTTATTGTGAGTTAACTGCCAACATGGCACATGATAGAGCTTTGTGGAAACAAAGAATCCACGTAGCCGACCCCATCTAGTATGGGAAAAGGCTTAGTTGTTGTTGTTGTAAATAGTATCATTCTTGTGATGGTATTTTGCTTTTTTGCTTTAAAGATCTCAACTGTTTGTTTTAGAGATCGAACGGTTGAGATTTTTAAGAAGATTTTAGGATGGATGAGTGTGAAAATGGACCATGCTCTCTCTCTCTCTCTCTCTCTCTCTCTCTCTATATATATATATATATATATATATATATATATATATATATATATATAATGAGTGTGAAAATGGACCATGCTCTCTCTCTCTCTCTCTCTATATATATATATATATATATATATATATATATATATATATATATATATATATATATATATATATATATATATATATATATATATATATATATATATATATATATATGTATATATATATATATGTATATATATATATATGTATATATATGTATATGTATATATATATATATATGTATGTATATATATATATATATATATATATATATATATATACATATATATATACAGTTCTCCACCCAAAAAGAATGAAAGAAGCCATTTCTCACTTCCAAGAATACGGATTTCCCACATAGGCATTGCATTTCAATCCTAAAAAGCCAATGTAATGCTACGGTGGTCAATTTCGCTGAGGATGGTCGTCCCTGGTACTAAATAAGCAATATATTCAACTAACACAAAACGTTCTAGCTAACTACACAAGGTAGAAGCACTGTAAATATTTTATATATACGGGCTCTCTCCAAAGTATTATTCTTAGTCAAATGCCTCAACGGAGAGATTTCCATTCTTTCTAGGATCACAAGGAAAAGCAAAGAGGTCACAGGCATGAAATATCATTAGCTTAGTGCACGCAAACCATCTATAATCAAGTACCACAAAAGCCGAACTTTAAGAATAAGTAAAGGAAACACTAAGGTTTTCGTGATGGACAGAAAACTAGATCGGAAAAAAAGAGAACAGATAAGCAATACCCGTAATTTCCCTTGCTACATTCCCCTTTGAAACTGGAAAACGGACTACAGTTCGCTCTCATTAGTTGATAATCCGTCGAGCTTCCTGGAGGACTAGAGAGAATAACGTCGCCGGACGGAAAGAAATCGGTGGGTAACGCTTCCTCTTCCTTCGGGCAAGGTAAAGAAAGATACTTCTGATCGTCGTTGCCGGAGACCGCATTCCGGTTTCCGGAATCCGACAATGTATTTGGCATTAGCGGGTTTGATCCAAGCAGGTCGAGAGAGTGAGAGGCAAAAAGCACAGGTCACTTGCTTATCTACTAAGAGGAGTCAAGGTGTGGATTCAGAAGATGAAACGGTATTGAGAGAGTGATAAGCTGAGGTATCGCTCCTTCCCTAATTATGAACCCACCACTGTGTGTGTGGTCCTCGGATAGCTCCACGAGGATGCGGGCCGAGAACTCCTGCTTCTCATTCCCGACTTCCACAATCTCGGGCAGTAGGACTCTGTCTAAATGTCTGCTCTACGTTGAAGAGATTCTAAAAAAGCAGCAAGACGGGGAACGGGGGCAGGAGGAAGCCTCCGTCAAGTCTCCCTCTCTCTCTCTCTCTCTCTCTCTCTCTCCACTTCGTTTGTTGCTTTCGTTCTTCGAGTGTTGTCCCTCTTTTCATTGCTACCCCTACTTTTTAGCATGGAGTTCCTTCCGACACGACGTTGTAAACAAGGCATGGCCGGTTACGGTTACGATTGCATTTTTTGACTCCATGTACAACACCCATTGATGCCTCTCTTACTGTCGAAGATGGTTTGTTCTCGGTGCTTCCCACAAATGATCAATAAAAACTCGTAGTGTCTCGAGGTGTATGGTCGATGGCATGCTGACCATCAATTACCAATGATCAGCAGATACTACTTGTGTAGTTTCAATTTTGATCAGTCTACCAAATTTGTCAAAAGAACTATGGTTAATGGAAATCTACAATGCAATTACACAAGGTTTAGAAGGAAGTTCATACGAACAACAGGATCAGTTGTGCCTATCATTTGCTTGTATCAAGGTAGGAGTGCATATGAACTTCTCTCTGACTAAAATAGAGATTCCTAGGAGTGCTCAAGGAACCGATGAAATCGAACAAAAGCGTTCAAACTGAACCAAACAGTTTTGTTCGGTTCTAAAAGTCCAAACGGTTTGACATATCAGAAGGCTATCTAAGGTGTCGTTAGCGAAGTGCACAAAACCCTTTCATACATGCGCTCATTTCTGTGCAACATGGATCCTCATAAAGAAAAGGAAGAGTTCATAGGAAAATTTCATTCTCTAACCTCCAAGACAAAAGACAACTTATGTTAAACCCTCTTCTGGTCATTCCTATTGAAGGTCAGCTTGATTTGGTTAAATATGAGTGAGATAAAGTCTGGTAAACAAACCGGGTTGCTCAAAGTTCAGCTTGGTTTGGCTTGTTTTTAACTTGGTAGTCAGCTCATAAGCATTACAAGCCGAACATGATTGAGCTCATTAAATCAACCGAGCTGAATCTGAACATTGTGTTCATCTCGATTCAGCTTGTTATGCTTGCAAACAGTAGTGGACCCAAGATTTTTTGGGATGAGGTGCACTTGTATTTCATGTTCATAAAACACTCATATTTTACCTGAATACAATGGTCGACTAAAGAATTATCTAGATTTCGAGCAAGCTACATGCCTCACCTCTCGCTGAAGTGGGTCTGCCACTTCTCACCCACAAGCAGGAAGACCTGCATAACATAGGGATATCTTCATCTAATCTGCATGCTTGGGTACAAAGGACATATCGACACCATATGACTATGTTAAGACTGTATCATGGGAAGAAGAACCGCATCATCGGTCTACAAACCATGTCTATCATTGTATCAACGAGGAGACACTCTCTCATGAAGTGGTGTGTACCTCCCCCACTATGGGGCGGCATGCACCCTTCTCACATGTAAACCTTTATGCAAATTTCGGTTTTTTAAAATCTCAATTCACAACAACTGCTTAAAATAGGAACAAATAAGAAAATAAGTTATTGAGACTTACCGCCGTCGGTTCTTTTCATAAAGAGATGACATGAGTGGCCTTCGTAATTAAAGCTAATGCAATTCCACATCTGGCCCTTGATAGCTTTGATTGCCAATTGTGAATAACCAACCAACCTCCTTTTTGCCGTAAGGCTTCACCAATGTTGGTGGCTTTCAGACACACCCACAAGAAGGATGACCCACACAATATAGGAGAGAAATATCTTTATTTAATATGCATATTTGGGCACAAAGGACATATCGACACCATACGACTATGGTAAGAATGTATCACAGGAAGAACTGCATCATTGGTCCATCGGCCATGTCTACCATTGCATCGATGAGGAGCCACTCGTGTCCTCTCTCCCTCCCCCTCTCCACTCTCTCATGAAGTGGTTTGAACCTCCCCCACCATGAGGGTGGCATGCACCCTTCCTCTCACATGTAATATGGGCCTGTATCGGTTCTTTCCACAAAGAGAGCACATGAGTGGCGTGCAAAATTGAAGCGGAAGCAATGGCGAATTTGGGCCTTGATAGCATTTTTCTTCAATTGTGAATAACCAACCAGCCTCCTTTTTGGAGTTAGTCTTCACCTATGTCGACAGCTTTTAGGCACATCACAAGCAGGAAGACCCACACAACATAGGGGAAAATATCTTTATTTAATCCGCATGTTTTGGGACAAATGACATATCAACACCATATGACTACGCTAAGTTTGTATCATGGGAAGCACTGCATCATCGGTCTACCAACCATGTGTTCTCTCTCCCTCATCCTCTCCACTCTCTCATGAAGTGGTGCAAACCTCACCCACCATGGGAGTGACATGCATCCTTCCTCTCACGTGTAAAACTGTATGAAAATTTTGGTTGAATGACACTATACTATGTTTAGGCAAATGGGCAGACCAAGGCCACCAACAAGATAATCATGGACATAATTAAGAAGTCCCTGGAGAGTAGTCCAATGAAATGACGAGATTTTCCTTGAGATCCTATGAGCTTATTGAAATGCCAAGATTTCGGCCACGAGTTTGATTCTATTCTGTTTGACTTATGGCAAAGATGCCATGCTACTACTGGAAATCATCGTTAGGTCAATGCATGTGGCTAAGCAAAACGACCTACAACCTTATGACTACCTCAAGCCAGTAATGATAGAACTCAACTTGAAGGACGAAGATCCTCTCTTGACCTTGGATAATTTAGTAGCCAACAAATGGAAAGTAGCATGAGTATGCAATAAACATTGTTTGGCTTAAATAATTCCAAGAAAGGGACTTGGTATGAAATAGCTACAAATGATCCACGATTTGGTAAGTGGTCTCACAATTAGGATAGAACTTATATAATGTTGAAGGTGTTGCCCAGAGGAGCATATAAACTAGTAGAGGTTGAAGGAAAAGAGCACTAGAGCAGCATCAATGGTAAACATTTGAACAAATATTATCCTTCAATTTATGAAAGTAATTTATTCAATAAATTCAAAGAATTAAGTAATTAAGAGAACAAAGAATAGGTCGATCATCTAGACCGAAGAAAAGCCTTATTGAAGGTAGATAGGGCTCTTGACCAAGTAAGTTCATCATGGATGATAGCTATCCGACATTCCTCATACTCGTTCTTCAACGTCTCACAGGTTTTTAATGGCGCTAAAAGTTTTCCAATGACAGGCCTCCCAAGATGGATGTCAAGTATACCTCTTTGAGGATTTTTGAGCTTCATAAACTCTTCTTTATATATAATCTAGGTAGCCACCACTTCTTGATAGAGAGATGCATGCCCTTCGTTAAGAGTTGTGAGTTGTATCATCACTTCGGTAATTTTTCTCAATGTATTAAGGAAACTACGACTGAGAATGTTCATTTACTCACGAGCCCTATGACATCAATCACTATTTTTATGCATATTGGTGGCCAGGAGTTGGAACTTACTAGGCTATACCTTCGTTGTAGTTTGATATACTGTAAGAAGGTCTAGTTTTAATTGAATGTCTTTTAGTTGTTCATGGTTTGAAGAGACCCTTGTCAACTAATGACTAATAATTTGCGTTAAGTCCTAACAAACCTTTCGAGCTAGAGGTGACACACTTGGATCATATGCCATACATTCAAGAAAAGAAAAAACTTCCTTGAGGACCTTTACATCGTAAATTTTCAATGAACTCAACGTGAGAAGCAATTCCTAGAGAAAGGGTTCAATATGAGGATTCACTTAGACATGGTCGGTTCAGACTCGGCCCAGTAGTTCGACCTGAAACTGAACTTAGCCCACAAATCAGACAAAACCAGACCTTACGATTCTGATTCTTGAACTGTAACCGGACCCGAACATGTCCCAGTTCGGTTATAGTTTGTCTATTTGAAAAAATGGCCTGAAACCGAAACCAGAACCATAACCGCTATTTGGGTTCCAGTTCAAACTATCGAGGCAGTTCTAGGTCTGGTTCCAAATCAAACCACCAGTTTCGATTCTAGTTTTATGACAGTTACGGTTTCATGACGGTTCCAAATATGGTTTTGGACAGTTTTTTATCCGATTTCAGATCTGGTTCTAGGTGATTTTGGATCCAATTTTTTTGTGGTTTTGAATCCGCTTCCCGATTTGGTTCCAGTTATATAACTATTAAACAATTTAAATTATATATAAGAGTCTAAGACTATAAGTTATATAAGACTATATAACTATAAGTATTAGTGTATACTGTATAATATTATACATACATGATACATATATTATATTAAAAAGGGTATAGTTACAGTATATAAGTTCTTATATATAACTTATAACTTATAATTATTACATTCATTAATTAATTTATATATACATAATATATTACATTACAAATTATATGTATACTATGTAGTAGACTAGTAGTAATGTAACTATATAATTATATAGTAATATATGTATATATATGTAATATAATAATGTGACTATGTAAGTATACAGCATATTATATATATGATATATGTAATGTATTATATAGTATGACTAGTCTAGTACATAGCATAATAATGTATTATATGGTGTACATATATATTATTTATATAGTGTATTATATGTAAGTATGTAATAATATACATAGTGTACATATCATATTACTATACACATATAATACATTATTATGTTATGTACACTATGTAATGTAGTACACTATGTAGTAGACTAGTTATACTATATAATACATTATATATATCATATATGTAATATGCTATATACTTACACAATCACATTATTACATTATATATATTAATTATTATATACTTATATAGTTACATTACTAATAGTCTATTACATAGTATACATATAGTTTATAATGTAATATATTATGTACACATAAATTAATTAATGAATTTGATAGTTACGAGCCCTACGACATCACTTTGGTAATTTTTCTGAATGCATTAAGGAAACTACGCCTGAGAATGTTCATTCACTCATGACCCATACAACATCAATCACTACTTTTATGCATATTGGTGGCTAGGAGTTGGAGCTTACTAGGCTATGCCTTCGTTGTCGTTCGATATACTATAAGAAGGTCTAGTTTTAATTAGATGTATTTTAGTTGTTCGTGGTTTGAAGAGACTCTTGTCATCTAACGACTAATAATATGCATTAGTCCTAACAAACCTTTCGAGCTAGAGGTGACACACTTGGATCATATGCCAGACATTTAAGAGACGAAAACACTTTCTTGAGGACCTTTACATCATAAGTTTTCAATGAACTCAACATGAGAAGCAATTCCTACGGGAAGGGTTCAATATAAGGCTTCACCCATTATCATGACGTTGTTGTCGCCCAGTGTTATCAACACAATAGTGTTAGGAAGTGTTTACATCAAAGCACCTAGCTGCCCCATTTCAGTCATGCATGAAGGAAAATATGTTGAGGAGTCACTTCTCACTCCTATACCACGGGAAAGGAAACAATGTGACATTGATACTGTTTTGTCATCAACTCAAAAGAGTTTGTTCCTTGGAAGATCCCACTCCAATGGAAGCACCATACTCAACATGTCTAGGTTGAGATGAAATGTTGGGATCCTTGTAATGATCTTCTGACTCGAATGAACTGACTCCCCTATCAAAGGCATAGGAGCTTCACTAGGAGGAACTTGGGCTGAAAGGTTGCTTGGTTGATCCCCGATAAAAGTGTCATGACATCATGAGCGCTATTCTAGGTTGCAAGATCAATAGTCTCAAGAGAGATATCAATATTATTGAAATCACTCTTCGATATCCCACTAAGAGCTTCTACTGCTAGGTTTGAAGTCCCAAAAGGAGGCATTTTATTCCACCCTATGACTTAAGAAAGGCTCTTCTAAGAGCTATCACAAGGAATACCCGTGATGACATTCATATCCAAAAGTATAGAATCAACCAAGCCTAACTTGAAGGCAAAAAAGTTGATGCTAGGGGACCATAATCCTAAGAAGCCAAACAGGAGATTAAGGTCTATAAGAAAAATGAACTGAGAACACTTAATTAGGTGACAAATACTTCATTAATTCTATTGTTGTGCATACCTGATACTCACTTGATTGAGCCATGAAATATATTCCTCACAAGGCATCAACCAAGTACAAAGCTCCTTTGGAAAGCAGTCGCATTAATATCAACTCACATAAATAGGTAAGATATCCAGTGCAATGACTTCTCCTATAGACCTTGAGCTTTGCTGAAAGAGACATGCGGACTGAGAAGGAAAATAATCGAAATCATTCATCAAAAGGGACATATGGTAACCTGTTGTTAGGATATGGGACGAAGCTGACTCTGAAGAAACTAATGGCTTTTCCATGTTTTGGGTATTTGGAGCCATAAAAGTATTGAGAGAAAAATATTAGTAGATGTTCAAAGAGAATGGTGAAGAAGGAAGAATGCCTAAACTACCTTATTATAGACGTCAAGCAAAATGTTTTATCATTATAATCTTCAACTCGACATATAAAGCATTGGCAAAGTTGGTATGCCAGGTTAGAAGTATAAAAGATAGTTATGCCCACCTTTTTGAAACCTCGAAGCAACAAGTAGGGAATAAAATAGTATATGCACAGACAATTAATGCATGCTGCAAACAAACATAAGCCAAAGTTTCAAAATCAATCATTAATGCAGGCGTGATAAAGTGGAAGCAATGCAATTGAATTGTGATTCTGAGCTCTGATGAAGACAAAGCTTCCACTTCTATCCAAACTAAGGATGGGAGGTCGTTACAAAGCTTGGTGCCCCTTCTCCATACTACCATCACATTTGGTTCATCGAGGGTCTGCTGAAGAAGGGTTCTGGAGAGAGTATGGTCTTTCAAGTGATCCTCTTAAGCTCCTTGGAATATCTGGCACCTGATTAAAATGTGTCATCTGTAGCTTGAATGGTTTGTTAGGATATGGTGAAGATAATTGGCAACTAGCTGATACATCTCAATGAACGTAGAATGGTTGAAAGATTAGCTTACATGTCAGCAAGATGTGGAGGCATATCCAACCTAACGCAACTCCATGGTTGCCTGTCATCATGAGGGGAACAACCATTGTGGTCAGGCTCGTGAAAGGATGGAGGCTTTGGGGCACGAGGTGGAGGCAATACCACCTCCTTGCTTTGCTCCGCTATTACATGGAGTGAAGAATCGAGTCTTACCTTTCCAGTACTCTGATCGCCGGAGGTTTCGCAGCGGATGTTGATGACGTCGTCGCGAGGTTTCCTCACGAGGGTTTTCTCAGACGACTGTATTCTGTATATCACTTCTGTAAGAAGATCTGTATTTTTCTTCTTTTGATCTCTGTGAATGAATGCCCTTTTATAGGCATCCGCTCCCCTGTCGTCTGGCATTCTCCTCTCATGGCTTCCCTCGTCTAGGAGAGGTAATGGAACGGCCGTCCGTTACTTATCAAGCCTCTCCTCTCCTGAGCCGAGAATGGTCATCTCAATGTAACATCTCCCACTTGGCCATTCGAGCCAAGTGTATCGACATACTGGTTTTTCCTCCCATTTTCTCGGGGTTTTCCCTAGTTATGTCGATCCCTGATTACTATTGCAATCAGAACCTGTTGTGTGGTTATTTCCCTACACAACAAATCATCCGTTGTATGGTTATTTACCTATACAACAACATATCTCAAACCCTTGTTTCTAACATGTTTTGAGAAGAGTTCTTTCGTTATGCCTTTGGTTAAGGGGTCTGCCAACATATCTTCTATTAGCATGTATGAGATGGATATTTTCTTTCTCATAACCATATCATGAACATAGTGGTATTTTACCATTATATGCTTGCTTTTTGAGCAATCTGCTCCACTCTTAATAAGAGTAATTGCTGCATTGTTATCACAATAGATAATCATCGGCTCATCTGTTATTTCCAGCTTCAAATCACGTATCAAGCGGCTTATCTATACAGCACTTGTTGCAGCCATACAACAAGCAATATACTCAGCTTCCTATGTATGTAATGCTACACAACCCTGTTTCTTACATGCCTAAGAAACAACACCACCTCCAAATAAGAATATTTGTCCTGAGGTTGATTTGCTGTCATCTTTGCTCCCAATAAAGTCAGCATCTAAGTATCCTACCACTTCTAATTCATTTGCTTGAAAACATAGTTTCAAGTCCTTTGTTCCTTTCAGATATCTTAGAATCCTTTTTACAGCTATCCAATGCTGCCAACCTGGATTACTTTGATATCTACTGACAAGACCAACAGCAAAGCTGATATCAGGTCTTGTACACAACATAGCATACATCAAGCTGCCAACAGCTTGAGCATAAGGAACATTAGGCTTATCGTCTCTTTCATCGGGACAATCAGCCTTACTTAGTTTCACCCCTTTTGCAACAGGTGTATCTGCAGACTTGCATTCACCCATTTTGAATTTCTTGAGGATATAGTCTATATATCTCTCTTGATTCAGGCATAAGAGTCTAGATCCTCTATCTCGAGAGATCTTTATACCCAGGATATAGGATGCTTCTCCCATATCTTTCATTTCGAACTTGGAGTTCAACTATGACTTGGTTTTGACAATCATTTCATTATCATTTTCAGTCAACAATATGTCATCGACATACAAAGATAAGATGACAAAGTGGCTCCCACTGTTCCAAACATAAACACAGTGATCAAGTTTGTTAGCCACAAACCCAAGTTCTATAATGGTATTTTGAAAAGTCAAATACCATTGGCGAGGTGACTGTTTTAGGCCATATAAGGATTTTTTCAACCTATACACTTTATCTTCTTGGCCTTCAATCACAAATCCTTCGGGCTACTGCATGTATATGATTTCTTCTAGATCACCATTTAGAAAGGCGGTTTTTACATCTAACTGATGTAAATTCAAATCATAATATGCAGATATTGCCAGGATTATACATATGGATGCAAATTTTGTAATTGGGGAATATGTCTCAATATAGTCTATCCCTTCCTTTTACGAAAAACCCTTTGCAACCAACCTCGCTTTAAACTTGTCGATTGTACCATCAACCTTATATTTCTTTTTTAGAACCCATTTACAGCCTATGGCTTTTCTTCCTTTTGGCAAATCAGCCAATTCCCAAACTTGATTTTTCTCAATGGATTCAATTTCCTCATCCATGGCTTTCTCCCAGTCTGTTGCTTCTGATAAATTCATTGCTTGCTGATAAGTCAAGTTATCAGTCAATTTATCTAAATCTACCGAATTACACACTTTTTCTGAAAGGTAAGTGTGATAATCCTTTAAATAGGATGTAATGACTCTTGGTCTCTTATGTCCAATTAAGGTATCGGTAGTTTCAGGAAGTTCTTCTATGGGCTCAAAAGATGATTGATCAAAAATCTACCAAATCATCAACATACTCTTCATTATTTTTCAAGATGTCATTCTTAGAATCTTCGAAGAATTCAACATCTCTGCATTCAATGAGTCCTTGGTCCTTATGATAGAACCGATATCCTTTTGAACCTTTTGGATATCCAATAAATATACATCTCAAGGACCTATTGTCTAGTTTATCTCTAGACTGATCAAGGATCTTGACATGTGCAATTGATCCCCATCTCGTGAGATGACCTAGGTTGGGTTTTCTCCCAAACCACATCTCATATGGTGTAGTGAACACAGCTTTACATGGTACTCTATTGAGCACGTAAACATCTGTGCTTACCGCTTTTCCCCAAAATACCCTTGGTAGAGAGGCATCAATAATCATAGACCTTGTCATATTCAATAAGGTTCTATTATACCTTTCAACTACACCATTTTGTTGAGGTGTTATAGGCATTGTATTTTGTTTAGTAATACCAAAGTCTTTACAGAATTTTAAAAATTCTGCTGAGGTATACTCACCTCCTCTGTCTGATCTCAAGACTTTGATAGTATGCCCCAATTGATTTTCCACTTCTTGTTTATATTCTTTAAATGCTTCAAGTGCCTCTGATTTATGTGCTAAAAGATATATATATATATATATATCTAGAGTAGTCATCGATAAAGGTTATAAAGTAATCCTTTCCTCGATGTGTCTTTACTCTAAAAGGTCCACATAAATCTGTGTGAATAATCTTTAACAGGGTTGTTGCCCTTTTTATTTCCTTGGGAAAGACTTTCCTTGTCATTTTTTCTTGTAAACAAGCTTCACATTTGTTGAAAGTCTTTTCCTCAAATTCGGGTAATAAGTCAAAGTTGGATAATTTCCTCAACTTTTCCAAACTTATATGCCCTAGGCGTTTATGCTACATATTCACATCAACAGAAAAGACACTTTTAATATAAACAGAAGATTGATGATTTTTATTATCAGATAACTTGAATAGTTTATGTTCTACATCAAATTCTCCCAAGAACAAGATTCTCCCATGTTTTCCCACAGTCACATTGTTAGATACAAACCTTACTTCAAAACCTTTCTTTACTAAGGCAGGAACCGAGACAAGATTGCGCCTTATAGATGACACAATTAATATATCGGTCAGTACAATTGGTTTGCCTTGTACAAATATCCTAAAGGATCCAATACCCATAACATCTGAGAAAGTACTGTTTCCCATGTACATACGATGTTGTTTGGGTTGATATTCCTTTAGATCAATTGTCCCTTCCTTGGTTTTTGAGATGTGTCTCGTAGCTCCTAAGTCGATCCACCAACCTGTAACTGGGTGATCCAAGTATAGGCATTCTGAAATTACACAGATTATGTCCCGCTTCTCCGATTGTCCCCGTTATGGGTTGTTTCCTCCACCTTTCTTGTTGCGGCAATCCCTCTTGTAATGCCCCATCTTTCCACAGTTGAAGCACTTGATCTAGGAAGCGGTTTCTTGTGATTTCTTAAAAGCTTGACCGCCTTTTTTGTTATTCTTGCCAAACTTTTTATTTGGTTTTTTTTTCTGATTGGTTTTGGAGCTAGATGCCAACTCATCCTGAACTACTAGCAGTTTTTTCCTTTTGTTTTTGAGCATGTGTTCTTGCTCAATTGCTAGCTTTAGGGGCAATTCTGAAAGGTTGATTTTAGGCCCTAACCTTAAGGCAGTGGTGACCATATTCCATGATGGAGGTAGACTGTTCAGTATAGTTGATATCTGCATTGGTTCGGGGATGACTCATTTTGCTACAGCTAAATCCCTAGCAATTACTAGCATATGATTTACATGTTCTACTATATTTTCCCCTTCTTTCATTCTAAAGGAGTTGTATTTTTGTAGTAGCAACTGCACATGCAACTTTGCAGTTGTATCATACTTAGCTGTTAAAGAGTCAAACAGCTCTTTTGCAGTCTCATATTCCTCAAAGACCCTAATCAGGTCATCCTCTATATAAGTTAACATTACAGTTCTTGCTATGGTATCGTCTTTTATAAATGTTTTATACATTTCTAACTGTTGTTGACTTGCGTCTGATGATGGAGGACGCACTATTTCCTTTAACACATACTCCACACCTTCCAGTGTTAGAGCTAACGAGATTCTTCTCTTCCATGTCTGGAAGTTCAGACCGTTTAATTTTTCTATTTTTGCCAGTTCGAATACACATATCCTAGAACTCATTTTTGTTTGGCAAAAATATCAAGCAAGCGGTCTTACTCTTTCTAAAGGAAACAAAGAAAAACACAAAGCAAGAAACACGTTAACTTGATGCAAAAAATCTAATAATTTTAAGGGTTTTTCTGCCTCTAAACCAATACCAAAGGATAAATCTGTAATTTTATTTATTTGTCCCTTTCTGTAATTTTTTGAAAAATTACAAGGACAAACTCGTAAAATCGCTATTTGGTATTCTTGTAAAATTCGCAACTGATCGGGGTTAAAATCATAATTTTAACTCTTAGGGCGAATCTGTATTTTTTCAAAAGGAACAGGGGTAAACCTGTCTTTTGACTAAATGACAGAACTGATATTTTTCAAATCGGGTTGGATAATACTGTAAATTAGCAGCCCCTGGTATTTTGTAATTTTCAAAAATGGCCAAGGGGTAAACCTGTCCTTTTGCAGTGGCAATTTTGAAATAATCAGAAAATGATAGGGGCAATTTTGTCTTTCTCTCTCAATACCAGAGGCAGTTTTCTAAAACCACTAGCGGTTTCAGAAAACAGCTGTTGGTTTTCGGGAAACCATCGGTGGTTTTGAAAATCACTGGTTTTCCCACCGCGGTTTTCTGAAAAACCATGTTTTTTTTTAATTATTATTGCTATAAAAGCGAAAAATCAAAAAATGTACAGTATCTGGATTTTTCCAGAGAGAGAGAGAGAGGGAGGGGTTTCGGCCGTCGACGTCGGCGTCGGTGGTTTTTCTACTTCAGTCGGGTTCTTTGTTTTTCTTTTCTATCTCGCCTTCGGGCGTTTTTCGGCTTACCGTTATTTTGCCTTTTGAGGCTTGCCTCTGATTTGCTTTTAGAGTTTTTCCGCCGGCTTGCCTCTGGTTTGCCTTTGGGGCTTTTCCGCCGGCTTGCCTTTGGTTTTTCTTTGGGGCTTTTATCCGCCCGCTAGCCTCTGGTTTGCCTTTGGGACTTCCTGCTGGCTTGCCTCTGGTTTGTCTTTGAGGCTTTCCGCCGGCTTGCCTCTACTTCCTTGTCCGACTGCCAATCCGGCTTGCCTCTGACCCTCTTCTCTCTATTTTTTTATTTTTTTTTATTTGTAGGGAACTAGGCCCTGATACCACTCAAGGAGTGAAGAATCGAGTTTTACCTTTTCGGTACTCTGATCGCCGGAGGTTTTGCAGTGGATGTTGATGACGTCATCGCGAGGTTTCCTCACGAGGGTTTTCTCAGATGACTGTATTCTGTATATCACTTCTGTAAGAAGATCTGTATTTTTCTTCTTTTAATCTCTGTGAATGGATGCCCTTTTATAGGCATCCGCTCTCTTGTCGTTTGGCATTCTCCTCTCGTGGCTTCCCTCGTCTGGGAGAGGTAACGGATGGCCGTTACCGGATTTTCAAGTAACGGCTGTCGGCCTCTCCTCTGGTTACCCGAGCCGAGAATGGCCATCTCAATGTAACATTACAGCCACTCGATGCTCGATCAACTCTTGCAATATGCTGCAGCCTAACATCGTTAAGTGAATGGATCAGCTCCATCAGATTAAGATGCAAAGCCAAAAGTTTTGGGCTATTGTACTCGTATTCTGTGATGAGTTGACTCATGAAAACTTCTGAGTCCCTTAACACTTTCACATTGTTATCCCTAGCAGCTGAAGCTATACCCGATCCAATGAGAACATGATACTCTACCTTATTATTACTTTGGGTTGACTCTAATGTCATGGTCAATATTCCGATTTTTCCCATTGCAAAAATAACGCATATGCCAATTCATACACTGTTACTATATTTCGGTCCATCAAACATTATTTTTCATGGTTTCTCATAGATCATACTCTATGCTATGTTTAGTAGAAAACAATCTCGATACAAGGACAATGGGCTACATAATCAGACACAACTTGTCCCTTAACTGCTTTCAGCAGTAACTAATGCCGATCAAAAGGATACAAGGACAATGGCTTTATTTTTATTTTCTACTCCCCTATTGTGCACTAGGAAGTCGAGGAAGTGCCTTGCAGGCACAACAGAAGCACATTTATCAAGATTCTGTTTGAATTATGCCTTCTCATTGTTCAAGATCAAGAAAATGTTGGTCAAAGTCAGTAAACTTCACCAAAACCTCATCGATGTACACTTTCATCCTTTTTCCAATCAAATCATAGAAGGTGAAATTCATCACCCTTAATACCTGCATTGTTAAGACCAAACAACATAAACGACCCATTATTAGGTCCCTAATGCCCTTGGACATCAGAATATCATTTTATGTGATCCATTGGGTTCACATATCAACATGATCTTGGTTGCTCTTGATACTACCATATGTAGATCTTTCTTCCAATAATCAAATGAGACGTAGTCCCTACGACATGGGGCGACTGTCGTACATGCCTAGAATTTTGACACTGACATAGCATAAGATGTCTAAAATATGTTGTGTACAACATTGTCTTTATAACTTGATTATTTTCTTACCCATGCAAGCAGAAAGGAGGCATGGTGCTAAGATCCTTTTCAGTTGATGAGCTGATGAGTTATAAGACGGGAGTTAGCTTCCAACCCTAATTAATTGGGCCTTGGGTGCCTTTATCAACAGGATCTTGGGTCTCGGGTCCAAAGACTATAACCTTTTGCTCATCGAATGATTTGTTGGTAGCTCTTGACACTACCATCTATAGATCTTTCTTCCAGTAATCGATACATGCATACATCCTATTCGTTTGCGCCTTCTCGAAGGAAGTAAAGGGATTCTTTGGGCACTTGACAAGCGTGTTCATCACAAAATTTGGCCATTCATCATTGGAAGCAACTCTCGAGCTCTCTACTAAACAATCTCGAGGGCATGCCTCTTATCCATTTTACTAGGTCTGGCTACAGGTGAGCTTGATCTTCTTTGATGTATATGTTTTTGCCTATATGGACAGTCATTCTGTGACTCATCAATATATACAATGGAGATTAGCACGCATGGCTGGGTGCATTCATACCAACCCTCACACAGTTCACGAGTATTTTCTTGAGAGATCTTAACTTGCTTATCTGGCTCCTTGAAGAACAACTGGAGTTCCATTTTATATCTTCTCTATGCTCTTCTCCTCTACAAATGCTTCTTTTATGTCCACGTGATGCGTAGAAGAGAAGATGTGGAATAGTATATCGTTGCGAGTTCTTGACCCACTGCTCTATCGTAGTGTTTGCTCGAGTCCTTCACTAGCAACCTCAGAATGGGGAATTCTGTCATCATCAGATTTATGTTTAATGTGGCCATTCCATCCAGAATAATGATTGTAGCTATTTGTATGTCGTGTCTGCAATGTTGGTGCCTAGTGAGAATGAACTACAGTACCCGGACGTGTTGTAGTTCTTGTCAGGGCAAATCTGGTTCCTCTTGAACACGGTTGAAATCTTCCTCGAGAAGACCGCACATGTGGACTCACCATGAAAAACTTAGTGTGTGTAGTCCTCAACGGTTCCATATTGGAACCTTTGAGATTTTCCTTGCTCGCTTTGTCATGGTACATAGAGTTGTCTTGGTTTATCCCTCTCTTCCTCTGCAAGTAAAGGCCATTTAAGGACATGGACGTCCACAACCTTGGGTGGCTCTATTTGCTTTCATACCCGTCGAAACCAAGTGGGTTGTCCGCTAACTTCAGGCACCCTTTCTTGATAGCTTTATGTAGAAGGGTGTGGAATTTGATGCATTGATTGGTGTTCTGAGTATCCACGTTGTGCCATTTGCGATATGTTGAAAATCTGATTTGTTGAAACTATGATCCGTCTTAGTGATCTCAAAGAGGAAGGAAACCTTAGCATCAAACTCCTTCTCCTTGCCTTTAGGAGTACGTAAGAGTAGTATAGGCATATGAAGGTCCCTATGTAATCTCGACCTCCATAACAAAAGCATCAGGATCGTCCACATTTGTCTAATGCATCATCGCTTCAATACACGAGATTTCCAAATGATGTTGAGGCTTCCATGGTTTGTGATCTCATTATGCGGTTGATTCATTGGGTATTGAGGACGTGCTCCACCTCAGTTGCTCAGTTTGCTAACTGCACCAAAGTTGGGAAAAGTGACCCGTCAATCCCTTGTAGATCTTTGGCCAAATATACTCTTTAAGGATAATCTGTCAAATAAATCGGCTGTCAAGGGAACACTTGAGGGCTAGGGTCGACATGAGGCTGTAGAGGGACTTTAGGGAAACCCACTAGCGTCATTGATGCTAGAAGACTGGTGAGATGCATCCTCTGACACCGACTCATCGTTCATGGCAAATGGAAAACTTTGTTGTCTAGTTTCATAATGGGTCCACCTAAGAGGAGAGGCTGAAGACTGGTGAGATGGATCCTCTGATACTATTGCATAGTATTGTGGATTGATGATCCATGTTCATGGCTAGGAACATCTGTACTCACGAACACTATCAGATACTCCTGACCATATCTTATTCGCATGCCCTACGTAGTTCCAAAAGCATAGTGTCCTACATGCATGACAAAGAATGTGCTGTCATCAAGAACGACTCAATTCAAGTGACACGCGTGATCTTGCTGGATGGTGTTCGTGGCATGTGGCACGTGCTAAAGAATGTTGACATGGATTGGGGTAAGGATCGAGTGATGGTTGTGAGTCTCTAAGAATCTGTTAGACCGTATCGGAGTACTCTCGGTACCATGAGCTCGAGTAGATCATGATGTGATCAGTGAAGACAGCAATAAGATAGAAGTCTAAAAGTGAACCACTATCTTATTCACACAGAGTAAGCTTCTACAGACAGCTACAACTAAGTTACACTACTCCTAGTAAAGAAAATGAAGTAAAGTAAAAGAGACGGCAACAAGTATGTTGCCCTTCATTTCTGCCGGCACATCCCCTAGCTTTGCAGTCCATTGTCTGCCCCCATATTGCTCTAGTGCCATAGAGATTTGTGTGATTCTCCTTCTTAATGCCAACTGTTATTAATTGCTCTCCCGAAATACCTTGATTCCTCTTCATAAAGAAAATCAGCTTGCATCCAATGTCAGCTTTGTTGGACGTTGCCCACATTTCCTCGAGTTTTGGCAGATGTTGTGACTTGAAATAAAGTCCCTGTGACATGGGCCTCTCGACACCCTCAAGCTTCTGGGAATTTCTACACTTGACAAGGCATACAATGACACATACACAAGGAAAGCAACTAGCTTGACGTGAGTGGACGCATTGGGCTGGCTAGCTAGAAAGGTTCCCTTGGAAGTGAGGCTGTTAATTTACTAGGCATATATATACCTCAAACGGTTGTCTTGATAAATTGACTTGGTTGTTTTCTATCTGCATGCAAATGAACAAACGAAAAACTATGACTTGATACGTCTATGAGGTGAAGTGCCATCACCCTGAGTGCATTAACTGACTTTTCTACTTTTTTTCTTTCCAGCTGGAAATCTAAGATACGTCTACTTCTAACTTTATAATTCGAACTCGCCCAAAATTCCACACTAACATGGGCATAAGACGTCTGAAATCTGTTGTGTACAGAATTGTCTCTATAACTTGGTTATTTTATTACCAATGCAAGCAGACAGGAGGTTATAGATTGGAGGATGACATGATCAGATCTTTGAGGTGAAGCGCTATGTCTTGCATAATCTTGCCTTCTGGCCGCAACTGAATATTGTTGTTTTAGTCAGAAAAGAAAAAGGAAATTAAAACGAAATCACGCTTTCTATCTCTCTTAGTCAAATGTTGTTCAATACGAATTTCGTTGTTTCTTGCTTTTCCTTTCTGGAAGTTGGGGTTGGGAAACACCTAGAGGATGGATACAAAGAGGCACCTGAATGCCCTCAGAGAGTTCGAACTCTGAAACTCAGATAAGCGACCCAATTTCCTGTCATTGCGGTCATGCATATTTGGGCCCATGGAGCTGAAAATCTATAAAGATCATGCATGTTGAGCCCCCAAATTCTACTATGGTCAATGTAATACATTTACTAATAAATTACAAGTACGGAAGGATTTGGCTTTGGTTCCAAGTATACCTAACCTGTTTTACAGGTTCCTGCTCATGAGAACATGATTTAACAAAACTGTCTATTTGATATTTCAATTTCCATCACCATCTTTAAGCAAAACTTAAAAAACCGCTACCACTTAGTCCATGAATGGATCATAAACTTTGACACAGATACAACAACCATTGATCAAGTTCACACGTGGTTTCACATTCCCAAGCACCTCTTTCCCACTATAGTTGTGCGAGAGAGAATATCACGTGGAGTTTGAAGGTCTTCACAGTGAACGTCTTAATTACGTTTGTTTGGCCTTATAGCTAGATATTTCAAAGAGAACAAAATCTCCTACTGAAGGTGTCAAAGAGAAAGATTGAGCTACAAAACCTGGTCAAGGAGCTAGAGATTGCAAAGAGAACGAAAACATTCCACTTTAGTTAGAAACCGCTCCAGAGGTTTTAACCGTACCCGGTTAAGAAATGACTGGAACAAAAACTGGTCAAACCGAACCTGAAATTGAGAACCACCCACTTTAGTTTTGGTTTCACCTTCCCCATCCATTCAACAAGAACCATACTGGCCGGTTCCATATTAAAACAAGAGTAGAAAAATAGACAAGTTTGTACTCATGTGCATTTACATGTGTGAGGCTACAGTAGACGAAGAGAGGAGTATTCTATGAGAAAATAGTTCCCTAATATCCCAATATTCAAACTTGATCTCAAAGCTATCCATTAGATCAATTTTCACCTCTACAATTACCAGAAATTCTGACCGTTGTTCCTAAATAAATTTTGACTATTCTAAACAGTTGGTATAACTTATTTGACTGTCCAAATAGCCAGAATAACCAAAAGACAGCCATAAAAATATTGCCATATAGCCTAAATAGCAAAAGTCAAAAAAAAAGTTTATTGTGATTGTTGTGCCAATCGGAATAAGAATTTGTGAACAGCTGGAATAACTCGAAGAAACAAACAACTAGAATTAGGTATATTCCGACTATCTCAAGTGCTTATTCCGGCTGTTGCTAACAACCATAGTAAATAAGCTTTCCAGACTGTTCACAAGAGACATAACTCTTCACTCAATAATAGTTGGAAAACCCATTCCCATATGCTAAGTTGGACTGTAGCCTATTATGATTGTTCGTATGTGTATTCCAACTCTTTAAAATAGTTGGAATAACTGCCCAAACGCATTCTATTTTTGCCTCTTAATTGAAATTTTTGGAATACAATTATACAATAATTTGTAATACCTAAACATGCATAATACATAACAATAGAAAATGAATCATACAATTAGAAATGCATAAAAGAATATATACTACATTGAATTGATTAAATATTAACAAAGTACAAAGAAGAACAATTTATGCAAATTACATATGTTATGTCCATTAATCAAACAATTCATGAGAAGCATAATACATCAAGTTATTCTAATACACTATTGACTCATCCCATCTTTCACGTGATCAGTCTCGAGGTGCCTTGTGATTCTATGGTTCTTAAAAATCAAAAGAATAGGTAAAGAACTAAGCTAGAAATAACAAAAGCAAAGAACATATAACAAATGTTTTTAATACCTCTGTTTGTTGCAGTGCCAAACCAAATGGTTGCATTACAGGCTGAACAAAACCCTCAATGTGATTCTCCATTCTCGACGTCTGAAACAATCATACCTTATAGGGAATTACTTTATTAATAAAATCACTAGCAAAGTCAATAAATATAAAAACTTGCCCTATTTTTAATATTATCAAGTCAACTATGACTAAAATTATACTCATATTCTATGGTCCTCCCAGAACTAGTTTCATATTTCTCAAACACTTTTATTCTAATTAAGAAAGAAATTGGGTTATACGAATACATAACCGAAGAACTTAAAGTATTTAATGTTTACAAAACCATATCAATTTCTTCATAAAAAAAGTCTCTAGTTTTCTTATCTTTGTAGTAGTCCATTATAAGCATATACTGAAGTATCTCCATATCCACGTGACCTTCCTATATTATATAAACAATCTTATCATTGATTAGACATATTCTAAGTAACTCATACAAGAAAACTTAGCATGATTCATTAAAAAATGACAATATGATATCTTTACCGGGTTGTAATGATGTGCAGCTAAATACTCCCCAATTATGCATTTGATCCTGCTTCCAATAATTGCTTTTATATTCAAGCTTTCTTTTAATTTTTCCTCATATTGTAATAATTGTTTAAGCTTTTCTCTTGAAGCATTTAGAAGGCTTTCTACACTACATTTTTGGAGGACATCATGAAGATTTGATGAATGCGTCCCAAGGACTCAATATCATTCATATAATCTTTGAACCTCTTCTATAAATGCTTCTTATAAGACCTCTTAACAGTGTCACTCAAAACTTCAAGTCTTATTGTGCAATGGCCTACAATGAAATCAAAATACATAATAATTAAATCATATGTACGATGAATTAAAGGTGATAAGCATATAGGAATATGTAATTAGAAAAAATATTACCTTAAGTTCATTGTGGAACTTTCTTTTTGCGTTTCTCTCTTTCTATATTTCATAAAATGAGAAAAAGTTATCCATCTTATAGTAACAACCAAGGGCATGTAATAACTTCTTGGAATTAGCACACACAACCTCAACACCACTGATTAACACTGACCGGTTTCTCCATTTGGAGGCAAGCAGTTCTATGATTTAGTTTTGTGTCTTGCTCTTCTTTTACTCCTCTCCTCCTTCACAATGTTTTTAGGTTGAACTATTTCCTCTTCAATCATGATACGTCTTCCCTTGTCAACTCTCTTTTGTAAAACATGTTCATGTGTACCTTATATTAATCCGTCCCCAAATACTATATATGTAACAAAATGGGTTCTTCTAAGATTCAACTCGATCTGGCTTAGTAGAAAGGTTTAGATAAAATAGATAGACACAATTAAGGCTTAATGATATTTAATGATGGATAAACTAAGAAAATCAAACTTGGTTTTTATGAAAGTGGCTAGGCTTAGGCTCAAAACCCATAAATGGTGTAAGAAAGAGCCTTGGACTCTTCCTTGGACAACCCATCCTAAGCTAACATTAGGTTGCAGGCATGTTGACGATTTTAAATTGCTGTGAGGTCTCCTCAATTGGATCCAAAGCACTCTTGTAATTACCTTTTCCCTAAAATATAAGATTTTTAGAATCATTGGACGTGCTTTAACAATGAATATCTAAAGCCAATTCTGTGAACCAGATATAGATTTTTCTTAAGAATTTTTTTGAGTATTTACATATGCCCCACTTTGACATCAATGAAGATAAGGCTTGGTTGATGGCAAAGAAATAAACACCAAAATTTGACTATAATGATTTTGGTAGGAAAGCCTACTTAAGGAATTTGCAATCTTTTATGACACTTAATGTAGAAAGGAAGTTTTTTTTTATAGAAGTTTCATGATGTACATTCAAGGTGGACTTGGGCAAAGGAGGTGTCTTTCTATGGGACATACCACAAAGTGCATATGTGACAAAGTGGAAGACAAAGAAGTTTTTTTGTGAGAGAAGAATGGCCAATTTTCATAAATAGGCTTTTTTGTCAACTGAAGAAGATTTTCTTTCCAAATCACATCAATAAAGGTGTCTTAAAATCCTTTTCCTTAGAAAAACATTGGGATTCTTTAAAAGACGATAATCTTTGACCTTTTGGGAAAGATGGGTTTGTTTCAATAGATTTTAAATCAATTTTTAAAATGTCATGACTTGTTCTTTAAGCACATAATTTTGTTGAGAAGATAAATCATAAGTAATTCACTTATTTCCTTCTATCATTAGGTCATGAATATAGGCTCATATTAGATTGTCCTTAAGTCTCTTCTGAAGTATCATTAAGGCACACTTATAGATGACTTAAGTCCCTTTTAAATTATCCTCAAGTTATCATATAGGTCTATCTTAACCTCTAGGCCTATCCCTCACTCATTTTTTCAATAGAAGATGAGGATGACTTGTGGAGCAGCAACTACATCAATACATTGCCAAATAGAATCAGGTGGGATAAAAAGATTGTGGTGAGATTTATCACAATAATAACTTCCTCCTCCAGAATGACCAGCAAGATCAAGTTGAAGACTGATGGTGCATCTTTCAAGATCTTGAAAAATCTTGCAATATAAAAAGACTTCTAGCAAGACCAAGTGAATACATCCTAGACAAAGAATGTAGATAAAACCATATTCAGAAGAGAAAGAGAGCATAAAGTCTATAGAATAAAAAAAGCTAAAAGAATACAAATGAGACAATCTAGAGAGAGATTGAGTGAGAATGAAATGAGATGGGAGAAAAGTGAAGGCATGATGTAAATGATGACATGGGTGATATAAAAAGAAGAGTGAAATGAACATGAAAAGTCCGTTATGGATAGAGAGAACCCAAAATGGACTCAAAAAATCTTCGTGAACAACAAAAGACTATCACATAAGAGTAATGTCACGTAAAACTACCTCTAGTATAGTAAGGAGAAGACTTCAATATTAATGCCAAAAGAACAAAACTTTGAAGGCATGATGTAAATGATGACATGGGTGATATAAAAAGAAGAGTGAAATGAACATGAAAAGTCCGTTATGGATAGAGAGAACCCAAAATGGACTCAAAAAATCTTCGTGAACAACAAAAGACTATCACATAAGAGTAATGTCACGTAAAACTACCTCTAGTATAGTAAGGAGAAGACTTCAATATTAATGCCAAAAGAACAAAACTTGACTCCTATCATGACAAACTAAACAAATACCCTAGCTTATAAGAAAATGCATTTAGATCATTGGATACATCATATATGTGACCAAATATATGTCATGAAGTAATGAAGGGCACAATCTCAACCTCGATGGGACAAAGGATGCCCTTATTGAAATGTCATTATGGAAGGTATGCATTTTAATACAAACTAGAAGAATGAAAAGAAAAGAACATGATTCTTTATAAAGACCAAGACAAATGTAGGTACTAAGACAAGAACAATCACGTAGGTCAACTATTTCTAGCCGATCATGGCCCATGTGCCAGTTTTAGAAAATAATAAAAGGTATTTTAAAAAATTAGCATCTTTTTCAATTGATCATTTCATGTAAAATCTAAAAGGAAAAAGCATCCACACTTAACTCATTGTCAATACTAATAGAGGAAGAAAATAATATTAATTTTGATAATCAAAATCTTAATTTTCAAAATGCAACAAATAACTATCTAATGACCCATAAACAAATAGATAGGATGGAATCTTAACTCCATATGGAGCTTGAGCCCCTCAAATGTAATAGACTAACAAGGCTACCACAAGACTTACTCGGTCCTTTCTCAATTCTCTTCCGTGTACAAAGGATGATAACTCAAAAGGAAACTCATAGAATAAAACTTTATTTTGCTTTCCTTTTTTCACTTTTCAATCTTTTGTTTCTTTCTTTAAACCTTTTGGCTTTTCACCCTTTCCTAGAATAAAACATTTCAGCTCATGCAGAGAATGAATATATTACAAACATCAATGAAGCACAAATACATAAGGTAGGCTTGAAAATCCATTGCATTGAGTACAGACATCACCACACACAATATGAAACCAAGCTGATCCACATGCTCAGATATCCCAAAGACATTATTTCAGTACTTTGAAAATTAAGAGAATGTTACCATAATACAAATATTATCGATTTGCTAAACAATCCTAAGATTGAGAACCAAATAAAAATAGTTTTTCCAAAAGGATTTAATTTCAAAGTGTTCAAAATAAGGTGAAACCCATATTTTTTAAATCAAATCCAAAGATGGAAATAGATAAAATAGCACAAGCACATCATGAGTTACGTGGAAAGCCACCGAATGGATAGACATTGCGGTTTCTAGCCAGGTCCCCTTTTCTTTTGAGTTACGTGGAAAGCCAAAGCTGGGTATGCAAGCCTGAAGCGTCGAACTTGAACCCAATAAGTCCAGAGCCCTGCCAGGTGACCAAACGCACTGAGTGTGGCTAGGTCCCAGTTTCACCGTTTTCGCCAAATCAGTTTTTCAATCTATCCTTTTCTTATCTCATCTAGGTTCTGCTTGAACCCAACTCACTGTTCATCTGAAAAGTGAATGCAAAGCGGGGTGTGGAAAGTATATGCAAAAGCAGGCGGAATACTTTTTCAAGCAAAGTGGAGGAGGCATCCAAAGACACTCGAGTCATTCATGTGCTGATGCACCCACCACATTTAATCAAATGATGTTGATGCAATCAGCCAAAAGTAATTGTTAAATATTAGGTTATTTAGGGCATGAATCAAGCCTTATCCGGTACCGGATATTTAAGGCTCTCATTTCTAATTAATCAGTCGGACTGTGTGTGCATGCACCAATGCATGGGTGTGTGTAAACTCTCTCACTAAAAGTTTCTATTTGTACGTGAGGCAATGAGTCTTCTTTGGATCCTATGCAAAAGTACAGCAAAGGATAAGGTTACAGCTCAAGTATCCCTTCGTTGTTCCCTTTGATAGACATCATGACGTTGTACCGAACCTGCTAGACATTATTCGATTGTTACTCAAACAAGTAATCCTAGCGATACAGCTGATCTTCTCAATTGGAATCTCTTATATGGATTATACACATTCAAGTTGTTTTGTTCCTAAGAAAAGATATCAATGGAGGCCGATTTTTTCTATTCAGCATGACAAAGAGGTATCAGATACTCTTTCGGATAGGCCCTCCCTGAAAGCAGAAAGAAACCTGGAATGCCAACATATATAATTCACCTCATATGATAGTACCCATTTTGGGAATGTTCAGTACCAAAGTCACTGAATGGGTAAGTTGCCAATCCCTAGCTTAAAACTGACTGTGTAATATATTTTATCTGCTAGGTTACGGGTAGGTACCCCGAGTATCTTAAAGAACAATGCAAATCGATTTTTGAATTGAATCACAATGTTTCGAATTAGTTTGGAGAATTGGGCAAATGAAATTGAACTGGAATTCATCCGCATTGGCAAATTCAAATCAGAGAAACAGTAAAAATGCATAGTACTGAAATTCAAATAATTCTTTTCTAAATAAGCCAGTTCATGTTAGAATCAATCCAATTCTAGTCAGCCTTCCAATTGAGTCGAAATCCAGCTGATTGGATTTGAATCAAACAATCGGATCTTGCCAATGTAGTTCAATTATGACAATACTGCTAAAAACGACTCGAGGGTTCAGACCCCAGGTGCAAGATTGTCAAGCATTCTCATTGAAGAGGAAAGCAGAAAACTTCCCATTGTTAGTAGCCCTATATTTGGCCCCTTGAACAGGAGCAAAAAGATCATTTGCGAAACTTGCTAGATAAGCAATTGGATTCTCATGTCATATAGACATATTCTTAGCGACGTTGACAAGCCTTCTTCTCGCCGAGATGATGGGGAAGAACGAAAACAAATGCGAAAGCTAGAAGAATCCTGTTCATCTATATATTGAAAGCAATTAATCTAAAACACCATCGAATATTTATGAGGAAAACAGCCCTTTAAATTACAATTTAAGCACCAATGCATCATGAAAACCCAGTAATCCGGTAGCTTTTGTGATCCATTATTCAGTCAAATCTTCATATCAGGGATTCAAAGGAACCATTTGTTTTAATGAGATCTTCAAGACAAACCGTTGGTATGTGAAAGTCCTCCGAATTATTCACAAAATGCCACGCATATTTAATAAGATGCTGATACTACAGCTAAGGCGTGTGTATCATATCGGTATCTTAGCTACTTCTTTTTAAATCTTTCTTTAAGTTTAGAATACTTAATAAGTAATGCCACGTATTGTATGGTGGGCGTATACTGTACAAATTGTGGATCAATACTTATAACACTGAGCATATGTATATCAAGCGAAGTGCAATATTTAAGTTAAATATGTAAACCTCCCACCAACCACCAACCCCGTTGAGGAAAACTACCGAAAGGAAAAGGATCGGAACACTTAAAACTTCCCTTCCCAATTTGCCCAAATCAACCACCGTACGTAAACCGGCCATCAAGAAAAATGAACATAGTGATATAACAGGAAAGATTGATAAAGAAAAATCTAACCACTACCAATAATTACAAATGCTATTGATTTCTACAATCTTACCTGCACAGCAATGACTCTTCCTTTACCCTGTTTAATTCGGTTCTTTTGTGCTCTGTCAAAAATTATGTTTCAAGAAGATCTCTTCTTGAGGAGAAGCAGGTGCAATCTCTTCTTCCAAACTCTTCAATCCATCACCAGCTATGGCGATCTTCGCTTCACTGCCACTACAGTTCTTCCCCTCTATGTCGGCGTCCGACATCGAAGACTTCCTCCTCTGAGAAGAAGCCAAGCTTGGAAAAGTTATCCATGATGGTGCCCTGAACTCAATCCTCTGATCATCACCATCACCCATCTCAATCTCGGAGGCCGATGGGTTTGAGGACCTCTGAGAAGCCTTTTTATGCATCCTGATACTGCCAAGAACCACTTCACTTGGTAAGATTGGGTGTTCGTTTGAAGGATTTCCCATTAACACAGCAAGGGCTCTTTCCAGTGCTGTTGTAACCTTGTCCATTGATGGCCTCTCCTTGCCTCTCATCCTCACGCATTTGCAAGCCACATTGGCAATCTTCTTGAGCGCATCGAGATCTCCAGGTTGCTTCAAGCTCGAGTCGAGGATCGCTTCCAAATTACCATTTTTTATCAAAGGAACAGCCCATTCTACTATATTGCCCTCTTCAAATTGCATATCAATTGCTTTCCTTCCACTTAAGATCTCAAGAAGCAAAACTCCAAAACTATATACATCACTCTTTGTGGTTAGATAATGCAGCCTATAGTACTCTGGATCAAGATAGCCAAGCGTACCTGCGGGCAATTCTGATAACGGGGAGCTGCTATCAGCAGGCCCTAACAAAGATAAACCAAAATCTGCGACTCTGGCATTCCATTCTTCATCAACTAAGATGTTTGATGACTTGATATCACGGTGAATTACCGGCGGGCAAGCATAGCCATGGAGGTATTCAATGCCACGAGCCGCTTGAACAGCAATAGTGACCCTCCTGATCCAATCTAAAGGCTCCTTCTTCTTCCCATGGAGGAGCTCATGTAAAGAACCGTGGGCCATGAACTCATATACCAGAAGCCTTTCACCCCCTTCCTCGCAATAACCAAGCAGATTGAGCAAATGGGCATGATTTAATCTCGATAAAAGATCCAGCTCAGTGTGGAATTCCTTTGAATTCTTCTTCAAGTCCGACGCTTTGATTGCCCTCTTAACCGCAACCACAGTACCATCCTTCAACACCCCTTTGAAGACACATGAGAAACTGCCCTTTCCCACTTGTGATTCCTCACTAAATCCGACTGTGGCTTTCTCAAGCTCTTCATAACAAAACAATTGGGCTCTCCTGATCTTCAACTCCTCCAAGTCAGGCTTAACCTTCACAATGTCCTTACGCAAAGAATCACTTCTTGAACTCTTCACTCTCTCTGATTCATGAGCTGTACAATGGCACCTTTGCAACTTGAATCTAACATAAAGGATAGTAGCTAAAGAGACAGCGCTGACCAGGAAAACTGCAATGGCTAGCTCTGCCAAGAAAACCGGCATTCGGACAAACGGCCATTTTCCAGCCTTCTCGCCAGAAGGGGAGGATCTAACCGGAGAGACAGCCACCGGAAGATTGGTTGGAAAATTTGAGCCCCAACAAACAGGTTTCACGGAACTTGCAGTGACAACGCTACAAGTGAAATAGTCACCAGCAGCAATGGCAAAAGCCTTTATATTATCAGGAAGAGGAGTGCTCTCCTCAAGCCTAAAACCCCAACAAACTACACCATGATCATATGCCCTGATCCCACATGCATGAAATTTACCACCCACAACAGAAAGAAAAGGAAAGTCAGGCACAAGATCAACATTTTCTCCACTTCCATGGCTTTCTTCCAAACTCAAGCTCCTCCCCCAACAGAAAACTCTTGATCCCCCACCTATCAAAATACCACAAACATGAAAGCCGCCTGCAGAAACAGCAATAAAACTAGCGTTTTTCGGAATCAGACTAATGACATCGCTGCTTGTTTCATCACCCCAGCAAACTGCAGTCTTGTTCCTCACAAACAACCCACAATTGAAACCTGACCCACCTGACATTGACATGATCTGATCTTCAAACACATAAGAGCCAGTCATATTATAACCCCAGCAATCCACAATAGTGGAGTTTCTTGATGTTGGTGTTCTCAAAGCACAAAGATGATGATCTCCCCCGCTGATTTCTGTGTAAACGGAGTGTGGATTCATGGGTTGAGGGACTCCCATCTGGATGTAGATATTGTTTCCCCAGCAATAAGGATGGCTTTGAGGAATGAGAAGACCGCACACAAAGCCATCACCGGCAGTGAGTCCCAAGAAAGAAAGCCTCACCGGTGTACCATAAACCACTGCAGAATCTGAACCTTGACACCTTACTGAACGCGATTCACCTCGATCGAGCCTACAGAAGCTAGGCCCGTTCTCGCCATAAGAAACAGCAATGGAGGACATGGAGCCAAGAGACGCGACACCCACAATATTTTCATGAGAGAAGAGAAGAACTAAGATGACAACTTGAGGGAAGAATATCGGGGTTTTGGCAGTCATGGTGAGAATGAAGTGAAAAAGGTGAGATACAGGTTAGAGGGAGAAGGCATGAGTGAAGTAAAGAGGGTAGCAAGGGCGATGGTGGAGATGCATTAATGGCATTAAACTGTTCGGCTCAGTTGCAGGGGAAGCTTTGGTGGGGGCAATTAATGAGGCTCCGGTGTTTTTGAACTTCGGTCATTTGCTAAGCTACCTGTCAAATTTCCTCTCTTTTTCCGCTGGTCGCTACTTCAAAAACCAAGAATCTAACAGCGATATTCTGGAGATTTGGAATTCGTCGTCTTCATTTCTGCTCGCAATAAGTATGTAAAGCAATGAAGATCGTCATCTCTCGGTTGTCATTTAGCAATAGTTTAATAGTACTTTAACAGGGTTTTATTAGTCTCCAGCCACACCTAATAATGATACCACTTAAACGTACTTCTAACTCTAAAGTTATTTCCAGATTTATGGTGTCATAAAGCATAGAAGAATATGCAATTAACGAGCATGATTGCACACTTAATTAGCTAAAAATAATTGAAATAGGAGAAAGAACCGATTAGAATCGCAGCAAACTTACGATACAGCATGAGATTGGAGCTTGCATGTGGACTTCCGCAGGGGACTGGATTAAATATCAATCACCTGTACAGCATATCATGTTTGGACAAATACTTATTTGTCAATTGCTTTGTAATTCATTACGCGTACAATTCACAGACAGTTTCCATACGATTGAGTTTACGTGCAAGCTTGATATTATACTTCTTTAATCACGGGAATATATATATCAACGAACACAACACACGCACAGAAACAGGGTTATACTTCTTTAGTCAGGGGTAAAAATGTAGACACACACACACACACACACACACATATATATATATATATATATATATATATATATGTATATGTATCTGTGTACACAACAGAAACACGCACACTGGTTTCTCTAGTGCTAGTAGCTAGTAACATAAGCAGAACCGTCAAATATGAAAAAAATTGTCACGCGATCTCATATCTAAAAGCCTGGCAAGAAAAAATCTCTCTCCCTCTCTCTCTCTCTAATATGTATGTGTGTATATATATATATATTTACGTATGTATGTATGTATGTATGCAGGATTTTGAAAATGAAGATACTCATGGTATAGCTGTGACATTCCCTGTATCACATTCATAAATGCTCCCAATGGTTCACGTTGCTTTTAAACATTAACGTTGTTCGTATTACTGGCAAAATTTCTTGAGAATAAAGTGAAAAGTTTGTCCGATACTCACTCCTCTTCCACCTACCTTTGTCTTTTATTCAGTTATTCCGATATGTGATTAGAATGATTCCTTGTCACCACCCCCAAGACCAAGAGATATCAACTTTTTTCTAGCTTGATGGCAAGGGAGTGGAGTCAGACTCAAATGAACCTTCAAGTTAAAGGTTAGACAGCCGTTTTGGACTCGGCCCCGGGTTTCAACCGGACCTGAAACCAGGAATCACTTGATTTGGTTCTGTTTCCATCTTTTATGGAACCGGGAATGCATCTAAACTGGAACCAATGGTTTCAGGCCGTTGGTTCTATATTTTTAAACTTTTGTAATCTCAATCTTTTAATGATTTTCACCAGTTCCAAGTAGTCTAGAACTCAAACCCAAACCAGTACTGGCCTGGTCTTGATTCAGTTCTGGTTCCTGGTTCTAGGAAACCCAGCCAGTTTACCTAGAAATAGAGATGTCTAATTAAAGGTCATGAGGTTGATACCCGAGGCATGCATAACTGTAGTGGTTTAGTATATAATTGATGAAAAGTACTGATCAAAAAACGATTTTAAGAGGGAGACTACTATTCGCACACTCTTTTTACTGTCTATACGTTTTTTTCAAAAATGTTGAAATTACCCTTAGTCACTTTCTCCCTCTCTCTTCTCACACTTAATTTCAACAAGGATCTTCTTTGTAGGATCTCTTTACTTCGGCAATTGATATTTCATTCGTTTTTAGTATTGTTTCATGCTTTTGATCATACTCTTACGAAAAAAAGAAAAGAAAGAAGAATCAATAAAAAATGAAACAAAAAATGAAATCAATAATAATAATAACAATAAAGAAACAATAACAAAATAAGAAAAAAAAATTGAGAAATATACAAAAAAGAACGTGAAAAAAAAATGTTAAGTTTCTGACTCACGACACGGCACAAGCGCGTCTCCTCTACGAGAGAGATGCACCTCAGTCGCATCTCTTATGAACAAAGAGGCGTGCTCGTACCGCATCTTGAGTCATAGTTTTTTTGTTTTGATTCCGACCAAAAGTGAAATAAATAAATCAAATAAACAACAAAAATAAATAAAGTCAATAAAATACCCTACCAAATCACTCAAACTTTCTTGAAATCAACCCCTTCTCTCTTTTTTTAATTTTCTTCGTTTTCAATTGAATTCAAAGCATGATGAGACTATGAATGATTTAGTATGTTCAAGCATCAAATCATGGGTCACTCGAGAAACAGTGAGCATGAGGATAAAGAGACTGAGACAGCTAGAATTTTCATATTTTAGTAGGAGAAAAATCAAAATCACATAAAAAAGGGTCTCCACCTTTCAATTGTATCTTAAGAGTTTTTTTGTTGTTGTTGTTGAAAGTCATACTTAATTTGAAAAGTAAGCCTAAAAATATATTTTCTCCTTCCATTATTGACAGAAAATGTCCAATGCCAAACATCATAATATAAATCTCACTCCTTTTATAGATCTAATACTGTATTTAGGGTTTTCAACCGGCCAGGTTGCGCAAACCTGGACTGTACTTACTTAACCTGCTAGGTGTAGGCTTTGGTAACAAAAGAATAATAGGTAGACTTTCAAGATCCAATTATGGATATTTATACCAAATCCAAAAAAAATTCTAGCTGTGTGTGTGTGAAATGACTTCATTTAATGGTGCCTCACCAAGAGATTCACTTGCAAAATAGCCTCATTTAATTATCTAGTAAGGATTCGGGTCATGGGCAGACTTATGTTCATCTTGTTCCAGCATCATCCTGTAGTTGATCTTGAAGACTTCGACTTCTTCCTTGCTTCAAGAGACTTTGGTCAATGATCTAGTCTCCACACTTTGTCCATGTCTCATGAAAACAAACTTTTTGTCGTCGGACCCGGGGCTGTTAATGGGTCGTCGGTTGTCCTTAACTGATTCATAGTGAACCCGTCTGGGTTGGGATTTGGTAACACAAAGAATAGATAAAAGTAAGCTTCTAAAATGGAACCTAAACCGGTTTGAAGTGACCGTTCCAGTTTCTATTTCATGGGAGGTGGATGGCCAATTCTGGATTGATTTTGTTTCCAACCCGGTTGCGTTCTTTTGGCTCGTTTAACAGCAACAGCATGGGGGTGGCATCAACATCCCCAAGTTGGATCCGGATCTGAACATTTTGAATATGGGGCAGATCGGACCCATTACGACCCTCAACTGAGATGCCTTATGTTACTCAAGGTCCTTTGAGTAGCATGCACACGTGATTGGCTTTCTCTAAAGGTGTAAATATCAAAATAGCGAGTAGGTTTGTGAGGATATGTGCGTTTAATTTTGGCTTACCTGTTGAGATTTGAATAACACTAAAATAATAGCTCAAGTTCTGCCGAGTAATAAATAAGAAAGGTTTTGGTGTCTTATATAAAAGACTTCGTCTTTCATATCTTTATAGAAAGATTTAGGTGCCAGCTAGGGGTGTTAGGGAGCCGTTGAAACCGAATCAAACCGGGGGTCTAAATGTTGACAGTTTCGTTCTAACAAGAAAAAAATTGGTGGTTCGATTAATGAATTCAATTTAGGAACTGAACGAACCATATATACATATATATCTTAATAAGCTAATATAAAATGCTTATAAGTTTATATATATATATATATATATATATATATGAGTTTTATAACCTCAAATATATATAAAATCTATTGTATACATATATGACCTTTGTAACCTCCTTATATTCAAATAATCTGATGCCTTAATATTTTATATTTAGCCGAACCCTAAAATAAGTAGAACCGTGATTCATAATAGAGCTAAGTCAGAACTATCGGTTTGGATTGTGACATCGTCTTTTAAGGGTGGCTAGAAAGAAAGAATCGATAACAGTGGTTTGGTTTGAGGTTGAAGTTAGAACTAAACCAAATCGGACCATGAACAATCCTAGTGACACCCTATGCCTTGTTGGATGTGACCTACACCTACATTCTTCATCTAACGGTGGTTAATTTTTCTTTAATTTTGTGTTCTTTTTATTCATTTATTTGTAACCAAGTTTTATTTAGAGACTGTAATCCAGTAATTAAGGATGACAAATGACAATGTCAGCCACGACATGAAAATCAGATAAAACACTACACGGATCGTTTATAAGTGTTCAGGCAAAATGACAGGAAAGAACTTCATTCAAGCTGACCTGTTGAGGGAAAAAAACATAAAGTGACACGAAAAAGAAGTGTAGCATAGAATGCAAAATTGCCGAAAATTTCTTTCATGAACACGAAAAGTACTTCCTTGTGTCTACCCAAAATAACACGAGAAAAGGTTGAGTCATGTTGAAGTTGACCTCCATAGAGTCACGCAGCAAGAGAAAGCAGGTCATATTAAGGATTACGATTGGGAACCAAAAAAACTTGACACGACGAAACACAAAAAGTCCATGCTCCGTCTACCCAAAGTAACATTATTTAGGGAAAAGATCAAGTCGCGTTGGAGTTGACCTACTTGTGCATGAACATAAAATAACCTCACGTGAACGTGACCCGAAATGTTTCGATGCTCTCCATGTGCAGAAAGAATGGTCCAAAAGCACAGCTTTTCCTTCATTAAGTGGGATCAGTCACATGGATTCTTAGTCATCATTGTCCAGGGGTGTGTGACCAAGTCGAGTACAAGCACACTCAACTCGATTCATCAAGCTCGAGTTATATTTGAACAACCCAGGTTCGTCTTAGTAGGCTTGTTTGAGCTGGGTGCAACCACGATTGATTCGAAAGATTCTAAAATATAATAAATTTATATTTATAGTATAAACCCCAATTAGGCTCTTGAGCTGCCAAGCACTCAGAATTAACCTTGAGCTCGGTTCGAGCTATCGCAGTTCCCACGGGGCGCTACTACTTATAGTAACATCGCTTAATTACGTTCAGTTCAGTTAATATCTTCTTAAAGTGCTGAATTTTGTTCAGTTAAATAGCCTAATTAATATTAGCTCTGCTCAGCGCCTATAATAGTGCCACTTCACTTCGTTCAGTTTGAAATACCACTGAACTTCGTTCAGCCCTCCTTAGCTGCACTCTCTGCGTTCACTTTAATGCTTCACTTCGTTCTCGTGAGCTGCTCGATTCGTTTGCAATCCTAATTTTGTATTATATTTTACATTTAACATGATCACATTTTATGAAACAAAAACAAAAGGAGAGAGTTAAAGAAATGAGAAAGGAAGGGCACACCATGTACAGAGCAATAATAACCGATAGCGTTAGCTCGACGGCAGCGGGCTTTGGCTTGACACTGCTGGTGGGGAGTTCGGCTCGTAGGGGATGCATCCATGGGTGTGTGTTAGGCTTCGGCCCCATCTTGTAAAAAAGAAAAAATAACAATAATAAATGACACGTTTTTTCTTTTATTTTATTAGGCTCTGAAGCCCCACGTTTATCGCGACCCGAAGATGAAACAAATATTAACAAGTATAGAACGATTACAATTAATTACTGTAAGATTTTGATTTGCTTATCAAGTCTACAGCTAGCATAGGAAATATTATCTTTTTATTTTTTGTAATTTCTAGTAGAACGAGGATAAAGCCCCATACGACAGGCTCGGGCCATGACGAAGCGAGACAGAGTTGCAAGACCAGGCTAGCCGTCTTGACCTCAAAATCCCCAGCCATCACGTACAGGTCGAGTAACAGAAGCTAGCCACGGGTAGATATGGTCGGTTTCGATAGTTTTACTAGAGGTGGAATTAGGTCCGGAACAGGTACGTATATATGCAAACATAGAGAGTAGTAGCTACATAATATTTAAATCGCATGATCTTTCGAAAATATTTTTACCGTTTGATGTTTGAGATCAACACTATAGATTTGAATTACTTCATATTTAATATATGGTAATTTAAATATGAAATAGAAAAGTACAACAATACTTTTAATTCAAATATCTACTATTAATTTCCAAGAACATGTAATATTAGGTACTGAAAAACAAACATTACATATTTACCAATTTTCATATATATATATATATATAGAAAGAAAATGTGATAAATGTGCACTTTATCCATGCTCAAACATCCTTAAAGACCTTAACCATTCAATTAGTGAATTGAATATATATGTATATATATATAGTAGAGGTGTATTTGGAGAGAAAGAGAGGGAAACTCTGTCACACATTTTTGGCATGATCCTCAACTTTTAAGGCTCCATGTGAGTCGGATCCTCACGAGCAGAAGACAGTAACGATTGTGGTAGGCTTGAGGGTCAGTCAGATTCACATGGAAAACACTGCTATGTGAATCTGACTCAGGCGCAATGGTGCAAAGGCAGGGGTGGCGATTTCCAGCAACACCCGACCACCCAACCCGTACAATCCAGGTCTGAGTCCGATTTAGGCACCCCGGGTCATGGGTGGGTCTACTTGAACCAACCGAACCCTAATAAATATAGGTCGCAATTATGGACCATACCCAACCCACACCCAGACGATAATCCAGGTTTGGGTCGGTCTTAAGTATTGCAAGTCCCATGTTTATATGCTTTCCTTGGAGCCAAACCTAAAGCCCATCTTCTTTCATTTGAACAGCCACTTGAGGTTTGATTTTTTTTTTCTCCAGCATCTTTGTTCCGAAACTAAACCCTAGATCAATGATGAGCATAGTTGTAGAGTCTTCATAGAACTTGTATCGTAGATGAAGTTCATCGACTTAAGGGCTTGATCAGCATCACAATATTCATGAGTTCCTATCAATAACGGTTGCTCATACTTGAAAAGGAGGATTTCTTCTATGTGGATATCATGCCGATAATGAGAAAAAATAGGAATTAACCTACAAATTATCTTTCAAGTTTGCCATCAAAGACCTTTCTTGGATAAAGACAGGGCTAACCTTCAAGACTTGATAATTTGACGTGCCACAAGATCAAAACGGCTCTTGTATCAACAATATATATTTTTATATATTTCTCCATCGCCACTCTTCTTCCCCCTTCTGGTGTGAGTCAGAGTAAGAGCCGAGTGTGAGTGCTGTCTTGAGTGTGGACGTGGAGCCTCTAGTGAGAATGAGAGAGCCACGATCGGGAAGTGAGAGACTCTATCATCGATGGTGTTCTGCGGTAGTGTGCATAATTAGGCAAAACGAGAACCGCCACGCGCTTCTGATGGAAACCATTCAGCTGCGATGCTCTTCGTGGTTTGAAGCCCATGATAGAATAGGGTGCAGGGCTTCAACGACACCTCATTGTTAAAAGAAGAGCCTTTCTTGCTGGTTAACTTGGCTGGTTTGGGGTTCAATATTTACAGTAATTAGTAATCTATCTTTGTCCTTCCGTTTATGACTTTCTTGTACTGCATGAGATATTCAGGTCCGTCATATCATACTTGAATCGAGATGAAGGTGGAACCGGGCAATTCATATCAATAACCTTCTTCCAAAGCCTATCCTACACACATAATGTAAAGAAATTGTTCACGCAATAGTGAATCAAGTGTTAGATCTAGCTCATACCCCTACATATAGTGTAGGGGCAACAAGCATTGATCTTCCCCTTACAGAGTCTTTTTTTCTACAACAATGGCAGTTTCAATGGGAACTGAACCGGGCCATGAACCAGCTAAAACCAGAACCTCTGAAACCAGGCTCTAAACCGCATTCAGAATTGGGGACGACCCGATTCAGTTCTGATTCCAACCAGAACTAGCTCAAAACCGAAACTCGCGTCTCCAAACTGTTGATTCTTTATATTTTAATTTCAATATTTTTTCTTGATTCCAAATGTTTGAGCCTCAAATCGGAACTGGATCTAATGGTTTGAAACCGCTGGTTCTGGTTTATTCAGAACTGGCCATGAGATAGAAATGCCCAAGATGTATTAACTTGGCTATTAGCAGGTGTATGGGTTTTTGCTTGAGATAAAGGGATCGAGGGAAAATTGTATGAGCTGGTTTGGTTTTTGAACCAGTTTCCATAAGCCACTCTTTGTTTGCGCTTTCTTTAAACAATTACAGATTACGACGACAAAGATTTAGTATTCCAAAGAACAACTTGAGAATTCTCACTACCTTCTTATGGTTTCTATGCTATAATTGCCGTTCGGAAGCCGATAACTCCTCTGCACATGATTCACAAAGAGCATGGATTCAACTGGTATCAAATCTTCTTATTTTATTGAAAGTAAGTAAAAATTAAGTTAAGAGTGACTCACCTCTTATTCACTCTCCTTTTTGCATTATGGTTCATGTCCAAATTCTTTTCACAATTGCCTTCTTTTCCTGTTGGACAAGGGTCAACTTTTAAGCTACAAAATTTCTCACTAATAAAAGAAAAAATATCTCCACACTTGAATTAAAATGTGAACACAAAAGGAGTTCCTATTCCTATTGGTTTTGGGTCTCTAAATGAATATGGTTATTAATTGAGATGTAGGTTTTAAAATGGATATGGTATTCTAATTGGGACAAGGACCTAAAGTGGATATGGATTCTAAATGGAATATGGGACCTAATATGGATATGGATCCTAAATGAGTATAAGGGTTCTAATTGGATAATGATTCTAATGCGGGTATGAATCTATAGGTCGATTTGGGCTTCTAATTTGGATATGGATCTAATAGGGATATGGGTTCTAATTTGGGTTCGGTTTTTAAATGGACATGGGCTCTAATATGGATTTTGGTTTCTAAATGGACATGGGTTCTAATATGGACTTTGGTTTCCAAACAGATAAGGATCCTAAATGGTATATGTCACTTAATATGGATATGGCTATAATCAACCCTAAGAACATAGTGTCCTAATTAATAATTATATAATAAATGAGATACATAACTAATTATAAAAATGTTAATATGCAGAAAATCTTGATTTACAGAGATCTTAAGATACCAAAAATCATAATTTATAGAGATCTTGATATTATTGTGTACGAATTTTAAATATTTTTATAAAATCAAATGTGCACGAAATTTAAAGAAAACCTATGTAAGGGTATGCAAGAATAAGATCTTAAACATGTGTGAATTAAATCTAATGTGTAAAATAATTCTAACCTAAATAAGAATTAAACTATCTATGTAGGAACAAAACTAAAGAATAAAGATGCAAGATAATTTAAAAGGGATTGATGCAAGGGCTAAGGGATTTAATGGACGCTTAGAAACTAATTTAACGGAAATCAAGATGTATGGATTTCATGTGGTTGATATGATATGCTATAAAAAATGAATGCTACTAAGGTATGACAATAATGCAAAAAAATTAGATAGGATGGTTGGTTGATGCTATGTGTGTATATGATGATCTAATGATGCATAAATCAGAAATTAAATTTGTAAGAAAATCAAAATCTATTAAGAATCGTAAGACATAAGAGCCTAATTAGGATGACTAAGAAACATGGATTTAAAGTGACTAATATGGATGTTAAAGAATGGTATATATGAATTAATGAAGGCCTAATATGATTAATGAAGGCCTAATATGATTAACTCTAAGGAAAATGTGAAAAGGTAAATTTGTTGGGGGTCGACTAGGACTTAATGGGATATGCTCGGCTATGGTGATCAGTTAAGTGAGTTGAGAAACTAAATCTGTCATGGTGGCTAATAAAATTAAGATCTAAGGTTGTAGGAATTTAAAAATATGGTGAATAAAATCGAAAGGAACTAATTATACTAACCGAAGAAAAGAAAATGATATATGAATGGCATTTATGAATAGCCAATCCTCTCTTTTGATTGATTCCTCATGTTCTTGGAGCACCTTTGGAATTTCGTGACCTTGGCCAGATGGTGTCTTAGGTAACGTACACATATATCACATGGGCAAGAAGAAAGAAGGGAATCGAGAAAGAAGATGCTCCTTTGCTTAGCATTGCTGCCATGCTTTGGATGAGAGAGACACACTTCATGGATGAGAGGGATGAATATAATAGATTTTTGCTTCGTGGATGAGTGAGAGATTGACTCCAATGGGTGGCCAAGGGACCTATTCATAGAGGGATTCAATTCCTTTAAAGATAAGAAACAACCAGATTTAATCCCTACAAAATCTCTAACGATATAAAAAAAATAGTACTTTAAGGATTTTAAATAATTTTCCTTTAATATAGCTAAGTAGGTTTCATTTTGGCTTGATGGCATGGCTGACTCCCATGCGGCTTGGAGGCTCTTTGGGTGGCTCACTTTGGCTTGGAGGCTTGCCCTTACTCTTGAATGGCTTCTTAGGGTGGCTCTAATACTATTTTAGTATTTGTCTTTTGTTGAAACCTTGATAATTGTTGGTATTGAAGTATCAAAGTGAAACAACCCATTGTGGCTTGAAGTGATGCTAATTTAAATGATGTGAGTTGAGTGATGTCTAATTTGGCTCAAAGTTGAATTTTAATATAACGCTTGATTAAGTAATTTTGACTCAAAATGAAATTTCAAAACCCTAGCATGGGTCAACCAGAACAAATGTAGGTTCGATAGGATTCAGTCACTTAGGTTAGGTTCAAATGAGTCTTAAGCTTAATTTAGTCAAGGATTGAGCTATGTACATAAAAGAATAATATAAATATTGAGTTTTAGTCAAGGATTGAGTTTTTAAATAAAGGCTCTCATTTGACCCTGTTTTTTGAAAATACATATAAATATTGAGTTTTTTAGCAAAATAATAGTGATAAGAACAAAAGGAGAGTATGACACTGATCATCACTTTTACCTTGGTTTCTCCCATACACTTATGTGTCCAAAAATACAACTATCCCCTTATACGTATACATATATGCTGATCATTATTTTTGCAAATAAAACCTCATTTAGTACCCTGGAAGTGCATAAACTTATATGTGCATATAAGTTCTAAAATTCTTATGCATAATAATATAAAAAACAGCTTGTATTTAATATCTAATATAACTAAATTTCTTTTAAAAAAATCTCATGAACAAATAAAACAAAAGCAAGTTTTTAATTTTAGCTTGATATGACTTTTTCGGGGTAAAAACGGGTGTAAGTGACCTAAGAATTTTAAATAAAGTTCATTTAAAGTTAGAAACACATATTAAAGGGTGAAATACTAGTCATAGTCGACCCAATAATAGGAATACCTTATGGAGAAGCCTGCTTTGTCATCTAGAGCCAGAAGGTTTCAAAATTTCTCCTTGTTTCTTCTTTCTTTCTTACAAAATATTGCATTTCTTCTTCATGTGAGCTCTATTTTTTTATAAAACTAATATTTAGAGTCTTATCCTATGAATCTTGAAATTGGTCTTTTAGAAATAATTTTTAAAAGCATATATTCTTAGAAAATTTTTGGGTATTTACAGATACCCCTCTTTAGTATCTATCAAGATCAACTTGGTTGATGAAAAAGAAGTAAACACCAAAAGTTTACTTGTGTTTAAGATTTTGGCAGAAAATGTTTTCTTGGAAAACTTGGAATCTCTTTATAAAACATGGTGTTAAAGGAGATTTTTGTGTGTGTGGATAATATCATGTGGTCCAATTAGGGCATGATCAAGGCTTTTAGAAATATCATGGGGTTGAATTAGGGCCTGACCAATATAAAGAGCTATCTTGTCATGGGACGTTCCACGAACCACGCATACTCATGGAATGCAAGACAAAGATGAGATTCTGATTTTTTATGAGAAAGATAATCAATTTTCATAAAATGATTTTTGGGTTGACATACGGGAAAATTTTCTTCCAAAGTAAAATTAGTAAGATTGCTTTGAAAGCCTTTTCCTTGGAAAATGAAGAGTAGAAAGATATGTTTAAAATATTTTAAAAACTTTTCTTGGGGTTGAAAAGTTTCTTTCTGGAACAAACTTGTTTTTCATAAAATTGATTTTAAAAGGAACCAATTCCAAAAGAATATGAAAATGATACCTGAATTTTGAATTTTTGAAGTGTAGGAGCACACAAGATCTTTAGGGAATCCTTCTTCCAATCAAAATTCCATGAGCTATAGTCTCTAATGGGGTCCTTGAGTTCCTTCTGAAGTGTCCTCAAGGCACACCTTTAGATCACTTGAGTCCCTTCTGAAATGTCATCAAGATATCATACAGGTTATACAAATAGAACTCATTCTCAATAATAGATCATAAGAAAATATTCAATAAATTTAATACATCCGAAGTGAGAAATTGGTGCAGGCCCAATGAGATAACCATTACAAAATTATCTTGATGTATAGTAGAAGGGAGGGGAGTGTGTTGCTCGGTGGGATGACATACAATAGAGATGGCAACTCTCCTACATGTTGTTTTGTGATGAGACTAAACATGGTGGGATTGATCCATGTAGGTGCTGCCTCTTCTAAAACCCGTGCAAAACACAAAAAAACCTAGAGCAAGATCAAGTGAAGGTATCTTACAAAATAATGTTTGAATAAAGCAAACTACGAATTTTAAAGCTTATAATAAGAGAAAGTATAAAACCAATGATTAGCCTAATCTAAGAAGAATAAAGAAAATAAATCGAAGGGAACTATGTGGAGAGGAAATATCATATAGCGAAATATCAAGCATAGAATCTCCAAAGACTTCAATGTATGATGCCCCTAGATTTTTCAAAATTTTTAGGCCTTGTATGGGTGCCTCATATTTAACCATATTATTTGAACAAGAAAAATCTAGTCGGAATGCCATTGGAATCTCTCCCTTCTCGGCGGATATGAGAATGATCCCTACGCCTGCCCCTTGTTGGTTCTTTGCCCCATCAAAACACATTTTCCATACTTGATCTTCATTATAACAAATTGATAAAACATGGTTTTCTAATTCATTTATCAAAATGCATTCATCGGGCATTTCATCAAGTATGGGATATGTATCTTCAAGGGATAACTCAGCCACATGTTCGGTTAGGGCTTGTCCCTTAATGGAGTTTTGGCGATAGAATTTCAAATCATACTCCATTAGGAGGAGCTGTCATTTACCTAGCCTATTTGTTAGGATAGGTTTTTCAAAAAGGTGCTTGATAGGGTCAAGTTTAGACACTATCCAAATTTCATGATCTAGAAAATAATGTCTAAACTTTTGGCAAGCCCACACCAAGGCTAAGCACGTTTTCTCCATGGCTTGATAATTTTTTTCATATGTTAATAGAGTTTTTGAAATGTAGTAAATAGCATACTCCTTAAGACTATCATCCTTACATTGAGCAAGCAAAGCACTCAATGCATTCGTATGGATAGAAATATAAAGCAATAAAGGTTTTCCGAGTTTTGGAGGTTTTAAAATTTGAGGATCTACCAAATAAGTTTTCAATTTTTCAAAAGCTTTTTGGCAATCCGAATCCCAATCAAATTTAACCTTTTTTCTCAAAAGCCTATTGAAAGATTCGCATCTTGTTGTTATGTTGGAGATGAATCTCCTAATCGCTTGAAATCGATCTTGGAGGCTTCAGATTTGGGTCAAATTGGAGGGTGGAGGCATGTCTATGATGACTCGACACTGGGTCGACCTCTATGCCCCTTTGGCTAATGATGAACCCTATGAGTTTTCTCGATTCTACTCCAAAAACATATTTTTGAGGGTTTAGTTTCACTTTATAAAGCCTAAGTCTTTCAAAAGCTTTTTGCAAAGATTATATATGTGTGTATCGGATTTTTTATTTTCCCAAAAGATCATCCATATATACTTCCAATAGCTCATGGATTTGATCATGAAAAATAGTAGTTATGACTCTTTGGTATGTGACACCTGCATTTTTCAAACCAAAAGGCATAATCGTGTAGCAGTATGTGCCCCAAGGTGTAGTAAAAGCATGTATATATCAATGGAGCAAAAATATGGAAGAAATACTTAAAAATCTATTACATTAAGTACAAACACCACAATATCCAATAAGGAGGTAAGGAGATACTAATGAGTCTATAGGCTCAGATATCCCAAAGATAAACTATTCCAGTATTTTGAAAACCAAGATGGTATTACCAAAATACAAATATTGATGATTTTCTAGACTTTTATAAGATTGAAAATCAATCGAAAATGGTTTACCAAAAAGGATTTAATTTGAAATAGTTCAAAACAAATTAAAGACTACATTTTCAAAATCAAACCCAAAGCACAAAGAGATAAGCATAGTAGTCATGTGAGAATATCAAAGCTAGAGTTTAAGGATGACGTTGGGGCTCTGAGCCCTCTCCCAATTACCTTGTTTAGTTAGGTCTCCTATTTTCAAAGTCCATTAGACTCCATTATATCTGCATACTTGTTGCTCTCTCATTCTTCCACTTGGTTGTTGGGAACACCCGATCCTCAAACTTTTGTGCCATGGGTCCCTAGCTATCTTGACTATCACTCTCTTAGACTGGGGTATACATTTATAGACCATGTCCCTTAGAGATGCACTCCTGATGCTCTCAGTCCTGTTGACCCACGTTAGTCGTGACCTTTCTTCTAGACGCCACCAGATGCATTGTCTCATCTTACCTAGTCTTATATCTAATTATTTAAAAATCTAAAAACATCTAATCTATAGAGTTCCTAGGTTGTTTAGGATAACATTAGAGTCACCCTCCTGAATTTTGTCAAAACTTAGAGTATCAAGAAAAACCCTCTAATCTAGTAGGAGCAAAGCTCATAGGATTCATCTTCATGTTCATACATTAGAATCTTTTCCTATTTATGTGTTTGTATCTTCTCTTTCTCATACATTTTTCTTTCCCTATATGTATTTTTTCTTGTTCACACACTTCCTTCGTGTTCATTCATCTTCTCATGTTCATGTATTTCCTCTTATCTTTCCATGTTAATGCATTTCCTCTCATTTTAATGTATTTTGCATCTTTTGATCTTCATGCATTTGTCTTTTCTTGTTTAAGCATTTTCTCATCTTCTTATGTTTATATATTTGCATCTTTTCTCATACGCGTCTTGTCATATTCATGCATCTACCTTATTATCAATCAATATTTTATTGCATGTGTTTATGTCTAGAATTATACATCATCTCCTATCCATGTGTCTTATGCATTTCTTTCTAATCTATAGTTTCATTGTCACATGTGTCTTTAGTCATCCTTAGATATATATTAGTTTTTACTCCTATATGATTGTCTACTCCTTGTATTGACTACTTCAATACAATTGTTATAGTAGCTAGGCTTTTATGAATTTTTGATATAATATACTATTAATTTTACCCTTTCGTTAAGATACCCTTGTCGCTGTTTCACATCTATTCCTATATCATTTTTTAAACTCATCTAGTTGTTTATGTCGATGTATGATATTCTTGTACATCTGTCTCTACCTATAATAAAATTTTAGTGGATGATTTTCGCTTGATTACATTACTCTACTTATCCATTTATGTTGAGATTTGTGAGACCTAACAAACATCTCATATTTAAATAAATATTATCCATGATATTATTGGATCTTGACTTGAATTTTACCGCTAATTTGTATGGATATAAGATGGTATTCTTTAAAATAATATGAAGTAGATATTTGAAAGTACGGTCAATGTGTGGTCCAAAGTAAGCTTGTGTGGTCCAAAGTAAGCTCATCAAGGAAATTTGTCTAAATCCTTCACCATCTAGCCAAGGTCATGAAATTCCAAAGGAGCTCCAAGAACATGAGAAATCAATCAAAAGGGAGGATTGACTACTAATAAAATCCCTTCATATATCATTCCCTTTTCTTCGGTTGTATAACTAGTTCCTTTCAATTTTATTCATCTTAGTTGTAAATTCTTGTAGCCTTAGATCTTAATTTTATTAGGTACCATCACCCATTTAGTTTCTTAACTCACTTAACCAATAACCATAGCTGAGCATATCCCACTAAGTCCTAGTTGACCCCCAACAAATTGCATCCCATTTTCACATTTTCCTTAGAGTTAATCAAATTAGGCATTCATTAATTCATATATACCATTATTTTTCATCCATATTAGTCACTTTAAATCCATGTTTCTTAGTCATCATTAATTAGGCTCTTATCTCTTAGGGTTCTTAAAAGATTTTGATTTTTCTTACAATTTTATTTTTTGATTTATGCATCATTTGGTCATCATAAACACACATAGCATCCATCAACCACCCTATCTAATTCTTTTGCATTATTGTCATACATTAGTAGCATTCATTTTTCATAGCATGTCATATCATCCACATCAAATCTATACATCTTGATTGCCATTCATTAGGTTCTGAGCATCCATTAAATCCCTTAGCCCTTGCATTGGTTTTCTTTAAATTTTATGCAAATTTGATTTTATAAAATATTTAAAATTTGTGCACATTACATATCAGGATCTAGGCAAATCTTATTTTTTTCATCTTATTATCTCTGTAAATTAGGACTTTCTATATATTAGGATTTTTTACACCTTAGAACTTCAGCATCTTAACACTTTTATAATTAGTTGCATATCTCATTTATTGTATAATTGTTAATTTGGTATTATTTTCTTAGGGTTCATTCTAGCCATATCCATAATAAGTCCCATATCCTATTTAGGATCCATATCCATTTATAGACCCATATCCATTTAGACTCTCATATCTATTTACAAATCCATATTTGTCTGGAAACAAAAATTCTAGTAGAATTTATGTCTCTTTAGAAACCAAACCCCAATTAGAACCCATATCCAAATTAGAAGCCCAAATTGACTCATAGATTCATACCTGCACTAAAATCCTTATCCAATTAGAATCCTTATACCCTTTATGATCCATATTAATATTAGGCATTTAGAATCCATATCCACTTTAGGTCCTTGTCCTTAGAATATCATATCAATTTTAGAACCTATATTCCAATTAATATCCAAATTCATTAAAGACCCAAGTCCTATTTGGAACCCAAATCCAATTAGGACTCAACCATTTTTGTAATCACATTTTAGTTCAAGTGTAGGTGTTTTTCCTTTTATTAGATAAAAATTTTATAGAGCAAGAGTCCATCCTTGCCCACTAGGGTAAGAAGGTAATTATGAAAAGAACATGGCCTGCAATACAAAAAAGAGAGTGAATAAGAGGTGTGCAATTCTTGACTTAGTTTTTATTTACTTTCAATAAATTAAGAAAATTGTATATAAGCTGATGGGTTCGTAGAGCCTAAACTTTGCATGCAATTATTTCTCTTTTTGTAAGTATGGTGATAGGTATACTCAAAATTGTTGGTTAATTCTAAAGGCTTTTTTTATTTGATTATTAGTATCCTTCTTTTCCATACCTCAAACAAGTTGCACCTAGATTAAGACGCACTTACTTGTTGCACACATTCACTTTGTTCCACAATCATTTTTTGCATGCACTTACACAAAAATTTGGTGTATATTGGATTTTTTATTCTATCACACTTACATTGTTAGCACTTAGAATTTGCTTAGGGTATTTGTGTGATTTTTATCAAGAACTGCAAGCAATGTCTTCACGTCCTTATCAAACCATCCAAGTTAAAGTGGTGTCCTTGTTTCCAAACTCTTTTAAATCGACCCTGAATTGGTTGATGATGTTACTTCTTTCAAAAAAAAATTTCCTCAATCAAAGCATAAACCTAACACTTCTAGGACTCACACTTCCAAGACTACACCTAGAGATTACGAGGTTGAACCTATTTTTTTGAAAGTTCAATTTAAACAAGTTGAGAAAGAAAAGAGGGAATCTAGTAAAACTCCACATAATCTAAAAGGAGATAGAATAAGAGAAGAAACAAAAGAAATTTCCAAGGACAAACCAATAAGGATCCCTTCTATAGTACTTGTTCAAGTCTCAGTTAGGATCCTCCATCACACTCACTCTCAAGTATCTCATCCGCTTGAGGTTCAACCTATAAAATGCTCAAGACACATTGTTTGGTCATTCACGAAATATTTGGCTTCTCTAGAACTCTTTAAATACTTAAATTTTAGTGTCTTATTCTTTTCATCCCAAGTGAAACACCTTTCATCTTCACCTATCCAAGTACCTTCCCCTTCTCCATCTCCTAAGCGTTCAATTTTAGTACCCTTGTCACCAACCTTATGATCTCCTCTAGAACCATCTTTGTCTCTCCTCGATTATACCGTAGGTTCCCCTTCCTCCTCTCTAGACCATCCTCTGAATACATGTATGACCCATTTATTGGAATTTTTAGTGTCACCCTCTCTCATAGAGTGTTCTCTTGAGACATCATAATTTCTTGAGTATTACTATAATAGTCCACCCATGAGTCCTAGACTCCATCCTTTCAAGCTTGGTAACGCTCTTTTCATGTAGGAACCCACCCATAGTCTCCACTCACTGAGTTCTCATCTCCCACCACTGAGGATATGTCCCTAAATTCGGTGTCCATAGACACATCACTTCTCCCTTATTCTAGGATACATCATCCCTCCAACCATCTTTGTTGGTACTATCACTAGGGTCTAGAGTTAGTCTTGAGCCACTTGAATATACGGTTTCTTTATCCTCTATTCAAACATCTACTTGTGCCTTTCCTATAGTAGTGAGTTCTACGAGTGGTCATACATTAACCTTAGAGTTCCCCCGACCTTACCAATGATGCACCCATTGTGTTAGACCTATCTGCTATATCTAACGTAAGTAATGCTACCTTAGAGTTAGTCATTATTAAACTCCTCCCTAACCTTGCTACTTCACAAGAGACCTTAGCTTAATTGAACTAGGATGAGGTCATAGGTCTCATGATGTTGACCCACTCAATACTGTCATGTCACACACCCATCAGGAACAAACAAATCTGGCTTCATTCTCTCTTCCTCAATTAGTCAATATGCCTCAATAGGTGGACCTACTCCTCTCCCTCTACACATCACATGGGCAAGAAGAAGAAAGAAAGAAATTGAGAAAGAGGATGCTCATTTGCTTAGTATTGCTGCCTTTTTTTGGATGAGAGAGAGATGCTTCATGGATGAGTGGGAGATCGATTACAATGGGAGGCCAAGTGACTCCTGAAATTTTAGCAAGCCCTATGTTGGAAGCAAGGTATCATTTGATTAGACCACAAATTACAAATGTCTGAAAATACACTATTGCTGCAATGAAAGCGAAGGGCCCGCCACAATCACGGAACGACCCAAATAATCGACCCATTTAGAGATAAGAAACAACCATATTTCATCCCTACAAAATCTCTAATAGAATGAAAAAGATTAGGAATTTAAAGATTTGAAACAATTTTCCTTTTATTTGGCTAAGTGGGTTTCATTTTGAATTGATGGCATGGCTTGCTTGACTGGTTCCCACATGATTTGGAGGCTTCCCATGGTTTGGATGGCTTCTCAAGGTGGCTCCATTACAATTTTAGTGTTTGTCTTATCTTGAAACCTTGATGAAGCTTGATAATTATTGGCATTGAAGCATCAAAGTGGAACGACCCATTGTAACTTGATATTGAGCTTATTCAACTTAAGTTAGTTGAGCCATGGCTAAGGTTGGCTTGGTTGGCTCAAAATTGAATTTAATATAATGCTTGACTAAGTAATTTTGACTCAAAATGATTTTCCAAAACCCTCATGGGTCGACTAAGAGAAATGTGCGTTTGATAGGCTTGGATCACTTAGGCTAGGTTCAAATTAGGTTTAAGCTTAATTTAGTCAAGGCTTGATCCATGTACATAAATGTATAATAAGGTTTTAAAATGAAGACTCTCTTTTTACCTTGTTTTTTAAAAATAACTATAATATTGAGCTTTTTAGTAAAATGATAGTGATAAGAGCAAAAGGAGAGCTTGGCAAGTGTCTTTCACTAATTTTGGCTTCTCCAAAATGCTTATGTGTCTAATAATGCCCAGAATGTAATATTTTTATGAAAACTATCCCTATCCCTATACATATATATACATATACATTGAAATCATTATTTTTGCAAATAAAATCTCATTTGGTGCCTTGGATTTAAATAAATTTATATGTACATGTAATTTCAAAAATTCATACACGTAATAAATTTAAAAATCAGCTTATATTTAATTTATAATATAAATAATTTTGCTTTTAATAAAACTCATGGACAAATCAAATAAAAGTAGGTTTTTAATTTTAGCTTGACATGGTTTTTTGGGAGTAAAAACGGATGTAAGTGACCTAGGAATTTTGTATGAAGTTCATTTAAGGTTAGAAATACCTAAAGAGGGGAGAAATAGCAGCCATGGTCGACCCACTTTATGGGATAACTTTTAGTGAAGCCTACTTTTTCATCTCGAGCCAAAACCTTTCAAAATTCCTACTTATTTCTTCTTTCCCCCTTTTAAAATATTGCTTTTGTTCTTCATATGAGCTCTAATTTTTTTATAAAACCAAGACTCAATGTCTTACCTTATGCTCCTTGAAATTGGTCTTTTGAAAACATATTTTAAAACATATTTTTCTTGAAAATTTTTTAGATGTTTAAAATTAGAATTTTAGTTGGCTACCCACTACACTTTTAAATTTGGAGATCATAAAACCCAACAAACCTGGTTGGTAGCTTTTCAAAATTTTGTATGAAAAATATCACAATTGAAAGCTAAATGCTTCTTGAAGGAAGCTATACTTTCAAATTAGAAATTTTCCACGCTATGTTTGGCTACTCGAACTGGGAAAAAGGGATAAAAAATATATTTCTTCACTTGCACACAACGAAAAATAGCTTAACTGGCTAGGGGTCGACTGATAAGTTGAAGCTCATGAGTTTGATACTGGGTCGTGCATTTGGTCCCCAATGTAATAAAAAAAGAAAAAAATATTTGTTTACTTGCTCTAGAGGGTAGAAAATATATGTGACAATTTTAATCGCTATCATGTATTGTCCTTTCACAATTTTGAGGTTGCAAAAGCTAGATACAAAGATATGGGTTGTAAAGAATAGATTAGGCACCAAAACTCTTAAACAAAAGGTTCAATATAACATGTTTACGTTCTATATGTAGTGCCATATCTCAAAAGACGCATGCTTTAAAATTATGTATTCTAAATGTGGCCTTTTCCTTATCTGATTGGTAAAGTCGATGAACATATTTCTTTAAATAAATACCTACAAAGTCCCTTTCCACCACACACCCCCAACTCTCTCTCATGTAATACATTGGGAATCCCAAAACAGGATGCTTGCTCGAGACTTTAAATTATGGATGGTTTTACTTTTTGTTTATGAGGGACTCGGTGTTTCACACACAGTGCACTGACAGAAAAGGAGAACAACGAAGAGTGGTAACAATAAATTTACAACGTAATCTCCATACTTAAAAACCTTTTGATATAGGGCGAATAGATTATGGACTCAGCTCTTTCAGCTTATAAATTTTGGTTTACATATGAAAAAATGTACTATGTTGATTTCATGTTATTCTAGACACATTACTACACACATGCAGGCACATGCACACGCATATGTAATTACACTTGAAAAATCACATATAACAAAGTTATAGCATTCAAACACGTATAGGTACATAAGATGATTATCTTTTTGTTTAAAAAGGAGAGAAAAGAGAGATAAAGGCGAAGTTACTAATCTCTCTCTCTCATCAAATCGAATTACCAATTTATTTTAGTCTTATGTCTTTCCTGTTCAACAATGCGTGCATAATGGGGGTATTGATCTAATCTTATATTTGACATCTTGGCAGAAAAAGAGAACAATGCGTCAATGTAGCTAGGAGTTGCAAAATTTGCAAAGGTCACATAAAATGTAAATAATACAAAAGCATGGCAAATTTTGTCAACGCTGTATTATGTTTTAAATTAGCCACTGTTATGTAAAAACACGATATTTTGCACAAGGAGCCACCACTCTTCTAACAAGGTGGTAACCTCGAAGAACCTTCAAGTGAAGGTTACAGGTTCGATAACGGGGGATGCATATCTCGTAGTATCTGCCTAGCCTAGCCAGCTTACAAGTTAAAAAGAGTACAATAATTGAACAACGAGTGATAGCTCGCCTTGCTAATTAAGGGGTCAACACACAAGCTGAAGGTCAAGAGTTTGATACCCGGTCATTCACCTCGTGTCGGCCACCCCGTTCTACATAAAGAAGGGCACAATAATTAAAATAAATTGATATGATACCGGATCCTTTTCTGAATACATCAACTTTTTTTTTGTAAATTAGGTCCAGGATCCATGAAATAGTGATGACATGTTCTGAAAGAAAATACTGCAGCCCGAATAAGGCCGACTAGGAGCTCATTTTTAACTGGTAATTATTCGCGAAAAAAGGTATTTCTGCAGAAGAGACCCAAGTGGGTCAGAACCGGATCCAATTAACTGGTAATTATTCGCGAATAAATTGCTTGCAAGTGTAAAGAGTCTTGTGGATTTCGAAGAAAAATGGAGAATGCACTAGCTGAAAGCAACTTTTGTCGACGGGTATTGACCACTAGTGGTCGGCCAAAAATCCACCAAAACCGATTTAAACCTATCTGCATGATTGTTACAATTGAGGTATATATATATATATGTGTGTGTGTGTGTGTGAGTGCATATATATTTCAAACTCCCTCTCAGACACAGTCTATGTCAGTGCTTATATCTCTCTATCTCCCTTTCAAACACAAAGTGTATATACATATATATATAGCGGGACAGAGAAAGCTTGGGATATATTCTCACTCTAAGTACTCATCTCTCACCTTTGCTTATTAAAGTCATGGATGTAATAATATTATACTTTATATTTTTTTAAACACACTTACTATATTTAAAATGATATTTAAGTCTCAAAAAAATAAAAAAATACATAAATGTTTAATCAAAAGAGTACATTATACAATTTTCCTTTGTCTCTCTTCATGTATATAACACACGGCTCCCTAACCCTCACCTTTTTCATTTGTGTATGGCTCTAACGTACACTCATGTGCATGGGGCTTATGCAAACTGAAGGGAGAGGTTGAAGGGGAAAATAGGACTGGTCCAAAGGTTTCTTCGGTCTTGCGCCTTCTCTCTCTCTATCGACATACTATTATATTAATATGTGTGTATAGTGCATGCGTCATAATTGACAAATCAGTTCTATAAAAAAAAGTTTTAATGGTTGAGAGGATCGAGCACAAAAGCAACTACGACCTCTTACCTGATCTGTGCCAGAGAAGGTTAGATTTTGCTTTTGGTTGGTATTTTAGAAGAAATCTTGCTTTCACCTTTTTAGTGAAACAATTGCCCATTTGCACTTCTCGCATCAACGAATTTGCCAAGTTGAGAATGTACTTCACCCATTTACTTTAGATTCTTTAGTCATGGGTATCCATTTTTGGGTTCAGATCAGTATTCTATCCTAGTGAAACAATTGGATTTAATACTATCCAATCAGTTTGCACCTCTTTCATGTAAAGTGCTTGCATACAGTAAACATACAGTTGCCTAAAAGTCAGATTCAACTGATTCTAGTTTGTCGGGTCCGGGAACCAAAACACGATTCGTATTCAGCAATATGCACATCCAAACCTTTTTAGGTTGTACATACAAAACCCAACTCGATGAGCTGAACATGCTGGATTCAGTTGCAGAGATTTCAATCCTTACCCAAAGCTCGATTTGAATCTAACTGTTTAGGATGTTGATTTGAGTTATATGCCAAGGTATATCCCAAATTCAACCATAGACATGCAGATTTTGAGTCTCATAGTAATATTAAGTATAATTGGACTTGATATGGATCTGATTCCACCTCATAATTTTCTTTTAAACCCGACTCCAACCCTATGCGGCATATAATTTGGATAGGATTACGAGTCAAGCATGACCCGTCCATTCCTTTTGCACCCAAAGCCAGAATACGAGATGAATCCGTCATCTGGCTCTAAACAATCAACAGCCGTAATAAACCAAAGACCCTGCATTTATGACCATCCATCTTTGAAACGTAGGGACAAGATTGAATAGAATAGTAGCCGTTTTGTTCTTTGGTCGTTTGGAAGTTGAACAGTGCCCTTGCTTTTAGGGTTTCATCTCTTTCTCCTTATATACATGGGACAGTACCTGCTAACTATCACCCTCCAAATTTGGGCACCTTCCCTAAGTTTGCCATTGAGCCCAACGTTGTTTTACGCCTTTAGTGCCATCCTCTTGCGCCAAATAAAGGGCACCCTTGTCTAAATATAGACGCTGAATCAATCTTGTTTTCAGACACTAGATCCCATATTTGGTGGAGATTCTAACCATCTTCTACGGTGTGTGACTGTTCTTTTTCGCCACCTTCTTAACTCCTCCGTGTGTCCTTTCAACCAAAGCATTTTTCCTATAGGCCACAGCTCTTTGTTATTCTCTTCCTAGAGCCCGGGTCCCAACATGTCAGAGCTTCCTGCACAAGTAGACCCGGCCGAGCTCCGGCGGGTGTTCCAGATGTTTGATAGGAATGGAGATGGACGAATCACGAAGCACGAGCTAAGTGATTCTTTGGAGAATCTTGGGATCTACATTCCTGAAAAAGATTTGATCACAATGATTGAGAAGATTGATGTCAACTGTGATGGATGCGTGGATATCGATGAGTTTGGGGCGTTATATCAAACGATCATGGGTGAGAAGGATGAAGAGGAGGACATGAGAGAAGCATTCAATGTTTTCGATCAGAACGGTGATGGGTTCATAACGGTTGACGAGTTGCGGTCGGTGTTGTCATCTTTGGGGTTGAAGCAGGGGAGGACGGTGGAGGACTGCAAGAGGATGATAAGAAAAGTCGACGCAGATGGGGATGGGATGGTGAATTTCAAGGAGTTCAAGCAGATGATGAGGGGAGGAGGGTTTGCTGCCTTGAGTTAAAGGGGGAGAAAGGAAGGGTCTGTGCTTGTTCATTCTTTTGGTTGGAGAATATGTTTTGAAAATGACCAATGCCTATGAGACTTTTTTGTAAATATTTTTCGATTGTTGAGCGATAATTAGGTTAAAAAACTGTGCCTTCGGAATGGTTGGTATCTCTCTCTCTCTCACACGACACACGCTTGTTTTTACAGGGTTATTCTTGGTTAATGGATCGCTTTCGGTTTGATTAGTGGTTTATTGGCAAACCAACTTAATTGGATAATAAGTAACCAGTTTTGGAACTGGGATGCAATAGAGCAAAACTGAACCCGACTTCGCAATGCTGTAATCAACATCACATATCACTCCTGGATATTTTTGAAAGTGTAATATGCAGTCCTGGCCAAGTTGGTTTGGATTCTAAGCTAAACCAATTGAATTCAGATCTATGTGATCAATTGGCATCTCTATATGCCTATGGGCCAAAATTTTATTTTTTTGCGTATTAATATTTGTTTTAACGTATGGAAACACTTACTGGCAAGGAGTCCATTTGTTTTTGAACAATCGAAGGTTCATGTTGCCTATATTGGGGCAAAGTGCTGCAATTTTATGAATACCATCATCTATTAGGTCAGGTCCAGTGTAATGAATTATTATGCATTCCATTAAATGAGAACAACTCACCTGACTAGGGAGTCGACTCACAAATTGAAAGTGATGAGTTTGATACCGGGGAATGCATCTAGCTTCAGCCTCCTCTACGACTCAAAACTAAGCAGAACACAGCTAACACGTCGAGATTGACATATCATTCATTTTGTGAACCTTCACACATAAGATTGTTGTGGTTTTCTAAGCTTTGTTTAAGAGCTGGAAATTTAAAAATATAAGAGATTTTAAGTAAGTCGGTGAAAGAACCGACTTGAAGTGTAGGCTCTTGAATGGCCATGTAGGCCACGCACCGAATGAATGAATCTGTTAAAACCTATACTGACTTGTGAAAAGTCCACACATGCCATTTAGTGCAAGATGGAGTCAGTTAACTAAAACCGGCTTGTATATTTGGCTGAAAATAAGCCACATAGCTGGCATGAAAATCAAGGACATCTCGAGCCCCATGCAAGGACCTAAAAAAGCCTAGTTTCTTAGTAGCCTGTATTCCTTATAACAAGATAATAAACTATTGAGAAATAGATTTTCACTAGTCATCGTTAAATTCTGTTATTGTGCTCTATTTTTCGTACAGATTTCAAAAACCCTTTTGTAATTCTTAGCCGTGCAACTAAGAATTATAAAAATCTAACATACGGATATGGTGATATGTTTAGAACTTGACTTCAAGGCGAGTCAAGGGGTCTTCACTGTATCTTAGAGGAATTCGCTAATACCTTTTTTCACTCGGCCCTTTGATACCGAAGGCAACGAGCAAGCCTAAATGTTAGCTTGCTCAACCTAAAAGATAACCTTGTGGCAGCTATATCTGAAGTGAGCTTAACTGAAGACATTGATACATGTTGGGTTGACTCTTGGAGCAACTCTCATGTGTGGAGTAGCTCAAGCCATCTAGTAGGAATTGGCTTCACATACATATATCTCATGCCCATGGGGCTTTTTTTCAACTCATGAAGGAGACCTTCCCAATAGCAATTGTAAATCAACTAGTTATATGAGTAAAAAACCACTAGTTGAATTCCTAAGACTTGAATGCAGTCATGGCCTACTTCCTAGACATATACTAGAAGTTATGCCATCCTTAAATCAACAACCGATCATCATCCGAATCTCCAATATGTCCATGTCAACATTACTTAGAGGCTATCGAAATCCATGGGACATTTTAGCCCATCTTGGTTTGCACTTTTGTTCTCCTCGACAACCCCTATGGGGAGGCCCTTTTATCTCGCAGGTGAAATACATGTCCCTACTAGTATAGTAAACTAGAGGGCATGTGTCAAGTCCTTGACGTCCTCATGCCATCACCACAGGTCGTTTTATGACGTCAATGGTAGTAGCTGGTTCCTTTCGGTCCCTCCATAGTCTCATGTCGACCTTGGCCCTCAGGTGTTCCCTTAACGACCTCTTTATTCAACTGACTATCCTTAGCAAGTACATTTCATATCACCAAACAATTTTGGCCACGCAACTGACATTAGCTGATGATTTTACCAACACCCCAGCCACCCCTCAAATTCAAGGACATTCCTTTGAATATGGATGGGTAATTGACCTTTTCTATGACCTGTTTGGCATGAAGCTTCAAATTCTTGAGGCTTAGGTTGATTGAAAGTCGTATCTCGATTTGCTCGACATGTTTGTGCCCCATCCTCAAAGGTTTCAAGGCTACATTCACAATTTTCTATGGCTAGGGCAGAAAGTACCTAAGGGAGCTCCTAGTCAAGTTCACCCTATAATATAGAGAACTTGGTGACAGTCTCATACTTTTCATTTCTTCATTTATTGGTGACACTTATGACTGATTTGTCTCTGAAATTTAGTTCGATAGAGACATGAGATGAGATGCAAAGGCCTTTTTTAAGAGATATAGTAAGATGCAACCTTAGCTTACTCCTAATGACTTGACGAACCTACGCCAAAAGGACGACTAAACCACCGAGGCCTTCTTCAAGAAGTTCTATGATATGATGACTCATTGCTGGATGCAACTTACCAAAGCTCAACACATCGCTTTGGTTAGGAATTGTTTGCACTCAAAGATCAAGATAAGCTTGGCCAATCACTTCTGCCCGACTTTTGATGCAGTTAGCAAACTAAGCAGTTGAGGTGGAGCACATCCTTAGCGTCCCCATTGCACAAACTGCCTAATAAGATGGCAAACCAAGGAAGCCTCCACATCAATTAGTAACCTCGTGTATTGAAGAGATGAAGCAAGAGACAAGTGTGTACGATGCTTATGCTTCTGATATGTCGGTCAAGGTTACGAAGGACCTTCATATGCTTATACTACTCTATAGCCTCCTAAAACAAAAGAGAAGGAATTTGATGCTAAGGATCCTTTCTTCTTTGACATCACTAAGATCAATTTGATTTTTGGCATATTACTAAAAGATCGATAAATCAAACTCCCTCAAGGACACTCAATCCTTTCTAAGAAAGAAATGAAGAAGTCAAAGTATTGCAAATGGCACAACAAAAGTACTTAGAACACGAGTTAGTGCATTAAATTCCATACCATTATACAAAAAGCGACCAAGAAAGGTTGTTATGGGCGTTTATCAATTATTGGAAGAAAGAACAATAAATAATAGTCAAGAGATATCAATGAATCTTCTGATGAGCAAACGGTGATAGTCTTTGGATTGAAGACGTCATATCCTATTGATTAGGGTACCCAAGAGACCGTAATGGTTGTTCCCTCACTATTGAGTTATTGATGACACATTTTAATCATGTGCGAGATATTACGAGGAGCTTAAGAGGTTCACTTTAAGGCATATACCCTCTCTAGGAGCCTTGTTGAGCAAACCCTCGATGAACCTGATGTTAGCGGTAGTCTCGAGAAGTGGCACCAAGCTTTATGGTGATGTCTCGTCCATAGCTAGCATGGAATTGGAAGCTTTGTCATCATGAGAGCTCAACATCATGACTCGATTGTTTCCTAAGACACCCGTTGATGAAAGAGTGTATTTATTATTATGAAGCTTCCTCTTAATGAGAGCTTAAGAGGGTCGACTCGAGACATGAATCGAGGTATATGATGCTATTTATAAAGAGTGTATTATTATCATATATTTATTTCAAAAATTTATACATAACTTATTCTTTCATATTTTTGTATACGCATGCTAGAGAGGCATGCAGTACGAAGATGACAAACAAAAATCAGAGTATCTTAAATTCAATTATTTTATTATTGTTATTTTATATTTTAAGAACATTAAATTCACATATATAATTTACTTTTCAGGTACATATGAACATGATTCACAAAGCAAAAGGATAGTTGACAAGGAAAAATGTATCATGAATAAAGAGGAAACAATTCAATATAAAGCACAAGTGGAAGAAAATGTTGTGGAGAAGAGTAGGAGACGAGAAAGATGCAAAACTATATTATAAAATTACTTGCTTCTTGATGAAGAAAAATGGCTAGCGTTCTTCAGTGGTGCTGAGGTTGTGTGCTAGTTCTAAGAAGTTATTGCATGCCCTTGGTTTCTATATTAAGATGTATAACTTTTTTTCACTTTATAAATGTGGAAAAAAGGAAATGTAGAAAGAGTATTGAAGAATGAATTTCATGTAATATTGTTTCTAAAACCATATTTATATTGCTTATCACCTTTAATTCATCACACACACACACACACACACACACACACACACACACACATATATATATATATATATATATATATATATAAAATTTAAATATTATGCATTTTGATTTGATTGTAGACTAAATTTTATTTTTTAGATTGCACAATAAGACGTGAAGTTTTAAGTGACATTGTTAAGGGGTCTTATAAGAAGTATTCATGGAAGAGCATCAAAGATTATGGAAATGATATTAAGTCCTTGAGACCCATAGATCACACCTTCATAATGTCTTTAAGAATGTAGTTGCGTACAAGGCCTTCCAAATATTTCATAGAAAAATCTTAAATAATTATTGTAATATAAGAGAAAAGTAAAACAAAGCTTGAATACAAAAGTTTTCTGTGTAAAGTAAGATCAAAGGCATAACTGGGGAGCCACAACCTTAGCTACACATCATTACAATATGGTAACGGTATCATATTATTTTTTAATGAATCATGTTAAGTTTTTATGTATGAGTTACTTAGAATATGTCTAATTAATGATAAGCTTTTCTCTTTATATATAATATAGGAAGAAGCTCACATGGACATGGAGACCAATGAAGTAATGGTTGATATGAACTACTACAAGGATAAAAAAATTAAAGATACTTTTGATGAAAATATTGATAGGACGTGTTTAAATACTTTAATTTCTTTTGCTATGGATTTAGAAATGTTTATAGTTTATCATATAATAAAATTTTTCTTCAATAGAATAAAGTGTATGAGGAATAGGAAAATATTTAGTATAAATCAAGTTCATCACCTACTGCTAATTTGTTTAAGAAAGTGAGGAAACATGTCCGTGGCAAGCATAATTACAGATATGAGAGAGGTTTGGGTGTTAATGCACTCACAAGGACAAATAAAACTAGTTATGAGAGGATCATGAAATATCAATATAAAATTTCTACTCATAGTCAACTTGATAATATTAAAGATCGAGTAAGTTTTTATATTTATTGACTTATGCTAGTGATGTTATTATTCAAGCAATTAACTTTAAAGTGTGTTTGTTTTAGATGTCGAGAATGGAGAATTGCATTGACGATTTGGTTTAGCTTGTAATGCAGGCATTTGGTTTGACACCACAACAAACACTGGTACTAAAAACATATTTTATATGTTCTTTGCTTATTTATTTATAACTTAGTTATTTAAGTATTCTTTTGATTTTCAACTTTCAAGAACCATAGAATCATAGGGAGCCTCGAGAATAATCACATGAAAGATAGGCTAAATCAATAGTATATTAGAATAGTTTGATGTATTATGCCTATCAAAAATTTGTTTGATTAATAGACATAAAGACATCTATAATGTGCACAAACTCTTCTTCTTTGTAAATATTTAAACGAATCAATATAATGTTTGTTCCTTTATATATTTCTGTTTGTCTGATTCATCTTCTATTATTATGTATTATGCTTGTCCAGGTATTACATATGATTGTATAATTATATTAAAAAAATTCAAATAAGATGCAAAAATAGAATGCATTTGAGCAGTTATTCCAACTTTTCAAAACAATTGGAATACACATACTAACAGTCTACTGTTTAGCAGTCCAATTTCACATATAGGAATGACTTTTTTCAATACTGTAAGCAACGGCCCGAATAAGTATCCAAGATAGTCATTTCTCGAGTTATTCTGCCACTTCGCAGAATCTTATTCCAAATAATGCAACAGTTGGAACAAACTTATTTCAACATTTGCTATTCAGGCAATATATTTCCGACCGTCTTTTGGTTATTTCGGCTATTTGGACAGTCGGAATAAGTTATACGTCTGTTTAGGACAGTCAAATTTTATTTAGGGACAACAGTGAAAATTTTGTGGTAATTGTAGAAGTGAACATTGATCTAACGGATAACTTTGAGATCAAGGATGAATATTGGGATATTAGGAACTATTTTCTCATAGAACACTCTATGGTTGGCTCACACATGTCAATGCAATCAGTACAAACTTGTTTATTTCTCCAGTCTCGTTTTGGTGAGTTTGCATACTTGCCCGATTCGGCCAACAACCATTGTTATGTTGAGTTGACAACAACCCTAGCTCCCTTGTTTAGCATGCCCGTATTCACAAGTCGATCCATTTTCATTACAATTTACCAAACTAAGAGTGGTTGCAGCCAAAGATAAGGATAGTACACAATTCTTCAATATAATTATGGAAACCACCTTTTATTTCTCAAACGAAGTACATATGTTAGGCATTCCCAGTAGCTCATAGATAGTGAAGAAGCCAAAGATCGTTTTATTGGTTCAAATCACATGAGATGTTTATTCTATAGCACAGCCAAACGGAAATATAGTCTCATTGATCCTAATACAACGATAAACACCAGCAGAAAAATCACAGGACATGACGTTCGTACACAATTACACGACTGTACTTAATATTCTTGAACTTTGACTTCTGCTCGTCTTCAATAGAGAACTGAAGCATTCCCACCATCATTATATAACACCTCGATTTTGATTCAGTATGCTTCAATCGGGTATTCTGCTACATAACAAAACATGAATAATGCACATATTAACATAATTAAAGGATTCAAATAAATTAGTCTTCTGACCCTATTTTAAGAAAAAAAGATTTACCTATAAAATATGGAGACGGACCCGAGCGACTCGAGAGGCAAAACCGAACACTTGTAAGTGCCATTTACATTCGGTTTTACATTACTCGTTTAAATTAAATTCAATTCGGAACGGAGTTGTAATAATGGAGCGAAGTCTCCCCCGAGATGTAATATTTGTGTATGAAACACAACCACACACGTGCACTTGAGCCTTTTCGCTCTTAACTGCACACAAAGGACACCCACGTGCACTTGAGCCTTTCCGCTCTTATATTGCACACGATTGCACACACATTGAGCCTTTCCGCTCCTAAGCTAAACATATATACTTCAATTTGGGTATTTACTTTAGTGAAAGCTGTGTGAATTACAATTTCATTTCGGGTGGATTTACTTTAAGTTGTGTGAGTTGTCATTTAAATTTTACACGAGAAAAACCCACAAGTACTCGAGCCTTTCCGCTCTTCACACTCACACACATTGAGCCTTTTCGCTCTTAGGATAAAACATATTTATATATTTTCAAGTCGTGTGAGTTTACTTTAAGTCGAGTTGCATTTTTCTTTGTGTGGAACATTTAAGTCGCGTGAGTTGCCTTACATTTCGGGTATTTACATTAGTGAAAGTTGTGTGAGTTGCACTTTCAATTCGAGCCTAGCTCACATCATCACTTTTAAAATCTGAAAAGGATTTATGCATCCTTGCATTCGCTCGCTTTCAAAAGCGCTAAATCCTCGCTCAAACCACGTCGAAAATAGGCCACATATTCACACACATATCAGGCCTAATAGATAAAACTCAAAAGATTTAGGGTCGTCCAAAAGTCGTAATAAAAATTGCAAAGAAGGCATACATCGAATTCATAAAACACTGATCTTTTGAAAGTTTTGTATTTGATTTGAAAAATCGAAGTTTCTAAGCGTTTAAAATGACCCTTGAGCATCGGTTCAAGAAGGTTTAAGCGAAAAGATCCCGCTTTCCCACAATCGCCAGAAAGTCAGAAATTTTTCAAAAACCTTCGCTAGTTTGAGTAAGCTAGCTCGCATGCTCGCAAAACGACTTAGGCACGAAAATGTTCATTTCTGGCCTCATAAACCGGAAGTAAAAATTTTCATGCTTACAATAGATATCATGTAAGAGTTTGAAAGTTCATGATGCCTACTTGTAAGCTAGGAAAAATCCATCTGGGTTCCCTTCTTTGTGTCATCTTTCAGGCTAGACAAGTGAAGAACATACACGGCTAAAGGGACTCTTTCCTTCAAATACGTGGAGATCCCAGTTTTCAGAGGAAGACTTAGATGCATTTCAAACCATTGTCCCAAGTTCTTTATAGAAAATTGGCGAGAATAAATGGCACCTTAATCTCCATTGTCGGTCAGTTAGTGCTAATCAAATCTGCACTATCGGCTTAATCTATTCACTAGATGATGAGTTTCCAATTTTTGCAAGGAGAAATTAAAGCATTGGAGAATATCATCAATCAATTTTCAAAGGCAAAGCTTAGGTAATAGAAAAGGAATTCAGCTTTTGCAATGGGACTAAATACACAAGACTAATGAGGAGGGAGGTCAAGGCCTTTGAAGACTTGCAGACGTGAACTTTGCTCCTTTCGCGAAGAGTGTTTGAAAGGTCAGGAATAAGCGAACAAACCCCTTCTCTTTGCTAATTAGAGAGAAATATCTTTCTACCAGCTCAATATGGTATCACGCAAAGTGCCAAAGTGCTCATGATGGTGAACTTCCTTGTAGACTCTCCTAAGGATGATTAAATAAGGAGCCAAGTGGAGCACATGGTCAGCCGAGCAAAAGGAGTTTTTGTCTAATCCCTGGCTGGGGTCACCACCTCTTGCAAGCCTCATAGAGAAAGGTACGCCAAAGGAGGAGTATTGCGACCTACGACAAATAAAAATTTACAACTTGAAATCGGCTGTAGTAAACATTGAGGTTTACTTGCAGCAATACAAGAGAAGTTGTCCTTGGGAAATCCTTTAGATCAATCAGGTCAGCCATTAGCAATGGAGATGACGACCATTTAAGTTGGGCATGTGGCAAAGAGTTCAATACTTGAGTAGCCTAGGATGCAACCAGACAAACAGAATCAATTTTCCTTGGTAGATTTTAAAATCTTGTGCCCATCCCAGAGCTGCCCCTTACATTACACTTTACAATAATGGATATGCTAAGCTTGTGGAACTAAGCCAAATCTGGCCATGTTGCATATGTTGTTCAAGAATCAGCATCGCATCCCTGGTTGGGGTCCTATGTATTTTGTTTTGCTAAAACGATGAACCACCTAAGTGAAAGCCTTCTCTACGGTGTACATATTTTTTATATACTTGATTGGGGTCTGCCTAGCTTCCCTTGTTAATCCAAAAAAAAAGTCAAGTGGAAGCAATAGTTCGTTTTCTCTTGTATTGACTTCTTTTCAAGACAACTCATTCTTTGTTTGGGAGTTGCAATTTGCACACCCCTTTTTACTATTACACCTGCATCGTTGTCCCACGCACTCTCTCTTCTATCATTACTCCCGCCATAGCCACACCGCCGTGACTATTGATTGCACCGGTGATTCACAAGTTCTCTCTCATGTTTTTCTCTCTATTCTCTTCCTCTCCTTCTCCGTTCCCTCTCTTTTTCTCTTCTTCCCTATTTTCCTCCCCCTCTCCTCCAAGAGCCTATTGTTGCGAGAATTTTCCTAAAAGCATGAAAGTAGATGTTCTTAACCACGTTTGCTGCTAAAAACAGATGCACTTGTTAGTGTCTCTACCTTGAGGAGGCAAATGCTCTCATTGGGCATCTACTTTTAGTAGCAAATATGCCCAGGCATGTTTGCTTTTGTGAGACAGATGTGCTCGATGTATCTGTTTCTTGTTATATTTCTTGGAAGCTCAAATGCGTCCTCTCACATCTCAAACTCTATAGGCATAGAAAAACAATGTTTTTCTTTAAATGTCTTTAGTATGACATGGATAGATATCATATGGATGAATTTAAGTTAGCCTCCATGTGCACTTCTTCGCGATCATATTATGGTGAACCATATATATTTTTCTACCATGCATTACAAGTGTGTACAAAAGTGATCAAACTAAACGAGATTGATATATTGTTTGTCATGAGAAACCGAGAGAAATGTATAAAATGCCAACTAAAGATTCAATAGAGGACTTATTTTATGTAGTTGATATAGAAATTGATGCTAGTATTACCATTCACTATTGATAGACCTAACTAAAGATTCAACAGAGGACTTAACCATATATATTTTTTGCGCATCGAAGGAAACACCTTTTAAAATATGATAATGGTGTCAATTATCATCAATTCGTAACAAAACTCGATTGCGTCTCCTCCATCAAGATGGGAAGCAAAAGGTTTGATACGATTAGCCACTACTTTCATTAAGATCTTGTATGCGACTGTTGGCACACTGATTTGATGTAGGTCTACCATGAAGTTTTGCTTCTCCTTCTTGAGGATTAAACAACAACAACAACAACTAAGCCTTTTCCCATACTAGATGGGGTTGGCTACATGTATTCTTTGTTTCCATGGAGCCCTATCATGCGCAATGTTGGCAGTTAACTCAACATAAGCTAGGTTATTCTTTATTGTTTCTTTCCAACACTTTTATGGTCGTCCTCTATCTCTTTTAATACTTTCAAAACCCAGCTTTTCATACCTTCCTACATGTGCTTCTTTTGATATTCTTTCTATATGTCCAAACCATCTTAAACGGTATTTTCTCATTTTATCCTCTATCAGTGTCACTCCTAATTTGTTTCTAATAATTGCATTATGTATACCGTCTTTCCTTATATGACCACTCATCCATCTCAACATCTTTATTTCTACTACCGACATCTTTTGTAGGTGTTGATTATTAACTACACAACACTCATAACCATAAAACATGTTAGGTCTAATTGATGCTTTTTAATATTTACCATTTAACTTTAATGGTATCTTCTTGTCACAAAGAATATCTGATGTTCCTCTCCATTTTAACCAACCTACATTAAATCTATGCATAACATCTCTATCAATTCTTTCATCACTTTGAAAAACTCACCCTAGGTATTTAAAACTTTCCTTTTAGGGATGCAACGTATGCCAATTTTAATTTACATGTCCTTTGAAGTAATCGAATGATCAAACTTATGTTCTATATATTCTTTGTTTTACTAAATCGAAGCCTCGTCCAAACACAAGTGGGGTTGTTACAAGTCCGAATTCCCTTTTCTCCAATGTATAGAGCAAAAACAGGGCATACATATGTATATGTGTATGCGGATCATATTTATGTGTATATAAGTATGTGTATTCATGATAAAAACTATACACAAATTATGTAGACATTGGGAACCAATCGGCGGATTATCCTAACAAGACCGCCCCACCGCCAACATAGTGACCAAGGTTTTGCGTGATTGGATTTGATGAATTGCGTCATACGATGCGTTCACATAGACGTGGTTAGTTCTGGGTTAAATCTAGTGGTTCCAGTTTTGGTTATGGTTTAAATCAAAAACTATAGAAGGTGAAGATCAATCGGAAAAAATATATGAAATTGAACCGCCAGGCCAGTTTCGAATAGTCCATGTCTAGAACAAAAGATTTCAAGCAAGGCCCCATAAAAGCGGGGGTTGGCAGACGACTACCATGCATACTCTTAGTATCAGAATTTTGTCCTTAATAAAATTTTTTTCAATCTAGGAAGAAGAAACTCTTCGAAACAATTAGCTATGGAGAATGAAGAATATAAGGGGAAGGGTGTTGTACTCCCAAAAGGATCAGGAGCTGCAGCGTTGAAGCGAGGGAACCTCCGACTTGCCTTCGATTCTCAGCCAAGGTCAACCCACAGTAACGATGACTTTAGAGTCTCAAACTTAATGTGAAACCTAATAATCAGTTCTCTCTATGAATCGAGCGAATCACACTGATTTACAATGAGTCGAAATAGGGATGGGTACGACACCCCTCACAAACAAGACCAACCATTTTCCTCAAAAAAATAAGAAAATATACTCCTACATACCAAGACTGCCTTAAAATGCTATCTTAAAGATTCGTGTAAACATGTTAATCAATATATACAAAATTTGTGCCACAAACAAACTTTTACTTATAAAACATAACAATTTTGATCACTTCTGGACCTAATGTGACCTCGAGAGGTTGTCATCTGCTCCACATGTCACGTTCCACAATGTGAGGAAAATAAACCAAAATATTATCTCCAATTTACGATAAACCGAAGTTATCCTGAACCATGGTGCAAAAGTGTTCACATGAAAGCGCAAAGTATTTTAACCTAAAATGTTTCTCAAATGCACTGCACAGTAATCCACTCAGTCATTGCCCATTGTCATCCATAGCTGCAACTTTGTTCTTTAAGGCTTTCTCTTGAAAAGGTGGTAGTAGTCTCAGCCCTTGGGCTTTGCTAGACAAGAACCTGAATCTATAGAAATTTAAACTAGAGGGTCTGCTTCCTCCTGCACTAATTCTGTTTCTTTAATCATGATTAAAGTGCTTGAAAGGACCCTAAAGTCCCGCAATGGCTCATATAACCCCAAATTTAAACTTGCTATGGGTCCCCTTAATCCCGGACAAGTATCCTCCTCCGCATGCTTAGCCTTTCGACAATTACTTAAACAACTTGGTAGTGACAGCATTGACCAACTATATGCATTTGGGTTTGAATTAACCATCAATCCATTGACAACTTAAGTCGCTATCTTGTCTGGTCCCAAAAGAATGATAGTCATTTTCTTCTCCTTTTGGAGGAAATTCATGTTTTCTTAGCTAGTTTTAGAATAAGTTTCGTTAACAATGGCGTATACAAACCGAAACACCTAATTATACATGGGAATAAGTTTTCTTTTTAACCCTTAAATTTTTTCCTCTGACCAAAGGAATCATCTTATTCGCTCAGCACAAAGATCCACCACTATTCTGGCCCGGTGGTTGAAATCAAAAGAAGTTCGAGTTCGAGGTCACGAGTTCAACGTCCCAGGGATGCATCAAGTAGGGGTCTGTCTAACCCAGGTTACCTATCAAAATCGGAAAAGATACACAAGACCAAATTAGTTTCACGAAAAAACATGACGGTTTCTACGACGGACTGGACATGTCTCAGTGTTCAACTTTCGTAACTTGATATTTCTCCATTAACTAGACGGCTCTTTCAAGATGAATCTCAAGGCTATGAGATACGTGCTTTCTGCATCATTCTGTGAGACGACTTCGTTTAGAGGTGATAGACTTGCTAATTAGTGCATCTTTGCATGAACCGAACTCTTATTTTCTTGCTGTGATGAGTTTGAGGATTGAATGGACAAAGACGACGCAGTTCAGTTTATCATCTAATTAATATCTACGTTATTGTTTGCACATATTCAAATGTTCAACGAGAAAACATTGAAAATTTTAGGTGAAAGATGTTACTATTTATCATTTCAACATCAAACAACTCAAGTTTATATCTGTATATCATTCATGTGAACGATAAAATAAGAAAGAGTATACGACGAATAGGTAATTGTTTGCGCATATATTAATTCAAATGTTCAACGACAAAAACATTGAAAATTCAAGGTGAAACATGTGGCCCTGGCCATGGAATAAGGTAAATTCCGCATCTAAATAAGTTGAATACATGTGCATCGTTGTACAAATTAATTCAACTTAGGTGATCTTGATAAGGTCATGCATGCATTATTTGACCAAGCAATCCAACTTTCGTAATCATATAACTTTAACTTGTTCTAATGACAGTATTGGGAGCTTAGGGAAGAACTCTAATGAAGCCGGCGTGCAAAACGTCACGGTGAAGAACACGGTTTTCACGGGTTCCACCAATGGACTAAGGATAAAGTCATGGGCAAGGAGCAGCAACGGTTTTGCCGAAGGCATTGTCTTCGATGGAATCACCATGAATAATGTGAAGAACCCCATCATCATAAACCAGCATTACTGTGATAGCAATGTCAATGCCTGCCCAACCCAGGTACTAAGTTACTACCAAGTTGAAAAGTGAAACAAAAGAAATTATTCTGTTGCACGGTAAGTTCTAGTTCCCTATTAGTTATTCACAAGATTCATCCGTCATTGATCTTATGTGTGCTTTGATCGGAATTCCGGTGTCAAGATCTCCCAAGTGACCTACAACAACATCAAGGGCACATCACAGACTCAAGTTGCCGTCGATTTTGCATGCAGCGCAACTGCACCGTGTCAAGGCATCAAGATGTCTAACGTGCAGCTCACATACAATGGGCAACCAGCAAAGTCATCCTGTGAGCATGCATATGGGAGTGCAAGCGGCACCATGGTTCCACCGAGTTGCCCCCAATCATCAGGTGGCTCGAATCGCAGGCTTATGGGCTTTGTCACCACCAACATTTGATTTTCTGGTCCAGTGGATTCAATTATTTTTCTGTAATAAAGTAAAAATGATTGGAATAAAGGAAATTGACACTCATTTGTAATGTACACGACATTTATTGTTCAAGGTACAAATAAAGCATATGTGGATTTATTTGTCGTGAAGATATGATTGAGTTATTGATTTGTTGTAACGGTGTCGTTCCTTTTGAAAATTTTCTCTTCATAGTATATACTGAACTTCAACGAACTTGAGTGCTCGTGAACATCAGCATCCATTTTTCACTCCACGTATTATAACGCATTTGTGAGCAAGTGTACTGCAAATCCCAAAAAGATAAGTGAAAAGCTTTGGTAAATGAAGTTCCCAAAAAACGATCACTAGAGAGGAACGGCTTTTCGGCCTAGGAAACCTTGAATAACGTCACCCGCAAACTGGACGATCCGACGCAGGTGGGCCTCGAGAAACCTTTTTCAGTACATGCCCCAGTATGGGCAGTTAAGATTGAAACAAGATCTGGATATGATTTTGGGCCATAGATTGAATCGTCCTCTAGAGATTGGTCCTTTTATGGGTTCCACTAATCCAGGACAAGTGCCACTTCCGGCACGCTGATCCTTTTTTCTCACAACAGGAGGCTGAAGGGTGACATACACATGCACAAATCTCCCCTTCCCACCAGCACAAGGGAATCTGGGTGCCCTGCCAGTTGAACTCTGGATCTTGCATGTTTGGGCAAGTAATGTCTTCTAGCTAGTTTTTAGAATAAAGCATGCACTCAGGGCGTTTGTTCTTCTGGAATGGCATGTTGTTCACAAGATGCAGATCGTGAGTTCTATTCCAGAGGATGTATACCTGCCTTTGGCCTCCCCGTTGTAAGTGGAACACCATTAACCATGGCATATACCAACAGAAACATCTAATTAGAAGACAAACTCCCTAGTGCTTAAAGTTCTGTGCTTTAACTAGAAACACCATGTTAGCTCGTGAAAGAAATCTACTATCCTCCTGGCTTGGGAGTTCAATCAAAAGAACCTTCATGTTCAACTTTAACCTCAACCTATCCATCCCAATAGATGTGGTTTTCGGCTCTTCATGCGGTCTTGTTTTTCAACATTCAAAAAGTATTTAAGAGAAAACCAAGAGTAATGCAAATTCAGAAATCAACAAGCATTAAGATTTTCAAATGAAAGAATATGATCAACTTTGTTCGTACCTTAAAAAATATATGTTGTCTTCATGTTATTACAAATTCAGTATAGATGAATATGTCAACTCCCTTGTTCCAATATTTTTACTTCATTACAGATAAAGAAATGAAATCCAATACAGAAAAAACAAGCAATGAAGAATATAAGAGGAAGGGTGTGGTACTCCGAAAAGAATGAGGAGTTGCATGGTTATGAGGGTGCCAACCTTTTTGCTCTTCACTTGGATTGGCATGGAGGTGTCACAAAACAATGAGTCAAACACTTTCAGTCCCTTTAACCTTAAGGGGATGAGTCCTTACTATTGTTCTTTGAATTTGAATCTCGAGTGACAGATTGTGAAGATTTTGGTTCCACACAATGCAAAAGTGGCACCTGCTATAGAGGAGATAGCTAAAGAGAAAGGTGGCTCAAAGGAGACAGTGAAAATAGAAAAAAGGTTTGGCAAAAAAAGAACGCCCTGCTCACAATGATGTCCAACCATTTCAAGGTGCTTAACACAATCAAGAAGGAACACCCACAAAGCGCAGATTCTAGCACCTTGGTGGCCTTTGAACTGATGCCAGAAGACTTTAAAGATGAGGAAATGCCAACTACTGATGAAAGACAATACACCCACCCGTCTGCTAGGCCCACAGTCAACCAAGCACAAGAATTATAGAGACAGAACTCAAAACTGGTGATAACATGAATCTAGTGATAGTTGAGATAAATCACTCGACGTTCCCCCCCCCCTCTCTAACGCTAAATTTTATGCGCAATTAGCACTCTAAAAAGAGGAGAAGCTCTAACTCCAGTAGATGTTGTCACCCCATAAGGACAAAGGTTTTGTGTAGGATAGGAATGCAAGGCACGATGGAGGTTCATCCAGAAACCTTTTTTCTAAAAGAAGGCAACATGGAATTGGCCTTACTTCCTTTCAATCATGAAGCTGATAGCGGTTCCTCATATTGCACTAAAAACAACAATCGAAAGCGAGGGTTTCCACCTAGTTGAAAGTCAATTAATATATAGGGGAAGCAATGAACCCATGTTCTACAGGATGGTTGAGCAACCACCTCCTTCTCTCACCTCGAATTCAACAACGATGAAAATGACTATGTATGCAACTATATAGGTGTTTGATAACTATTATAATTAAAAGGAGTAGATTTAGTATTCCTTTTTTAATGTAAAATGACTATGTATGCAACTAAAGAAGCTTTCAGCCTACGATGTTTGATAACTTTTGAGATATCACTGATTGCAAGGGTGGTCTACCTGTGTAAGAAGAGATCAATTCAATATCTTTAAAACTTGGTGAAGAAGAAGAAAACCCGAATGACATTCAATCTCATCTTCTTTGGATTTTGGTGGGCGATTGGAATGTTGTTCCTTTTAGATCAGAAAGGATAAGGGGCATGATGTACATGCCTAGAAGTCAAGAGTTTAATGAATGATTATGAGGTGCAGGGCGACTGAAGTCACTGCTATAGGCTTCAGCTTCACATAAAATAATCGATAGAAACGATGCCACCACATTGCTCGTGTTCTGGATAGGGGACTAGTCAATGCTAGTTGGCTGCCAAAGTTCCGTAAATAATTGGATTAAAGTGACACCTTGAGTGTTTCTGAACCATGGTGGGCTTCTAATGCTTGAAGATGACATGCATTAATGCCAGGTTCATTTCAAGTTCTTCAAAATTTGGTTGAAGGTATGAGGAGCTAGTGAGAGAATCTTGGAGCACACCATTTACAGATAATCACTCACATAGAATGATGAAGAAGCTGAACAGACACAAAAGTCAATTTATAGGATTGGAACCACAAATTCATTGGAGATATCACTCTGCATGTGTCTCATTGGGGCAAAATCTAAGAGGAAATAAACATGGGTTGATTTGGTACTCTTTCAAGTTAAAAGCCTTAGCACTAAATTAGTTCTTACTTAATTGAGAGATGGAAGCTGCCGTCTGAAAGAAAAAAGTCGTGTCAGGTGGCTAGAGGGGTTCTACGAGAGCACATCTCAGTTCCACTAGATCCAATGTTAGTAGTAATAACAGCTACATTATTCAAAGGGAAGATAGCTTGATAGTCACATTCTAGGGCAGCGCGTCTCCCTCTCTTTGATGATGCAAACAATGATCTTCTTCACCCAAAACGTGTCCAAGCACAAGACCAAGCATGCAACCTAGGAGTTATGTGGCAGAAAGTGCATTTTTATTGTTTCTAGGAGCCTTTTACCAATCCTACTAGCAAACCATTAGTAGAGATGTCACTAGAGCAGTGAAGTATTTTTCATGAAAGATTCTGAAGGAGACCATGCCACTCATGTAGATCTAACTCTGAAAACATAAGGTACATCTAAGCTTTTAGACTTTTGACCCATCAACCTTTGCAATTTTGCCTATAAGATCATCACCAAAATCACAGTGAATCACATGCGACCGATCTTGATAAATATCATATCAGCTATCGGCTTTCTTCAAGGGCAGAATGGTCCAAGAAAGCATCCTAATTGCCCGTGATCATGTGGGTACCATGAGTTATAGTCGAAAGACTTGAGTCTTATTCAAAACGAACATAGTTAAAAGCATACAATATAATAGAGTGAAACTTTCTTCGCTTCCATTTTTTGATTTTGATGCAAGGTTGGTTTAGTTTATCGTAGAATGCATTACCACGGCCAAGTTTGCTTTTCTAATCAATAGCGAGGCTGGTGATACATTCAAAATCTCATAAGGGACTCAACAGAGAGATCCCCTCTCTTCATACCTATTCTTGGTGTTGTGGAGAGGCTCACATGCCAATCACTAATGAAGGAGGAATACAAAGAGTTGGTCCTGGTAAGGGCACGATCATCCTGGTGAGTCATAGCTTCTACATTGATGACGCCTTGTTCTTTATCAGTGACAAGGCTAAATCACTAGAGAAGTTCATAGACATCATGTAAGAGTTTGAAAGTTCATCACGCCTACTTGTAAGCTAGGAAAAATCCATCTGGGTTCCCTTCTTTGTGTCATCTTCCAGGGCTAGACAAGTGAAGAACATACACGGCTAAGGGACCCTTTCCTACAAATACACGGAGATCCCAGTTTTCAGAGGAAGACTTAGAATGATGCATTTCAAACCATTGGCCCAAGTTCTTTATAGCAAATTGGCGAGAATAAATGGCACTTTAATCTCCACTGTCGGTCAGTTAGTGCTAATCAAATCTGCACTATCGGCTTAATCTATTCACTAGATGATGAGTTTCCAATTTTTACAAGGAGTCATTAAAGCATTGGAGAATATCATCAATCAATTTTCAATGGCAAAGCTTAGGTAATAGAAAAGGAATTCAGCTTTTGCAATGGGACTAAGTACACAAGACTAATGAGGAGGGAGATCTAGGCCTTTGAAGACTTGCAGACGTGAACTTTGCTCCTTTCCCGAAGAATGTTTGAAAGGTCAGGAATAAGAGAACAAACCCCTTCTCTTTGCTAATTAGAGAGAAATATCTTTCTACCAGCTCAATATGGTATCACGCAAAGAGCCAAAGTGCTCATGGTGGTGGACTTCCTTGTAGACTCTCCTAAGGATGATTAAATAAGGAGCCAAGTGGAGCACATGGTCAGCCGAGCAAAACGAGTTTTTGTCTAATCCCTGGCTGGGGTCACAACCTCTTGCAAGCCTCATTGAGAAAGGTATGAAGAAGAAGATGTTGTAAATTAGGAAATATTAAAAAAGAAGAATTACAACCCTAAATAATTTGCATGTACCGGATCAACTTACCCCAACTTCATCCCTATGAAATTGAATGACATTATTGGAGGATGCCTTTGGGAAACTTTCTCAGTGTTATTGTATAACAAAGAATGGATGCTCAAGCAAATCTCATATACTATAATGATATATATATATATATATATTTATTTATTTATGTTACTTTTTGTATAGCATAATAAATCAAGACAAATTTATCTTTTAAGTCATGAAGATATGCCACATGGTGCATGACTTAGTAGGATTACATAGTTATGTACAACAATGATCATCCAAGTAATCATCTACCCTTATAGTGATTCTTCACTATCTTATATGTGTGGAGTTATAATCATCTATATACATGGCATTTGAAACAATGTTGTATATGAGAGCAGTTCTTTGTTATATTGCCTCAAATTTGTACTATTGACTATTGTGAGAATATTGCTTCATATAGTATTTTTAGCATTTAATTTCATGATTGTTAGATAATACAAGAAATTAAACTTTTCTATTATATATTACTTTGATAATGGTGGTCATTTATATCTTTCAATATATATGTTTTAATATGCTATTACAATAATCACAGAATACAAAAAATGTTAGAGATGATTGACTGTGATCTCTCACGCATTAGAATTTTCTTCAGGATAAACATTGGTACTGATGTTCTTATATTCAACCTATATGGTATTTATGAACTCCTTTTCAAATTAGCATAGTTATTTGGCTATGTTGGACTTGATATATTTCATATTCGGCCCTATACGACACTTGTATTATCCTCATTACTTTTGTATATGTGGCTAATTTGTAAAACTTTATAAATGTTTGTTACTTTAGTTATTTTCATGATACTTTTATATCTAAATATATTAATTTGCAAGATAAGTTGTACTTTGATTATTTGATATTGTATATCAAGGGAATATGATGGAATCCTATTCCCAAAATCAATTTTTTTTAATTTGTGATAGATTAAAACCATTGAATTACAAGTGTAAGTATATTTCTAGCGGTTCTTTCCTAAACATATCCTAGCGGTTTTAAGTACCGCAAATATCTTTTTTGAGTGATTCTCATACATTATTTGTGGCGGTTAGTATAATCATGTGAAATAATATTTCTGACATTTGAATCATCACAAAAAAGGATTTTCCCAATGGTTTCAAAAATTTATTCCAATGCTTTACTTATTTCTGAGCAAAAATTTCCAATACTGGAAATTTATTCCTGACGGTTCAACAAAACATTTTTGAATATTCGGTCAGTTGTTGGAAATGCATTTTTCTCCACGAATTTGACCTTGTAGGTTCTTTCTTGCAGTTATCCATGAATTTTTGAGGTCTTTTGAGAATTTTTCTGTCATATTTTTGGCAGATATTTTTCTAGGTTTTGACTTATTCCTCATGGTTGAAACCATCTCAAATGGCTTCTCCGATGGTTTTAATCATTGAAAATAGTGTTTTTTACAATTGCCAGAAAAATCAAATTTGTACTATCGTAGGCTATTATGTCACTTTGAATTTCTATCTACCACTAGATTCTTGTCATCAAGGAGAGTAAATGCATTGAGCTACATGTAAGATACCCACCAAGATCACTTTCATGATAGCTCAAACTCACTCGGTCCTACTGAGGTTGAGATAAGATTAACTCAAGCTCAATATGCAAACGAGCTAAGTGTTGGTGAGAGCTCATCAATATTGGGGCTCAAATAATGTGTGGTATGGTCATAGAAGAATTTAAATCAGTCTCTCATGGAAGGCAAAGACCAAATGAGGCGTCAGAAAGAGCTATAAACATAGAGATATTATCCATTGACTCCAATGTGAAAGAATTCCATAAACATGGCTCGTTTCAAATCGTTTTGGCGTTCCAACCAAAACCAAACCAGGCCAGGAACTGGGCTTGGAATTGGAGACCACTCGATTGGGTTTTAGTATCACCTTTCATGAAACCGAAATCGCTTCGGTTTTTCTATAAATTTGAATTTTTAAAATTTTTTATTGTTTTCTAGTGGTTGAGACCCCAAACCATCTTGGAACAGGTAGCATCAAAACCTTATTAAGCCCTTTGGTAGAAAGTATACAATTCATGAAACCATTTTGACTCAAATTGCTACTTGCAGAACCGCACACTCCAGTCCCTTATCAAAATTTCTTCGACAAACTTCAATGGTCTCATACATTAAGGAATTTTTCAACATCTTCTTAAAGGTTATTTCAAGCTCAAAAATATTGAGCTTCTATAATGAAGCTCGATCTAAGTAGATTTGGTCCTAGTTCGAGCTCAAACATTGAACCTCGAGTTCAACATTTCTGTTCGAGTTGAGTTGAACTTACCTATACTCGAGCTAAACTTAGCATGACTGCACCCCTACAAACTAAGCCAAACCAGGAGAAAAATGAGCAATTGATACAGATGCTCAACCCTAGCCCTTTTGGGCCCATGTAAAATGTGGGCCAGCTCAACCCTTAATGGGCCATGGGCCGGGCCAGATTGTCCCACATATATTTATATTGCTTTGATAAGTCACTAGAAACCTACTAATCATACAAAGTGAATTATACTCAAAAGCAATGAAACTGCAATTTCAAGGCAAAGTAATAAAAACCTTTGATTTCATAAACACATTCATAATACAGAAAATAAACAAGCATCATTTATTCAATGAGAATTACAAATTGACAATCACAAAAGGAACACTAACAATCCAAAAGCAATAAATTATGAATTACAAATGTATACCGACAAACTGCTCTCCATCATTTTGTTAGAGAGCATCATTAGCACGACTGCAATTGCAACCATTGACGGGTTAGTCGGGTAAACAGATTCGAGAAAAGATAATTTTCTTACCTATGACACCAAATGGTTGGAAGCATGATTTTGGGGTTCACTGCCAGTTCCAGCTTTCACTCTACACTTGCACAATTATAGACATCTATAAGATATTTACTTCTTCAATACATCTAAATGATCAAGCTGCCATAGGGCCAAAATGCCCAATACTCGCAATTAGAGTTACCTACATCGAGAGAGCCTTGTGCTTTTAGAGAAACAAAGTTGTTTCTAGGCTTCAAACTAGACAAGTCTCAACTGATCTTCTAAATTTCTTTTGCTCCAAGGTGCATCGAGTCCCAATGGCTTCATGCATTTAGAGACGAACAATTAATAAATTTGTATGTGTGTGCGAGAGAGAGAGAACTAACATACTTTTGGGGCAAAAGGATGCCCTTAAAAAATAAAAACATAAGCAACATATTACTAATCAGGAGGTATTCTAGACATAATTTTCCTTTGGTTGGAGCAGAGGAGGAATGTAAAAACATGATTGCACAAGATCAACAAGCAACACGAAGTGAATCATACTCAACAACAATGAGAATGCAATATTAATAAGATAACATGCTTCATATGGGAAGGAAACATGTCGAATAAGTCACGACTCATTAGGAATCTGCCAATCACACGAAGTCAATCATACTCAATAGTCAACAGCAATGAAACTTCATTTCCTTGTGTATGACATGGCAAAGCTACATAAATTTTTCACTCCATGAACACATTCAGATGAACAAATATGAAGATGCCATTAGACATCATTAGTAACAATCATTCAGTCAATACGAATGAACGATCAATTCTAAAGTTTCCAATACAGCAGTTTAAAATAACAAAAAAAAAACTAGCATCTCGGTCAATATAAAAGAAGGTCACAAGTGTTCGTATCAATATCACCAATTGCATTTGAATCTTGTGCAGAAATTTCTTTAGAAACCATTGACTTTAAGAGCAACTCTATTGTTTCATCTTTATCTGAAAAGGTAGATCAACTAATTAGTAATTAAATGAGAAGAATATATATATATATAAATCAACTAATTTATGATATATAATACACATATCAAGCATCATGTATGTCGAGTTTCATCTAGTCAAGCATCATGTATGTCGAGTTCCATCTAATTGTTACATTTAAACGTAGTTCAACTCTCACATCAATACATGTTTGTTACATCTAATGTTTTAACATATTTGATGCCCTCTTTAAACTTTAAAGTCATCTTAAGCAACGAAATTTAAAATGTCGGTAGCATTATTTAAAGTAACAGATAATACCTTCATATCTATGGCTCGTTCATTCAAACAATCTGGGTGCCCTGCCAGTTGAACTCTGGATCTTGCATGTTTGGGCAATTAATGTTTTCTAGCTAGTTTTTAGAATAAAGTATGCACTCCGGGCGTTTGTTCTTCTGGAATGGCATGTTGTTCACAAGATGCAGATCGTGAGTTCGATTTCAGAGCATGTATACCTGCGTTTGGCCTTCCCCTTGTAAGTGGAACACCATTAACCATGGCGTATACCAACAGAAACATCTAATTAGAAGACAAACTCCCTAGCGCTTAAAGTTCTGTGCTTTAACTAATGGAAACACCATGTTAGCTCGTGAAAGAAATCTACTATCCTCCTGGCTAGGTGGTTCAATCAAAAGAACCTTCATGAAACGGAAACCGCTTCGGTTTTTCTATAAATTTGAATTTTTTATTGTTTTCTATCGGTTGAGACCCTAAACCATCTTGGAACAGGCAGTATCAAAACCTTATTAAGCCCTTTTGGTAGAAAGTATACAATTCATGAAACCATCTTGCAGAACCACACACTCCAGTCCCTCATCAGAATTTGTTCGACAAACTTCAATGGTCTCATACATTAAGGAATTTTTCGACATCTTCTTAAAGGTTATTTCAAGCTCAAAAAGATTGAGCTTCTATAATGAAGCGCGATCTAAGTAGATTTGGTCCTAGTTCGAGCTCAAACATTGAACCTCGAGCTCAACATTTCTGTTCGAGTTGAGTTGAACTTGCCTATACTCGAGCTGAACTTAGCTTGACTGCACCCCTACAAACTAAGCCAAAGTAGGAGGGCAATGAGCGGTTGGTTGCGTCAATGGTCCTTGTGTCACCGCGGTATTTGCTCTTGGGCAATTGATACAGACGCTCGGCCCTAGCCCTTTTGGTCCCATGTAAAATGTGGGCCAGCCCAGCCCTTAATGGGCCATGGGCCGGGCCAGATTGGCCCACATATATTGATATTGCTTTGATAAGTCACTAGAAACCTACTAATCATACAAAGTGAATTATACTCAAAAGCAATGAAACTGCAATTTCAAGGCAAAGCAATAAAAACCTTTGATTTCATAAACACGTTCATAATACAGAAAATAAACAAGCATCATTTATTCAATGAGAATTACAAATTGACAATCACAAAAGGAACACTAACAATCCAAAAGCAATAAATTATGAATTACAAATGTATACCGACAAACTACTCTCCATCATTTTGTTAGAGAGCATCATTAGCACGGCTGCAATCGCAGCCATTGACGGGTTAGTCGGATTCGAGAAAAGATAATTTTCTTACCTATGACACCAAATGGTTGGAAGCATGATTTTGGGGTTCACTGCCAGTTCCAGCTTTCGCTCTACACTTGCACAATTATAGACATCTAGAAGATATTTACATCTTCAATACGACTAAATGATCAAGTTGCCATAGGGCCAAAAAGCCCAATACTCGCAATTAAAGTCACCTACATCGAGAGAGCCTTGTGATTTTAGAGAAACAAAGTTGCTTCTAGGCTTCAAACTAGACTAGTCTCAACTGTTCTTCTAAATTACTTTTGCTCCAAGGTGCATCGAGTCCCAATTGCTTCATGCATTTAGAGAGGAACAATTAATAAATTTGTATGTGTGTGTGAGAGAGAGAGAACTATCATACTTTTGGGGCAAAAGGATGCCCTTCACAAATAAAAACATAAGCAACATATTACTAATCAAGAGGTATTCTAGAATAATTTTCCTTTGGTTGGAGCAGAGGAGGAATGTAAAAACATGACTGCACAAGATCAACAAGCAACACAAAGTGAATCATACTCAACAACAGTGAGAATGCAATATTAATAAGATACATGCTTCATATGGTAAGGAAACATGTCGAATAAGTCACGACTCATTAGGAATCAGCCAATCACACGAAGTCAATCATACTCAATAGTCAACAGCAATGAAACTTCATTTCCTTGTGTATGTCATGGCAATGCTACATAAATTTTTCACTCCATGAACACATTCAGACGAACAAATATGAAGATGCCATTAGACATCATCAGTAACAATCATCAGTCAATACGAATGAACGATCAATTCTAAAGTTTCCAAAGCAACACAAAGTGAATCATACTCAACAACAGTGAGAATGCAATATTAATAAGATACATGCTTCATATGGTAAGGAAACATGTCGAATAAGTCACGACTCATTAGGAATCAGCCAATCACACGAAGTCAATCATACTCAATAGTCAACAGCAATGAAACTTCATTTCCTAGTGTATGTCATGGCAATGCTACATAAATTTTTCACTCCATGAACACATTCAGACGAACAAATATGAAGATGCCATTAGACATCATCAGTAACAATCATCAGTCAATACGAATGAACGATCAATTCTAAAGTTTCCAATACAGCAGTTTAAAATAACAAAAAAAAAATACCATCTCAGTCAATATGAAAGAAGGTCACAAGTGTTCGTATCAATGTCACCAATCGCATTTGAATCTTGTGCAGAAATTTCTTTAGAAACCATTGACTTTAAGAGCAACTCTATTGTTTCATCTTTATCTGAAAAGGTAGATCAACTAATTAGTAATTAAATGAGAAGAATATATATATAAATCAACTAATTTATGATATATAATACACATATCAAGCATCATGTATGTCGAGTTTCATCTAGTCAAGCATCATGTATGTCGAGTTCCGTCTAATTGTTACATTTAAACGTAGTTCAACTCTCACATCAATACATGTTTGTTACATCTAATGTTTTAACATATTTGATGCCCTCTTTAAACTTTAAAGTCATCTTAAACAATGAAATTTAAAATGTGGGTATAGTAACGAATATAAAAAAATCATTACATAACAAAGAATTATGTAAGAAAAGTTGACTTTAATATGCTTATGCAAAGCATTATTTAAAGTAACAGATAATACCTTCTTATCTATGGCTCTTTCTTTCAAACAATCATATGTAGTAATAGCCAAATCAACACTTTGAACTCATGTGAGAAAAGTTAAGTATTTTTACTTAATTTCCAATCATAAATACACACACATAACCTTCTTGATTACATATTGTCTAATAATTACAATTTATGCACACTCTGATAGAAATATTAATGATACATTTTCTTATCTTTTCCTTTTCTATCTTCTCTATCATGAGCTTTATTAATGTTAGAGACTAGAATATTGTCTAATATATTTTGATCACTTCTGGACCTGATGTGACCTCGAGAGGTTGTCATCTACTCCACGTGTCACGTTCCACATTGTGAGGAAAATAAACCAAAATATTATCTCCAATTTACGATAAACCGAAGTTATCCCGAACAATGGTGCAAAAGTGTTCACATGAAAGCGCAAAGTATTTTCACCTAAAATGTTTCTCAAATGCACTGCACAGTAATCCACTCAGTCATCGCCCATTGTCATCCATAGTTGCAACTTTGTTCTTTAAGGCTTTCTCTTGAAAAGGTGGTAGCAGTCTCGGCCCTTGGGCTTTGCTGGATAAACCTGAATCTATAGAAATTTAAACTAGAGGGCCTGCTTCCTCCTGCACTAATTCTGTTTCTTTAATCATGATTAAAGTGCTTGAAAGGACCCTAAAGTCCCGCAATGGCTCATATAACCCCAAATTTAAACTTGCTATGGGTCCCCTTAATCCCGGACAAGTATCTTCCTCCGCATGCTTAGCCTTTCGACAATTACTTAAACAACTTGGTAGTGACAGCATTGACCAACTATATGCATTTGGGTTTGAATTAACCATCAATCCATTGACAACTTAAGTCGCTATCTTGTCTGGTCCCAAAAGAATGATAGTCATTTTCTTCTCCTTTTGGAGGAAATTCATGTTTTCTTAGCTAGTTTTAGAATAAGTTTCGTTAACAATGGCGTATACAAACCGAAACACCTAATTATACATGGGAATAAGTTTTCTTTTTAACCCTTAAATTTTTTCCTCTGACCAAAGGAATCATCTTATTCGCTCAGCACAAAGATCCACCACTCTTCTGGCCCGGTGGTTGAAATCAAAAGAAGTTCGAGTTCGAGGTCACGAGTTCAACGTCCCAGGGATGCATCAAGTAGGGGTCTGCCTAACCCAGGTTACCTATCAAAATCGGAAAAGATACAAAAGACCAAATTAGTTTCACGAAAAAACACGACGATTTCTACGACGGCCTCGACATGTCTCACTGTTCAACTTTCGTAACTTGATATTTCTCCATTAACTAGACGGCTCTTTCAAGATGAATCTCAAGGCTATGAGATACGTGCTTTCTGCATCATTCTGTGAGACGACTTCGTTTAGAGGTGATAGACTTGTTAATTAGTGCATCTTTGCATGAACCGAACTCTTATTTTCTTGCTGTGATGAGTTTGAGGATTGAATGGACAAAGACGACGCAGTTCAGTTTATCATCTAATTAATATCTACGTAATTGTTTGCACATATTCAAATGTTCAACGAGAAAACATTGAAAATTTTAGGTGAAAGATGTTACTATTTATCATTTCAACATCAAACAACTCAAGTTTATATCTGTATATCATTCATGTGAACGATAAAATAAGAAAGAGTATACGACGAATAGGTAATTGTTTGCGCATATATTAATTCAAATGTTCAGCGACAAAAACATTGAAAATTCAAGGTGAAAGATGTTACTGTTTATCAATTCAACATCAAACAGCTTATGTTCATATCGTTACACCATTCATGTGAACAACAAAATAAGAAAGAGCGTACGGAGAATAGGTACGTGCTCATATGTGCTTCTGCTTCTTAGACGTGTATATATATATATACACGCATTATGGAGCCCTCTCCACTCACCAACATCAGAGACATCACAACAGAATTTTATCACCGTAAATCTTTCATTCCTTAACTAAATCTCTCATTCAAATTCGGTTCCCCTGCCAAGTAGCTGTCACACCTCCCCTTTTTCATGGCTAACAGTCTCATTAAAAGTCTCATGCTTGTCATTATCCCTTTGCTCTTGCTCAACGATGCAGTGCATGGGACACCAACTTATGACGTTACGAGCTATGGAGCTAAGGCAGATGGGGTGACCGATGACAGTGCTGCTTTCCTCAAGGCATGGAAAGTAGTTTGTGCTGCATCACAGGGAGGCACCTTGTATGTGCCCTCTGGGGCTTTCTTGCTGCACCCAACTCTGTTCTCTGGATCCTGTGCCAACACCAACATCGTAGTCAAGGTTGACGGCAACCTGGTTGCTTCGGCCGACTATAAACTTCAGAGTGCAGCCGGGTACTGGCTCAAATTTGAAAACGTGAAGGGATTGACGTTCCAAGGAGGGTATCTTGATGGAAAGGGCTCGGCCTTGTGGTCTTGCAAAGCTGCTAACAAAGCCAGCTGCCCATTTGGGGCAAGGGTAAGTTAACTGCCACGAATAATATGCAAGGATGTGCTAAATGTTGACTTATCACGCATGGACACACACGCTTTTACTTTGTGAACAGTAATTATTTGTTAATGACGACTCTTTTTTCTTCTTTTGTAGTCACTGGTGTTCGACAATGCCAGGGACATTGTGTTAAGCGGCATAACCTCTGTAAATAGTGAAATCTTCAACGTGGTCATCGATTCCTGCAACAACGTCCAAGTGGATGGCCTCAAGATTCAATCCTCAGGCACCAGCCCTAACACGGATGGCGTCCACGTAGAGCAATCGACGGGCGTGTCCATCACAAACACGGATATCAAGACTGGAGACGATTGCATCTCCGTTGGTCCAGGGACCCAAAACTTGTGGATAGAGAAGGTCACGTGTGGCCCTGGCCATGGAATAAGGTAGATTACGCATCTAAATAAGTTGAATATATGTGCATCGTTGTACAAATTAATCCAACTTAGGTGCTCTTGATAATGTCATGCATGCATTTTTTGACAAGGCAATCCAACTTTCGTAATCATATAACTTTAACTTGTTCTAATGACAGTATTGGGAGCTTAGGGAAGAACTCTAATGAAGCCGGCGTGCAAAACGTCACGGTGAAGAACACGGTTTTCACGGGTTCCACCAATGGACTAAGGATAAAGTCATGGGCAAGGAGCAGCAACGGTTTTGCCGAAGGCATTGTCTTCGATGGAATCACCATGAATAATGTGAAGAACCCCATCATCATAAACCAGCATTACTGTGATAGCAATGTCAATGCCTGCCCAACCCAGGTACTAAGTTACTACCAAGTTGAAAAGTGAAACAAAAGAAATTATTCTGTTGCCCAGTAAGTTCTAGTTCCCTATTAGTTATTCACAAGATTCATCCTTCATTGATCTTATGTGTGCTTTGATCAGAATTCCGGTGTCAAGATCTCCCAAGTGACCTACAACAACATCAAGGGCACATCACAGACTCAAGTTGCCGTCGATTTTGCATGCAGCGCAACTGCACCGTGTCAAGGCATCAAGATGTCTAACGTGCAGCTCACATACAATGGGCAACCAGCAAAGTCATCCTGTGAGCATGCATATGGGAGTGCAAGCGGCACCATGGTTCCACCGAGTTGCCTCCAATCATCGGGTGGCTCGAATCGCAGGCTTATGGGCTTTGTCACCACCAGCATTTGATTTTCTGGTCCAGTGGATTCAATTATTTTTCTGTAATAAAGTAAAAATGATTGGAATAAAGGAAATTGACACTCATTTGTAATGTACACGACATTTATTGTTCAAGGTACAAATAAAGCATATGTGGATTTATTTGTCGTGAAGATATGATCGAGTTATTGATTTGCTGTAACAGTATCGTTCCTCTTCATAGTATATACTGAACTTCAACGAACTTGAGTTCTCATGAACATCAGCATCCATTTTTCACTCCACGTATTATAACGCATTTGTGAGCAAGTGTACTGCAAATCCCAAAAAGATGGGTGAAAAGCTTGGGTAAACGAGGTTCCCGGAAAACGATCACTAGAGAGGAACGGCTTTTCGGCCTAAGAAACCTTGAATAACGTCACCCGCAAACTGGACGATCCGACGCAGGTGGGCCTCGAAAAACCTTTTTCGGTACATGCCCAGTATGGGCAGTTAAGATTGAAACAAGATCTGGATATGATTTTTGGTCCACAGATTGAATCGTCCTCTAGAGATTGGTCCTTTTATGGGTTCCATTAATCCAGGACAAGTGCCACTTCCGGCACGCTGATCCTTTTTTCTCACAACAGGAGGCTGAAGGGTGACATACACATTCACACATCTCCCCTTCCCACCAGCACAAGGGAATCTGGGTGCCCTGCCAGTTGAACTCTGGATCTTGCATGTTTGGGCAATTAATGTTTTCTAGCTAGTTTTTAGAATAAAGTATGCACTCCGGGCGTTTGTTCTTCTGGAATGGCATGTTGTTCACAAGATGCAGATCGTGAGTTCGATTTCAGAGCATGTATACCTGCGTTTGGCCTTCCCCTTGTAAGTGGAACACCATTAACCATGGCGTATACCAACAGAAACATCTAATTAGAAGACAAACTCCCTAGCGCTTAAAGTTCTGTGCTTTAACTAATGGAAACACCATGTTAGCTCGTGAAAGAAATCTACTATCCTCCTGGCTAGGTGGTTCAATCAAAAGAACCTTCATGAAACGGAAACCGCTTCGGTTTTTCTATAAATTTGAATTTTTTATTGTTTTCTATCGGTTGAGACCCTAAACCATCTTGGAACAGGCAGTATCGAAACCTTATTAAGCCCTTTTGGTAGAAAGTATACAATTCATGAAACCATCTTGCAGAACCACACACTCCAGTCCCTCATCAGAATTTGTTCGACAAACTTCAATGGTCTCATACATTAAGGAATTTTTCAACATCTTCTTAAAGGTTATTTCAAGCTCAAAAAGATTGAGCTTCTATAATGAAGCTCGATCTAAGTAGATTTGGTCCTAGTTCGAGCTCAAACATTGAACCTCGAGCTCAACATTTCTGTTCGAGTTGAGTTGAACTTGCCTATACTCGAGCTGAACTTAGCTTGACTGCACCCCTACAAACTAAGCCAAACTAGGAGGGCAATGAGCGGTTGGTTGCGTCAATGGTCCTTGTGTCACCGCGGTATTTGCTCTTGGGCAATTGATACAGATGCTCGGCCCTAGCCCTTTTGGGCCCATGTAAAATGTGGGCCAGCCCAGCCCTTAATGGGCCATGGGCCGGGCCAGATTGGCCCACATATATTGATATTGCTTTGATAAGTCACTAGAAACCTACTAATCATACAAAGTGAATTATACTCAAAAGCAATGAAACTGCAATTTCAAGGCAAAGCAATAAAAACCTTTGATTTCATAAACACGTTCATAATACAGAAAATAAATAAGCATCATTTATTCAATGAGAATTACAAATTGACAATCACAAAAGGAACACTAACAATCCAAAAGCAATAAATTATGAATTACAAATGTATACCGACAAACTACTCTCCATCATTTTGTTAGAGAGCATCATTAGCACGGCTGCAATCGCAACCATTGACGGGTTAGTCGGATTCGAGAAAAGATAATTTTCTTACCTATGACACCAAATGGTTGGAAGCATGATTTTGGGGTTCACTGCCAGTTCCAGCTTTCGCTCTACACTTGCACAATTATAGACATCTATAAGATATTTACATCTTCAATACGACTAAATGATCAAGTTGCCATAGGGCCAAAAAGCCCAATACTCGCAATTAGAGTCACCTACATCGAGAGAGCCTTGTGATTTTAGAGAAACAAAGTTGCTTCTAGGCTTCAAACTAGACTAGTCTCAACTGTTCTTCTAAATTCCTTTTGCTCCAAGGTGCATCGAGTCCCAATTGCTTCATGCATTTAGAGAGGAACAATTAATAAATTTGTATGTGTGTGTGAGAGAGAGAGAACTATCATACTTTTGGGGCAAAAGGATGCCCTTAACAAATAAAAACATAAGCAACATATTACTAATCAAGAGGTATTCTAGAATAATTTTCCTTTGGTTGGAGCAGAGGAGGAATGTAAAAACATGACTGCACAAGATCAACAAGCAACACAAAGTGAATCATACTCAACAACAATGAGAATGCAATATTAATAAGATAACATGCTTCATATGGTAAGGAAACATGTCGAATAAGTCACGACTCATTAGGAATCAGCCAATCACACGAAGTCAATCATACTCAATAGTCAACAGCAATGAAACTTCATTTCCTTGTGTATGTCATGGCAATGCTACATAAATTTTTCACTCCATGAACACATTCAGACGAACAAATATGAAGATGCCATTAGACATCATCAGTAACAATCATCAGTCAATACGAATGAACGATCAATTCTAAAGTTTCCAATACAGCAGTTTAAAATAACAAAAAAAAATACCATCCCAGTCAATATGAAAGAAGGTCACAAGTGTTCGTATCAATATCACCAATCGCATTTGAATCTTGTGCAGAAATTTCTTTAGAAACCATTGACTTTAAGAGCAACTCTATTGTTTCATCTTTATCTGAAAAGGTAGATCAACTAATTAGTAATTAAATGAGAAGAATATATATATAAATCAACTAATTTATGATATAATACACATATCAAGCATCATGTATGTCGAGTTTCATCTAGTCAAGCATCATGTATGTCGAGTTCCGTCTAATTGTTACATTTAAACGTAGTTCAACTCTCACATCAATACATGTTTGTTACATCTAATGTTTTAACATATTTGATGCCCTCTTTAAACTTTAAAGTCATCTTAAACAATGAAATTTAAAATGTGGGTATAGTAACGAATATAAAAAAATCATTACATAACAAAGAATTATGTAAGAAAAGTTGACTTTAATATGCTTATGCAAAGCATTATTTAAAGTAACAGATAATACCTTCTTATCTATGGCTCTTTCTTTCAAACAATCATATGTAGTAATAGCCAAATCAACACTTTGAACTCATGTGAGAAAAGTTAAGTATTTTTACTTAATTTCCAATCATAAATACACACACATAACCTTCTTGATTACATATTGTCTAATAATTACAATTTATGCACACTCTGATAGAAATATTAATGATACATTTTCTTATCTTTTCCTTTTCTATCTTCTCTATCATGAGCTTTATTAATGTTAGAGACTAGAATATTGTCTAATATATTTTGATCACTTCTGGACCTGATGTGACCTCGAGAGGTTGTCATCTACTCCACGTGTCACGTTCCACATTGTGAGGAAAATAAACCAAAATATTATCTCCAATTTACGATAAACCGAAGTTATCCCGAACAATGGTGCAAAAGTGTTCACATGAAAGCGCAAAGTATTTTCACCTAAAATGTTTCTCAAATGCACTGCACAGTAATCCACTCAGTCATCGCCCATTGTCATCCATAGTTGCAACTTTGTTCTTTAAGGCTTTCTCTTGAAAAGGTGGTAGCAGTCTCGGCCCTTGGGCTTTGCTGGATAAACCTGAATCTATAGAAATTTAAACTAGAGGGCCTGCTTCCTCCTGCACTAATTCTGTTTCTTTAATCATGATTAAAGTGCTTGAAAGGACCCTAAAGTCCCGCAATGGCTCATATAACCCCAAATTTAAACTTGCTATGGGTCCCCTTAATCCCGGACAAGTATCTTCCTCCGCATGCTTAGCCTTTCGACAATTACTTAAACAACTTGGTAGTGACAGCATTGACCAACTATATGCATTTGGGTTTGAATTAACCATCAATCCATTGACAACTTAAGTCGCTATCTTGTCTGGTCCCAAAAGAATGATAGTCATTTTCTTCTCCTTTTGGAGGAAATTCATGTTTTCTTAGCTAGTTTTAGAATAAGTTTCGTTAACAATGGCGTATACAAACCGAAACACCTAATTATACATGGGAATAAGTTTTCTTTTTAACCCTTAAATTTTTTCCTCTGACCAAAGGAATCATCTTATTCGCTCAGCACAAAGATCCACCACTCTTCTGGCCCGGTGGTTGAAATCAAAAGAAGTTCGAGTTCGAGGTCACGAGTTCAACGTCCAGGGATGCATCAAGTAGGGGTCTGCCTAACCCAGGTTACCTATCAAAATCGGAAAAGATACAAAAGACCAAATTAGTTTCACGAAAAACACGACGATTTCTACGACGGCCTCGACATGTCTCACTGTTCAACTTTCGTAACTTGATATTTCTCCATTAACTAGACGGCTCTTTCAAGATGAATCTCAAGGCTATGAGATACGTGCTTTCTGCATCATTCTGTGAGACGACTTCGTTTAGAGGTGATAGACTTGTTAATTAGTGCATCTTTGCATGAACCGAACTCTTATTTTCTTGCTGTGATGAGTTTGAGGATTGAATGGACAAAGACGACGCAGTTCAGTTTATCATCTAATTAATATCTACGTAATTGTTTGCACATATTCAAATGTTCAACGAGAAAACATTGAAAATTTTAGGTGAAAGATGTTACTATTTATCATTTCAACATCAAACAACTCAAGTTTATATCTGTATATCATTCATGTGAACGATAAAATAAGAAAGAGTATACGACGAATAGGTAATTGTTTGCGCATATATTAATTCAAATGTTCAGCGACAAAAACATTGAAAATTCAAGGTGAAAGATGTTACTGTTTATCAATTCAACATCAAACAGCTTATGTTCATATCGTTACACCATTCATGTGAACAACAAAATAAGAAAGAGCGTACGGAGAATAGGTACGTGCTCATATGTGCTTCTGCTTCTTAGACGTGTATATATATATATACACGCATTATGGAGCCCTCTCCACTCACCAACATCAGAGACATCACAACAGAATTTTATCACCGTAAATCTTTCATTCCTTAACTAAATCTCTCATTCAAATTCGGTTCCCCTGCCAAGTAGCTGTCACACCTCCCCTTTTTCATGGCTAACAGTCTCATTAAAAGTCTCATGCTTGTCATTATCCCTTTGCTCTTGCTCAACGATGCAGTGCATGGGACACCAACTTATGACGTTACGAGCTATGGAGCTAAGGCAGATGGGGTGACCGATGACAGTGCTGCTTTCCTCAAGGCATGGAAAGTAGTTTGTGCTGCATCACAGGGAGGCACCTTGTATGTGCCCTCTGGGGCTTTCTTGCTGCACCCAACTCTGTTCTCTGGATCCTGTGCCAACACCAACATCGTAGTCAAGGTTGACGGCAACCTGGTTGCTTCGGCCGACTATAAACTTCAGAGTGCAGCCGGGTACTGGCTCAAATTTGAAAACGTGAAGGGATTGACGTTCCAAGGAGGGTATCTTGATGGAAAGGGCTCGGCCTTGTGGTCTTGCAAAGCTGCTAACAAAGCCAGCTGCCCATTTGGGGCAAGGGTAAGTTAACTGCCACGAATAATATGCAAGGATGTGCTAAATGTTGACTTATCACGCATGGACACACACGCTTTTACTTTGTGAACAGTAATTATTTGTTAATGACGACTCTTTTTTCTTCTTTTGTAGTCACTGGTGTTCGACAATGCCAGGGACATTGTGTTAAGCGGCATAACCTCTGTAAATAGTGAAATCTTCAACGTGGTCATCGATTCCTGCAACAACGTCCAAGTGGATGGCCTCAAGATTCAATCCTCAGGCACCAGCCCTAACACGGATGGCGTCCACGTAGAGCAATCGACGGGCGTGTCCATCACAAACACGGATATCAAGACTGGAGACGATTGCATCTCCGTTGGTCCAGGGACCCAAAACTTGTGGATAGAGAAGGTCACGTGTGGCCCTGGCCATGGAATAAGGTAGATTACGCATCTAAATAAGTTGAATATATGTGCATCGTTGTACAAATTAATCCAACTTAGGTGCTCTTGATAATGTCATGCATGCATTTTTTGACAAGGCAATCCAACTTTCGTAATCATATAACTTTAACTTGTTCTAATGACAGTATTGGGAGCTTAGGGAAGAACTCTAATGAAGCCGGCGTGCAAAACGTCACGGTGAAGAACACGGTTTTCACGGGTTCCACCAATGGACTAAGGATAAAGTCATGGGCAAGGAGCAGCAACGGTTTTGCCGAAGGCATTGTCTTCGATGGAATCACCATGAATAATGTGAAGAACCCCATCATCATAAACCAGCATTACTGTGATAGCAATGTCAATGCCTGCCGACCCAGGTACTAAGTTACTACCAAGTTGAAAAGTGAAACAAAAGAAATTATTCTGTTGCCCAGTAAGTTCTAGTTCCCTATTAGTTATTCACAAGATTCATCCTTCATTGATCTTATGTGTGCTTTGATCAGAATTCCGGTGTCAAGATCTCCCAAGTGACCTACAACAACATCAAGGGCACATCACAGACTCAAGTTGCCGTCGATTTTGCATGCAGCGCAACTGCACCGTGTCAAGGCATCAAGATGTCTAACGTGCAGCTCACATACAATGGGCAACCAGCAAAGTCATCCTGTGAGCATGCATATGGGAGTGCAAGCGGCACCATGGTTCCACCGAGTTGCCTCCAATCATCGGGTGGCTCGAATCGCAGGCTTATGGGCTTTGTCACCACCAGCATTTGATTTTCTGGTCCAGTGGATTCAATTATTTTTCTGTAATAAAGTAAAAATGATTGGAATAAAGGAAATTGACACTCATTTGTAATGTACACGACATTTATTGTTCAAGGTACAAATAAAGAATATGTGGATTTATTTGTCGTGAAGATATGATTGAGTTATTGATTTGTTGTAACGGTGTCGTTCCTTTTGAAAATTTTCTCTTCATAGTATATACTGAACTTCAACGAACTTGAGTGCTCGTGAACATCAGCATCCATTTTTCACTCCACGTATTATAACGCATTTGTGAGCAAGTGTAAAAAAGATAAGTGAAAAGCTTTGGTAAATGAAGTTCCCGAAAAACGATCACTAGAGAGGAACGGCTTTTCGGCCTAGGAAACCTTGAATAACGTCACCCGCAAACTGGACGATCCGACGCAGGTGGGCCTCGAGAAACCTTTTTCAGTACATGCCCAGTATGGGCAGTTAAGATTGAAACAAGATCTGGATATGATTTTTGGGCCATAGATTGAATCGTCCTCTAGAGATTGGTCCTTTTATGGGTTCCACTAATCCAGGACAAGTGCCACTTCCGGCACGCTGATCCTTTTTTCTCACAACAGGAGGCTGAAGGGTGACATACACATGCACAAATCTCCCCTTCCCACCAGCACAAGGGAATCTGGGTGCCCTGCCAGTTGAACTCTGGATCTTGCATGTTTGGGCAAGTAATGTCTTCTAGCTAGTTTTTAGAATAAAGCATGCACTCAGGGCGTTTGTTCTTCTGGAATGGCATGTTGTTCACAAGATGCAGATCGTGAGTTCGATTCCAGTGGATGTATACCTGCCTTTGGCCTTCCCCTTGTAAGTGGAACACCATTAACCATGGCATATACCAACAGAAACATCTAATTAGAAGACAAACTCCCTAGTGCTTAAAGTTCTGTGCTTTAACTAGAAACACCATGTTAGCTCGTGAAAGAAATCTACTATCCTCCTGGCTTGGGAGTTCAATCAAAAGAACCTTCATGTTCAACTTTAACCTCAACCTATCCATCCCAATAGATGTGGTTTTCGGCTCTTCATGCGGTCTTGTTTTTCAACATTCAAAAAGTATTTAAGAGAAAACCAAGAGTAATGCAAATTCAGAAATCAACCAGCATTAAGATTTTCAAATGAAAGAATATGATCAACTTTGTTCGTACCTTAAAAAATATATGTTGTCTTCATGTTATTACAAATTCAGTATAGATGAATATGTCAACTCCCTTGTTCCAATATTTTTACTTCATTACAGATAAAGAAATGAAATCCAATACAGAAAAAACAAGCAATGAACGGACATTATATGATGTATTTGCATGGTTGGATTGTTTATGCCTATATTTAAGGTTGATTCTATATGTTAAATCTATTTGCATGATTGGATTTGATGAATTGTGTCATATGATGGGTTCAAATAGACGTGGTTAGTTTTGGGTTAAATCTAGCGGTTCGAGTTTTGGTTTTGGTTTAAATGAAAAACTATATATGGTAACGATCGATCGGAAAAAATATGTGAAATTGAACGGCCAAGCCAGTTTCGAATAGTTCATGTCGAGAACAAAAGATTTCAAGCAAGGCCCCATAAAAGGGTGGTTGGCAGACGACTACCATGCATGTCCTTAGTATCATAATTTTGTCCTTTATAAACTTTTTTTCCAATATAGAGAATGAAGAATATAAGAGGAAGGGTGTTGTACTCCCAAAAGAATGAGGAGTTGCATCGTTGAAGCTAGGGAACCTCCGACTGTAGAATCTTTTATTATTCAAATTAAAGTTTTCTTATTCAAAACATGAAAAAGGGTCTAACCTAGTTGAGGCAAAATTAAAGCACATTTACTCTACCCACCAACCACTCGATTTAACTCCCCAGCGAAAGTTGATGAAATCATCGCCTCTTCTTGGAGGGGATCCTAACACGGGCTACCTAAAGGCCATTTCCACTATAGATAAAGAAGAAGCGTGCTGCCCCCCTATGCATTGCTCCTGGTCTTAGATGGTTGGCACTCCTCCAATGCCAAACAAATCTAGAAATGCTGGAGTCGAAATCAAGATGGTCGGAGACAGTGACGAATCCACATTGTGATGGGTGGGGCGACAGTTCTGAAAATTTTCTGTGTTGTAAATGTTTTAGAATTGAAAATTTTAAAGCCCATTCGACCCAAACTTAATGTCCGCCCCACCCTAAACAAGTTTATGGATCCACCATTCAGTTCTTCTCGAGTAGGAATGGGCTTTTTTATATTAGATTGGGTTATGAGGAGGACATGCTCACCATAATTCACAAGGAGATCTTCAAGCTCGCCTAGAGGACACCTAACTTTGAAGATGGAAAGCAAGCCAACCATAGTGCCTGCAAATCACCACAACAATCCTGGTGTGGCTTTTATTCTAGACGACCTTAATCCAAGTTTGTGGCATCTTGAGATCTTCCAAGCCATTGCCACTTACCTGGGGAGAGACTTGTAATAATGAATAATCTTATGAGGGTGCCAACCTTTTTGCTCTTCACTTGGATTGGCATGGAGGTGTCACAAAACAATGAGTCAAACACTTTCAGTCCCTTTAACCTTAAGGGGATGAGTCCTTACTATTGTTCTTTGAATTTGAATCTCGAGTGACAGATTGTGAAGATTTTGGTTCCACACAATGCAAAAGTGGCACCTGCTATAGAGGAGATAGCTAAAGAGAAAGGTGGCTCAAAGGAGACGGTGAAAATAGAAAAAAGGTTTGGCAAAAAAAGAACGCCCCGCTCACAATGATGTCCAACCATTTCAAGGTGCTTAACACAATCAAGAAGGAACACCCACAAAGCGCAGATTCTAGCACCTTGGTGGCCTTTGAACTGATGCCAGAAGACATTAAAGATGAGGAAATACCAACTACTGATGAAAGACAATACACCCACCCGTCTGCTAGGCCCACAGTCAACCAAGCACAAGAATTATAGAGACAGAACTCAAAACTGGTGATAACATGAATCTAGTGATAGTTGAGATAAATCACTCGACGTTCCCCCCCCCTCTCTAACGCTAAATTTTATGCGCAATTAGCACTCTAAAAAGAGGAGAAGCTCTAACTCCAGTAGATGTTGTCACCCCATAAGGACAAAGGTTTTGTGTAGGATAGGAATGCAAGGCACGATGGAGGTTCATCCAGAAACCTTTTTTCTAAAAGAAGGCAACATGGAATTGGCCTTACTTCCTTTCAATCATGAAGCTGATAGCGGTTCCTCATATTGCACTAAAAACAACAATCGAAAGCGAGGGTTTCCACCTAGTTGAAAGTCAATTAATATATAGGGGAAGCAATGAACCCATGTTCTACAGGATGGTTGAGCAACCACCTCCTTCTCTCACCTCGAATTCAACAACGATGAAAATGACTATGTATGCAACTATATAGGTGTTTGATAACTATTATAATTAAAAGGAGTAGATTTAGTATTCCTTTTTTAATGTAAAATGACTATGTATGCAACTAAAGAAGCTTTCAGCCTACGATGTTTGATAACTTTTGAGATATCACTGATTGCAAGGGTGGTCTACCTGTGTAAGAAGAGATCAATTCAATATCTTTAAAACTTGGTGAAGAAGAAGAAAACCCGAATGACATTCAATCTCATCTTCTTTGGATTTTGGTGGGCGATTGGAATGTTGTTCCTTTTAGATCAGAAAGGATAAGGGGCATGATGTACATGCCTAGAAGTCAAGAGTTTAATGAATGATTATGAGGTGCAGGGCGACTGAAGTCACTGCTATAGGCTTCAGCTTCACATAAAATAATCGATAGAAACGATGCCACCACATTGCTCGTGTTCTGGATAGGGGACTAGTCAATGCTAGTTGGCTGCCAAAGTTCCGTAAATAATTGGATTAAAGTGACACCTTGAGTGTTTCTGAACCATGGTGGGCTTCTAATGCTTGAAGATGACATGCATTAATGCCAGGTTCATTTCAAGTTCTTCAAAATTTGGTTGAAGGTATGAGGAGCTAGTGAGAGAATCTTGGAGCACACCATTTACAGATAATCACTCACATAGAATGATGAAGAAGCTGAACAGACACAAAAGTCAATTTATAGGATTGGAACCACAAATTCATTGGAGATATCACTCTGCATGTGTCTCATTGGGGCAAAATCTAAGAGGAAATAAACATGGGTTGATTTGGTACTCTTTCAAGTTAAAAGCCTTAGCACTAAATTAGTTCTTACTTAATTGAGAGATGGAAGCTGCCGTCTGAAAGAAAAAAGTCGTGTCAGGTGGCTAGAGGGGTTCTACGAGAGCACATCTCAGTTCCACTAGATCCAATGTTAGTAGTAATAACAGCTACATTATTCAAAGGGAAGATAGCTTGATAGTCACATTCTAGGGCAGCGCGTCTCCCTCTCTTTGATGATGCAAACAATGATCTTCTTCACCCAAAACGTGTCCAAGCACAAGACCAAGCATGCAACCTAGGAGTTATGTGGCAGAAAGTGCATTTTTATTGTTTCTAGGAGCCTTTTACCAATCCTACTAGCAAACCATTAGTAGAGATGTCACTAGAGCAGTGAAGTATTTTTCATGAAAGATTCTGAAGGAGACCATGCCACTCATGTAGATCTAACTCTGAAAACATAAGGTACATCTAAGCTTTTAGACTTTTGACCCATCAACCTTTGCAATTTTGCCTATAAGATCATCACCAAAATCACAGTGAATCACATGCGACCGATCTTGATAAATATCATATCAGCTATCGGCTTTCTTCAAGGGCAGAATGGTCCAAGAAAGCATCCTAATTGCCCGTGATCATGTGGGTACCATGAGTTATAGTCGAAAGACTTGAGTCTTATTCAAAACGAACATAGTTAAAAGCATACAATATAATAGAGTGAAACTTTCTTCGCTTCCATTTTTTGATTTTGATGCAAGGTTGGTTTAGTTTATCGTAGAATGCATTACCACGGCCAAGTTTGCTTTTCTAATCAATAGCGAGGCTGGTGATACATTCAAAATCTCATAAGGGACTCAACAGAGAGATCCCCTCTCTTCATACCTATTCTTGGTGTTGTGGAGAGGCTCACATGCCAATCACTAATGAAGGAGGAATACAAAGAGTTGGTCCTGGTAAGGGCACGATCATCCTGGTGAGTCATAGCTTCTACATTGATGACGCCTTGTTCTTTATCAGTGACAAGGCTAAATCACTAGAGAAGTTCATAGACATCATGTAAGAGTTTGAAAGTTCATCACGCCTACTTGTAAGCTAGGAAAAATCCATCTGGGTTCCCTTCTTTGTGTCATCTTCCAGGGCTAGACAAGTGAAGAACATACACGGCTAAGGGACCCTTTCCTACAAATACATGGAGATCCCAGTTTTCAGAGGAAGACTTAGAATGATGCATTTCAAACCATTGGCCCAAGTTCTTTATAGCAAATTGGCGAGAATAAATGGCACTTTAATCTCCACTGTCGGTCAGTTAGTGCTAATCAAATCTGCGCTATCGGCTTAATCTATTCACTAGATGATGAGTTTCCAATTTTTACAAGGAGTCATTAAAGCATTGGAGAATATCATCAATCAATTTTCAATGGCAAAGCTTAGGTAATAGAAAAGGAATTCAGCTTTTGCAATGGGACTAAGTACACAAGACTAATGAGGAGGGAGATCTAGGCCTTTGAAGACTTGCAGACGTGAACTTTGCTCCTTTCCCGAAGAATGTTTGAAAGGTCAGGAATAAGAGAACAAACCCCTTCTCTTTGCTAATTAGAGAGAAATATCTTTCTACCAGCTCAATATGGTATCACGCAAAGAGCCAAAGTGCTCATGGTGGTGGACTTCCTTGTAGACTCTCCTAAGGATGATTAAATAAGGAGCCAAGTGGAGCACATGGTCAGCCGAGCAAAACGAGTTTTTGTCTAATCCCTGGCTGGGGTCACCACCTCTTGCAAGCCTCATTGAGAAAGGTATGCCGAAGGAGGAGTATTGCGACCTACGACAAATAAAAATTTACAACTTGAAATCGGCTGTAGTAAACATTGAGGTTTACTTGCAGCAATACAAGAGAAGTTGTCCTTGGGAAATCCTGTAGATCAATCAGGTCAGCCATTAGCAACGGAGATGACGACCATTTAAGTTGGGCATGTGGCAAAGAGTTCAATACTTGAGTAGCCTAGGATGCAACCAGACAAACAGAATCAATTTTCCTTGGCAGATTTTAAAATCTTGTGCCCATCCCAGAGTTGCCCCTTACATTACACTTTACAATAATGGATATGCTAAGCTTGTGGAACTAAGCCAAAGCTGGCCATGTTGCATATGTTGTTCAAGAATCAGCATCACATCCCTGGTTGGGGTCCTATGTATTTTGTTTTGCTAAAACGATGAACCACCTGAGTGAAAGCCTTCTCTACGGTGTACATATTTTTTATATACTTGATTGGGGTCTGCCTAGCTTCCCTTGTTAATCCAAAAAAAAAAAAGTCAAGTGGAAGCAATATTTTGTTTTCTCTTGTATTGACTTCTTTTCAAGACAACTAATTCTTTGTTTGGGAGTTGCCATTTGCACCCCCCCTTATTACTATTACACCTGCATCATTGTCCCACGCAGTCTCTCTTCTATCATTACTCCCGCCATAGCCACACCGCCGTGACTATTGATTGCACCGGTGATTCACAAGTTCTCTCTCATGCTTTTCTCTCTATTATCTTCCTCTGCTTCTCGGTTCCCTCTCTTTTTCTCTTCTTCTCTATTTTCCTCCCCCTCTCCTCCAAGAGCCTGTTGTTGCGAGAATTTTTGTAAAAGCATGAAAGGAGATGCTCGCAACCACATTTGCTGCTAAAAATAGATGCACTCGTTAGTGTCTCTACCTTGAGGAGGCAAATGCACTCATTGGGCATCTACTTTTAGTAGCAAATATGCCCAAGCATGTTTGCTTGTGTGAGACAGATGTGCTCGATGTATCTGTTCCTTGTTATATTTCTTGGAAGCTCAAATGCGTCCTCTCATATCTCAAACTCTATAGGCATACAAAAACCCATGTTTTTCTTTAAATGTCTTTAGTATGACATGGATAGATGATATCATATGGATGAATTTAAGTTAGCCTCCATGTGTACTTCTTCGCAATCATATTATGGTGAACCATTAATATTTTTCTACCACGCATTACAAGTGTGGTACAAGAGTGATCAAACTAAACGAGATTGATATATTGTTTGTCATGAGAAACCGAGAGAAATGTATAAAATGCCAACTAAAGATTCAATAGAGGACTTATTTTATGTAGTTGATATAGAAATTGATGCTAGTATTATCATTCACTATGTTCAAGATGGTGCAAATGTGCATACACATATTTCAAAGCAATGGGTGAAAGAGATAATAGAAACTAAAAGTAAGAAATTCAATTGAATTGTTCTTTTCTTAAAGAATATGTAGATTGTGCTATTGACCTTTACTTATGATTATGTCTTATTTGACTGTGTGTTAATTTGTGTGTTTTATTTGTGTCGGCTCCATGCTTACAATATTGATAGACCTAGTTGTTTTCCAAAGATATGATGCAACTACAATGTTGATGAGGTGGAAGAAGATGTAGACAAAATGAGGGTAGCAATAGAAGACATTGTCGTGATAATGATAATGATCATAATAATGATGATGAGGGTATTTATTGTTATTCTTGTCTTTTGTTGAATATTATGTGTTTTCATTATGAAACCGATGTACTTTATTAATTGGCACCGGTGAAAGAGACTTGTATGCAATGAGAAGAAATAAAAAGAGACCAATAATTGCACAAGAAGATGTTGTAAATTAGGAAATATTAAAAAAAAAGAATTACAACCCTAAATAATTTGCTTGTACCGGATCAACTTACCCCAACTTCATCCCTATGAAATAGAATGACATTATTGGAGGATGCCTTTGGGAAACTTTCTCAGTGTTATTGTATAACAAAGAATGGATGCTCAAGCAAATCTCATATACTATAATGATATATATATATATATTTATTTATTTATTTATGTTACTTTTTGTATAGCATAATAAATCATGACAAATTTATCTTTTAAGTCATGAAGATATGCCACATGGTGCATGACTTAGTAGGATTACATAGTTATGTACAACAATGATCATCCAAGTAATCATCTGCCCTTATAGTGATTCTTCACTATCTTATATGTGTGGAGTTATAATCATCTATATACATGGCATTTGAAACAATGTTGTATATGAGAGCAGTTCTTTGTTATATTGCCTCAAATTTGTACTATTGACTATTGTGAGAATATTGCTTCATATAGTATTTTTAGCATTTAATTTCATGATTGTTAGATAATACAAGAAACTAAATTTTTCTATTATATATTACTTTGATAATGGTGGTCATTTATATCTTTCAATATATATGTTTTAATATGCAATTACAGTAATCACAGAATACAAAAAATGTTAGAGATGATTGACTGTGATCTCTCACGCATTAGAATTTTCTTCAGGATAAACATTGGTACTGATGTTCTTATATTCAACCTATATGGTATTTATGTACTCCTTTTCAAATTAGCATAGCTATTTGGCTATGTTGGACTTGATATATTTCATATTCGGCCCTATACGACACTTGTATTATCCTCATTACTTTTGTATATGTGGCTAATTTGTAAAACTTTATAAATGTTTGTTACTTTAGTTATTTTCATGATACTTTTATATCTAAATATATTAATTTGCAAGATAAGTTGTACTTTGATTATTTGATATTGTATATCAAGGGAATATGATGGAATCCTATTCCCAAAATCAATTTTCTTTAATTTGTGATAGATTAAAACCATTGAATTACAAGTGTAAGTATATTTCTAGCGGTTCTTTCCTAAACATATCCTAGCGGTTTTAAGTACCGCAAATATCTTTTTTGAGTGATTATCATACATTATTTGTGGCGGTTAGTATAATCATGTGAAATAATATTTCTGACATTTGAATCATCACAAAAAAGGATTTTCCCAATGGTTTCAAAAATTTATTCCAATGCTTTACTTATTTCTGAGCAAAAATTTCCAATACTGGAAATTTATTCCTGACGGTTCAACAAAACATTTTTGAATATTCGGTCAGTTGTTGGAAATGCATTTTTCTCCACGAATTTGACCTGGTAGGTTCTTTCTTGCAGTTATCCATGTATTTTTGGGGTCTTTTGAGAATTTTTCTGTCATATTTTTGGCAGATATTTTTCTAGGTTTTGACTTATTCCTCATGGTTGAAACCATCTCAAATGGCTTCTCCGATGGTTTTAATCATTGAAAATAGTGTTTTTTACAATTGCCAGAAAAATCAAATTTGTACTATCGTAGGCTATTATGTCACTTTGAATTTCTATCTACCACTAGATTCTTGTCATCAAGGAGAGTAAATGCATTGAGCTACATGTAAGATACCCACCAAGATCACTTTCATGATAGCTCAAACTCACTCGGTCCTACTGAAGTTGAGATAAGATTAACTCAAGCTCGATATGCAAACGAGCTAAGTGTTGGTGAGAGCTCATCAATATTGGGGCTCAAATAATGTGTGGTATGGTCATAGAAGAATTTAAATCAGTCTCTCATGGAAGGCAAAGACCAAATGAGGCGTCAGAAAGAGCTATAAACATAGAGATATTATCCATTGACTCCAATGTGAAAGAATTCCTTAAACATGGCTCGTTTCAAATCGTTTTGGCGTTCCAACCAAAACCAAACCAGGCCAGGAACTGGGCTTGGAATTGGAGACCACTCGATTGGGTTTTAGTATCACCTTTCATGAAACCGAAATCGCTTCGGTTTTTCTATAAATTTGAATTTTTAAAATTTTTTATTGTTTTCTAGTGGTTGAGACCCTAAACCATCTTGGAACAGGTAGCATCAAAACCTTATTAAGCCCTTTGGTAGAAAGTATACAATTCATGAAACCATTTTGACTCAAATTGCTACTTGCAGAACCACACACTCCAGTCCCTTATCAAAATTTCTTCGACAAACTTCAATGGTCTTATACATTAAGGAATTTTTCAACATCTTCTTAAAGGTTATTTCAAGCTCAAAAATATTGAGCTTCTATAATGAAGCTCGATCTAAGTAGATTTGGTCCTAGTTCGAGCTCAAACATTGAACCTCGAGTTCAACATTTCTGTTCGAGTTGAGTTGAACTTACCTATACTCGAGCTAAACTTAGCTTGACTGCACCCCTACAAACTAAGCCAAACCAGGAGAAAAATGAGCAATTGATACAGATGCTCAGCCCTAGCCCTTTTGGGCCCATGTAAAATGTGGGCCAGCTCAACCCTTAATGGGCCATGGGCCGGGCCAGATTGTCCCACATATATTTATATTGCTTTGATAAGTCACTAGAAACCTACTAATCATACAAAGTGAATTATACTCAAAAGCAATGAAACTGCAATTTCAAGGCAAAGTAATAAAAACCTTTGATTTCATAAACACATTCATAATACAGAAAATAAACAAGCATCATTTATTCAATGAGAATTACAAATTGACAATCACAAAAGGAACACTAACAATCCAAAAGCAATAAATTATGAATTACAAATGTATACCGACAAACTGCTCTCCATCATTTTGTTAGAGAGCATCATTAGCACGACTGCAATTGCAACCATTGACGGGTTAGTCGGTTAAACAGATTCGAGAAAAGATAATTTTCTTACCTATGACACCAAATGGTTGGAAGCATGATTTTGGGGTTCACTGCCAGTTCCAGCTTTCACTCTACACTTGCACAATTATAGACATCTATAAGATATTTACTTCTTCAATACATCTAAATGATCAAGCTGCCATAGGGCCAAAATGCCCAATACTCGCAATTAGAGTCACCTGCATCGAGAGAGCCTTGTGCTTTTAGAGAAACAAAGTTGTTTCTAGGCTTCAAACTAGACAAGTCTCAACTGATCTTCTAAATTCCTTTTGCTCCAAGGTGCATCGAGTCCCAATTGCTTCATGCATTTAGAGAGGAACAATTAATAAATTTGTATGTGTGTGTGAGAGAGAGAGAACTAACATACTTTTGGGGCAAAAGGATGCCCTTAAAAAATAAAAACATAAGCAACATATTACTAATCAGGAGGTATTCTAGACATAATTTTCCTTTGGTTGGAGCAGAGGAGGAATGTAAAAACATGACTGCACAAGATCAACAAGCAACACGAAGTGAATCATACTCAACAACAATGAGAATGCAATATTAATAAGATAACATGCTTCATATGGGAAGGAAACATGTCGAATAAGTCACGACTCATTAGGAATCTGCCAATCACACGAAGTCAATCATACTCAATAGTCAACAGCAATGAAACTTCATTTCCTTGTGTATGACATGGCAAAGCTACATAAATTTTTCACTCCATGAACACATTCAGATGAACAAATATGAAGATGCCATTAGACATCATTAGTAACAATCATTCAGTCAATACGAATGAACGATCAATTCTAAAGTTTCCAATACAGCAGTTTAAAATAACAAAAAAAGAAACTAGCATCTCGGTCAATATAAAAGAAGGTCACAAGTGTTCGTATCAATATCACCAATTGCATTTGAATCTTGTGCAGAAATTTCTTTAGAAACCATTGACTTTAAGAGCAACTCTATTGTTTCATCTTTATCTGAAAAGGTAGATCAACTAATTAGTAATTAAATGAGAAGAATATATATATATATAAATCAACTAATTTATGATATATAATACACATATCAAGCATCATGTATGTCGAGTTTCATCTAGTCAAGCATCATGTATGTCGAGTTCCATCTAATTGTTACATTTAAACGTAGTTCAACTCTCACATCAATACATGTTTGTTACATCTAATGTTTTAACATATTTGATGCCCTCTTTAAACTTTAAAGTCATCTTAAGCAACGAAATTTAAAATGTCGGTAGCATTATTTAAAGTAACAGATAATACCTTCATATCTATGGCTCGTTCATTCAAACAATCATATGTAGTAATAGCCAAATCAACACTTTGAACTCATGTGAGAAAAGTTAAGTATTTTTACTTAATTTCCAATCATAAATACACACACATAACCTTCTGGATTACATATTGTCTAATAATTATAATTTATAAACACTCTGATAGAAATATTAATGATACATTTTCTTATCTTTTCCTTTTCTATCTTCTCTATCATGAGCTTTATTAATGTTAGAAACTAGAATATTGTCTAATATATTTTGATCACTTCTGGACCTGATGTGACCTCGAGAGGTTGTCATCTACTCCACGTGTCACGTTCCACATTGTGAGGAAAATTAACCAAAATATTATCTCCAATTTACGATAAACCGAAGTTATCCCGAACCATGGTGCAAAAGTGTTCACATGAAAGCGCAAGTATTTTCACCTAAAATGTTTCTCAAATGCACTGTACAGTAATCCACTCAGTCATCGCCCATTGTCATCCATAGTTGCAACTTTGTTCTTTAAGGCTTTCTCTTGAAAAGGTGGTAGCAGTCTCAGCCCTTGGGCTTTGCTGGACAAGAACCTGAATCTATAGAAATTTAAACTAGAGGGCCTGCTTCCTCCTGCACTAATTCTGTTTCTTTAATCATGATTAAAGTGCTTGAAAGGACCCTAAAGTCCCGCAATGGCTCATATAACCCCAAATTTAAACTTGCTATGGGTCCCCTTAATCCCGGACAAGTATCTTCCTCCGCATGCTTAGCCTTTCGACAATTACTTAAACAACTTGGTAGTGACAGCATTGACCAACTATATGCATTTGGGTTTGAATTAACCATCAATCCATTGACAACTTAAGTCGCTATCTTGTCTGGTCCCAAAAGAATGATAGTCATTTTCTTCTCCTTTTGGAGGAAATTCATGTTTTCTTAGCTAGTTTTAGAATAAGTTTCGTTAACAATGGCGTATACAAACCGAAACACCTAATTATACATGGGAATAAGTTTTCTTTTTAACCCTTAAATTTTTTCCTCTGACCAAAGGAATCATCTTATTCGCTCAACACAAAGATCCACCACTCTTCTGGCCCGGTGGTTGAAATCAAAAGAAGTTCGAGTTCGAGGTCACGAGTTCAACGTCCCAGGGATGCATCAAGTAGGGGTCTGCCTAACCCAGGTTACCTATCAAAATCGGAAAAGATACAGAAGACCAAATTAGTTTCACGAAAAAACTAATTTATCATCTAACTGTTCGATTTCTACGACGGCCTCGACATGTCTCACTGTTCAACTTTCGTAACTTGATATTTCTCCATTAACTAGACGGCTCTTTCAAGATGAAACTCAAGGCTATGAGATACGTGCTTTCTGCATCATTCTGTGAGACGACTTCGTTTAGAGGTGATAGACTTGTTAATTAGTGCATCTTTGCATGAACCGAACTCTTATTTTCTTGCTGTGATGAGTTTGAGGATTGAATGGACAAAGACGACGCAGTTCAGTTTATCATCTAATTAATATCTACGTAATTGTTTGCACATATTCAAATGTTCAACGAGAAAACATTGAAAATTTTAGGTGAAAGATGTTACTATTTATCATTTCAACATCAAACAACTCAAGTTTATATCTGTATATCATTCATGTGAACGATAAAATAAGAAAGAGTATACGACGAATAGGTAATTGTTTGCGCATATATTAATTCAAATGTTCAGCGACAAAAACATTGAAAATTCAAGGTGAAAGATGTTACTGTTTATCAATTCAACATCAAACAGCTTATGTTCATATCGTTACACCATTCATGTGAACAACAAAATAAGAAAGAGCGTACGGAGAATAGGTACGTGCTCATATGTGCTTCTGCTTCTTAGACGTGTATATATATATACACGCATTATGGAGCCCTCTCCACTCACCAACATCAGAGACATCACAACAGAATTTTATCACCGTAAATCTTTCATTCCTTAACTAAATCTCTCATTCAAATTCGGTTCCCCTGCCAAGTAGCTGTCACACCTCCCCTTTTTCATGACTAACAGTCTCATTAAAAGTCTCATGCTTGTCATTATCCCTTTGCTCTTGCTCAACGATGCAGTGCATGGGACACCAACTTATGACGTTACGAGCTATGGAGCTAAGGCAGATGGGGTGACCGATGACAGTGCTGCTTTCCTCAAGGCATGGAAAGTAGTTTGTGCTGCATCACAGGGAGGCACCTTGTATGTGCCCTCTGGGGCTTTCTTGCTGCACCCAACTCTGTTCTCTGGATCCTGTGCCAACACCAACATCGTAGTCAAGGTTGACGGCAACCTGGTTGCTTCGGCCGACTATAAACTTCAGAGTGCAGCCGGGTACTGGCTCAAATTTGAAAACGTGAAGGGATTGACGTTCCAAGGAGGGTATCTTGATGGAAAGGGCTCGGCCTTGTGGTCTTGCAAAGCTGCTAACAAAGCCAGCTGCCCATTTGGGGCAAGGGTAAGTTAACTGCCACGAATAATATGCAAGGATGTGCTAAATGTTGACTTATCACGCATGGACACACACGCTTTTACTTTGTGAACAGTAATTATTTGTTAATGACGACTCTTTTTTCTTCTTTTGTAGTCACTGGTGTTCGACAATGCCAGGGACATTGTGTTAAGCGGCATAACCTCTGTAAATAGTGAAATCTTCAACGTGGTCATCGATTCCTGCAACAACGTCCAAGTGGATGGCCTCAAGATTCAATCCTCAGGCACCAGCCCTAACACGGATGGCGTCCACGTAGAGCAATCGACGGGCGTGTCCATCACAAACACGGATATCAAGACTGGAGACGATTGCATCTCCGTTGGTCCAGGGACCCAAAACTTGTGGATAGAGAAGGTCACGTGTGGCCCTGGCCATGGAATAAGGTAGATTACGCATCTAAATAAGTTGAATATATGTGCATCGTTGTACAAATTAATCCAACTTAGGTGCTCTTGATAATGTCATGCATGCATTTTTTGACAAGGCAATCCAACTTTCGTAATCATATAACTTTAACTTGTTCTAATGACAGTATTGGGAGCTTAGGGAAGAACTCTAATGAAGCCGGCGTGCAAAACGTGACGGTGAAGAACACGGTTTTCACGGGTTCCACCAATGGACTAAGGATAAAGTCATGGGCAAGGAGCAGCAACGGTTTTGCCGAAGGCATTGTCTTCGATGGAATCACCATGAATAATGTGAAGAACCCCATCATCATAAACCAGCATTACTGTGATAGCAATGTCAATGCCTGCCCAACCCAGGTACTAAGTTACTACCAAGTTGAAAAGTGAAACAAAAGAAATTATTCTGTTGCCCAGTAAGTTCTAGTTCCCTATTAGTTATTCACAAGATTCATCCTTCATTGATCTTATGTGTGCTTTGATCAGAATTCCGGTGTCAAGATCTCCCAAGTGACCTACAACAACATCAAGGGCACATCACAGACTCAAGTTGCCGTCGATTTTGCATGCAGCGCAACTGCACCGTGTCAAGGCATCAAGATGTCTAACGTGCAGCTCACATACAATGGGCAACAAGCAAAGTCATCCTGTGAGCATGCATATGGGAGTGCAAGCGGCACCATGGTTCCACCGAGTTGCCTCCAATCATCGGGTGGCTCGAATCGCAGGCTTATGGGCTTTGTCACCACCAGCATTTGATTTTCTGGTCCAGTGGATTCAATTATTTTTCTGTAATAAAGTAAAAATGATTGGAATAAAGGAAATTGACACTCATTTGTAATGTACACGACATTTATTGTTCAAGGTACAAATAAAGCATATGTGGATTTATTTGTCGTGAAGATATGATCGAGTTATTGATTTGCTGTAACAGTATCGTTCCTCTTCATAGTATATACTGAACTTCAACGAACTTGAGTTCTCATGAACATCAGCATCCATTTTTCACTCCACGTATTATAACGCATTTGTGAGCAAGTGTACTGCAAATCCCAAAAAGATGGGTGAAAAGCTTGGGTAAACGAGGTTCCCGGAAAACGATCACTAGAGAGGAACGGCTTTTCGGCCTAAGAAACCTTGAATAACGTCACCCGCAAACTGGACGATCCGACGCAGGTGGGCCTCGAAAAACCTTTTTCGGTACATGCCCGAGTATGGGCAGTTAAGATTGAAACAAGATCTGGATATGATTTTTGGTCCACAGATTGAATCGTCCTCTAGAGATTGGTCCTTTTATGGGTTCCATTAATCCAGGACAAGTGCCACTTCCGGCACGCTGATCCTTTTTTCTCACAACAGGAGGCTGAAGGGTGACATACACATTCACACATCTCCCCTTCCCACCAGCACAAGGGAATCTGGGTGCCCTGCCAGTTGAACTCTGGATCTTGCATGTTTGGGCAATTAATGTTTTCTAGCTAGTTTTTAGAATAAAGTATGCACTCCGGGCGTTTGTTCTTCTGGAATGGCATGTTGTTCACAAGATGCAGATCGTGAGTTCGATTTCAGAGCATGTATACCTGCGTTTGGCCTTCCCCTTGTAAGTGGAACACCATTAACCATGGCGTATACCAACAGAAACATCTAATTAGAAGACAAACTCCCTAGCGCTTAAAGTTCTGTGCTTTAACTAATGGAAACACCATGTTAGCTCGTGAAAGAAATCTACTATCCTCCTGGCTAGGTGGTTCAATCAAAAGAACCTTCATGAAACGGAAACCGCTTCGGTTTTTCTATAAATTTGAATTTTTTATTGTTTTCTATCGGTTGAGACCCTAAACCATCTTGGAACAGGCAGTATCAAAACCTTATTAAGCCCTTTTGGTAGAAAGTATACAATTCATGAAACCATCTTGCAGAACCACACACTCCAGTCCCTCATCAGAATTTGTTCGACAAACTTCAATGGTCTCATACATTAAGGAATTTTTCAACATCTTCTTAAAGGTTATTTCAAGCTCAAAAAGATTGAGCTTCTATAATGAAGCTCGATCTAAGTAGATTTGGTCCTAGTTCGAGCTCAAACATTGAACCTCGAGCTCAACATTTCTGTTCGAGTTGAGTTGAACTTGCCTATACTCGAGGTGAACTTAGCTTGACTGCACCCCTACAAACTAAGCCAAACTAGGAGGGCAATGAGCGGTTGGTTGCGTCAATGGTCCTTGTGTCACCGCGGTATTTGCTCTTGGGCAATTGATACAGATGCTCGGCCCTAGCCCTTTTGGGCCCATGTAAAATGTGGGCCAGCCCGGCCCTTACTGGGCCATGGGCCGGGCCAGATTGGCCCACATATATTGATATTGCTTTGATAAGTCACTAGAAACCTACTAATCATACAAAGTGAATTATACTCAAAAGCAATGAAACTGCAATTTCAAGGCAAAGCAATAAAAACCTTTCATTTCATAAACACGTTCATAATACAGAAAATAAACAAGCATCATTTATTCAATGAGAATTACAAATTGACAATCACAAAAGGAACACTAACAATCCAAAAGCAATAAATTATGAATTACAAATGTATACCGACAAACTACTCTCCATCATTTTGTTAGAGAGCATCATTAGCACGGCTGCAATCGCAACCATTGACGGGTTAGTCGGATTCGAGAAAAGATAATTTTCTTACCTATGACACCAAATGGTTGGAAGCATGATTTTGGGGTTCACTGCCAGTTCCAGCTTTCGCTCTACACTTGCACAATTATAGACATCTATAAGATATTTACATCTTCAATACGACTAAATGATCAAGTTGCCATAGGGCCAAAAAGCCCAATACTCGCAATTAGAGTCACCTACATCGAGAGAGCCTTGTGATTTTAGAGAAACAAAGTTGTTTCTAGGTTTCAAACTAGACTAGTCTCAACTGTTCTTCTAAATTCCTTTTGCTCCAAGGTGCATCGAGTCCCAATTGCTTCGTGCATTTAGAGAGGAACAATTAATAAATTTGTATGTGTGTGTGAGAGAGAGAGAACTATCATACTTTTGGGGCAAAAGGATGCCCTTAACAAATAAAAACATAAGCAACATATTACTAATCAAGAGGTATTCTAGAATAATTTTCCTTTGGTTGGAGCAGAGGAGGAATGTAAAAACATGACTGCACAAGATCAACAAGCAACACAAAGTGAATCATACTCAACAACAATGAGAATGCAATATTAATAAGATAACATGCTTCATATGGTAAGGAAACATGTCGAATAAGTCACGACTCATTAGGAATCAGCCAATCACACGAAGTCAATCATACTCAATAGTCAACAGCAATGAAACTTCATTTCCTTGTGTATGTCATGGCAATGCTACATAAATTTTTCACTCCATGAACACATTCAGACGAACAAATATGAAGATGCCATTAGACATCATCAGTAACAATCATCAGTCAATACGAATGAACGATCAATTCTAAAGTTTCCAATACAGCAGTTTAAAATAACAAAAAAAAAATACCATCCCAGTCAATATGAAAGAAGGTCACAAGTGTTCGTATCAATATCACCAATCGCATTTGAATCTTGTGCAGAAATTTCTTTAGAAACCATTGACTTTAAGAGCAACTCTATTGTTTCATCTTTATCTGAAAAGGTAGATCAACTAATTAGTAATTAAATGAGAAGAATATATATATAAATCAACTAATTTATGATATATAATACACATATCAAGCATCATGTATGTCGAGTTTCATCTAGTCAAGCATCATGTATGTCGAGTTCCGTCTAATTGTTACATTTAAACGTAGTTCAACTCTCACATCAATACATGTTTGTTACATCTAATGTTTTAACATATTTGATGCCCTCTTTAAACTTTAAAGTCATCTTAAACAATGAAATTTAAAATGTGGGTATAGTAACGAATATAAAAAAATCATTACATAACAAAGAATTATGTAAGAAAAGTTGACTTTAATATGCTTATGCAAAGCATTATTTAAAGTAACAGATAATACCTTCTTATCTATGGCTCTTTCTTTCAAACAATCATATGTAGTAATAGCCAAATCAACACTTTGAACTCATGTGAGAAAAGTTAAGTATTTTTACTTAATTTCCAATCATAAATACACACACATAACCTTCTTGATTACATATTGTCTAATAATTACAATTTATGCACACTCTGATAGAAATATTAATGATACATTTTCTTATCTTTTCCTTTTCTATCTTCTCTATCATGAGCTTTATTAATGTTAGAGACTAGAATATTGTCTAATATATTTTGATCACTTCTGGACCTGATGTGACCTCGAGAGGTTGTCATCTACTCCACGTGTCACGTTCCACATTGTGAGGAAAATAAACCAAAATATTATCTCCAATTTACGATAAACCGAAGTTATCCCGAACAATGGTGCAAAAGTGTTCACATGAAAGCGCAAAGTATTTTCACCTAAAATGTTTCTCAAATGCACTGCACAGTAATCCACTCAGTCATCGCCCATTGTCATCCATAGTTGCAACTTTGTTCTTTAAGGCTTTCTCTTGAAAAGGTGGTAGCAGTCTCGGCCCTTGGGCTTTGCTGGACAAGAACCTGAATCTATAGAAATTTAAACTAGAGGGCCTGCTTCCTCCTGCACTAATTCTGTTTCTTTAATCATGATTAAAGTGCTTGAAAGGACCCTAAAGTCCCGCAATGGCTCATATAACCCCAAATTTAAACTTGCTATGGGTCCCCTTAATCCCGGACAAGTATCTTCCTCCGCATGCTTAGCCTTTCGACAATTACTTAAACAACTTGGTAGTGACAGCATTGACCAACTATATGCATTTGGGTTTGAATTAACCATCAATCCATTGACAACTTAAGTCGCTATCTTGTCTGGTCCCAAAAGAATGATAGTCATTTTCTTCTCCTTTTGGAGGAAATTCATGTTTTCTTAGCTAGTTTTAGAATAAGTTTCGTTAACAATGGCGTATACAAACCGAAACACCTAATTATACATGGGAATAAGTTTTCTTTTTAACCCTTAAATTTTTTCCTCTGACCAAAGGAATCATCTTATTCGCTCAGCACAAAGATCCACCACTCTTCTGGCCCGGTGGTTGAAATCAAAAGAAGTTCGAGTTCGAGGTCACGAGTTCAACGTCCCAGGGATGCATCAAGTAGGGGTCTGCCTAACCCAGGTTACCTATCAAAATCGGAAAAGATACAAAAGACCAAATTAGTTTCACGAAAAAACACGACGATTTCTACGACGGCCTCGACATGTCTCACTGTTCAACTTTCGTAACTTGATATTTCTCCATTAACTAGACGGCTCTTTCAAGATGAATCTCAAGGCTATGAGATACGTGCTTTCTGCATCATTCTGTGAGACGACTTCGTTTAGAGGTGATAGACTTGTTAATTAGTGCATCTTTGCATGAACCGAACTCTTATTTTCTTGCTGTGATGAGTTTGAGGATTGAATGGACAAAGACGACGCAGTTCAGTTTATCATCTAATTAATATCTACGTAATTGTTTGCACATATTCAAATGTTCAACGAGAAAACATTGAAAATTTTAGGTGAAAGATGTTACTATTTATCATTTCAACATCAAACAACTCAAGTTTATATCTGTATATCATTCATGTGAACGATAAAATAAGAAAGAGTATACGACGAAATGGTAATTGTTTGCGCATATATTAATTCAAATGTTCAGCGACAAAAACATTGAAAATTCAAGGTGAAAGATGTTACTCTTTATCAATTCAACATCAAACAGCTTATGTTCATATCGTTACACCATTCATGTGAACAACAAAATAAGAAAGAGTGTACGGAGAATAGGTACGTGCTCATATGTGCTTCTGCTTCTTAGACGTGTATATATATATATACACGCATTATGGAGCCCTCTCCACTCACCAACATCAGAGACATCACAACAGAATTTTATCACCGTAAATCTTTCATTCCTTAACTAAATCTCTCATTCAAATTCGGTTCCCCTGCCAAGTAGCTGTCACACCTCCCCTTTTTCATGGCTAACAGTCTCATTAAAAGTCTCATGCTTGTCATTATCCCTTTGCTCTTGCTCAACGATGCAGTGCATGGGACACCAACTTATGACGTTACGAGCTATGGAGCTAAGGCAGATGGGGTGACCGATGACAGTGCTGCTTTCCTCAAGGCATGGAAAGTAGTTTGTGCTGCATCACAGGGAGGCACCTTGTATGTGCCCTCTGGGGCTTTCTTGCTGCACCCAACTCTGTTCTCTGGATCCTGTGCCAACACCAACATCGTAGTCAAGGTTGACGGCAACCTGGTTGCTTCGGCCGACTATAAACTTCAGAGTGCAGCCGGGTACTGGCTCAAATTTGAAAACGTGAAGGGATTGACGTTCCAAGGAGGGTATCTTGATGGAAAGGGCTCGGCCTTGTGGTCTTGCAAAGCTGCTAACAAAGCCAGCTGCCCATTTGGGGCAAGGGTAAGTTAACTGCCACGAATAATATGCAAGGATGTGCTAAATGTTGACTTATCACGCATGGACACACACGCTTTTACTTTGTGAACAGTAATTATTTGTTAATGACGACTCTTTTTTCTTCTTTTGTAGTCACTGGTGTTCGACAATGCCAGGGACATTGTGTTAAGCGGCATAACCTCTGTAAATAGTGAAATCTTCAACGTGGTCATCGATTCCTGCAACAACGTCCAAGTGGATGGCCTCAAGATTCAATCCTCAGGCACCAGCCCTAACACGGATGGCGTCCACGTAGAGCAATCGACGGGCGTGTCCATCACAAACACGGATATCAAGACTGGAGACGATTGCATCTCCGTTGGTCCAGGGACCCAAAACTTGTGGATAGAGAAGGTCACGTGTGGCCCTGGCCATGGAATAAGGTAGATTACGCATCTAAATAAGTTGAATATATGTGCATCGTTGTACAAATTAATCCAACTTAGGTGCTCTTGATAATGTCATGCATGCATTTTTTGACAAGGCAATCCAACTTTCGTAATCATATAACTTTAACTTGTTCTAATGACAGTATTGGGAGCTTAGGGAAGAACTCTAATGAAGCCGGCGTGCAAAACGTCACGGTGAAGAACACGGTTTTCACGGGTTCCACCAATGGACTAAGGATAAAGTCATGGGCAAGGAGCAGCAACGGTTTTGCCGAAGGCATTGTCTTCGATGGAATCACCATGAATAATGTGAAGAACCCCATCATCATAAACCAGCATTACTGTGATAGCAATGTCAATGCCTGCCCAACCCAGGTACTAAGTTACTACCAAGTTGAAAAGTGAAACAAAAGAAATTATTCTGTTGCCCAGTAAGTTCTAGTTCCCTATTAGTTATTCACAAGATTCATCCTTCATTGATCTTATGTGTGCTTTGATCAGAATTCCGGTGTCAAGATCTCCCAAGTGACCTACAACAACATCAAGGGCACATCACAGACTCAAGTTGCCGTCGATTTTGCATGCAGCGCAACTGCACCGTGTCAAGGCATCAAGATGTCTAACGTGCAGCTCACATACAATGGGCAACCAGCAAAGTCATCCTGTGAGCATGCATATGGGAGTGCAAGCGGCACCATGGTTCCACCGAGTTGCCTCCAATCATCGGGTGGCTCGAATCGCAGGCTTATGGGCTTTGTCACCACCAGCATTTGATTTTCTGGTCCAGTGGATTCAATTATTTTTCTGTAATAAAGTAAAAATGATTGGAATAAAGGAAATTGACACTCATTTGTAATGTACACGACATTTATTGTTCAAGGTACAAATAAAGCATATGTGGATTTATTTGTCGTGAAGATATGATCGAGTTATTGATTTGCTGTAACAGTATCGTTCCTCTTCATAGTATATACTGAACTTCAACGAACTTGAGTTCTCATGAACATCAGCATCCATTTTTCACTCCACGTATTATAACGCATTTGTGAGCAAGTGTACTGCAAATCCCAAAAAGATGGGTGAAAAGCTTGGGTAAACGAGGTTCCCGGAAAACGATCACTAGAGAGGAACGGCTTTTCGGCCTAAGAAACCTTGAATAACGTCACCCGCAAACTGGACGATCCGACGCAGGTGGGCCTCGAAAAACCTTTTTCGGTACATGCCCCAGTATGGGCAGTTAAGATTGAAACAAGATCTGGATATGATTTTTGGTCCACAGATTGAATCGTCCTCTAGAGATTGGTCCTTTTATGGGTTCCATTAATCCAGGACAAGTGCCACTTCCGGCACGCTGATCCTTTTTTCTCACAACAGGAGGCTGAAGGGTGACATACACATTCACACATCTCCCCTTCCCACCAGCACAAGGGAATCTGGGTGCCCTGCCAGTTGAACTCTGGATCTTGCATGTTTGGGCAATTAATGTTTTCTAGCTAGTTTTTAGAATAAAGTATGCACTCCGGGCGTTTGTTCTTCTGGAATGGCATGTTGTTCACAAGATGCAGATCGTGAGTTCGATTTCAGAGCATGTATACCTGCGTTTGGCCTTCCCCTTGTAAGTGGAACACCATTAACCATGGCGTATACCAACAGAAACATCTAATTAGAAGACAAACTCCCTAGCGCTTAAAGTTCTGTGCTTTAACTAATGGAAACACCATGTTAGCTCGTGAAAGAAATCTACTATCCTCCTGGCTAGGTGGTTCAATCAAAAGAACCTTCATGAAACGGAAACCGCTTCGGTTTTTCTATAAATTTGAATTTTTTATTGTTTTCTATCGGTTGAGACCCTAAACCATCTTGGAACAGGCAGTATCAAAACCTTATTAAGCCCTTTTGGTAGAAAGTATACAATTCATGAAACCATCTTGCAGAACCACACACTCCAGTCCCTCATCAGAATTTGTTCGACAAACTTCAATGGTCTCATACATTAAGGAATTTTTCAACATCTTCTTAAAGGTTATTTCAAGCTCAAAAAGATTGAGCTTCTATAATGAAGCTCGATCTAAGTAGATTTGGTTCTAGTTCGAGCTCAAACATTGAACCTCGAGCTCAACATTTCTGTTCGAGTTGAGTTGAACTTGCCTATACTCGAGGTGAACTTAGCTTGACTGCACCCCTACAAACTAAGCCAAACTAGGAGGGCAATGAGCGGTTGGTTGCGTCAATGGTCCTTGTGTCACCGCGGTATTTGCTCTTGGGCAATTGATACAGATGCTCGGCCCTAGCCCTTTTGGGCCCATGTAAAATGTGGGCTAGCCCGACCCTTAGTGGGCCATGGGCCGGGCCAGATTCGCCCACATATATTGATATTGCTTTGATAAGTCACTAGAAACCTACTAATCATACAAAGTGAATTATACTCAAAAGCAATGAAACTGCAATTTCAAGGCAAAGCAATAAAAACCTTTGATTTCATAAACACGTTGATAATACAGAAAATAAACAAGCATCATTTATTCAATGAGAATTACAAATTGACAATCACAAAAGGAACACTAACAATCCAAAAGCAATAAATTATGAATTACAAATGTATACCGACAAACTACTCTCCATCATTTTGTTAGAGAGCATCATTAGCACGGCTGCAATCGCAACCATTGACGGGTTAGTCGGATTCGAGGAAAGATAATTTTCTTACCTATGACACCAAATGGTTGGAAGCATGATTTTGGGGTTCACTGCCAGTTCCAGCTTTCGCTCTACACTTGCACAATTATAGACATCTATAAGATATTTACATCTTCAATACGACTAAATGATCAAGTTGCCATAGGGCCAAAAAGCCCAATACTCGCAATTAGAGTCACCTACATCGAGAGAGCCTTGTGATTTTAGAGAAACAAAGTTGTTTCTAGGTTTCAAACTAGACTAGTCTCAACTGTTCTTCTAAATTCCTTTTGCTCCAAGGTGCATCGAGTCCCAATTGCTTCGTGCATTTAGAGAGGAACAATTAATAAATTTGTATGTGTGTGTGAGAGAGAGAGAACTATCATACTTTTGGGGTAAAAGGATGCCCTTAACAAATAAAAACATAAGCAACATATTACTAATCAAGAGGTATTCTAGAATAATTTTCCTTTGGTTGGAGCACAGGAGGAATGTAAAAACATGACTGCACAAGATCAACAAGCAACACAAAGTGAATCATACTCAACAACAATGAGAATGCAATATTAATAAGATAACATGCTTCATATGGTAAGGAAACATGTCGAATAAGTCACGACTCATTAGGAATCAGCCAATCACACGAAGTCAATCATACTCAATAGTCAACAGCAATGAAACTTCATTTCCTTGTGTATGTCATGGCAATGCTACATAAATTTTTCACTCCATGAACACATTCAGACGAACAAATATGAAGATGCCATGAACGCAGGTGGGCCTCGAAAAACCTTTTTCGGTACATGCCCCAGTATGGGCAGTTAAGATTGAAACAAGATCTGGATATGATTTTTGGTCCACAGATTGAATCGTCCTCTAGAGATTGGTCCTTTTATGGGTTCCATTAATCCAGGACAAGTGCCACTTCCGGCACGCTGATCCTTTTTTCTCACAACAGGAGGCTGAAGGGTGACATACACATTCACACATCTCCCCTTCCCACCAGCACAAGGGAATCTGGGTGCCCTGCCAGTTGAACTCTGGATCTTGCATGTTTGGGCAATTAATGTTTTCTAGCTAGTTTTTAGAATAAAGTATGCACTCCGGGCGTTTGTTCTTCTGGAATGGCATGTTGTTCACAAGATGCAGATCGTGAGTTCGATTTCAGAGCATGTATACCTGCGTTTGGCCTGCCCCTTGTAATTGGAACACCATTAACCATGGCATATACCAACAGAAACATCTAATTAGAAGACAAACTCCGCAGTGCTTAAAGTTCTGTGCTTTAACTAAAGGGAACACCATGTTAGCTCGTGAAAGAAATCTACTATCCTCCTGGCTAGGGGGTTCAATCAAAAGAACCTTCATCTTCAACTTTAACCTCAATCTATCCATCTCAATAGATGTGGTTTTCGTCTCTTCATGCGGTCTTGTTTTTCAACATTCAAAAAGTATTTAAGAGAAAACCAAGCGTTATGCAAATTCAGAAATCAACCAGCATTAAGATTTTCAAATGAAAGAATATGATCAAATTTGTTCGTACCTTAAAAAATATATGTTGTCTTCATGTTATTACAAATTCAGTATAGATGAATTTGTCAACTCCCTTGTTCCAATATTCTTACTTCATTACAGATAAAGAAATGAAATCCAATTGATGGTAGATCAAATATTGTTGTTTACAAGGTCCAGAAGAGTGGAACTCGACCTACCAGATGATTGGAGGCAACCGGGTGGAACAATGGTGGAAGCAAAAATAAGTTTAAAGGGGTTGTTGAGTAGGAAGTAGAGGTTGAGTTATTAGAAGTCGAGTCTTGGGTCTTCCAATGCATCAATACAATTACTTATGCTTGAAAAATATGTATGGAGATAAGAATTTGAATTACAATTATGTTCTTTTCTTAATCATGTAACTTTGACTTGTTTTAGTGGCAGTATTGATAGGTTAGGGAAAAACGTTATGCCAGCATGCAAAACGTTGTGGTGAAGAATAATGTTTTCAAGTGTTCCACCAGTGGATTAAGGATAAAATCGTGGCCAAAGAGCAAAGATGGTTTTTCCAAGGGTATCGTCTTCAATGGAGTCGCCATGAATAATGTGTTTCGCAAGCATTACTGTGACAGCAATGTGAATGCCTGCAAAACCCAAATACTAATTTATTACTAAGTTGAAAAGGTAAAAGACTGTTTTGCCCTCTAGAAAATTGAAAAAAATAGGATATTAAGTTACTTTTGTGTCGTTTCCGGTCAAATTTATTACAATACTACCACTATGTCAAAAGACAGATTTGTCCTTGCCCTTTTAAGGAAATTATGAAATAGGACTAAGTGAAAAATTATGAATTTACCTCCGATGAGTGACGAATTTTCAAAAATACCAAACACTAAGTTATTGTTCTGTCCTTGATCTTTCTGAAAAATTACAAAAACGAACAAAGAGATAAAGTGATTCATTTACCCCTAGTGTTTTGGAAATTAATAAAGGCAGGAATTTTTTTTTGGAATAAATTACAGAGTTATCCCAACTACTTTTTATATTAAAAATGAGTTATTTTCAGCTAATCTTTTTTATATTCTGCATCGTGCTAATTAGAGTTATGTTATTTGTGTTTTGTTGCTTGACAAATATTTTCCTTTTAGACCGTTTGTTTGTTATAATTGTCGAAGACATAAAAATGAGCTCTACAATATGTGTGTCAAAACTAGCAAAGACAGGAAAGTTAAACGGTCTAAACTTCCAAACATGAAAGTTTAGACTATGGCCTGAAATCAACATTTCTGAATTGCCCCTATAACTAACAACTGAGCAAGAACATATGAGTAAACACAGAAAAGAAAAATTGTTACTAGTAGAAGATGAGATAGGGTCTAGCTCCAAACCCAACCAAAGAAGAAATAAATCAAACAGAAAGCTTCGCAAAAATAACAAAATGGGATGTCAATCAATTAAGAAAACACAAAAAACCATTTTTCGGGTCAAGTGTTTCAACTGTAGAAAAATGGGACACTATAAGAGAGATTGCCGCAACAATAAGAGAGGAGGAAACAACCTACAACGCGAACAATTAGAGAAGTAGGACATAATCTACCTGATATCGCAATGTCTTTACATGGACCATCGGGTGACTTGTTGGTGGATTGACTCTAGAGCGATTAGACATATCTCGAAGACGAAAAAATGGGCAATGGATCTAATGGAGTACGAACTAGGAGAACATCGGGTGCACATGGGAAATAATACTTTTTCGGATGTTCTGGGTATTGGGTCGTTTAGAATATTTATACAAAGCATACCAATTGTATTGACTAATATATTGATTGTGTCATTTATAAGGCGCAATCTAGTTTTGGTCCCTGTCTTGGTGAAAAAAGGTTTTGAGGTAAAGTTTGTTCCTATCAAGTTGACTATGGAGAGACATGGGAGAGTTTTTTTTGGAGAATTTGATGTAGAACATGGACTATCCATATTTAAATTAATAAGAATAAAAGTCGTTTTGCTTATATTGATTGTGCATTTTTATGTTGATGTGAATGTATTGCATAAACACCTTGGGCATATAAGTTTGAAAAAGTTAAGGAAATTATACAACTTTGACTTACTGTTAAGATTTTAGAAAATACTTTCAACAAGTGTGAAGCTTGTATACAAGGAAAAATGAAAATAAAAGTTTTTCACAAAGAGACAACAAGGGCAACAACCCTGTTCGAGGTCATTCACATGGATTTATTTAGACCCTTGAGAGTAAGGTCACATCGAGGAAAGGTTTATTTTATAACCTTTATCGATCATTGCTCGAGATATACGTATTTATATCTCTTAAGACATAAATTTGAGGCACTTTAAGCTTTTAAAAAATATAAGCAGAAGTTGAAAATCAACTAGGGCATTCAATCAAAGTTTTAAGATCAAATGGAGGTGGTAAATATACCTCTACAGAATTTATGAAATTCTGTAAACACTTTGGTGTTGCAAAACAAAATATAATGCCCAGTACACCTCAATAGAATCGTGTATCCGAAACATATAATAAGACTTTATTAAATATTATAAGGTAAATGTTAATTGATGCTTCTCTACCAAGGATATTTTGGGGAGAAGCAATAAGTATAGCTATGTACAAACTCAATAAAATATCGTGTAAGGCTTTATTTAATACACCATATGAGATGTGGTTTGAAAAAAAATCCAACCTATGTCATCTAAGGAGGTGGGGATCTATTTCACATGCAAAGATCCTTGATCAGTCCAGAGATAAGCTAGATAACAATTTAACATAGGCCATAAGGATGAAGGCCCTATTCTTGGAGTTTTTGGGTGAGAGATTTTAATTCCTTATTAACAATTTATTTTTGCGTATGCTACATTTAGTAAAATATTTCTCGTATGGTGTATTTCAAGCACACGTTGAAGGTCATGAGTACGATACTTGGGGCATGCGCCTACCTTCAACCTTCCCATTCTACAACAACAACAACAATTAAGTCTTTTCCAATACTAGATGGGTCTACTATGTGAATTCTTTGTTTCCATGTGGCCCTATCATATGTCATGTTAACTCAACACGAGCTAGATCATTCTTTATTATTTTTTTCAACACTTTTGTGGTCTTTCTCTTTCTCTTTAATATTTTTATAATCTAGTTTTTTATACCTTGTTACTTTAGCTTCCTTTGGTCACATTCTTAATCGATTTTCCTCATTATGGCATTACTCTCAACTTATTTCTAATAACCTCATTATGTATATTGTCTTTCCTTGTAAAAAAGACAGAGAAAAAAAATGGTTAGATGGTTGCCTTCATTTTGCACTCATGGTTGTAATTTCAACAATGCTAGCAATGTTTGCCTAATTTTTTCACTTGCATGCACCAGGGGGTTTGATTTTAGTGTGCATCTCTATGACCTTTGACTCTAAAGCACCAACTTTGCACATGAAGTATTGCACTAAAAGCACGAACAAGAGCACAACCTGAAAGGCCGTGCTTGTCTCCATAGGTGACCCATAGTGTTACACAATGTATGAAAAGTGCTTTTATACAAACAAAACCTAAAATATCAGCACTGTAAGGTGATTGACAATATAACAGCCTACTCTGTTACAAATAAGAACCCAGTGGATGCAGAAATTTGCATTGGGTGGAGCGAACCTCAAGTTCAAGTTGAGAGGTTTTAAATTTTTCAAATTGCTTTGAAAAGTTTGATACTTAATTCAAAATTTTCTAAAATTTCAGGCCACAATGTTGATATGCCATTGTGCATGAACATATTTTTATGATTTTCTAATGTCAAGATTGAAAGCATTAAAGATTCAATGTGTGCAATGTAATTCTATAAAGTTGGGTTTTGGCATTTCGATATTGGTAAGTATTCTCTTTGCCTTTTGGAGCATAATATGAGATGTTTTGATGATTACATGCGCATGTATTAAAAATGGAAATTTGGATTTTTAAGTTTTAAATGCCTGTGGTTTTACCTTTAAACCGAAGAACTTCAATGACAAGGGCTTGTAGCTTAATCCTAGAGCTAAGGAGTTCTGGTTTACTATGCAATTAGACATCTAAGGAAACAAAAGTTTGATACAATTAAGACAACAAATATAGGACTAAACAACAAATTCGCAAAATCACTGGGCTAGAAGACACCTAACTTGGAAGATGGAAAGCAAGCCAACCATAGTGCCTGCAAATCACCTCAACAACCCTGGTGTGGCTATTATTCTAGATGACCTTAATCCAAGGTTCATCCAAGAAAACCTTTTTTCTAAGAGAAGGCAACATGGAATTGATCCCTATGAAATTGAATGACATTATTAGAGGATGCCTTTGGGAAACTTTCTCAATGTTATTGTATAACAAAGAATGGATGCTCAAGCAAATCTCATATACTATAATGATATATATATATATATATATATATATATATATATATATATATATATATATATATATTTTTTTTGTATAGCATACTAAATCATGACAAATTTATCTTTTAAGTCATGAAGATATGCCACATGGTGCATGACTTAGTAGGATTACATAGTTATGTACAACAACGATCATCCAAGTAATCATCTACCCTTGTAGTAATCCTTCACTATCTTATATGTGTGGGGTTGTAATCATCTATATACATGGCATTTGAAACAATGTTCCATATGAGAGCAGTTCTTTGTTATATTGCTTCAAATTTGTACTATTGACTATTGTGAGAATTTTGCATCACATAGTATTTTTAGCATTTAATTTTATGATTGTTAGATAATACAAGAAATTAAACTTTTCTATTATATATTACTTTGATAATGGTGGTCACATAAATATCTCAATAATTTATGTTTTAATATGCTATTACAGTAAGCACGGAATACAAAAAATGTTAGAGATGATTGACTGCGATCTCTCACGCATTAGAATTTCCTTGAGGATAAACATTGGTATTGATCTTCTTATATTCAGCCTGCATGGCATTTATGTACTCCTTTTCAAATTAGCCTAGCTATTTGGCTATGTTGGACTTGATATATTTTATATTCGGCCCTATACGACACTTGTATTATCCTCATTACTTTGGTATATGTGGCTAATTGTGAAAACTTTACAAATGTTTGTTACTTTAGTTATTTTCATGATACTTTTATATCTAAATATATTAATTTGCAAGATAAGTTGTACTTTGATTATTTGATATTGTATATCAGGGAATATGATGGAATCCTATTCCCAAAATAAATAAATAAAATTAATTTGTGATAGATTAAAACCATTGAATTACAAGTGCAAGTATATTTCTAGCGGTTCTTTGCTAAACATATCCTAGCGGTTTAAGTACCGCAAATATCTTTTTTGGGTGATTCTCATACATTATTTGTGGCGGTTAGAATAAGCATGTGAAATAATATTTGAGACATTTGAATCATCGCAATAAAAGATTTTCCCAATGGTTTCAAAAATTTATTTCAATGCTTTACTTATTTCTGAGCAAAAATTTCTAATACTGGAAATTTATTCCTGACGGTTCAGCAAAACATTTTCGATTATTCGGTCAGTTGCTGAAAATGCATTTTTCTCCACCATTTCGACCTGGTAGGTTCTTTCTTGCAGTTATCCATGTATTTTTGAGGTCTTTTGGGAATTCTTCTGTCGTATTTTTGGCAGATATTTTCCTAGGTTTTGACTTACTCCTCTTGGTTGAAACCATTTCAAATGGCTTCTCCGATGGTTTTAATTATTGAAAATAGTGTGTTTTAGAATTACCAGAAAAATCAGATTTGTACTATCGTAGGCTATTATGTCACTTTGAATTTCTATCTACCACTAGTGTCTTGTCATCAAGGAGAGTAAATGCATTGAGCTACATGTAAGATACCCACCAAGATCACTTTCATGATAGCTCATACTCAGCTCGGTCCTACTGAGGTCGAGATAAGATTAACTCAAGCTCGATATGCAAACAAGCTAAGTGTTGGTGAGAGCTCATCAATATTGGGGCTCAAAAATTGCGTGGTATGGTCATAGAAAAATTTAAATCAGTCTCTCATGGAAGGCAAAGAACAAATGATGCGTCAGAAAGAGCTATAAATATAGAGATATTATGCATTGACTGCAATGTCAAAGAATTCCTTAAACATGGCTGGTTTCAAATCGGTTTGGCGTTCCAACCAAAACCAAACCAGGCCAGGAACTGGGCTTGGAATTGGAGACCACTCGGTTGGGTTTCAGTTTCACCTTTCATGAAACCGAAACCGCTTCGGTTTTTCTATAAATTTGAATTTTTTAAATTTTTTATTGTTTTCTAGTAGTTGAGACCCTAAACCATCTTGGAATAGGCAGTATCAAAACCTTATTAAGCCCTTTTGGTAGAAAGTATACAATTCATGATACCATTTTGACTCAAATTGCTTCTTGCAGAACCACACACTCCAGTCCCTTATCAGAATTTCTTCGACAAACTTCAATGCTCTCATACATTAAGGAATTTTTCAACATCTTCTTAAAGGTTATTTCAAGCTCAAAAAGATTGAGCTTCTATAATGAAGCTCGATCTAAGTAGATTTGGTCCTAGTTCGAGCTCAAACATTGAACCTCGAGCTCAACATTTCTGTTCGAGTTGAGTTGAACTTGCCTATACTCGAGCTGAACTTTGCTTGACTGCACCCCTACAAACTAGGCCAAACCAGGAGGGCAATGAGCGGTTGGTTGCGTCAATGGTCCTTGTGTCACCGCGGTATTTGCTCTTGGGCAATTGATACAGATGCTCGGCCCTAGCCCTTTTGGGAAAATGTAAAATGTGGGCCAGCCCAACCCTTAATGGGCCATGGGCCGGGCCAGATTGGCCCACATATATTTATATTGCTTTGATAAGTCACTAGAAACCTACTAATCATACAAAGTGAATTATACTCAAAAGCAATGAAACTGCAATTTCAAGGCAAAGCAATAAAAACCTTTGATTTCATAAACACATTCATTATACAGAAAATAAACAAGCATCATTTATTCAATGAGAATTACAAATGTCAAATCACAAAAGGAACACTAACAATCCAAAAGCAATAAATTATGAATTACAAATGTATACCGACAAAATGCTCTCCATCATTTTGTTAGAGAGCATCATTAGCACGGCTGCAATCGCAACCATTGACGGGTTAGTCGGGTAGACAGATTCGGGTGGCTCGAATCGCAGGCTTATGGGCTTTGTCACCACCAACATTTGATTTTCTGGTCCAGTGGATTCAATTATTTATCTGTAATAAAGTAAAAATGATTGGAATAAAGGAAATTGACACTCATTTGTAATGTACACGACATTTATTGTTCAAGGTACAAATAAAGAATATGTGGATTTATTTGTCGTGAAGATATGATTGAGTTATTGATTTGTTGTAACGGTGTCGTTCCTTTTGAAAATTTTCTCTTCATAGTATATACTGAACTTCAACGAACTTGAGTGCTCGTGAACATCAGCATCCATTTTTCACTCCACGTATTATAACGCATTTGTGAGCAAGTGTAAAAAAGATAAGTGAAAAGCTTTGGTAAATGAAGTTCCCGAAAAACGATCACTAGAGAGGAACGGCTTTTCGGCCTAGGAAACCTTGAATAACGTCACCCGCAAACTGGACGATCCGACGCAGGTGGGCCTCGAGAAACCTTTTTCAGTACATGCCCCAGTATGGGCAGTTAAGATTGAAACAAGATCTGGATATGATTTTTGGGCCATAGATTGAATCGTCCTCTAGAGATTGGTCCTTTTATGGGTTCCACTAATCCAGGACAAGTGCCACTTCCGGCACGCTGATCCTTTTTTCTCACAACAGGAGGCTGAAGGGTGACATACACATGCACAAATCTCCCCTTCCCACCAGCACAAGGGAATCTGGGTGCCCTGCCAGTTGAACTCTGGATCTTGCATGTTTGGGCAAGTAATGTCTTCTAGCTAGTTTTTAGAATAAAGCATGCACTCAGGGCGTTTGTTCTTCTGGAATGGCATGTTGTTCACAAGATGCAGATCGTGAGTTCGATTCCAGTGGATGTATACCTGCCTTTGGCCTTCCCCTTGTAAGTGGAACACCATTAACCATGGCATATACCAACAGAAACATCTAATTAGAAGACAAACTCCCTAGTGCTTAAAGTTCTGTGCTTTAACTAGAAACACCATGTTAGCTCGTGAAAGAAATCTACTATCCTCCTGGCTTGGGAGTTCAATCAAAAGAACCTTCATGTTCAACTTTAACCTCAACCTATCCATCCCAATAGATGTGGTTTTCGGCTCTTCATGCGGTCTTGTTTTTCAACATTCAAAAAGTATTTAAGAGAAAACCAAGAGTAATGCAAATTCAGAAATCAACCAGCATTAAGATTTTCAAATGAAAGAATATGATCAACTTTGTTCGTACCTTAAAAAATATATGTTGTCTTCATGTTATTACAAATTCAGTATAGATGAATATGTCAACTCCCTTGTTCCAATATTTTTACTTCATTACAGATAAAGAAATGAAATCCAATACAGAAAAAACAAGCAATGAACGGACATTATATGATGTATTTGCATGGTTGGATTGTTTATGCCTATATTTAAGGTTGATTCTATATGTTAAATCTATTTGCATGATTGGATTTGATGAATTGTGTCATATGATGGGTTCAAATAGACGTGGTTAGTTTTGGGTTAAATCTAGCGGTTCGAGTTTTGGTTTTGGTTTAAATGAAAAACTATATATGGTAACGATCGATCGGAAAAAATATGTGAAATTGAACGGCCAAGCCAGTTTCGAATAGTTCATGTCGAGAACAAAAGATTTCAAGCAAGGCCCCATAAAAGGGTGGTTGGCAGACGACTACCATGCATGTCCTTAGTATCATAATTTTGTCCTTTATAAACTTTTTTTCCAATATAGAGAATGAAGAATATAAGAGGAAGGGTGTTGTACTCCCAAAAGAATGAGGAGTTGCATCGTTGAAGCTAGGGAACCTCCGACTGTAGAATCTTTTATTATTCAAATTAAAGTTTTCTTATTCAAAACATGAAAAAGGGTCTAACCTAGTTGAGGCAAAATTAAAGCACATTTACTCTACCCACCAACCACTCGATTTAACTCCCCAGCGAAAGTTGATGAAATCATCGCCTCTTCTTGGAGGGGATCCTAACACGGGCTACCTAAAGGCCATTTCCACTATAGATAAAGAAGAAGCGTGCTGCCCCCCTATGCATTGCTCCTGGTCTTAGATGGTTGGCACTCCTCCAATGCCAAACAAATCTAGAAATGCTGGAGTCGAAATCAAGATGGTCGGAGACAGTGACGAATCCACATTGTGATGGGTGGGGCGACAGTTCTGAAAATTTTCTGTGTTGTAAATGTTTTAGAATTGAAAATTTTAAAGCCCATTCGACCCAAACTTAATGTCCTCCCCACCCTAAACAAGTTTATGGATCCACCATTCAGTTCTTCTCGAGTAGGAATGGGCTTTTTTATATTAGATTGGGTTATGAGGAGGACATGCTCACCATAATTCACAAGGAGATCTTCAAGCTCGCCTAGAGGACACCTAACTTTGAAGATGGAAAGCAAGCCAACCATAGTGCCTGCAAATCACCACAACAATCCTGGTGTGGCTTTTATTCTAGACGACCTTAATCCAAGTTTGTGGCATCTTGAGATCTTCCAAGCCATTGCCACTTACCTGGGGAGAGACTTGTAATAATGAATAATCTTATGAGGGTGCCAACCTTTTTGCTCTTCACTTGGATTGGCATGGAGGTGTCACAAAACAATGAGTCAAACACTTTCAGTCCCTTTAACCTTAAGGGGATGAGTCCTTACTATTGTTCTTTGAATTTGAATCTCGAGTGACAGATTGTGAAGATTTTGGTTCCACACAATGCAAAAGTGGCACCTGCTATAGAGGAGATAGCTAAAGAGAAAGGTGGCTCAAAGGAGACGGTGAAAATAGAAAAAAGGTTTGGCAAAAAAAGAACGCCCCGCTCACAATGATGTCCAACCATTTCAAGGTGCTTAACACAATCAAGAAGGAACACCCACAAAGCGCAGATTCTAGCACCTTGGTGGCCTTTGAACTGATGCCAGAAGACATTAAAGATGAGGAAATACCAACTACTGATGAAAGACAATACACCCACCCGTCTGCTAGGCCCACAGTCAACCAAGCACAAGAATTATAGAGACAGAACTCAAAACTGGTGATAACATGAATCTAGTGATAGTTGAGATAAATCACTCGACGTTCCCCCCCCCCTCTCTAACGCTAAATTTTATGCGCAATTAGCACTCTAAAAAGAGGAGAAGCTCTAACTCCAGTAGATGTTGTCACCCCATAAGGACAAAGGTTTTGTGTAGGATAGGAATGCAAGGCACGATGGAGGTTCATCCAGAAACCTTTTTTCTAAAAGAAGGCAACATGGAATTGGCCTTACTTCCTTTCAATCATGAAGCTGATAGCGGTTCCTCATATTGCACTAAAAACAACAATCGAAAGCGAGGGTTTCCACCTAGTTGAAAGTCAATTAATATATAGGGGAAGCAATGAACCCATGTTCTACAGGATGGTTGAGCAACCACCTCCTTCTCTCACCTCGAATTCAACAACGATGAAAATGACTATGTATGCAACTATATAGGTGTTTGATAACTATTATAATTAAAAGGAGTAGATTTAGTATTCCTTTTTTAATGTAAAATGACTATGTATGCAACTAAAGAAGCTTTCAGCCTACGATGTTTGATAACTTTTGAGATATCACTGATTGCAAGGGTGGTCTACCTGTGTAAGAAGAGATCAATTCAATATCTTTAAAACTTGGTGAAGAAGAAGAAAACCCGAATGACATTCAATCTCATCTTCTTTGGATTTTGGTGGGCGATTGGAATGTTGTTCCTTTTAGATCAGAAAGGATAAGGGGCATGATGTACATGCCTAGAAGTCAAGAGTTTAATGAATGATTATGAGGTGCAGGGCGACTGAAGTCACTGCTATAGGCTTCAGCTTCACATAAAATAATCGATAGAAACGATGCCACCACATTGCTCGTGTTCTGGATAGGGGACTAGTCAATGCTAGTTGGCTGCCAAAGTTCCGTAAATAATTGGATTAAAGTGACACCTTGAGTGTTTCTGAACCATGGTGGGCTTCTAATGCTTGAAGATGACATGCATTAATGCCAGGTTCATTTCAAGTTCTTCAAAATTTGGTTGAAGGTATGAGGAGCTAGTGAGAGAATCTTGGAGCACACCATTTACAGATAATCACTCACATAGAATGATGAAGAAGCTGAACAGACACAAAAGTCAATTTATAGGATTGGAACCACAAATTCATTGGAGATATCACTCTGCATGTGTCTCATTGGGGCAAAATCTAAGAGGAAATAAACATGGGTTGATTTGGTACTCTTTCAAGTTAAAAGCCTTAGCACTAAATTAGTTCTTACTTAATTGAGAGATGGAAGCTGCCGTCTGAAAGAAAAAAGTCGTGTCAGGTGGCTAGAGGGGTTCTACGAGAGCACATCTCAGTTCCACTAGATCCAATGTTAGTAGTAATAACAGCTACATTATTCAAAGGGAAGATAGCTTGATAGTCACATTCTAGGGCAGCGCGTCTCCCTCTCTTTGATGATGCAAACAATGATCTTCTTCACCCAAAACGTGTCCAAGCACAAGACCAAGCATGCAACCTAGGAGTTATGTGGCAGAAAGTGCATTTTTATTGTTTCTAGGAGCCTTTTACCAATCCTACTAGCAAACCATTAGTAGAGATGTCACTAGAGCAGTGAAGTATTTTTCATGAAAGATTCTGAAGGAGACCATGCCACTCATGTAGATCTAACTCTGAAAACATAAGGTACATCTAAGCTTTTAGACTTTTGACCCATCAACCTTTGCAATTTTGCCTATAAGATCATCACCAAAATCACAGTGAATCACATGCGACCGATCTTGATAAATATCATATCAGCTATCGGCTTTCTTCAAGGGCAGAATGGTCCAAGAAAGCATCCTAATTGCCCGTGATCATGTGGGTACCATGAGTTATAGTCGAAAGACTTGAGTCTTATTCAAAACGAACATAGTTAAAAGCATACAATATAATAGAGTGAAACTTTCTTCGCTTCCATTTTTTGATTTTGATGCAAGGTTGGTTTAGTTTATCGTAGAATGCATTACCACGGCCAAGTTTGCTTTTCTAATCAATAGCGAGGCTGGTGATACATTCAAAATCTCATAAGGGACTCAACAGAGAGATCCCCTCTCTTCATACCTATTCTTGGTGTTGTGGAGAGGCTCACATGCCAATCACTAATGAAGGAGGAATACAAAGAGTTGGTCCTGGTAAGGGCACGATCATCCTGGTGAGTCATAGCTTCTACATTGATGACGCCTTGTTCTTTATCAGTGACAAGGCTAAATCACTAGAGAAGTTCATAGACATCATGTAAGAGTTTGAAAGTTCATCACGCCTACTTGTAAGCTAGGAAAAATCCATCTGGGTTCCCTTCTTTGTGTCATCTTCCAGGGCTAGACAAGTGAAGAACATACACGGCTAAGGGACCCTTTCCTACAAATACATGGAGATCCCAGTTTTCAGAGGAAGACTTAGAATGATGCATTTCAAACCATTGGCCCAAGTTCTTTATAGCAAATTGGCGAGAATAAATGGCACTTTAATCTCCACTGTCGGTCAGTTAGTGCTAATCAAATCTGCACTATCGGCTTAATCTATTCACTAGATGATGAGTTTCCAATTTTTACAAGGAGTCATTAAAGCATTGGAGAATATCATCAATCAATTTTCAATGGCAAAGCTTAGGTAATAGAAAAGGAATTCAGCTTTTGCAATGGGACTAAGTACACAAGACTAATGAGGAGGGAGATCTAGGCCTTTGAAGACTTGCAGACGTGAACTTTGCTCCTTTCCCGAAGAATGTTTGAAAGGTCAGGAATAAGAGAACAAACCCCTTCTCTTTGCTAATTAGAGAGAAATATCTTTCTACCAGCTCAATATGGTATCACGCAAAGAGCCAAAGTGCTCATGGTGGTGGACTTCCTTGTAGACTCTCCTAAGGATGATTAAATAAGGAGCCAAGTGGAGCACATGGTCAGCCGAGCAAAACGAGTTTTTGTCTAATCCCTGGCTGGGGTCACCACCTCTTGCAAGCCTCATTGAGAAAGGTATGCCGAAGGAGGAGTATTGCGACCTACGACAAATAAAAATTTACAACTTGAAATCGGCTGTAGTAAACATTGAGGTTTACTTGCAGCAATACAAGAGAAGTTGTCCTTGGGAAATCCTGTAGATCAATCAGGTCAGCCATTAGCAACGGAGATGACGACCATTTAAGTTGGGCATGTGGCAAAGAGTTCAATACTTGAGTATCCTAGGATGCAACCAGACAAACAGAATCAATTTTCCTTGGCAGATTTTAAAATCTTGTGCCCATCCCAGAGTTGCCCCTTACATTACACTTTACAATAATGGATATGCTAAGCTTGTGGAACTAAGCCAAAGCTGGCCATGTTGCATATGTTGTTCAAGAATCAGCATCACATCCCTGGTTGGGGTCCTATGTATTTTGTTTTGCTAAAACGATGAACCACCTGAGTGAAAGCCTTCTCTACGGTGTACATATTTTTTATATACTTGATTGGGGTCTGCCTAGCTTCCCTTGTTAATCCAAAAAAAAAAAAGTCAAGTGGAAGCAATATTTTGTTTTCTCTTGTATTGACTTCTTTTCAAGACAACTAATTCTTTGTTTGGGAGTTGCCATTTGCACCCCCCCTTATTACTATTACACCTGCATCATTGTCCCACGCAGTCTCTCTTCTATCATTACTCCCGCCATAGCCACACCGCCGTGACTATTGATTGCACCGGTGATTCACAAGTTCTCTCTCATGCTTTTCTCTCTATTATCTTCCTCTGCTTCTCGGTTCCCTCTCTTTTTCTCTTCTTCCCTATTTTCCTCCCCCTCTCCTCCAAGAGCCTGTTGTTGCGAGAATTTTTGTAAAAGCATGAAAGGAGATGCTCGCAACCACATTTGCTGCTAAAAATAGATGCACTCGTTAGTGTCTCTACCTTGAGGAGGCAAATGCGCTCATTGGGCATCTACTTTTAGTAGCAAATATGCCCAAGCATGTTTGCTTGTGTGAGACGGATGTGCTCGATGTATCTGTTCCTTGTTATATTTCTTGGAAGCTCAAATGCGTCCTCTCATATCTCAAACTCTATAGGCATACAAAAACCCATGTTTTTCTTTAAATGTCTTTAGTATGACATGGATAGATGATATCATATGGATGAATTTAAGTTAGCCTCCATGTGTACTTCTTCGCAATCATATTATGGTGAACCATTAATATTTTTCTACCACGCATTACAAGTGTGGTACAAGAGTGATCAAACTAAACGAGATTGATATATTGTTTGTCATGAGAAACCGAGAGAAATGTATAAAATGCCAACTAAAGATTCAATAGAGGACTTATTTTATGTAGTTGATATAGAAATTGATGCTAGTATTATCATTCACTATGTTCAAGATGGTGCAAATGTGCATACACATATTTCAAAGCAATGGGTGAAAGAGATAATAGAAACTAAAAGTAAGAAATTCAATTGAATTGTTCTTTTCTTAAAGAATATGTAGATTGTGCTATTGACCTTTACTTATGATTATGTCTTATTTGACTGTGTGTTAATTTGTGTGTTTTATTTGTGTCGGCTCCATGCTTACAATATTGATAGACCTAGTTGTTTTCCAAAGATATGATGCAACTACAATGTTGATGAGGTGGAAGAAGATGTAGACAAAATGAGGGTAGCAATAGAAGACATTGTCGTGATAATGATAATGATCATAATAATGATGATGAGGGTATTTATTGTTATTCTTGTCTTTTGTTGAATATTATGTGTTTTCATTATGAAACCGATGTACTTTATTAATTGGCACCGGTGAAAGAGACTTGTATGCAATGAGAAGAAATAAAAAGAGACCAATAATTGCACAAGAAGAAGATGTTGTAAATTAGGAAATATTAAAAAAGAAGAATTACAACCCTAAATAATTTGCATGTACCGGATCAACTTACCCCAACTTCATCCCTATGAAATTGAATGACATTATTGGAGGATGCCTTTGGGAAACTTTCTCAGTGTTATTGTATAACAAAGAATGGATGCTCAAGCAAATCTCATATACTATAATGATATATATATATATATATATATATATATATATTTATTTATTTATTTATTTATGTTACTTTTTGTATAGCATAATAAATCATGACAAATTTATCTTTTAAGTCATGAAGATATGCCACATGGTGCATGACTTAGTAGGATTACATAGTTATGTACAACAATGATCATCCAAGTAATCATCTACCCTTATAGTGATTCTTCACTATCTTATATGTGTGGAGTTATAATCATCTATATACATGGCATTTGAAACAATGTTGTATATGAGAGCAATTCTTTGTTATATTGCCTCAAATTTGTACTATTGACTATTGTGAGAATATTGCTTCATATAGTATTTTTAGCATTTAATTTCATGATTGTTAGATAATACAAGAAACTAAAATTTTCTATTATATATTACTTTGATAATGGTGGTCATTTATATCTTTCAATATATATGTTTTAATATGCAATTACAGTAATCACAGAATACAAAAAATGTTAGAGATGATTGACTGTGATCTCTCACGCATTAGAATTTTCTTCAGGATAAACATTGGTACTGATGTTCTTATATTCAACCTATATGGTATTTATGTACTCCTTTTCAAATTAGCATAGCTATTTGGCTATGTTGGACTTGATATATTTCATATTCGGCCCTATACGACACTTGTATTATCCTCATTACTTTTGTATATGTGGCTAATTTGTAAAACTTTATAAATGTTTGTTACTTTAGTTATTTTCATGATACTTTTATATCTAAATATATTAATTTGCAAGATAAGTTGTACTTTGATTATTTGATATTGTACTTTGATTATTTGATATGTTTTTATATCTAAATATATTTATTCCAATGCTTTACTTATTTCTGAGCAAAAATTTCCAATACTGGAAATTTATTCCTGACGGTTCAACAAAACATTTTTGAATATTCGGTCAGTTGTTGGAAATGCATTTTTCTCCACGAATTTGACCTGGTAGGTTCTTTCTTGCAGTTATCCATGTATTTTTGAGGTCTTTTGAGAATTTTTCTGTCATATTTTTGGCAGATATTTTTCTAGGTTTTGACTTATTCCTCATGGTTGAAACCATCTCAAATGGCTTCTCCGATGGTTTTAATCGTTGAAAATAGTGTTTTTTACAATTGCCAGAAAAATCAAATTTGTACTATCGTAGGCTATTATGTCACTTTGAATTTCTATCTACCACTAGATTCTTGTCATCAAGGAGAGTAAATGCATTGAGCGACATGTAAGATACCCACCAAGATCACTTTCATGATAGCTCAAACTCACTCGGTCCTACTGAGGTTGAGATAAGATTAACTCAAGCTGGATATGCAAACGAGCTAAGTGTTGGTGAGAGCTCATCAATATTGGGGCTCAAATAATGTGTGGTATGGTCATAGAAGAATTTAAATCAGTCTCTCATGGAAGGCAAAGACCAAATGAGGCGTCAGAAAGAGCTATAAACATAGAGATATTATCCATTGACTCCAATGTGAAAGAATTCCTTAAACATGGCTCGTTTCAAATCGTTTTGGCGTTCCAACCAAAACCAAACCAGGCCAGGAACTGGGCTTGGAATTGGAGACCACTCGATTGGGTTTTAGTATCACCTTTCATGAAACCGAAATCGCTTCGGTTTTTCTATAAATTTGAATTTTTAAAATTTTTTATTGTTTTCTAGTGGTTGAGACCCTAAACCATCTTGGAACAGGTAGCATCAAAACCTTATTAAGCCCTTTGGTAGAAAGTATACAATTCATGAAACCATTTTGACTCAAATTGCTACTTGCAGAACCACACACTCCAGTCCCTTATCAAAATTTCTTCGACAAACTTCAATGGTCTTATACATTAAGGAATTTTTCAACATCTTCTTAAAGGTTATTTCAAGCTCAAAAATATTGAGCTTCTATAATGAAGCTCGATCTAAGTAGATTTGGTCCTAGTTCGAGCTCAAACATTGAACCTCGAGTTCAACATTTCTGTTCGAGTTGAGTTGAACTTACCTATACTCGAGCTAAACTTAGCTTGACTGCACCCCTACAAACTAAGCCAAACCAGGAGAAAAATGAGCAATTGATACAGATGCTCAGCCCTAGCCCTTTTGGGCCCATGTAAAATGTGGGCCAACTCAACCCTTAATGGGCCATGGGCCGGGCCAGATTGTCCCACATATATTTATATTGCTTTGATAAGTCACTAGAAACCTACTAACCATACAAAGTGAATTATACTCAAAAGCAATGAAACTGCAATTTCAAGGCAAAGTAATAAAAACCTTTGATTTCATAAACACATTCATAATACAGAAAATAAACAAGCATCATTTATTCAATGAGAATTACAAATTGACAATCACAAAAGGAACACTAACAATCCAAAAGCAATAAATTATGAATTACAAATGTATACCGACAAACTGCTCTCCATCATTTTGTTAGAGAGCATCATTAGCACGACTGCAATTGCAACCATTGACGGGTTAGTCGGGTAAACAGATTCGAGAAAAGATAATTTTCTTACCTATGACACCAAATGGTTGGAAGCATGATTTTGGGGTTCACTGCCAGTTCGAGCTTTCACTCTACACTTGCACAATTATAGACATCTATAAGATATTTACTTCTTCAAAACATCTAAATGATCAAGCTGCCATAGGGCCAAAATGCCCAATACTCGCAATTAGAGTCACCTGCATCGAGAGAGCCTTGTGCTTTTAGAGAAACAAAGTTGTTTCTAGGCTTCAAACTAGACAAGTCTCAACTGATCTTCTAAATTCCTTTTGCTCCAAGGTGCATCGAGTCCCAATTGCTTCATGCATTTAGAGAGGAACAATTAATAAATTTGTATGTGTGTGTGAGAGAGAGAGAACTAACATACTTTTGGGGCAAAAGGATGCCCTTAAAAAATAAAAACATAAGCAACATATTACTAATCAGGAGGTATTCTAGACATAATTTTCCTTTGGTTGGAGCAGAGGAGGAATGTAAAAACATGACTGCACAAGATCAACAAGCAACACGAAGTGAATCATACTCAACAACAATGAGAATGCAATATTAATAAGATAACATGCTTCATATGGGAAGGAAACATGTCGAATAAGTCACGACTCATTAGGAATCTGCCAATCACACGAAGTCAATCATACTCAATAGTCAACAGCAATGAAACTTCATTTCCTTGTGTATGACATGGCAAAGCTACATAAATTTTTCACTCCATGAACACATTCAGATGAACAAATATGAAGATGCCATTAGACATCATTAGTAACAATCATTCAGTCAATACGAATGAACGATCAATTCTAAAGTTTCCAATACAGCAGTTTAAAATAACAAAAAAAGAAACTAGCATCTCGGTCAATATAAAAGAAGGTCACAAGTGTTCGTATCAATATCACCAATTGCATTTGAATCTTGTGCAGAAATTTCTTTAGAAACCATTGACTTTAAGAGCAACTCTATTGTTTCATCTTTATCTGAAAAGGTAGATCAACTAATTAGTAATTAAATGAGAAGAATATATATATATATAAATCAACTAATTTATGATATATAATACACATATCAAGCATCATGTATGTCGAGTTTCATCTAGTCAAGCATCATGTATGTCGAGTTCCATCTAATTGTTACATTTAAACGTAGTTCAACTCTCACATCAATACATGTTTGTTACATCTAATGTTTTAACATATTTGATGCCCTCTTTAAACTTTAAAGTCATCTTAAGCAACGAAATTTAAAATGTCGGTAGCATTATTTAAAGTAACAGATAATACCTTCATATCTATGGCTCGTTCATTCAAACAATCATATGTAGTAATAGCCAAATCAACACTTTGAACTCATGTGAGAAAAGTTAAGTATTTTTACTTAATTTCCAATCATAAATACACACACATAACCTTCTGGATTACATATTGTCTAATAATTATAATTTATAAACACTCTGATAGAAATATTAATGATACATTTTCTTATCTTTTCCTTTTCTATCTTCTCTATCATGAGCTTTATTAATGTTAGAAACTAGAATATTGTCTAATATATTTTGATCACTTCTGGACCTGATGTGACCTCGAGAGGTTGTCATCTACTCCACGTGTCACGTTCCACATTGTGAGGAAAATTAACCAAAATATTATCTCCAATTTACGATAAACCGAAGTTATCCCGAACCATGGTGCAAAAGTGTTCACATGAAAGCGCAAGTATTTTCACCTAAAATGTTTCTCAAATGCACTGTACAGTAATCCACTCAGTCATCGCCCATTGTCATCCATAGTTGCAACTTTGTTCTTTAAGGCTTTCTCTTGAAAAGGTGGTAGCAGTCTCAGCCCTTGGGCTTTGCTGGACAAGAACCTGAATCTATAGAAATTTAAACTAGAGGGCCTGCTTCCTCCTGCACTAATTCTGTTTCTTTAATCATGATTAAAGTGCTTGAAAGGACCCTAAAGTCCCGCAATGGCTCATATAACCCCAAATTTAAACTTGCTATGGGTCCCCTTAATCCCGACAAGTATCTTCCTCCGCATGCTTAGCCTTTCGACAATTACTTAAACAACTTGGTAGTGACAGCATTGACCAACTATATGCATTTGGGTTTGAATTAACCATCAATCCATTGACAACTTAAGTCGCTATCTTGTCTGGTCCCAAAAGAATGATAGTCATTTTCTTCTCCTTTTGGAGGAAATTCATGTTTTCTTAGCTAGTTTTAGAATAAGTTTCGTTAACAATGGCGTATACAAACCGAAACACCTAATTATACATGGGAATAAGTTTTCTTTTTAACCCTTAAATTTTTTCCTCTGACCAAAGGAATCATCTTATTCGCTCAACACAAAGATCCACCACTCTTCTGGCCCGGTGGTTGAAATCAAAAGAAGTTCGAGTTCGAGGTCACGAGTTCAACGTCCCAGGGATGCATCAAGTAGGGGTCTGCCTAACCCAGGTTACCTATCAAAATCGGAAAAGATACAGAAGACCAAATTAGTTTCACGAAAAAACTAATTTATCATCTAACTGTTCGATTTCTACGACGGCCTCGACATGTCTCACTGTTCAACTTTCGTAACTTGATATTTCTCCATTAACTAGACGGCTCTTTCAAGATGAAACTCAAGGCTATGAGATACGTGCTTTCTGCATCATTCTGTGAGACGACTTCGTTTAGAGGTGATAGACTTGTTAATTAGTGCATCTTTGCATGAACCGAACTCTTATTTTCTTGCTGTGATGAGTTTGAGGATTGAATGGACAAAGACGACGCAGTTCAGTTTATCATCTAATTAATATCTACGTAATTGTTTGCACATATTCAAATGTTCAACGAGAAAACATTGAAAATTTTAGGTGAAAGATGTTACTATTTATCATTTCAACATCAAACAACTCAAGTTTATATCTGTATATCATTCATGTGAACGATAAAATAAGAAAGAGTATACGACGAATAGGTAATTGTTTGCGCATATATTAATTCAAATGTTCAGCGACAAAAACATTGAAAATTCAAGGTGAAAGATGTTACTGTTTATCAATTCAACATCAAACAGCTTATGTTCATATCGTTACACCATTCATGTGAACAACAAAATAAGAAAGAGCGTACGGAGAATAGGTACGTGCTCATATGTGCTTCTGCTTCTTAGACGTGTATATATATATATACACGCATTATGGAGCCCTCTCCACTCACCAACATCAGAGACATCAGAACAGAATTTTATCACCGTAAATCTTTCATTCCTTAACTAAATCTCTCATTCAAATTCGGTTCCCCTGCCAAGTAGCTGTCACACCTCCCCTTTTTCATGACTAACAGTCTCATTAAAAGTCTCATGCTTGTCATTATCCCTTTGCTCTTGCTCAACGATGCAGTGCATGGGACACCAACTTATGACGTTACGAGCTATGGAGCTAAGGCAGATGGGGTGACCGATGACAGTGCTGCTTTCCTCAAGGCATGGAAAGTAGTTTGTGCTGCATCACAGGGAGGCACCTTGTATGTGCCCTCTGGGGCTTTCTTGCTGCACCCAACTCTGTTCTCTGGATCCTGTGCCAACACCAACATCGTAGTCAAGGTTGACGGCAACCTGGTTGCTTCGGCCGACTATAAACTTCAGAGTGCAGCCGGGTACTGGCTCAAATTTGAAAACGTGAAGGGATTGACGTTCCAAGGAGGGTATCTTGATGGAAAGGGCTCGGCCTTGTGGTCTTGCAAAGCTGCTAACAAAGCCAGCTGCCCATTTGGGGCAAGGGTAAGTTAACTGCCACGAATAATATGCAAGGATGTGCTAAATGTTGACTTATCACGCATGGACACACACGCTTTTACTTTGTGAACAGTAATTATTTGTTAATGACGACTCTTTTTTCTTCTTTTGTAGTCACTGGTGTTCGACAATGCCAGGGACATTGTGTTAAGCGGCATAACCTCTGTAAATAGTGAAATCTTCAACGTGGTCATCGATTCCTGCAACAACGTCCAAGTGGATGGCCTCAAGATTCAATCCTCAGGCACCAGCCCTAACACGGATGGCGTCCACGTAGAGCAATCGACGGGCGTGTCCATCACAAACACGGATATCAAGACTGGAGACGATTGCATCTCCGTTGGTCCAGGGACCCAAAACTTGTGGATAGAGAAGGTCACGTGTGGCCCTGGCCATGGAATAAGGTAGATTACGCATCTAAATAAGTTGAATATATGTGCATCGTTGTACAAATTAATCCAACTTAGGTGCTCTTGATAATGTCATGCATGCATTTTTTGACAAGGCAATCCAACTTTCGTAATCATATAACTTTAACTTGTTCTAATGACAGTATTGGGAGCTTAGGGAAGAACTCTAATGAAGCCGGCGTGCAAAACGTCACGGTGAAGAACACGGTTTTCACGGGTTCCACCAATGGACTAAGGATAAAGTCATGGGCAAGGAGCAGCAACGGTTTTGCCGAAGGCATTGTCTTCGATGGAATCACCATGAATAATGTGAAGAACCCCATCATCATAAACCAGCATTACTGTGATAGCAATGTCAATGCCTGCCCAACCCAGGTACTAAGTTACTACCAAGTTGAAAAGTGAAACAAAAGAAATTATTCTGTTGCCCAGTAAGTTCTAGTTCCCTATTAGTTATTCACAAGATTCATCCTTCATTGATCTTATGTGTGCTTTGATCAGAATTCCGGTGTCAAGATCTCCCAAGTGACCTACAACAACATCAAGGGCACATCACAGACTCAAGTTGCCGTCGATTTTGCATGCAGCGCAACTGCACCGTGTCAAGGCATCAAGATGTCTAACGTGCAGCTCACATACAATGGGCAACCAGCAAAGTCATCCTGTGAGCATGCATATGGGAGTGCAAGCGGCACCATGGTTCCACCGAGTTGCCTCCAATCATCGGGTGGCTCGAATCGCAGGCTTATGGGCTTTGTCACCACCAGCATTTGATTTTCTGGTCCAGTGGATTCAATTATTTTTCTGTAATAAAGTAAAAATGATTGGAATAAAGGAAATTGACACTCATTTGTAATGTACACGACATTTATTGTTCAAGGTACAAATAAAGCATATGTGGATTTATTTGTCGTGAAGATATGATCGAGTTATTGATTTGCTGTAACAGTATCGTTCCTCTTCATAGTATATACTGAACTTCAACGAACTTGAGTTCTCATGAACATCAGCATCCATTTTTCACTCCACGTATTATAACGCATTTGTGAGCAAGTGTACTGCAAATCCCAAAAAGATGGGTGAAAAGCTTGGGTAAACGAGGTTCCCGGAAAACGATCACTAGAGAGGAACGGCTTTTCGGCCTAAGAAACCTTGAATAACGTCACCCGCAAACTGGACGATCCGACGCAGGTGGGCCTCGAAAAACCTTTTTCGGTACATGCCCAGTATGGGCAGTTAAGATTGAAACAAGATCTGGATATGATTTTTGGTCCACAGATTGAATCGTCCTCTAGAGATTGGTCCTTTTATGGGTTCCATTAATCCAGGACAAGTGCCACTTCCGGCACGCTGATCCTTTTTTCTCACAACAGGAGGCTGAAGGGTGACATACACATTCACACATCTCCCCTTCCCACCAGCACAAGGGAATCTGGGTGCCCTGCCAGTTGAACTCTGGATCTTGCATGTTTGGGCAATTAATGTTTTCTAGCTAGTTTTTAGAATAAAGTATGCACTCCGGGCGTTTGTTCTTCTGGAATGGCATGTTGTTCACAAGATGCAGATCGTGAGTTCGATTTCAGAGCATCAGAGCATTTCTGTGCTTTAACTAATGGGAACACCTTATGTTAGCTCGTGAAAGAAATCTACTATCCTCCTGGCTAGGGGGTTTGAATCAAAAGAACCTTCATCTTCAACTTTAACCTCAATCTATCCTTCTCAATAGTATACCTGCGTTTGGCCTGCCCCTTGTAATTGGAACACCATTAACCATGGCATATACCAACAGAAACATCTAATTAGAAGACAAACTCCGCAGTGCTTAATCATGTATTGAGATAAGAATTTGAATTACAATTATGTTCTTTTCTTAATCATGTAACTTTGACTTGTTTTAGTGGCAGTATTGATAGGTTAGGGAAAAACGTTATGCCAGCATGCAAAACGTTGTGGTGAAGAATAATGTTTTCAAGTGTTCCACCAGTGGATTAAGGATAAAATCGTGGCCAAAGAGCAAAGATGGTTTTTCCAAGGGTATCGTCTTCAATGGAGTCGCCATGAATAATGTGTTTCGCAAGCATTACTGTGACAGCAATGTGAATGCCTGCAAAACCCAAATACTAATTTATTACTAAGTTGAAAAGGTAAAAGACTGTTTTGCCCTCTAGAAAATTGAAAAAAATAGGATATTAAGTTACTTTTGTGTCGTTTCCGTCAAATTTATTACAATACTACCACTATGTCAAAAGACAGATTTGTCCTTGCCCTTTTAAGGAAATTATGAAATAGGACTAAGTGAAAAATTATGAATTTACCTCCGATGAGTGACGAATTTTCAAAAATACCAAACACTAAGTTATTGTTCTGTCCTTGATCTTTCTGAAAAATTACAAAAACGAACAAAGAGATAAAGTGATTCATTTACCCCTAGTGTTTTGGAAATTAATAAAGGCAGGAATTTTTTTTTGGAATAAATTACAGAGTTATCCCAACTACTTTTTATATTAAAAATGAGTTATTTTCAGCTCATCTTTTTTATATTCTGCATCGTGCTAATTAGAGTTATGTTATTTGTGTTTTGTTGCTTGACAAATATTTTCCTTTTAGACCGTTTGTTTGTTATAATTGCCGAAGACATAAAAATGAGCTCTACAATATGTGTGTCAAAACTAGCAAAGACAGGAAAGTTAAACGGTCTAAACTTCCAAACATGAAAGTTTAGACTATGGCCTGAAATCAACATTTCTGAATTTCCCCTATAACTAACAACTGAGCAAGAACATATGAGTAAACACGGAAAAGAAAAATTGTTACTAGTAGAAGATGAGATAGGGTCTAGCTCCAAACCCAACCAAAGAAGAAATAAATCAAACAGAAAGCTTCGCAAAAATAACAAAATGGGATGTTAATCAATTAAGAAAACACAAAAAACCATTTTTCAGGTCAAGTGTTTCAACTGTAGAAAAATGGGACACTATAAGAGAGATTGCCGCAACAATAAGAGAGGAGGAAACAACCTACAACGCGAACAATTAGAGAAGTAGGACATAATCTACCTGATATCGCAATGTCTTTACATGGACCATCGGGTGACTTGTTGGTGGATTGACTCTAGAGCGATTAGACATATCTCGAAGACGAAAAAATGGGCAATGGATCTAATGGAGTACGAACTAGGAGAACATCGGGTGCACATGGGAAATAATACTTTTTCGGATGTTCTGGGTATTGGGTCGTTTAGAATATTTATACAAAGCATACCAATTGTATTGACTAATATATTGATTGTGTCATTTATAAGGCGCAATCTAGTTTTGGTCCCTGTCTTGGTGAAAAAAGGTTTTGAGGTAAAGTTTGTTCCTATCAAGTTGACTATGGAGAGACATGGGAGAGTTTTTTTGGAGAATTTGATGTAGAACATGGACTATCCATATTTAAATTAATAAGAATAAAAGTCGTTTTGCTTATATTGATTATGCATTTAATGTTGATGTGAATGTATTGCATAAACACCTTGGGCATATAAGTTTGAAAAAGTTAAGGAAATTATACAACTTTGACTTACTGTTAAGATTTTAGAAAATACTTTCAACAAGTGTGAAGCTTGTATACAAGGAAAAATGAAAATAAAAGTTTTTCACAAAGAGACAACAAGGGCAACAACCCTGTTCGAGGTCATTCACATGGATTTATTTAGACCCTTGAGAGTAAGGTCACATCGAGGAAAGGTTTATTTTATAACCTTTATCGATCATTGCTCGAGATATACAGTATTTATATCTCTTAAGACATAAATTTGAGGCACTTTAAGCTTTTAAAAAATATAAGCAGAAGTTGAAAATCAACTAGGGCATTCAATCAAAGTTTTAAGATCAAATGGAGGTGGTAAATATACCTCTACAGAATTTATGAAATTCTGTAAACACTTTGGTGTTGCAAAACAAAATATAATGCCCAGTACACCTCAATAGAATCGTGTATCCGAAACATATAATAAGACTTTATTAAATATTATAAGGTAAATGTTAATTGATGCTTCTCTACCAAGGATATTTTGGGGAGAAGCAATAAGTATAGCTATGTACAAACTCAATAAAATATCGTGTAAGGCTTTATTTAATACACCATATGAGATGTGGTTTGAAAAAAATCCAACCTATGTCATCTAAGGAGGTGGGGATCTATTTCACATGCAAAGATCCTTGATCAGTCCAGAGATAAGCTAGATAACAATTTAACATAGGCCATAAGGATGAAGGCCCTATTCTTGGAGTTTTTGGGTGAGAGATTTTAATTCCTTATTAACAATTTATTTTTGCGTATGCTACATTTAGTAAAATATTTCTCGTATGGTGTATTTCAAGCACACGTTGAAGGTCATGAGTACGATACTTGGGGCATGCGCCTACCTTCAACCTTCCCATTCTACAACAACAACAACAATTAAGTCTTTTCCAATACTAGATGGGTCTACTATGTGAATTCTTTGTTTCCATGTGGCCCTATCATATGTCATGTTAACTCAACACGAGCTAGATCATTCTTTATTATTTCTTTTCAACACTTTTGCTCTTTCTCTTTCTCTTTAATATTTTTATAATCTCATTTTTTTATACCTTGTTACTTTAGCTTCCTTTGGTCACATTCTTAATCGATTTTCCTCATTATGGCATTACTCTCAACTTATTTCTAATAATCTCATTATGTATATTGTCTTTCCTTGTAAAAAAGACAGAAAAAAAATGGTTAGATGGTTGCCTTCATTTTGCACTCATGGTTGTAATTTCAACAATGCTAGCAATGTTTGCCTAATTTTTTCACTTGCATGCACCAGGGGGTTTGATTTTAGTGTGCATCTCTATGACCTTTGACTCTAAAGTACCAACTTTGCACATGAAGTATTGCACTAAAAGCACGAACAAGAGCACAACCTGAAAGGCCGTGCTTGTCTCCATAGGTGACCCATAGTGTTACACAATGTATGAAAAGTGCTTTTATACAAACAAAACCTAAAATATCAGCACTGTAAGGTGATTGACAATATAACAGCCTACTCTGTTACAAATAAGAACCCAGTGGATGCAGAAATTTGCATTGGGTGGAGCGAACCTCAAGTTCAAGTTGAGAGGTTTTAAATTTTTCAAATTGCTTTGAAAAGTTTGATACTTAATTCAAAATTTTCTAAAATTTCAGGCCACAATGTTGATATGCCATTGTGCATGAACATATTTTTATGATTTTCTAATGTCAAGATTGAAAGCATTAAAGATTCAATGTGTGCAATGTAATTCTATAAAGTTGGGTTTTGGCATTTCGATATATGGTAAGTATTCTCTTTGCCTTTTGGAGCATAATATGAGATGTTTTGATGATTACATGCGCATGTATTAAAAATGGAAATTTGGATTTTTAAGTTTTAAATGCCTGTGGTTTTACCTTTAAACCAAAGAACTTCAATGACAAGGGCTTGTAGCTTAATCCTAGAGCTAAGGAGTTCTGGTTTACTATGCAATTAGACATCTAAGGAAACAAAAGTTTGATACAATTAAGACAACAAATATAGGACTAAACAACAAATTCGCAAAATCACTCGGGCTAGAAGACACCTAACTTGGAAGATGGAAAGCAAGCCAACCATAGTGCCTGCAAATCACCTCAACAACCCTGGTGTGGCTATTATTCTAGATGACCTTAATCCAAGGTTCATCCAAGAAAACCTTTTTTCTAAGAGAAGGCAACATGGAATTGATCCCTATGAAATTGAATGACATTATTAGAGGATGCCTTTGGGAAACTTTCTCAATGTTATTGTATAACAAAGAATGGATGCTCAAGCAAATCTCATATACTATAATGATATATATATATATATATATATATATATATATATATATATATATATTGATTTTTGTATAGCATACTAAATCATGACAAATTTATCTTTTAAGTCATGAAGATATGCCACATGGTGCATGACTTAGTAGGATTACATAGTTATGTACAACAACGATCATCCAAGTAATCATCTACCCTTGTAGTAATCCTTCACTATCTTATATGTGTGGGGTTGTAATCATCTATATACATGGCATTTGAAACAATGTTCCATATGAGAGCAGTTCTTTGTTATATTGCTTCAAATTTGTACTATTGACTATTGTGAGAATTTTGCATCACATAGTATTTTTAGCATTTAATTTTATGATTGTTAGATAATACAAGAAATTAAACTTTTCTATTATATATTACTTTGATAATGGTGGTCACATAAATATCTCAATAATTTATGTTTTAATATGCTATTACAGTAAGCACGGAATACAAAAAATGTTAGAGATGAAGTAAACAAATATCTCACGCATTAGAATTTCCTTGAGGATAAACATTGGTATTGATCTTCTTATATTCAGCCTGCATGGCATTTATGTACTCCTTTTCAAATTAGCCTAGCTATTTGGCTATGTTGGACTTGATATATTTTATATTCGGCCCTATACGACACTTGTATTATCCTCATTACTTTGGTATATGTGGCTAATTGTGAAAACTTTAGAAATGTTTGTTACTTTAGTTATTTTCATGATACTTTATATCTAAATATATTAATTTGCAAGATAAGTTGTACTTTGATTATTTGATATTGTATATCAGGGAATATGATGGAATCCTATTCCCAAAATAAAATAAATAAAATTAATTTGTGATAGATTAAAACCATTGAATTACAAGTGCAAGTATATTTCTAGCGGTTCTTTGCTAAACATATCCTAGCGGTTTAAGTACCGCAAATATCTTTTGGGTGATTCTCATACATTATTTGTGGCGGTTAGAATAAGCATGTGAATAATATTTGAGACATTTCTCAATCATCGCAATAAAAGATTTTCCAATGGTTTCAAAAAATTTATTTCAATGCTTTTACTTTATTTTCTGAGCAAAAATTTCTAATACTGGAAATTTATTCCTCTAGCAGTTCAGATAAAACATTTTCGATTATATCGGTCTAGTTGCTGAAAATGCATTTTCTCTCTCACCATTTCGACCTGGTAGGTTCTTTTCTTGCAGTTATCCATGTATTTTTGAGGTTTTTTCCTTTGGGAATTCTGTCGCATTTTTTGGTACATTTTCTGAGGCTTCCACTTACTCCTCTTGGTTGAAA